>OZ020482.1:53519133-54159321 GCA_963971345.1 Andrena flavipes
TGATCAGAACCGTTATTCCAATAATAGTTATAACATTGTTTCAGTTTTCGTAACAGTTTCTGTTAGAACCGATATATCACAGTTTGAAACAGTTATTTTGGGAACCTTTTTAATCCCCGGTACAAAGTCGCGTTAAAATCGAGTGGTTTTGCTAGAATTCAAATCTGCGACATGCTCGATTGTAATTTTACTAATTGCGCGCGTAATTCTGTATGCACAGAAATGTGCATAGGCTCCGGAATATATGGCTGGCGGTAGTGTATTAATAACAACGGCCAGGACAGTCGCTATGCATCATTTCTGTTCGCGTTATTATGAACGGCCTGAACTCTTCCCATCGTATACATTATAATGCATTATGGGAGCGGCAGCCAGCAGTGTCCCGGCATTCCTCTCTTGCCAGTTTTTACGCTATAATCGCGCAGTTAAGGAGATAAATATGATGTCAGTGGCAGCAGCCAAAGACGGGGGGGCACGTGTTGAGAAAAAGTATACCTTTCGGCCTGACTAAGTTGCTGTTCGTGTAGGGATCATGAAAATTGATCGCTACTGAGAGCATATATAAAGCGGGGAAAAAATGATCATCGTTGCTCGGGGTATGGGAGATAATATTAAACGATGAGGAGGAAATTAAAGGAACTCAAGTCTGAGAATCGTAATATGGGTATCAGTAAAAGATTCCTTCAAAGCATCTGCAGACACTGATTTTCTAAGAAATATCCGTCTAACCTGACGATATGATATTTTCCTTCCACCATTCTTGACTTCCGAAGCTATCGTCAGTAGCCGTCGCGATTATCCCTCCATCCCTTGGAACAGTGACGCGTTTATCCTCGAATAAAACGTATCCGAAGGTAGTCGCCGTAAAATTACCGTCGGAAATTCATTCGCGATACCCTTGAAGATTCTGCAGGAAGGGATTCGAAGGATCTCGCGCTGAGCGAGCTCGGGCGGGGGGAGCTGAACGAGATGGAGCTCGAAGGATTATCAGGGACCAGGTCCTTTCTTCCGCCTCTTCGTTGCATTAAAGTCGTTTGCTAATTGGATCGGTCCCCGTGCCTCCCTCTCTCCTATTTTTTCACCCTCGTTCTTCTTGCGCTCGCCGTCGATGGCATCGCGCTGGGGACGACAAGGAACGAGGAAAGTTTTCGAGAAGTGGCCGATGAAAAACGCGCTCGACGATCGTTCTATGGCAAGAGCGCAGGTACACAGGCTGGTGTGTAGCTCGGGCCGCTGTACACTCTAATCGGGTTTAGTTTATCTCGCGAGGACACGCGCTATACAAGTATTAGGTATCTACGTCTATTCCCTCCGCCGTCTTCTCTCGTCGCCCATCCCGCTCTGCCCATCTTGGCTCATCATCTTCTGGAAGCAGTTGGCCGGGTAGCTAGAGCTCTTCCGTCGCTCTCTCTCTCTCTATCTGCCTCTCTAGGTAGCTAACTCATAACTACGTCACATCCTGCAGGTAATTGAAAACGTTATCTCGCACCCGGGGAGTTTCCATCCTTTCCAACCAACGGGCCTGTTGCCTCCAACCCCCGTTCTCTCTGCCTCTATAGCTTAAGGCTGCCTTCTGCTCCTACCCCTGCCTCTGCCCTCCCCGCCTTCCCCTTTAGCCAACGGGCCGGTAATTAACACCCTCACTCGGGGTGTCCAGATAACTCCTAGAAAAGTTGGGAAAACTCGCAATAGCGCGTGGCTCGCGTTCCATTTGCTTTTTACTTTCTTCAAGCGGTGGTGTGCGCGTGTACGTGCATACAAATACATTGTACAGAGTGTGAAATAAGAATCTTGCAGGCGAGTGTCTTTATAATTAAGCGAGGTATGAGATTTCTGTTTCATTAAGGGGTGATTTAATGTCGGAAGGAGAAGATCAGTAACCGAGTTAATTTCTGTCGAAGTGGTAGTGTAGCGTGTGATACTAAGGTTTCAGTACTGTGTACGGTATGATAATGATCTACTGATGAGACACTTGTAATCCGATTTCCAGAGGAAAGTTAAACGCGCGCCCAGTGTCAACTGTTCGCCTAGGACTGACCATATACCGAGTGCTACTACTTGCCTGTCCGAATAGAAAGGACTAATACGCGGCTCTCGACCTCTGTATCTACCACTTTTTCGTTACACACAATACTGGTCAAGCAATACGTATTAAAAAAAAAAAGAAGAATTTTTGGTATTTAAAAACTCAAGATGGAAGAACAACAGTTCTATGTTTCTAACTAGCAAAATTTCAAGTACATATCGATGTGCTATGAAAAGTAGCACGTTTCAACTGTTTTCCGAAGTGTAGAATATTTCAGTTTCCAAACAGTTCATAGTCGACGTTGATCTTCTGTGGCTGCCAGTTGCCTGTACATTCTCGTTTCTTTCCCTTAAAAAACCTTTATCTTTTTATTTTTGCATTAGCATCCTAGGCAATTTATGAAACATGACGTTTTTCGCGACTAAAGGCGAACCGTGCTATTTTTCGCAGCAAAGTGCCGAAACGTGCTGCCTTATGTCGCAAAAGAGCATAACATGCTTCGTGGCGATGAATGAAAACATAGTACTTTTCGAGAACAAAATCGAAACATTCTGTTCTTCGTGGTAAGAATGAGCGTAAGACAAATGAAACATGCTACTTTTCGTTACGCACGTCGATATAAACTTGTGTGGTTGACTGTACGCGCTCAATTTTCGTTTCCCCTACATCTTCACCTTTGTTTCCTGCACTCATGCATCACCCCTCGTTACTTCCCTTTTACTTGTTCCGCTCCTCTTCGCTCGAGACGCGTGGGTTATCTGGCCCTCGGTTCGTAACTGTGAGTTGTGTTCGTAGGAAAATGGACCTGGGACTTTGTTCGATACCGTGTCCGTTTATCCCGCAAGCTTTTTGTGTTTAAGAAGACGAGTAGAAGCAACGACGGGACGAAGGGCAGGAAAAAAACGCGGTTGTTGCTTATGGCGCGCTTACTATAATGAAGGTTGAACTTTCCCTCAGCCTTGGAGGATGGAGTTACGTACCATATTGCTGTCGGTGGGTACCGAAGTAATTTTACCGAAAAACAAGCTAGATTCTACGGATCGAGGAGATTTATCATTATAGTTATTAATCATCCTGAAAAGGAAATTGGTAACACGGGTTCTTTGAAAGATACGATGCTAATTGTCTATTAGAGCACTGTGTTCAGTTCAGTCTACTTGTACCGAGCTGAACTCTGTTAAATATTGCTCACATTTTTCATTATAAAATCTGACTGCATATAATAATGATTCAATCAGCGAAACCTTATGATTCCTGTGGCAGATCTAAAGTAGGGGAGACTGGGTCTAGTTGACTAATTTTTTACATTTCTAATATTTATAAATAAACCATTGGTATTTTGTTGACTTTCTGCATACCAAAAGTTTACAAATTTTATTAGGTATACAGGCTTTATTTTGAAAATCGTTTTAATTGAGTCTAGGTTGGAGTTTTTATTGTATTTAGAGTAGTGAGACGAATAAGTCAACAAACGACCCCGGCCGCGGGGTTAGTTGGCAAATATGATGGGGTTAGTTGATTTGACATTTACTTTTCAGTTTTAACTCTTTGCCTGCGAAAGGCGTATATACACGCTGACACAGTTCCATCGATACATATGAAAAGCGTATATATACGCTGCCAATTCCATCAATATAGTATACGAAACACATACATATGTATACTAGGAATAAATTGTTTTAATTTTTTTTCACTCCTTCGCAGTGTTATCTTTTTTATTAATTGTCATGGTGTTAGATACTGTAATTATTTTGTAGTTGTTTGTTATGGTCTATTTGGAAGGCCTGAGAGTTTGAAGGAAGGACAGGGTGTAAAACTGATAAGGGTGAGTTTGGAAGGTGTTACGTCCCTACTTTTTATTTGGGCCGCGATTTTAGGAGAGTTATAAAATTTTGTCCGCTTTCGAGCTAGTCCAGGGACTTACGCTCTGGGATAGTTGAATGTGGGGTTTTATGTCTTTGATTCTGGATATATTACTTACTGTTTACTGATCGATCAAAATGAGGCGCCAAGGGATTGGGTTTTTCGGTATTCCGTTGATCTGGATCGATTTATCTTCTTTTGGATCTTTCCAGGGTCCTACGTCTATTATGTGGGTTTCTTGTTGTGGTTGCTCGATTTTAATGGTCGACCGAGTGGGGCCTCCCAACAGCGTTGTGTCTGCTGGTGCGTTTTTATAGGCAAAAGCCAGTTTTCTTAGTTGATATTTTCTCCCTGCACGGTGACCTCTAGGCATCGCCACCTTTGATTTAGAGGATAGACTTTTTAAATTCTCTTTATTCGGGGATCATGGTTCACGTCTAATTTCGAGTGACACCGTGGGCGGCTGTCCTGCTTATAAGTATCACTTTCAACAGACGCAAAACATGATCGCGTATTAACGAGTTCGATCTGTTTATTGAATACGCGAATAATTTTCTGTAACCACTGTTTGGTGACACCGTGGGCGGCTGTCCTGCTTATGAGCATCACCGTCAGTGGAAACAAACAAATTGACAATATTGGAAAAAGCGTTTAATAATAACAATTTATCGCGGAAATCGCATTTTACACTCAATACCCGATGACACCGTGGGCGGCTGTCCTGCTTATAAGTGTCATCTTTGACGAGTGCAAATCACGATTAAACCTTATTCATAATTTCGATTTATAATATTTTTATCAAAAGGTGTTTATGCCTGAGGTAGGGAATATGGAAAACTTAGGTAAACTGCACTCACTTTTATATTGTTTATCACTTTTTATTTTCCTCACTGGTGTTAGTCTATAAAGTTTATAAGTTTTCCTTGTAATTTGGCGATTATAATTATTATTCAATAATGAGCTTATTACTGAGCTCTGCGGGTGGTCCGGGCCCTTTTTATAGGGCAATTGGTCTCTCCTTCTCTAGGATTTGTCACATGACAAATCATAGGTGGGAGGCCCCTTCCGCAGTTTCCACCTGGAATCTTCCAGGGAGAATCTTCCCATCGGTCTATTCTGGGATTTCTGTTTACTACTTAGGCACGTTCCATTTTAACTGATTCCCAGCAGCGACGATAGTAAGATTCTTACATTAATTCGCATTTGATTTATATGTTATTCGTTTACAATATTTTCTGTACGATCGGTTTCGTACAGCTTATTTACTAAGGGTTGAAGTTAAACATATTATATGGAGAGTTGGTTTGCGAGAAATAGCGGGAGGGCAATCTTCTGGCGAGGACCAGGGGCACAGCTCCGGGAAGGTGATGTCGTCTCCACTGGTTGATAAGGCCCTTTGTATCACGCCGAGCTTCAGCTGGTGTTAACTGGGTCTTCTTGGTGTTCGTGCGGTCAGCTACCTGGTATACAGCTGACTGTCCGCTACCTCCTTGATCTGGTTGTCCTGCTCGCTGCCGTCCGTGTATTCTTCGCTTGATTTCTTCTTATCGTTGTTTACAGTTTTAATGCCATGTCGGCTATTTGTTGCACAATATTTGTATAGTATTCATATGAGGTAATTATAATACCTCTGAGTACGAAATAGTAAATGTATGCTTTAAAAGGTTAATTAACATTAGACTCCACGTCGCGGGACGTGACACCTCCCCCTTTAGAAAGCAAATTTCCGGAGGAAATTTGTTTTAATTCCTGGATGGCTTCCTTGAATTCTCTAGCTGCCGGAGTCGGTTGTCGTCTCTCGTCAGTTGTTGTTGGTTGATCTGCATTTTGTGATGACGGTTGTTTTTTATTAGCCAGATGTATTATTAATGTTGTTAAGGAGCTCCAAATTGCCCCTAACAAGTGTAATCCGCATCCATAGACTGCATGTATTTGATATCCGTGTATAATGGTATCAAATACTGTTTTTATTATTTTAATGATAATAAAAACTCCAAGTAGTCCTGCGGTGAATGTTCCAAATTTAAGGAATTTGTTCCAGAATTTGGTTGCTGCATTTTCTGCTAATGAAGTGATGGTTTCTTCGTCCATAATTCCCATCATTGAAATTGATCCAGCGGGAATATTTTTCCCGGATACTCCTCTGGCGAGTGTATTTAATACGGCTGCTTTTTCTGCAGGGAACATAATGTGGTCCCTTAAATTTTCCAATTCCTTCTGTGTATATATTCCGCTAGTTGCGAGATCTGAAGGAGATGTATAATGCCAGTTGAGTTTTGTTTTTGGATGTAATATTTGAGGTGAACGAACTTCGATTGGATGTGGTGAAATTCTGTGCCATGCTTGGTCAATTTCATACATAACTGGTAGAATGGGACTACATTCTCTATGTGTCCCTTGAGTGGTTAAAATGTGTGTTTTTGGTGTTAAGAACATTGAATTGTTTCTTAACCACACAGGTAACTCTATATAACATTCATCTGTTTTACGTATTTTGACTTGAACAGGAATGCATTTTACAATGTGAATCACTTCGCCAGCTACTAGTGCCATATGTCCTGGTGTTTTCGTGACTATATTGGCGAATTCGTCTGGTTTCAGTGTAGCAATTATTAGAGCATTGTTTAATATTTGTTGTTCCAATAAGCATTTTTGCATAATTATATCTCTGTATAGAGTTTTCAATTCAGTTCTTATATGTTTCTCTACGTAGACAAATTTGGAATTCACATACGTGAAAATATCCAAATTTTCTACTGGAATTTTGTGTAAAGATGCAAATGTTCTTTCCCTTGTTGTTTCCAAGATAAATAATTTTGGATGTTCCGTTTGTATTAGCGTATAACCGCATAGATGTTGCTCTCCTGTTGGAGTTAAAGCAAACGTAATATCCTGCGTGGTTAACGCATATACGGAAGGTGATTTTTCTTCGTTTTGGGTGGTATCAGTAATTTTTGATGCCAGCCCTTCGTAGAGTACATCGTAGCGATCGAATTTGCACGTTGATGGTGGAAAAGAGTGCCAGAATGTATGTCCGTCCTCGTTGTCCACGCAAAATCCGTTTTGAAAATGACATATAGTTCCAGATTTCAATATGATTTTGTTGGGCTCCAGTCGTACTGGTACTAGAGCAGTTTTGAGTGTTATTTTTGCCATTGCTTGTACTACTACTGTTTCCCATGATCCATAAGGGTCGGAAAATTGTGCTCCGGTACATTTTCCATCTGCGGTGAGTGATCCAGCCATGGTGAATGTCCGGGTTGATGTCTGGTTCATTTTGAGTCCCACCAAATAGACGTTATTACCTATAACGGTGGATCCATAATCATGCATATTTCGGCATTGATGTTCGGTTAAATCTTCAAGGTATTCGTTGTATCCGTTGTGTACTGCAGAAATGTGTGAGTGCATTCCGCAATAATAGATGGTTCTTGAAATTATCATCTTGCATTGGATGACTTCCACGTAGTTGAAGTCCGAAAGTTGCAAAAGTTGAATGTAGATTTCTTTTGTGGTTGTGGAGATTGGGTTAATTTCACAATCTCCTACCGAATTTAGTGAAACAGTTGTCACGTTTAAATGTTGCCCATTGCAATCGTATCCAATGAGGGCCCATATAAGTTTCAAGTTGATTAGAATTATCCATGGTAAAATCATGGTGGTTGTCCTTTTAACAAAGAAAACAAAATTTGTTTTAAATAATCGTTATATTAATAACGATTTATAATTTTCCTTTTAGTATTTCGTACTCTCTTAATCTTAATATATATATATAACGCATTTCTAAGGTTATCCGCTCTTCGTCGCATATGTCTCCTGTCGCAGGTATCATATCAGATTCTTTCGACGGCTAATCATATTCAGCCTCTTCATTTCATTAGTGACCACCGTAGTGGATGTACTGATTTTTTTTTTGTCACAAGTGTAGTAATTTAATTGTTTACAGTGAGTAGATTTGAAACTAAAAATTTCTTTTCTATTTTACTTTAATTTACTTTCTTTAGATGTCAAATGTGTCGAACGAATGGATTAAAAGAATGCGACGATTGATAAAACTAAAGAAACGTCAAATTTCTTATTTGGAGACCCACCCAAGGAATTCTCGGGCGATTATTTCTGCGACTTTAAATATGCCTCCCGGTTCTTTGCCCGTGGAGTTATATGAACGATTTTATTGTAGGGTGCAATATGATATTTTTAAACAGTTTGAACAATAACTGTTTACGATTTTGAATATTTTATTTCCTTAAGTTAGTTTATTTTAATCTTATAATAAATACAATATTTTTGAACATTATTAATATTAGTATTTGTTTATATTACTACCATCTGTTTTCTACGATTTTATAATTTCCATTCATTAAATCATTATATTCGTCAGTTGTTAAATTTAAATATTCTTCCGTGCATCCTGCGCATTCTGTTGCGGTGCCTATCCATGCAATATCCTCGTCGCATTTATCACAAGTGGAAATTAACTGGGCTTCTTCCTCAGCGCAAAGGGCATGTAAGTGTTCTTCGATTACATATTCTTCAGGTTCTACTGGTATTTGTATGTAACATTCTGCGCATATGCACATTGTGTCGGATACATAGATTAGATATCTATTTTGTCGGACGCAATATAATGATAATAATAGTGAATAGGTTTCAGGATGATTTTCGGGAAGAACTCCGTCTATAGGGCCACGATGTCGCTCGTAGTCTTTCGGTTGTTTAGGATCGTGAAGTACTCCCATTTTAATTTGGGTTCGATTTTCGATCTGTAATCATTTCGACATTGTGTTTTTTGTGAAGGTTATTCAATTAAACCCATGATAAGTTAGGGTAAAACGGCGTATATTTCCTTAAAATTAAGGTACATATATATATTTTCAAGGTTTACCAACGGGTAATTACATCTAGACACCTTCCTTTATATAGGTGTGTCCATTTTTCTTGATTTAATTCAAAATATTCTTCAATGCACTCTGTACATTGATATGCAGGTTTAACGACGGCTATCGCATTATTGCATTTAAAGCACTTCGATGCCATCACTGAGGTGATATAAAAGCATATACTATGCCATCCTCCTTCAGCGTAGTACTCTTTTTCTTCTTCTGATGTCATATCGTAACAATTCTGGCAGATTCGTACCTCATCCAATGTATATACTCTTATTATTGTTTTGATGACACAATACATTGCCATGAGCTCACGATAAGCTTCTGGGTGATTATAGGGGAGGACTCCGTCTATTGGACCATAAAATTCGAGGTCCTCTTCCTCGAACCCTTCCACTGGGGGCTTCATGTCTGTAATAATTATAAATCTAAGTGATTTATACCAGATTTAATTTACTTAAATTTTGTCTGGATATATATACAGTGAAGGATATGATATATATATATACATTGGTAATGGGTTTCCTTTCTTTCGTCTCTTATTGTATGTATTCTACCGTAATTACACTTCCTTGTAATAGTCGGGAATTTTCTGTTGCGCTTAGCATAGTACTTTTAGTCATACATTGTTTACACTTTAGTGCTGGTTGTCGGAGCACCATCTCTACTCCACATTTAACACAGATGGATCCCCGTAGTAATCCCATATAATTACATAGGTCATGGCCTGAACCTTTTTCAAACTGATCTCTTTCGTAATCAGTGATTTGATCATAACATATTTCACAGATTCGTTGATGGTTGTGGACATATATAGTTGCTGTAGCCCGGATTAAACAGAAGAGATGCTCTAGGCGAGTGTAGGGAGGTGGAGTGAGGGTTAATATCACCTTCTCTATTTCCCTGCCGTAGTCTACTCCTATCTCTTGAACAACTTCGACTGGAAGTTTCATATTCTGTAATAATTGGTATTCGAAGTGTTTTGTCACTTAGATATTTGTTGGTGTATGCTGGTTTATTTTAATTATTAATCAACCTGGACTAGACCTAATATATGCTAGTTTAAGTTTATTTATATGTACTGTACGAGTTGTTCCATCAGATAATATTTTAACATTCTGATTAGGCAACAATTCGAGTACTTTATATGGCCCTGAGTACTGATCTGCGAACTTTGTCCTCCGAGGTTCTTTCAAAAGATACACTAAATCTCCTGCTTTAAAATCTTGCGGATTAATTTTCCGATCATAATATTGCTTAGACTTGGCTTTTGCTTTTATCAAATTTTCTCGGGCTTGGGTTTGCAGATTAGTTATTTTATAAAATAAATCTCTTAGATATTCAGCGTATGTGGGTTCCAATTCTTCATCAATAGGTTTTTCACTCGAAGGTTCTCGTGCAATGCATCCGAAAACTAATTCATGCGGTGAAAATTTAGTACCCTCATGTACTGCAGTGTTATATGAAAACATTGCTAAATCTATCCAATCATCCCAGTTATCGTCGTTCGTTGTATATTGTTTTAAATATTCAGTTAGTACGTGATGCGATCTTTCTATCGAACCGTTACTCTGTGGATGATAGGCTGTAGTAACATAACGTTTAATTTTAAATCGTTTAGCAACGATTTTTAATAAATTTGAAGTGAAATTTGTTCCTTGATCGGTTAAAATGGCTTTAGGTGATCCGAATCGGCAAATAAACCGTTTTATAAATACGTCTGCTATATCGGCAGAGGTGGTTCGAGATAAAGGTATCGCTATTGAATATTTTGTTAACAAATCTTGTATTGTTAGTATGTGTGTTTTTCCTTTTCTGGTTTTTGGCAATGGTCCTACGAGGTCCATGCTGATTTTGTCGAACGCTTTTCCTGGAGTGTCTGTCAAGACCATTGGTTGTTTTATTTTTATTCTTGTTAATTTCTTCATTTGACAGTCTTGGCATTCTCTGATGAATTTTTGGATTTCCTTTTTCATATTTTCCCAATAGTAGTTTTGTCGTATCCTGTGATAGGTTTTTGTAACTCCCTTGTGTCCTCCACTGGACGAAGTATGTTTTTCTTTTATTATGTATTCCCTCAGATTTTCAGGTGGTGTTACTACGTCACCCGTGCAAATAGTGATTGTAATTGGTAGTTCTCCGAAAATGTCTTTTAATCTATTCATAATATATTTCCATGGTACATCTTCTATATTATGTGTTCTACTTATAGCAAATGATTTCAGGTCGAATTCCGTGATTACGTCCCATAATGACTTGAGACTATTTAAAATATTTTCTAGACGTATAGCAATCCTTGAATCTTCTTTAATCGGTAGACTTATTATATATTTGAGTCCATCTGGTACTGGTCGGGCCCTTTCCAGGGTAAGGTCTACATGATTTGGTAGTAAATTTTCTGTTTCTAATTCTTTAGCACCTCTATCGATTGGACTTCCATCCAATCCGATGAAAATGACTCTATTATCCTTCATTTTTGCCAAAGAATCTCTGGATTCTCTTATTACCAATTGATTTTGTGGAGGGGTTGTATCTTCATTTGTACTTGTTGTTGTTCTAGGTGATAATTGAGGCGATGATGGAGATGTATCTATTACTTCCATTGATTCTTCTTCTTGTGGTGTTTCTGTGGTTTCAGTATATTCTTCTTCTTCTTGTATTGTTCCCGTAGTTTCAATTGATTCTTCTTCTCGGATTTTCCTTTTTGGTGAAGGATCAACAATTGATGAATCGCTTGATAATGTTCTTTTTCGTTTTTGTTCCCTATTTTGAGGCGTTCCTGATGATAACGTATTTTGTTCCATGTCTTCATCTTCTGATTCTTCTGGCATTGGTATACGTTTACGTCTCCTTTTCGGGAATTCTAAAAATTTGAGTTCCCTATTTGGGAAAGTTAAATGTCTGCTTCTCGTCATTGGTCCTTCGAAATCCTCCGATGAAGTTGACTGCAAATTTTTCTTTTGAGGTGGTTCGTCTTCTGGAGGATTCTCTTCCTCTCTTGCTCTTATTGGTAAGCACACTTCTGGCGGATTTCGAGATAATGCATCCGCGTTAAGGTTACTTTCTCCTTTTTTATAACTTATTTCATATTCGTAATCGGATAGTTTAAGTTTCCATTTCCAAATTCGAGAATTTGGATCTTTTATTGAATTCATCCATACTAGAGGTTTGTGGTCTGTTTCTATTTTAAATTTACGACCATATAAATAAGGTCTAAAATGTGTTACGCAATAAATAATTGCTAAACATTCCTTTTCAATTGTAGAATAATTCTGTTCTGCTGTATTTAATAAGCGGGACGCATAAGCAATAGGAAGATCGTCGCCGGTAAATTCCTGACTAAGCACTCCTCCTATAGCGTAACCTGAAGCATCCGTCGTTACCTTGAACGGGTGCGAAAAATCCGGGTATTGAAGTATTGGCTTAGATAATAAAGCTTTCTTTAATATTTGAAACGCTTCTTCTTCCTCTTTGTTCCATGTAAATTTTGTTGTCTTTTTCAATAAGTTTGTTAGTGGTTTTGATTTCTTTGAAAATTCAGGTATAAATCGTCTATAGTATCCAATTAATCCCAAGAATTGTTTAATGTTCTTAGGAGTTTTAGGTCTAGGAAAATTTTCTGCTGCTTCAATCTTTTTCGGATCTGGTTTTACTCCATGTTCATCAATTATGTGTCCTAAATAGATTACTTCATGTCGTAAAAATTCACATTTATCTGGTTGAAGCATTAATTTTGCTTCTTGTAGTCTTTTCATTAATCTTGTAAATTTTATTTCGTGTTCACGAAGAGAACGAGAGTATATTACTATATCATCCAGATATACAAAAAGTTCGGTTCCTTGAAGTCCTGATAGAACGCTATTCATAAGGCGTTGAAATGTTGCAGGGGCATTTTTTAATCCAAAGGGCATTCTTGTAAACTGGTAATGTCCGTATGGTGTAGAAAATGCTGTCTTGTGTGCATCATCTGGTGCCATCTTAATCTGATGAAACCCTGATGCTAAGTCGAATGTGGAGAAATATTTTGCACTCCCTAATTGATCCAATATCTCTGTAATATTTGGTAGGGGATATGCGTCTCCTATTGTCTTTTCGTTTAATTTACGATAATCGATTACTACTCTCCATCGTTTTTTTCCTTTTGAATCAGGTTTCTTAGGAACGATCCAAATGGGTGAACAATACGGAGACGAGGATGATTCTATCACACCAGTTTCCAATAATTCCGTTATTTGTTGGTTTATTTCATCTTTATGAACTGGTGGATATCGATACTGTCGTGTATTTATTGGTATATCATCTGTAGTATGAATTCTATGTTGTATGATATCTGTTCCTTCTAAAATTTCTCCTGCTAGATGAAATCGATCTTCATTTTCTTTTATCAGTTGCATCACATTTTCCTTTTCTTCTTTGTTTAAGTGATCCAACCTCAGTAGTTTCAAGATTTCCTCGAATCGATTTTCTTTTGATATCTTTGTTAAGTTACATCGTTCGTAAGAACGTTCTTCAAATGGAAGTAATTCAATTGTAGGTACTACAACATTACAATCCTCGTCCGTACTATTTATTATTCTCATATGGGCTTTACCCTCTCGATTTGTCACTAAGACATTTCCCAAATAGATTCCTTCTTTGACGTGCAATTTTCCTACGTATCCTTCACGCAGTTCTGGATTTGCAATATTAATATGGAAAGGGACTGAACTTCTTTTTGGCACGGATATCTCCTCGTATGTATTAAAGGGAATATAAGTTTTTCCCCACTTGATTTGCCTTTTTGCATAATCGATGCTGGCTTCTTGATGTAACAGAAATTCGGATCCTAAGATTCCGTCTTCATCGTCAAACAGTATGTCGTTTACCACGTGGAAATTCACTGGATGATTCGCAATCATTATTGATGCAGTCCCTAAGGTAGCTTGATTCGAATCGATTATTCCACGGATATATATGATTTCTTGAGTGTTGACGATTGTCGATGCTGTTACCATTGATTTCTTGATGAGATTGACGTCGGATCCCGAGTCAACCATTAATCGTGCCTTCCCTTCCAGATTTGGAGATGTAATTAGTATTGTAGGAATATTTCGTATTGTATTAATTGGAACAGTTACTGTTCGTTTATTTCTTCGTGTTGTTCCTCCATCGAGTCCCTCTTGGTTTGTTTTTCCTTCGCTGACTTCTTTTCCTTGATTTCCAACGTCGGGTTCCAGGGTGTTGATTTTCCGGATGGTTTTGCTTCTTCCGTTTTTGGGACTCCTATCTTCATTATTTTCTGGCGCTGTGGAGGGTTTCCACTCCGGATTGCGCCTGTCGTTTCCGAAGGGCCCTGCTCGTTTCCCTGGTTTTTTCTTGAGTATGGTACTAATTCTCCTGACTCTATTTTAGCCTTAAACTTGAAACAATCCTTGATTAAGTGTCCTGGTTTCTTACAATAGTTGCAAGAAATTCCTGATTGATTCGGTGGCGATGTTGCTGCTCCGCTGTTTTGCGATGCATTTGGTTGCCACGCGTTATTTTGTGTAGCGTTGTTTTGCCATTTCGGTATGGCTCCTTCGTTTTTAGGGGGTCCGTAATTTAATTTATTTTGGGGTGCTACAGGTTGTTGACGAGTATACGAACTTGCCTTCATTCTCTCATCTTCTAATTTAACTTCCTTGTCAATTTTTACGGCTAGAGCGTAGATTTCATCCAGCCCTAGTCCTTGGCGATCTTGTCTCAATCGTAAAGAAATTTCGCGAGGTAATCCTTTAATAAAAGCTTCTAACGTGTCTGCATTGATATTTTCCTGGAGCGTAGCGGATATTTCCCCATTATTTCGTTTTTCTCCGTCCATTATGGCTAGACGTAAATCTTGAACGCGAGTTATATAATCGAGAATATTTTCTCCTTGTTTTTTAAACGTATTTCCCAATTCGCCCTTATATTGATTCACGTTTTTACACGGCGCGAAGTACTGTTTTAATTTATTCCCGAATTCGTCTAACGTAATTAGATCAGAATCGCCTATAGCAATTAAAGCATGTCCGCGTAGTTTATTCATTAATAATTTTGTTAATTGCATTTCTTGCCGAGGGGCTAACATTGATTTTGCCCGTTCGCATGCCTTTAAAAATTGAAAAACTGATGGTCGATAGCCATCGAAGAAAGGAACTGCTTCTAACGCTAGTTTGATTGGAATTTTTCCGTCTGTTGGGTCTTGTTTAGATTGAGAATCGCGGGCTTCTAATTCACGCGCTACTGGACGTTTTACGGCCGTATATGGGGTGATTACTTCAGATTTAATACTTTGAACCTCTTCGGCGTGTTCTTGCTCTAATTTTCTCACTCTTGCAGTTACTGACTGTAAATGATCGAATTTATCATCCCACATAGTTAATACTTCTAAAAGTTGATTTAATATTTCGGCTTGGGTCAGTTCACCCTTTTTTTCTAAGGCCTCCTTGGCCCTTCGGATTATTCCCGTTTGTTTTCTCAATTCCTCCTCTTCGTCTATTTCCTCGTGATCCGACATGATTCTAGATTTTACTCTTTTGATTTTACTGATTTGATTTCTCAACTATTGCGGAAAATCCCACCGCTGCCACCAATAAAATCTCCTATGTTACGTCCCTACTTTTTATTTGGGCCGCGATTTTAGGAGAGTTATAAAATTTTGTCCGCTTTCGAGCTAGTCCAGGGACTTACGCTCTGGGATAGTTGAATGTGGGGTTTTATGTCTTTGATTCTGGATATATTACTTACTGTTTACTGATCGATCAAAATGAGGCGCCAAGGGATTGGGTTTTTCGGTATTCCGTTGATCTGGATCGATTTATCTTCTTTTGGATCTTTCCAGGGTCCTACGTCTATTATGTGGGTTTCTTGTTGTGGTTGCTCGATTTTAATGGTCGACCGAGTGGGGCCTCCCAACAGCGTTGTGTCTGCTGGTGCGTTTTTATAGGCAAAAGCCAGTTTTCTTAGTTGATATTTTCTCCCTGCACGGTGACCTCTAGGCATCGCCACCTTTGATTTAGAGGATAGACTTTTTAAATTCTCTTTATTCGGGGATCATGGTTCACGTCTAATTTCGAGTGACACCGTGGGCGGCTGTCCTGCTTATAAGTATCACTTTCAACAGACGCAAAACATGATCGCGTATTAACGAGTTCGATCTGTTTATTGAATACGCGAATAATTTTCTGTAACCACTGTTTGGTGACACCGTGGGCGGCTGTCCTGCTTATGAGCATCACCGTCAGTGGAAACAAACAAATTGACAATATTGGAAAAAGCGTTTAATAATAACAATTTATCGCGGAAATCGCATTTTACACTCAATACCCGATGACACCGTGGGCGGCTGTCCTGCTTATAAGTGTCATCTTTGACGAGTGCAAATCACGATTAAACCTTATTCATAATTTCGATTTATAATATTTTTATCAAAAGGTGTTTATGCCTGAGGTAGGGAATATGGAAAACTTAGGTAAACTGCACTCACTTTTATATTGTTTATCACTTTTTATTTTCCTCACTGGTGTTAGTCTATAAAGTTTATAAGTTTTCCTTGTAATTTGGCGATTATAATTATTATTCAATAATGAGCTTATTACTGAGCTCTGCGGGTGGTCCGGGCCCTTTTTATAGGGCAATTGGTCTCTCCTTCTCTAGGATTTGTCACATGACAAATCATAGGTGGGAGGCCCCTTCCGCAGTTTCCACCTGGAATCTTCCAGGGAGAATCTTCCCATCGGTCTATTCTGGGATTTCTGTTTACTACTTAGGCACGTTCCATTTTAACTGATTCCCAGCAGCGACGATAGTAAGATTCTTACATTAATTCGCATTTGATTTATATGTTATTCGTTTACAATATTTTCTGTACGATCGGTTTCGTACAGCTTATTTACTAAGGGTTGAAGTTAAACATATTATATGGAGAGTTGGTTTGCGAGAAATAGCGGGAGGGCAATCTTCTGGCGAGGACCAGGGGCACAGCTCCGGGAAGGTGATGTCGTCTCCACTGGTTGATAAGGCCCTTTGTATCACGCCGAGCTTCAGCTGGTGTTAACTGGGTCTTCTTGGTGTTCGTGCGGTCAGCTACCTGGTATACAGCTGACTGTCCGCTACCTCCTTGATCTGGTTGTCCTGCTCGCTGCCGTCCGTGTATTCTTCGCTTGATTTCTTCTTATCGTTGTTTACAGTTTTAATGCCATGTCGGCTATTTGTTGCACAATATTTGTATAGTATTCATATGAGGTAATTATAATACCTCTGAGTACGAAATAGTAAATGTATGCTTTAAAAGGTTAATTAACATTAGACTCCACGTCGCGGGACGTGACAGAAGGATTTGTGGTGGGGAAAGTGTACTTGAGCAGCTAAAATCTTTGCCTCGACTGCATTTTGAGGATAACAAATGCTATTATTAGTGGTATTCCTATGCTTAGTCAAGTAACCCCGTCCGACATTGTTAAGATGTCAACGGCCGTACGTACGAAACCTCCACGTACCGGATAAAATAAAATACCGTAAATTATAGTCAATGTGTCACGTTTCTACAAAATATTCACAAAAAAAAAATCAAGCAGTACTTAGTGGACAAAAATTCGTAAATAGTCGAAACAAAAATATTTACTTCCCGCCGACCTTTCTAGGCTTTTCATTCTTACTGACAGAACACGCAAGTTTTCCTATGCATTCATATGCTTCGACATCACGAATCGCTGCATAATTCATTCCATAATACAACAATTAAATGGAATTAGTCAACAGACCTCGTTAGTCAACTATCCACGATTTCCCCTACTTTAAACAGATTTTTGATCGTGTAACTACAGTTTCCTTAGTCCAATGGGGTGTATAAATTTGCCTGTTTACGACAAGGTATTCAAATGGGAATATTCAAATAGGATACGTCGCCAGATAGGTAGAAGCAGATGGGAAAGGCCAAGTTTTAGACGATAACGCGTGTACGTGCTCTTGGCGTAGAAGAATGCCCGATGTCGAATCGTAGGAACGCCCAGCGCTCAATTATCATAAAATATATATAAAATAAGTTTCGTGGCGAGCATTACGTGTCGGAGCCTTATGTACGCGGAAGCGGTTCACCCTTCTTCAGCGAAACCGAGTGGAAAGGAGAGAAGGATGACACGTAAGGGATCGATTTTCCTCCCGTCTACTTCTGTCCCAGACAGTGATAAATGGAGGACACCTTTCAGCAAACTCTCGAAGCATGACACCCTTCTCCCTTTCTTACGTGGCGTCTGATGCCGTTTCATTAATTAACGAAGAATTAGAATCTTTCTGCCCATCTTTCTGAACAGTGAGCCAACAAGTAGCAGGAACGTGGGTTTTCGGTGGGAGACGGAAATCGCTGTCCTATAGCTAATTACGAACACAAAAAAACTACATGGCAGTTCCTCCGTTGCTCGATAAATGAGCAAATTGACGATCCACTCAGTTTTCCTCTTATAAAACTGATATTCCTCGGATAATTAAACGTTGATCGCGTCTGAAGGGCGAGCACGCCAAAGCGTGAATCTCGTCGCTAATTCATGAAACAGATAGCAGAGGATCCTGCTCCGCGTTGTTTACCCTCCTAACCGCGGACACACTTCATGCCTAAACAATAGCGCACCACCCCTCCTGCGGCATTATATCTGCCCCCTTCGGCCTACAGCAAACCGATCCTAATGTTTGCCGACGTATAAGGGACAAGGCGATAATTCACGTCGTGGCTTCTTAGCTCCTTGATGTCTCAGCGGTTTCACCGCTTTGGGATATGAATACCCAAGGGTTGGGGGGATAGAAGTGACAGACCGGAAGCCTACAAGGATCCATCCAGCAGACACCATTCATCAAAAGTGTCCACCCCGACCTCATCTTCCGCTTTCCTCTGCGCGCTCAATCCGTCTAGGAGTAGTCACTTTTCGAGGCCCGCGTCACCTCCTTCGGCGTCACCTTTGCCTAGCGCCTCTCCCAAATGCCATTCCCATTGATTAATCGAAGCGAGGCATGTCGGGACTTGGCAACACCCTCCATTTCCTCCCTTAACCACCGCCACTAATACAACCTGCCTCGGTTCCCAAACGACGACGGACTACTTGCCGGCGACCATCGCCGTTGCTTGTCACCCCATCAATGTCAATAGAGGTGCAGGGGCCGCGATTTCACCCTGCCGTGTACACATCCAGGCCTAGACAGCAGATATATCGACTGGCCAGAGAGAGCCTGAGCGGTCCTTCGCGGCACCGTGGCCGTTGTCGATTCCACTCCGCGACTCGAGCAAATGGTTTTTATGGTGTCGTTAAACAACTTCGCTTGAAATGCTTTGACGATCGGATTTAGCGGGGCCGGACGATGCTGGAAGCCCTCTTTTACGAGTTCCAATGGATTCTCGTACTTCTAACTACTTAGGATTCTTCTTCCCTGTTGCAGCAGCTTCTTAAATTCAACTCTACTGGTGACTTTAACAATTTCTAGATTGGGGATTCTGTGCTTTGGATTACGGAAGATTGTTGCGTGCCAGAGGAATTTAAAACGATGGAATTGTCTATACCTTCGTGCACCAATTAACTCTGAGCACACAAAACCAGATGGTCCGCGCAAATATTAGCTATCGAAAACTCGAGGTTGCGCCAGTTGCAGCTAATAACGCCGACGCCTGCGGACCGCCCTCTGCTTCCTAACGACCGCTGCAACCTGTTCCACCTATAACGTAAAATAATCTCCAATTCAGCTCGTAAACCTCTGTCTTCGATCATCCGAGGTTCTCTCGTCTCATTTGCCGCGACTGAAACGATCGGATGGTGAAGCGCCTCATTTACTGCGGCATAAAAGTGAATTCCAAGCGCTCACGAGGCAGGGGCGCGATCTGGGTTAGCGTAATTTCTAAGGCCGCTTGCTCCACAGCCTGCGGGATTCGTAGACATTCTAATACCAAGGGCGGCGCAACGAGGGGCTGAAAGAAAGGAAGAAACCCGGGGCAGAAAAATAAAATCTACCGCTAGGTCCCGGTAACGGGCGGTTTACTCTGACTTAATGTAAGCGCGTTATAGCGGCATTCGGCAGGCTGCTGGCAGCAACGCGTGCTGGATTTACTGTAAACCGCGGTTTATAGTCGATGCTGGAACACAGCCCGGCTGAGAATGGAAGCACGCGTTAATCACGGCCGCGTTCCTAGGTTGCTATGGAAAGCCGCTGCCAGCTACCGTAAATCTCATTCCGAGGCACCTTCTCGAACGACGCTATTTTTCCGCCCTTAATTTTGCATAGCTATCGACAGCATGCTTCCCTAAAATAGAATACCGCATCATATTATCTCACTCGCAAATAGCATGTATTGAAATTCACATGACGTAAGAAGATTCCCTGGAAAATAGCAAGAATCGCAAGGCTAACGTTCGAAAGCAAAAAGCACAGAATGTGCACAGGTCTAAGGAAGCAGCGCATTCCCAGTTTTATATTTCTTCACGCTGGTCCAACGGCCATGCAGGGGGTGAATGCCAGGCGAAGTTCAGGAAGGCCGTTGGGGCACGGTCGCCGTTGGAACGACGAGGAATATCCCGCAGGATCAGCTCTAAGGAACTTGTATTACGAGCTGACCAACAATGCCATGCGGCTCGCTAGGCGGCAAGTAAAGCGGCGCGCACGGACCGCGGGATGCTGGCCTGCATAATGATTGAATTCCGCTGTGACGCCTTCAGCGTATTTACCGGATGCGTGGAATTTCGGTATGGCGCGAAGGAATCCGCCGCCGCCGGGGACAGTTTCGTTTGAAGGCCTTCAGCGGTGCCACCGCAGCTTTCCTCGGGCCCTGCCGCCCCGAAGGAAGCCCTTTTCCACCCTCGCGTCGTCGAGATTGCGAGCACGGCTCGCCGCCGCGATGTTTGCCCGAAACATCGCCCCGCCCGATGTTTGGATTCCTTCCGCGTTTCATTTTTCGCCGCGACGATGACAGCGAGGGCCGGTTACGCGATGGCCGGCTGTGCAACCCCCCGATCGATTCGGTTCACGTAGCGGGCTTAAATTTTTCCCAAAACGCCATGCATACGAAACGGTCCCCGACCAGCGTTTCGAATCGCTTTTTTTTTTTCGTCCGCCTGGGAAGGTTTCGATGCGAAACGGGGGAAATTGGAATCGAAGAACGAGTCCTGCATTCTGTGTTCTGATGGTTTCCCGGGGTCGCGGGTGATTTCGACGATTTTCGAGGCGATACCAGCGCGAACAGTTGCGCGACATTGTGAACCATGCAAATATTGCAAATCGAAACTATCGTATTCGTTCATTCGATATTAGTCTATCGCTGCGCTCGTTGGCGAGTAGGATTCATATGAAAGTGAAGGGAATACTTTTTATTTAAAAACGTTGCACTGGTCGTAACAGGAATCAAAATATTAAATCATACCCTTGGGGGAGGAGTAATCCAGCAAGAGTTCCAGGTAGCATCTCCTGGAAAACTGAATTTCATTCCCCTCGAGAGTCCCAACGGAATATCGAAGGGGGTCAACGATGTTGGCAAGGTATTATCATCGATCTTCGCGATAGACCGTTTAAGTAATCCAAATGACAGACCGCGTTCTTCGATCCTCGCCCCTGCCCGCGATTCTCCGCTCTACATCTTCGCATTATTCAGTCAGTGTCGAGTTTCGGCTTTCGTCCTGCATATAGCAGGCTTAGACGTCACTTTGCGGAATTAGATGGAAGCAAGTGGCCGTAGCATGGTCGTCGTTTCAACGGCGGGATTTTAGGAATCGTTGACTGCCTCCTCAAAAGTTCTCTCTATCCCCTCGGGACTGGCATCCGCCTAGTTCTCCCTTTTATCGCATCAACTTCTTTTTCCCCCCGGCTTAAGCGTCATCTTTTCGCGTTCTATTTTCCCTCATCGACACGCTGGGCATTCCTCGAGGACACGCCACACTTCCACCACTAATAGATTTTTCGCGGGACTGATTCGGAAGGACGCGCCAGCTTCTATCCGTCTTTGATCACGGGCGTGTCCTTCGCTCACATTTCTCAAAGGGAATCCGCTCGGAGTTTTATTCTAGCTTCGGCACTGTACTTTAACGCGTAACTCATTCCCACTGACGTGCCGATAGTATCGTTAATTTCGCGCGAGGCACGCAACGATGACACGCTTAAGCGGTTCCCTCGTTCCAGCCCATCCGAGCTTTCCACGCAAACCTGATTTCGCTTCCGACGGACACGGGAATCGCGTGATTGCGTGCGCGTGCCTGTGTGTCTGAAAAGCAGAGTGAATGCTGTGATCCTTACGACAGAGGGGACGAATGCTAAAAATCCCATGACACGCGTTCGGAGTTTATCCCTTGGGGAAATATTTGCAACCCCCCGTAGTAATCTTCTACAACACAAACCTACGTTCTAGACGTCAACGCGCACCACCAATATCACCGCTGTACAATCATTCTCATTCATCGAAAGAAATTCGATGTCCTTTTATTAAATCATCGTACCACTGGAGCTACCTAACAAATGTATGGATCAGTATCGTTGCACATTTGTTTCACATCTCATTGCCTCCATTTCCCAACATTCAAGCACTGTGAGCAAGTATAAAAAATCATGACACACATCTCGCCCTCGTTGCTGGATCCTCGGTGGACTCTGGCCGCATCCTCCCTGGCGCTACAAACGGAAGAAGGGAAAGGCGGCGATAAAGAGGTTGCAAGCGTCATCTTGCTCCGTGTCCTCCGAGCCGCGAAGATCCACTCTGTGTAACCGTAGCACTACAATTACACGAAGCATCTGGCGTCCGCGTGGATAGCTCTCTAGTCGGTTCTTCTCGGTTGACCCGGCGACAAGAGCAACAGCATCAACAAAGTCAACGACGGCGCGCACTTACAGGGACGGCTTGTTAGCCACGAGATCCGCGTATTTCCGTACGTCTTATTTAATTAGACACCTTTCGACGGCATTGTTAGGCAGCGTCGGGGCACTCATCCACGCCGCAGCGTCCACGATGCGCGGCCTGTACGTGTTCAAGTTGGCCCCCGGCCAATGAGCGACCTGGGATTACAGTTCTTTTCGAGACTTCGTCCGTTCTTTCGTTTCTACGCTCGTTTCCATTCCATCTATTCAGCCCGCTCCACCCCCGATCACCGTTGTCCCCCTGCTGCGCGAGTTCCGTATCTCCTTCTTATTGTAATCGCACTTGGGCAACCGTTCGCCCCGCTTTCTCGCCCGTTCCGACCGGATGCGAGGCGCAGTTTCAAGCTCGAGGGGACCCTTGACCCGGGAAGACTCGATTCGGATCCCATAATCCGTCGGTCTTGGTGGAAATCCCGGGTTCGAGACCCGCGCGCGGCCGATATACATGCGCGCTATTGGTGCTCCAGCAGTTTCTCGAGTGGAGAACGGTGAAGTCAATTTTGGAGTCGTCTAATGAAGAGTTCCACGGCAACGAGCACTCGTTACTTGTTCCTGCTTATGCCTCTCGGAACCTCGGTTGCCATTGCGATGAACGCGGCTCGCGGTTGGCGAGAGGGAGATCTCTGGTCGCTGGAGAAGAGCTGCATCGCGATCGGCCCCGACAGACTTGGCACGCGATAAAAGTGCGATACGACGGCGGGGACGCTCGGATATTTCTATCCCGTAGAACTCTGGCAGAAGCTTGTTGGGAAATTCGTAGATATACTATCGGGTTGGGAAAGGAATCGACTTGGCTGATGGGAGAAGTTTCAGGAACAAGGGTCCCTGTTCTCTACCCCAGATCTACTGCACTAGACACTTTGAGGGAAGTATTAGAAAGATTGTTTCTGAAACGGGTCACGAATTGGAACGGGTATTAATAACACCGGTTCCAACTGGTCTCAAGTTCACGTGCGCCTATCAACTACCTAACAAGTGTCTTCCTCCATTGATCGAGTTCTTAATGTTTAATCTACCCCTAAACCATAAGCAAGAATAAGAGTGAACGAAAGAAATATTATCTTCAGAACCTGTGAAACTGCCATCATCGATATATCAATTATTACCATCCGATGCACAGCTATGTATCACAGCCTGCTGCTTGTAGCTGAAGAGAACCGAAGGCGAGGAAAGTTGTCCCCGGCCCTTTATGCGTGAATAATCAGTGTAGCCGGTGCATCAGGCGACAGGTCGTGCACGTGTCCGCCGAAAGGTGGAAAATCGCTCCTTTCGCGTTCATCCCTCCCGCCCCATCCCTTCCGTCTCATTTATTCCACCTTTCCCTCCCCCTCAGGAGACTTACTCACGGCTAAACCCTCGGAAGCCTCGCAGCGGAAGCATGCACGCGCATATCATTCATTAGGATCACACACTAAGCCGACGGAGGGACCGTAGGGAGCGCGGCTCGCCACTTGACGCGTCACAGTAACGAAGTAGTGACGCGCATGCCATGGCACTTAATTAATTCTGATTAACCCGTAATCACGTAGTCGTTCCGCGGCGCTGCAGGGCCCCCCGTCCAATTTGTGTCGTTGGCTATTAATTCTTGGCCTCTGACCGTCCCACCTCCTCCACGTCCATGTAATATTTTAGGACACTCCGCGGCTCCGCGATATCCATCGAATGCCGTTCTACGTGTCTATCCACCGCTCTTCCCTTCTGGAAGGTCGCTTACTTAACGAGCCAACCTGCGAACGTGGCGTAGACGATAAAGGGGGGTATCTTTTGTTGGTCGAAATACCTTTGAGTATATCTAGCTCCGGGGATAAGGTCGGAGAAGTGCACTTGCAAGAAAGATCACTGGGAGCTTAGAGAACTCCCTTCTTGCTCCCTTCTGTGACCTATTCTTGGAATTTCGGGCTAATACATGAAGGATCTTCAGAGTTTAATGTTTAAGGTATTGTAGAACCTTCCGTCCTACATTTTGGAGTCTCGCTTCGCTTTGTGTGCTCAGAATACAATGGGAACGTTAAATTAACGGTAATGACAAAGGGATTAGAGTGATGATAGTTTCTACTTCTTGAGCAGTATTTGAATTATTTTGAAATTGGGTTTTGGAAGTGCTTCTTATCGGCCTCGAGTTTAGCCGCCAAAAGTTTGCCCAGTGTTTAATTTCTAAGGCCTGTGCAGTTTATTTTGTAACTTCTGCTTGAGGATGTGCACTTTATTCAGACTCCAGGGACTTGTTACGCGAAGATTCGCTCGTTAAATTCACACGGCGAAGTTTTGCGGGAGAGTGAGAAATAACGGTAATTCATTCTCGCCCGATAATTGACAATTTTAGATTGTACAGAAGAAAAAGTTTCTTCATTATTAATCTATAACTTTAGCTTTATTGGTTCTCAAAGTAAAGGAGAACTTGGACGGCGAAATTAAAACGAGAGTCCGAGCCCCATTTTTTCCCCGCTATAAACTTCGTCTTAGTTCGCGTATTCCCTCGAAACAAAAAAAAAATGAAGGCAACAAAAGAACGTACTATTCCCAACTTTCTAGTTAAATTAGTTTTAACGAAGTTACTTTTATTATCGTCATTTTCGCCCTTGGCTTTCCTCGTTTTGCCATTAAATCCACTGAAGCAGCGATTTTCACCCTGTATCGAGATCACTCGCAATTAACTTATTCCACTCGCCAACAGAGGGGTTAAATTTTTTAAACAAAGTTACCCGTCGTTACACCGAACCATTTACCAGGCATGGGAGAAGCAAACCGATTACTTGGTTGTTCCACCAATGGACCATCAAGAGCGCGAGAGGATCTCGACGGAAAAACATTAGAGTAGAATCATCGCAACGAAATAAACGGAAGCGATTCGTCGTTTAATCGGACAGCTTTGTCTCGATTGCGCTGCAAAGAGCATTAGAAGCCTTGCAGAGCATTCATACATATTAATTTCATTCTTTTTCCGCATCGAACTTCGGAATTTACTCGCAATTCATTCCGAACGTTCTTGCTCCGTGCGTACAGCCGAAACGACGGTCGAGTAGCAAGGTTTCTGCGCGTTTTTGTTACAGGGGCTGTCCACATTAGCGTCGCGGAAAAAGCTCTCGTATATTCATGCGTTTTTATTAAGCCTTTTTCACCACGATAACTCACGGAGCCTCTAGAGCGTAATCTTGTAATTAAATTTCAAGCGGTGTGCACTCTCCCCGAGAGGTCGATATCATTGTTGCAGAAACCGTGCGCACCGTGAACGAAAGTATCCAATAATTGCATCTGGAAACAGCGTAATTACACGAGGACGATGCGCGTGAGAATTTAATCAAAATTTTTCCACAGTCGCGCTGGTAAATAAAATAATTAGTGAGTTGGTGCCGCCGCGCAGAAAGAAGATTAGCGTGGAAAATGTAGGAAAATCACGGTGCAAGTAGCGCGGAAACTTGAGGTGTTTTAAATTCAGTAAAATATAGGCACACTGGAAATCTTTATTGTTTCTTACGCAGTTGAAGAGATTGCCAATGGATATTGCACCAAGAATTAGCCAAACTCGCGATTTCTTGGTAAAACCATTGCGTCCATTGCACAAGTTATAAATAATCGTGTGTTCATTCCCCGATCGATCCTCCTACAAGCAAGCGCCTGTCTGTTTCGCATTCTCGCGGCGGGCAGCGAACATTCGCCTGACTTAAACCAAGTAAATGCCAGTTAATCCCGAGGATTGTGCAACAAGAGCGGCGTTTTGGCCGCGCAGAGTATCGATCTTCATCACAAGCATGGCCGCAATAATCGAGCCGCGAGTTTATCAAGTTCCAAAGTGCGGTTCAGAGATGAGAATCAGTGCCAGTGGCACTTGGCTCGCGCTGACTGCGCGTTCCTCGCGCCAGCTGCTGCATTTCACATTCCGTGCAACTTAAAATTGGATCGCCTTAAGCGGCCGAAATAGCTTATCGAAATAGCATCCCGACCGGGTCTTCCTCCCATCGCGGTAATTACGAGTATCGACTACGTGGATTGTAACTCACCTCAGCATCCAGGAGCTCTGCATTCATTGCACCACGAGCGTTCCAAGATCTGGATGTAGCCGGTGTTGTTCCATTAAGCCCCCTCGAGTCTTCGTCTTTAGTGTTAGCAGGGGTTTAAGCGGCCACGATATTAAAGCATCGAAAGTCTTATTAAAATTCCGCTGGAAAATAGGAAAGTCTTGGTTAGATACTGCGGTGCTCCGTAAATGGCGCGTAAAACTGTTGTGAGCGATAAGATTGTTATTACGAAGACCGCCCAAGGTGCTTTTGGCCGCTTGGTTAAAATACTAATACGTACGCGAGGTTTGTTCAACTGTTCCGAATCATTTCCAGGGAGGAAACCAGCATCTGTCGTGTGGGAAAATAGAGTTTGATGGGAGAGAATTTACGTTTTACGGGGAATGGGGATTGACTTTTCCAGGGCATTTAACTTCGGGAAGAGGAATTAATTGATAGGGAGAAACAGTATGGGATTCATTCTTTTCAGAAGCTGAATGGTTGGGTTTGTTTCAGGAGAGAAAGTTTATGGAATATCTCTATTTTTCCAATTACCGAAATAGCGTACCGTAATAAATACCTTTTTTCCAAAGCCAACTTACAAATTATTCTTTTCTTTAAAATATTATATCTCAACAACAACTTTAGATTTTTAGCTTCTAATATTAGAATTTATAAAACTTACAATTTTATGGTATTCTAGAATTTTTTTACAAAAACTGTATTTAAATTTCAATTAAAAAACTGTTGGAATACATTCTAGAGACCTTGAAATAGACTTAGGATTGTTTTCATATTGATTGGATTCTTTAAATGAGAATGGCAGTCGTTGAAAAATTACTCTGTGTGTACCTAAACCATCCAGAATGTCAAAGTTGATTGAAAGAACGATGTGTGTCAACGAAGGGTTAAATCGTTTTTATCGATTAAGTATTACTTGTGTAATGTTACTCTCTGAAACGGGAATACTTAACTTCATCCCTGCATGCAAAGGAATATCAAATCATCTATATCGAAGTTTAAACCCTCGCCAAGTGAAAGAGATAGAATCCGACGTGTAGACAAATTCATAGTGATTCGTGATCCCTGCCGAGCACAACTCGTTCCATTTCATTGAATGCACGATGAAACATGCCCCTGAAAATATCAGAAACGATCAGTGTTCACCATGATCCCCAATAATTCCTCAGCAATTGCATTTTTTCATTGCCATGCAGCGCGCAGAAAACGTCAATCGCGTTAATCGAACGACGACCGAAACGAACGGTGAAATTCGGCGATCGTCGAACCGTCAATCCGTCAACAATAAACGTACCTCGCCTCGTATCTGCTGCACTTGCAGCGATAATTAAGGGTGACCGTTACTTTTATCGTCGCCGATAAAGCCCAATAAAATATGAAAATTGGACGGTGTTCGGGACTGTCCGCTCGCCCCGCGCGCCCGCGGGGTTTGGAGGCGCGCTGAAAAAAGCGTGGGGAAAAAGTCGAACCAGGCACTGCGAAGAATAGAGAGAAAACGAGACGGAAAAACGGGGGAGGATGGGGCGGCGCTGGAAACGCTTCCGGTTGCGGACCAGCCGGACAGTGTCGAGGATTCCCGGGGGGCAACCGCGCTCATTCGATCTGACCCCGTGCGGTTGTTACCGAAATTAGTTCGGCCTGTACCGCTGACATAAATTGCAGGTAACCCGTCCAGGTGCATATTCATGCGAGCGCAAATAAAACTACGCTGTACGCCATCCGCCAATATACACTTCTAAGGTTTTTCCCCCTACCGTGTTCCGACTCATACATCGCTGCACGTTGATTTTATCGGATCCAGCATCCCCTGGCGGCCGCCTCGGTCCGTCAGCCTTTCGTTTCTTCCCCCGTCCCTCAGACAGGATGGTTCCACGTTCCTTTTCCATTTTCATCCCGCTCGACGGGTAAAGCCGCTCCGACGGGGGAATAAAAGTTTCGAGTATGAATTTTTAACTGACAGGAATTCCTTCCTGGTCGGGCGATTGGACGTGTCGTTCGGGGACGAATGCATGCCGCGTGTAATTGCCCGCGATTAAATTAAACGTTTCAATCGAATCGATCGGAACGGCAATTTTGACGCGAGACCGACTGTTGGGGACAAATCGAGGGATTCAGTTTTGTGGACTGGCAGACGGCCTTTGAATCTACGCAGGTCATGTATTTGCAGTGGGTAGGTGCATCGAAGTGTGTTTTTCAGGAAAAGGTCTTTGGGGCGCGTTAGCGAAAAGCGTGGGATGAATACGTGTCGGTTAATTCCTACTTAGGCATTGTTTAGTTATCGAGAATTTGTGATGCGCGTCGTGCAATGCAACATACCGAGACCCTTGAATTTTATTGTCTACAAACATCCACAGCCAATTAACTACCATTAATATGACAATCAATGGCTAACAATGAGCATACCTCTTTATGGAAGAGTCGATACAGAGTATCGGTAACAACGTCAGCTTCTTTTAAAACTAAAGCGAACAGGATGAAAGTCTTCGTTAACGATGCAGTACTTATCCTCAAAGTGCTTATCCTCTTCTGCTCTTCTATGGAAGTGCTTCCCCGTCTATCGGGAAAAACGAAGGATGCATGCGTGAATGGTCAGTGCTTTCACAAGGGGAAAGAAGCAGAAAGATTACGCGAATGGACGGAGAGTTAAAGAGGATGGCGAGCCGTGTAACCGGGCAACGAACAAAAATGGAACGATTTCGCGGAGGTGGAATACCGCCGTACAATGAGCCCGGTGATCGTAATCGCCATTGTGCCGTGTTCCACCCCTCCCGTTCCTCGTTATTATCGACGGCCCGGTGGCATCGTGACGGAAAAATGGTCCACGCATTTTCGAAGTCCCGCCACCGCCTCTCCCGTTTCTGCAGACGATCGATCGCCGCTGGGAAACTTTTCGCTTCTCTGCCGATCTCCCTGTCCCTCCCTTTCTGCCCTTTCTCCATCGCGCTTCCTTCCACCACCTTACCCTCCGCAGCGGACGAATTTTAAAGTCGATTGAATTTCCAGTCGGACAAACCGCGAGGCTGCCACAAAACAAACCGTCGCTCGTTTCTCAACCCCTCTAACTTGGACGCAAAACAGTCTTTCATTGGCGCGTCTTCTTTTCTTCTATATTCTCGCCTTTCTCTCCTTCGCCTTCCTTTAGTGTAAAAGCTGCGGAGTCCCAGTGAATTTGACTACGTGAAATCGGCAACGTTTCGAAGCGCAAATTACATACTGCTACTGGCGAGCAGAACGGTACAGATTGCATTGTTTGGTTCGTCTTTTTTCCTGGTTTATTAAATAATTCCAGCTGGATGGGCTGATTCGTTTTATCGACGAAATAAAAAATACCGACCCACCATGGCCGTGAAAATGGCTTCGTGATCGCATTTTTCCTACCGGCTGATTTTTCATAAAAAAAAAACGCGCTACGAAAATTTTAATTGCGAAAATTCCGCGGAAATAGTCGCGCACTACCCACATCTGCTTGGGCGCGAGCGTTTTGAATTCATTATTTTTCGAGGGGTGCAGGAACTACGGTGGTGCCGATTCAGCCCTCTTTATTGATATACCCGACGAATCGAGCAATCAGCGTTATCCCCTTGTTCTTTACGCGCGTCGATAAAAATCGATGCTCGACGGGGAGCTGTATTTATACACATTGATTAAAGCGTCGATGATTATTGGAAGTCGAAAGGGCGCATTAGCCCGTCGATACGACAGGCATAACGGTTAACGAAATACCCATTAATAAACCGAATCGCCAGCGCGGGTCGAGGAGATTTTCGAGATGTAAAATTTCACAAGGCAACCGCTGCCAGTAGTTTTGCTCGAGAGGGAGGTTTCAGAATCCAACGATCGGCGGATTTAATTGTGGCCATTCAACGGGCAATAACGGAGATCGATTATTGGTGGTGGCAAGTTTGTATCTCAGTATTTGGTCCTGAAGGTGTTACATTAATGTATAGGGTGTTTCGTGTAAGCTGGACTAGGTGTGTTATCGAACTTCTAGGAATGTTACACGGGTTGAAAAAAATAAATAGCAAGTAACCTATTAAAATACACTCCAGTATAATTAGTATGCAATCTGTACGTAACTATACAGACTATAATGTACCTAACTCGTTCGTCAATCACACTGTATATTTAACTTATTATACACTCGTCACACGCTCGTGAACCTTATTATTATTATTATTATTATTATTATTATTATTATTATTAATTTGGCGGTGTGATGAGAGGGGATGGACAGTGCTGATTGGAAACGGGTGGATAGAGCAGAAGCGGAGAGAAATGATAAATTGGAAGGAAGAAGACAATAGAGATAAGGAGGAGTGCGGCTGGAAAGGGTTTTATGAACAAGACAACACAGGTGGAGAATCCACCTCTGAGGCATATTGAGCCAGCGAGAATCAACATATAGTGGAGATACATGATCAAATTTCCCACGACAATATGAAAAACGAAGACATGAATTCTGCACACTTTAGATACATTGAGCCAGGCGAGGCGAAAGACAGGCACCATAAACCATATGACAAAAGTCAAACAGAGAGATTACCAGAGACTGGGATAGGGAAAGCTTCTGGGGAGTGGAACGGATATGTCTTGACGGAAAAAGGATACGTGCTGCTCAAAACACCACTTAGGATCAAGAGTCACCCCCAGATTTAAAATATAATCAGATGGGAGAACAGGGAGGAGCCAAAAATGATGGATACATTCTGTGGTAATTTGCCGAGGGATGTTAAGAATCCCACGATTAAAAATGAAGATTTGGATGGATTTAGTTTGTGTCCATACGATGAAGACCATTCACTGACCATGTGCAGATCAGATTCCAGCTTGCGAATAGCCTGATTAATATTATTACTAAGCACATCGCATGCTAAAACTAACTGGAGTTCGTCAGCGTACATGTAGGGTAGACAAAACTCGCAAACTTGAAGTAGATCCGTAACATGAATGTTAAATAAGAAAGGCCCGAGCACAGAACCCTGAAGTACACTACGCGCCACAGAACGTATCGTAGAAAATTGCGGCATGTTAGATGATTCTGTAACACTGATGTGTAAGTCATGTTGCGACCTGCTGCATGCGACCAAGCAAATAAGAACGAAACCATTCAAGAGAGAGAGAGAAAGAGGGAGAGAAAGAGAGAGAGAGAGAAGCTATCAAAACCGTGCGTGTTTGGAATTCATTGAAATGCAGTTTTCTTGTAATCGATCCTCGCCATCGTGATCCTCGGGTTTCACTATTTTCGATAAGATGGAAGAATGACGTGGAAACGATAGTGAAAGAATCCATGGGTTTGATACGCAATCGACGAATAAGACACTAGATATTGGGAGAACAAGTACCAGTTGTCGTCGCAATTAATTGTTACATCGCCTGAAAGATTCGAAAGCGGTTTGGTGGTACGAATTTGCACTCGAAAAGCGTAATCCTGGTCGAAGGCTTGAAATCAAGTAGGCGGTATGTCGACGGCACTCGATCGGGGGTTCGTTGACAAACCAGAAACCAATAATAGAACAAAGGGCAGCCCCGTTGAACGCGTGTACGTAATTCGATAAGCTTCGAAGGCCAAACTCGCAACGAGCATGCAGTGGCTATATCGCGCGACGACTCTGCGACAGGGGGTTGCGAATCAAAGTGAAACACATCAGGACTTTTCAAACAGGCGGCATCGAAACTAAAATATGGCGAATATGAAAACGTACCTGTACATTCCGACGAGCGCAATTTCATTAAAAGGTTACGTATGCCACTGTTCCACTCGGACATTAACGAATGCACCATCGAAATGAATTCAAGTATTTCATCGATTATTCGCGTGCGCCTCGGAACGAGAGCCTTCCCGGCCCCATCGTGCTAATAATGTTCAAATATGTGCGCTGCATATTTCGGGGCGGTACGCGAAAAATCAGCGCCGATTCACGCACTCGACGTCTGCTCCCCTCGTCCGCCTTTTTTCCGCTTTGCACGCTGTTTTACACGAATTACGGTTCGCGCGCTGTTTCTGCACTGTTTAGCTAGTGTTTTATTTCGCTCGCCCACTGGATACACAGAGGCGCAGGAAGGTCTCGCTTGGCTTTATCAATACGCCCCGCTCGGTAACTGCACTCCGCCTAATTTGATATTCGAAAGCGGACGTTAAACGGGATACGGTGACTTTTTATTAACGTTTCACGTTTGATCACACGGATGCATCATCCCTCTAATTGATTCTATTCATCATCCGCGGAGCCATCTCTCCATTCGCTTCGTGCGCCTTCGTTCCGTACTCGGAAGTGAATTACAAACAATCCACAAACGTGCGAGTCGAGTCTAGACCCCGGGATATCCTTCTACGGTTCGTGCGCAACTTTCGCAGTGGCGATAGCGCAACAGCCGTTCACTGGAATGAAAATTTAAAACTGATGGAAGTTCGTGCCCTCTTGAAAACGTTCGCGCAGCAAACATCATCGTGCCGCTCATAAATCTCGCCGCCCCACGCGGCGATTACGCGCTCCGCCCTAGCGTCCAGTCCTAACATTCTCATTCGCGTCCCTCCCGAAGCAATTCCAGTAATCTCCTAAACGAAACCCTTTATCTCGGCATTACCATAAATCCTAATTAATTGGACCTAGACTCGGGTGCACGCTGTTAGTCGGCCTACGAAATCCCCGTACGTCTCTCTCCCTCTCCCGTTCCTCTGTCTCTCGGTACTCCAGTGGAACGGCGCGCCCGTCACCCCTGTTTTTGGCATGATGTCTTTCCTGTCTAAATTCATCCTCGCCGCCCCGAGTCGTGCGCTCCTCGGAGAACTTCCGGCCCGGAAGAGACTACGGCCGTAGCACGATTAATAGTTGGCTCGGTTCTCGAAGCTGAGCCCAGGCCAGCCAACCAGCCAATCCGAGGGGGTGCGGGGGAGGAGGTGGGGAGGTGGGGTTCACTGTATTCGACGTGGGATAAGGGGATGCTCGGGGGGTGACACGGTGGCTGCAGTGCAGGCCAACACAGCCAGGGGGCTGACTGGAACCATGCTGCCATAACACTGCCGCTAATTAAACGATTAATCATGCAACGAATGACACGTACCTAACCGGTTCGCGGGGAAATCGCTCCCGCCAGACGTGGCGAAGGTTATGCCTGTTATTCCCTGCATAACCTGCGCCCGTGGTGCGTAACATCTGCATATTTCGGTGCATCGATACGTGCAGGGGATCGTAGTTAAACGCTGGTCGAAGGTTTTACCGTTTAAAGTACGTTGATGATTAGACAGGAGCGTGTATAACATTGCGAGGGAGATTCTGCTATGAAATTAAACCCATTTACTTCTGAATATTATTCTAGACAAATTCAATAACCTGTCTTTATATTTTCTGTTGCAGGTAAGCACTTGTTGTTTGATACTTTGAGCCGTGTAGGATGCCGTATCGTAAGTAACGTTTTAATATCAAGAATTCTAAACGCTTCGGGCGGAGATCGAAGCGAAGCTTCACCGTGGAATGGAACGCTAATGTAAACCGGAGGTGGACGTGATGCAGTCGAACGTAAATCGAGGAGCGATCGGGATGAATTTTAATTCGAAGATGTCGCGGGGGGTGAGTGGAAGCGTCACGGGGTGGGACGAAAAAAGAGTCGAACGGGAGATCGAGAGGAGAACGCGTCGGGAGATAGTTACCGACCGATAGAGAAGGATACGGATAACGTTTCGTAATCGAATCGCGTTCCACGTGGGTGGAGGACACAGAAGGGAGATCGCAATCCCCCAGCCTGTTCTCTGTGCACCGGGGGATGGTCAAGTCCGCTTTCACGGTCCATGCCGCGCTTCGTTTCGATTGCTCGGCGCATTCGATACTCGACATCAGCCATGCCCGGCTATTATTCGTTACGGCCAATGGTCACCAGTATCGCCGTATATATACCCAGTTATGATTTGTTGCTCTGTTTTCGACGTATGTTGCTGCGACCAACGAACTTCTGCCTGCCCCTGTTTCTCGCGCCCCTCCTGCGAACGTTCCCTCTTTCTCTGCGATGCTTATTCAAATACTTTATATCCATTGTGCGATGGGAAGAAATATATTTACAGATTCGTCTCCCTTTATTCGTTCCTTTTTAACGTAACACATTGGCTGGCGAGTGTATCTATTATGTTCCCATCACCATTAATTCGCCCCAAATAAATCCGCGCGAAGCTTCCATCCCTCGTCACGTATTATCCACAGACAAGATTCTCCACCGTCGTCGCGTCTAATTACTTTTAAACACTGATCAACGAGTCCTTCGCCGTCCCTCCTCGATCTTGTTGCACGTCGCCGCGCGAACGTTACCCGTTCACCGACTTCGCGCGAGTTTCGCCACCGCCTCGAGGCGGAAATCCATAGAAGCGTCGGGGCGAATGGGAAGAGGGCGAGAGGAGATTGCACGTATAACGCGCGGCTATAAAGAATATGAGATCGGGAAAGGTATAAGAATGGGCTTTTCGCGTCGCCCTCGGTATACTGTATAATCCTCCGATTCTCCCATTATCCTGTTGTTTCTCCGCTCGTGGTCGCAATTTATTATATTCCCTCCCTCTCGCTCCCACCGTAAGCGACGCCTTTCGTGGCGCGCTCGCCCCTTTCGCGGCAGCGCGGCCTCGCTTCAACCCTCGTCAGCGTGATAGGGGATGGGAGGGGACGGGGACAGAGAGGGAGAGGATCGTTGCGCTACAGGTGTCGACGAGATACAGGTGTTGCTAGGATAGCTGTTACCGCGAGGAGGGTAGAAACGGCCTCCGCCGCCTCGCGGCCCTTCGTCCTCCGTCCCCTCGCGTTCCCGGCCTCCTACCGCGACGAAACTCACGGGCGAAACTTTCGGAGATTGCGGGGCTTCGTAAAGACTCGGGGGCACGTTCGTCACCGCAACGCCGGGACGTAAACTGAATTAACGACGACGTTGCCGCTGATTCGTTCGACTGCGTCTTTATTGTCCCGAGCGGCGTCGCGGGGACGCGGAGAATTTTCGCCGCCAGAGTTCCCCGCCTCGCGGATTCGGGGAGGAACGTAGTTCGAAGTAGTTGTTTCTAATTACTTGGAAACGGTTCGCTAAGGAATGGTTAAGAAGTTGTTTAATGCGAGGGAACGCGAGGCGCGTGTATGGCAACTTGATAATCTTCAGGGTTTGCAGATGGGGATGAGTTTTGTTAAAGCTAACGATTGTGTTTAAGCTGTGGGGGAGAGGATGTAAGTTTAGTCTGCGTTTGCAGTGAAATCTCGGGGATTTCAAAGTGTTGCGAGACGTAATCGCGAGAGCACCGATAGTAAGTAACGGGAGATTTCTTTGCCAAATTCCAGATAATCCTAGGATAGCGTAATTGATCATAAATATAATCGCTTGTCAATATCGGAAACGAATAACCCTCGGGTTGCCGACGCCCTGGTTCGCAGGCGAGCGCGAATTCCCTATGAAATTGAGCCCGAGGCACGAGATTTTCACGAGCGGATAAATTGGGCGACGGAATTGGCAGCAGGAGGGTGATGGTTGCTTGATGGGGGAGAATCGTGTCGCAGAAAAGCGAACGCGTAAAGGACGAAATGTCGCTAGGGCTGACGCTATAATTGCCACGTGATGTATCGCCAAAGGCGTCCTAACCCACTCGAAAAACCACTCCGGGATCCGTTTTTTCGTCCGTCCCCTTGCGTGTTTATCAGGGGGCATCTTCTTACGATTCCCACCGCCTAACTTCGGTCATTACGGAGAAATTAATCATCGAAACCTCGACGTTATGGCTTGGATATCGAAGAATTTCTCATAGGATTTCTCTCTAACAAATATTTGTCCCTGTATATTGAAATCAAGAAGGACGATGGTTTAGCAATTTCCACAAAAATTCCACAAGTGCGTTCAACTCTCACATCGCCAGCCTTCTGCTGAGAGTTTTCGCAGCAGCACGGGCACCAATTAAACTTGGTCTTGAAAAGGCGCACGATTCCTCAAAGCGTCGGTTATAAATCTAAACGGAAAGAAGTAGGCACTTCTCGTTAGGAGCATTTTAATCTGACTCCGGCCATGAGAATGCTAAATTTGGTTTCGCGGTTGATCCAATGTGCTATACAATACAAAACGCGCTTTAAGCCCTAACGACAACGGTTCCCCTGAATGGCCGCGATTCAATTAACAGAACCTCTGTGCAATTACGAGGGCGTGCGCGGGGCCAACTTCCAGCAGCGTCCGGCTGAATAGAAGCGGCTAAACCAATTTTGAGGTTCGTTACCGAGAGCCTGCGAAAACGTGAAAGATGATAAGCCGGCGCGATAGAAAGAGAGGACCGCGAATACGGGATCTGTTGAATGGGGAAGGCATCCGTCGCCCACCATCTTGAAAAAAAAACCAGCACACCCTCCCCTCAAGATACTCGTCCTATAAAGCAGCGGCGTACTTGGTGTCCCGCGAGATTGGATTCTCCAGTCCCGTTCTCCCTTGTCTATGTCGCCCTTGTGCCGGCGACAAGAGCGAGTAGCGCGGCGACACGTTCCGCGGCCTGCTACTTGACGTTAACGAAGCTCATCCAGTAATAAAAATCTTCATAAAGCACTCGAGAAAGGGAGGAACTCGCGGCCTCTGGCAAGCACAAACAACAGGGCGCAGCGGGGACGCGTAATGAGAGCATGCATAGATTCGTAACCAGAGGAATCTTGCTGGAAAATCGAATTCCACTTGGCTGGTGTATTTAGACGATTACCGGGACACTCTTCCACCCGTGCATCCCCCGGTTTTCCCTTCGACCGGGCCCGCGCGAATAGGAATCGAGAAGTGGTGAGCAAAGCTTGCTGGCCGGGCGAGCGGGTTAAGGGGGCGGCAATAAGGTGAGTGGAGAAATATACCGACCAGGCAGGGAAACTTTTCTATCACCGGCTCTCTCGCGGCAATACAATTAAAAAGATTGCGAAAGTTCCCAGTGCGCGAGCGGCGCGGGCCGACCTAACTTGCTCGCGCTCCGGGCAAAGGGAGCGGAGAATGTCTTCAGCTTGCTTCTTCGGCGGTCAGACTGTTTGTTTGTCTTCCAATCGGTATCCCGTCCGAGCAGCTTCTTACGCTTCTAACCTCGTAATGCTTTCCCAGCCGTTTGTTCGCCTCGCCACTCGGCGAAACTTTCGTCTCGCGGCGATTCACCTTCCTCGAGGGCCCTCTGCAGCCCTTAATAGGCTCCAACGAGCCGATTCACCCCTTCTCGCGTACAAACTGATTGCTGCAACTTCCTATTAAGGAGGCTGCTAGGATATTTGTGTTCCGAATAGTTTTTCGAGCAGACAATTTCAAGCTTACGATGGTAGGAATTTCTGGCTTTTTCAGTTACGTATGCGAATGTTGGTACACTTGTCGAGACATAGAAATATTTTTGGGCACGAGTGATATTTTTAATTCAATATGTATCGAGGAATCTATGGAGTCGTGAATATTTTACTGGCAAGTGTGCGAGTGTAAACGGGTATGGATACGTTCTCTGTGTAATATTTTTAGCGTGCTCGCGATTTCCATTGACCAATATTTCGCGGAACATTTCGTTCTCGGAGGGCGTCATGCTTCGGGGAATGGGTTCTAAATTTCCAAGGAGCCCTCTTTCATATTTAAATGTGCGCCTCACATAGAATCACCCGGTTCGTCGAACACGTGACAGCTGCGACATATTTCAGAATGAAACTGCACTCTCGATGTATATATGTATGCGCGGAGGACCAACTTATTCTTCTTCCAAAGACATTTTTGCGATAACGATGCGACGACGGCTGCACTCGTCCTGTCTTCGATAAACGAGTTACAGAACTTCCATCAGTTCATTGTTTGCACCACTAATGATAATGAAGTGATATTCTACTAAAGGTCTCGCCTTCTTGCACTTCGTAATCCTGAAACTTTATTTCAAAGGTTACAGAGCGGTAGAATAAGGTTATGCTCGTTACGCTGTCGTGAGATTCTTCAAACTCTTTGAATAGTCGTGAAAATAATTCTTATCTACTATTATTAAATATATTCTGATATAAATTTGAATGTGATTGTAATGTTCGCAAGCTTTTATTACTTTATTTTTTCTTCAAAATGTAGGTATCTAGTACTTTTGCGACCTGAATATATTCAAGTACCTACCTTCTTCGTGAACAAATTGTTACATTTTTTTCCACATTACCTATATTGGAAACTTCAACGCGAGCTCGATACATCTGAAGCACGAATCCAAGTGCCTATCCCTCGCGTCGCCTTTGAAGCAGCAAGTGGTAGTGGGAGATTCTGGCCAGACACAAGGGATACGAGTAAAATATGTAGTCTGTTCTATTAGCATCGGCTGCTCAAAACTCGAACACTATAGAGACCCCTCTCGTTACATTCGAAGACAGGCATATTACATGATAATCCCCAGAACATAACCCAACCTTTACTTACATTTCTGCGAACACAGCCCATGTGGGCAGCCGAATTGAAACGAAATCTCACGGTGATTTCATTTATCCTTATTACAGGGGACCGCGTAATATTCGTCTTCCGCGGGAACGACGTTCATGAACCGATAATACGGGGACGTCGCCGTCCGGAAAGCCGCTAGGTAAAATATGAGGCGTATCATTGCTAATATTTTTCTCTTGGAAACGTTCACGGTCCTCGCAGCGAGCACGGAGAAGAAGTGCCCCGACCGGAGGCGATAACTCACATCCTCGAGAATCCTTAAGGGCGCCTCGTCGAAGTCAGAACGGAAACAGAGAAAAGGAAAGGGGAGGGCCGAGAGAATAACTCAAATTTATGAGGTGCAGAGCCAGACCAAATTCCCCGTTCGTGCCCGTTTCCCCTCGAGTCCACTTACGCTCGACCGTTCCCGAATGCTTCCCTGAGAATTCGTGGCCCTTCGTCGATAACCATACACGCCGCGTTAATCTATCGATCTCGACCTCTGACATTCACCTTATTTCGTCTGTTACGGAAATTCGCCAACCCCTTCCACCCCCATCCTTAATTTAACGCCACGGTTTCGAAGTCGCGTCTGATCTATTTTTCCAGAGAATTCCATCGAAACCTCATCGATCGTACTACTTTCGAAACTAGGTCCTTGTGGCTGTGGTCAAGGAATTCTTCATTACAAAGTTGCACGTTTAGTTCGAAGAGTTTAGGAATATTACTCGTGGAGATTTTGAAGGGGAGATAGGGTCCTTCTAATCGTAACAAGCTTTAACGAATTTCCAAACTAATAGTATTACTTTATTTTCAGGAATATCGAGACCGCATGAATTATCCTAAAGTTAAATCGAGTTTGGTGAATTTCTATCTGCGATTTATTGCGTAACTGTTAGCTTCGCGAATGTTTCGTAAAATTATGCAGCGTTACAACAACTGAAGGTAGATAGCGGAGTTTGCGTAACAATAGGTATGCACAGGAAACTGTATTCGTGACCATGAGTTGCAATTTTATGGAACATTACGTTGTTCGAGCCCGAATTTTAGGTGTTTCGATTGCTCGATACTGTTTTTAGTCAGGTGTATTAAATCTACTAAAGTATCTCTGTCAATTCTGGCATAAAACTTTTCCATTCTATTTCCATTAGAATTCATCATACTCTTCAGTGTCACGTCCAAACAAAGTATTGCATTGATTTAATGCCAACGAAATAGATATTGGAAATATGTCAAGGAAGTTGCTTTGTGGCAGTGTCCACGAAATTGTAATTATCTGAAAATGGTTTAGAGAAGATAAAAAAGGACGTTGACCATAATTTGTCAATAATGGGGAGATCAATTCTGTGCCATCGAATTGTGTCTTTTTCCTCGAATAAAATTAGTAAACCTTTATAGGTGGACATTACGTGGACTTTCCAATTATTTCTACTGTCTGCTTGGTTATTTTACGCACCATTCCTGAACGAATCCTATCTTTTACAAAGCGCAACGCTCAGTCTGATTACTTCTGAAAATTTCATGCCCACCACTATGAGAGTTGCCTCTGCTAGCGGCTATAAATTCTCAAGGCCCATACTTCTTGAAAATTCGGTTTGAAAAGTATTAGGGAAGCCAACTCCAGGAGTATCATACATAAATCACCATACTTTTGCTCCTCCTTATCATCCAAGAATTTTATGACGCAGTAAAAATTAATCCCTCCCAGCTATATATCCCAGGCGTTGCCGCGTCATCCTCCAAACTTTGCCTCTTATTTCAATATTTAACTATTATCCGCTTGTTTGGAAGCTTATCCGGGTTTCCGCGGTGAAGTCATCGTCGCTGTAACATTCTCTATCATCGTTGCAATGTGAAATATCGCTTATCAATAACGAACGATGGTAAGTCGATGGATTTACGCGGTGCTGCTGCTACTTTGCTCTGTATTACTACCCAACTCTACCTAGAGCTCAACCTGTGTTTCTCCCATTATAAATACTTTTTAAAACAATTATTCCATTGTTCTCCACGTCTTGTATTTACTGTTTTAAATTTCCTCCCCGTTTCACGACATTATAATATGTTGATGTAATGACAACGAACAACGATAAATCGTGCGTAGAATCTGCAGGGATATTCGTTATCGACAGTGTATAAAGTGAAAGGGCTACTCCACGCAACCAGGGAAAACAAATCAATGGAAAAGCCCGACAGGCCAGGGTGAGTAATGAACTCGTTAAAGGCGAATCTTACGTGCCGTTTCCCGGTGCGCATCGTCGGATCCCAATTTGCATTCGTCGGCACCGCGTGTCCCGGCTCGCAAATGAGCGCTCTGATTCGCACGCGTACGAATATCGACGTCCACGTAACTATCGGTACCGTTATTAGCTCGATTTCCAAGCTGGCTGGTGGTCACCACAATGATCTCACGATGCGAAGTCATGCAAAAAAAAAAACGTGAACACTAAAGACACCATAGTTGAGCATCTTCGAGTTAACGGACCGCAAAAATAACGGTAATTGTTTGAAATCAATCGAATAAGTTGACCGATTAAATCACCGTCAACGATCCTTTATTTGCAAACGTCCTTTCCTCTTCGTGGTCCTCCACGAAGTTTGAAAATGCTATAAGCTTAAAAGTACTCGCTCATGTTTGCTTATATGGTATTCTTTTTATCACTGTGCTTCGTAGAATACGCTGTTAAAGTTTGAAACGATATAAGGGCACACCACAGATGCAGTGCACGAACTGGTGCACCTATGCACACCGCGAGCTATCGATCGGCCATGACTTTAGGTGGCTTTACGAGCAATTCAATCAGAAGTTAGGGGCGGCATTAGCGTGACAAACCGAAAGCCTGTTCACGGATATGGGTTGAAAGGGGTGGAATAGGGGGTGGAGGAGGTGAACCGTAGAAGAATGGAGGGCGCTGCGAAGGCTCGTGTGTCTGTAACACTCTTTACTTAAGCGATGCTCCGCTCTTCGACACACGGCACTGTCGCATGCTGAATACTTCATGGCTCGTATCTGGCGGAGCGGGCGCGCGTGTGTTTGCAGGCTGGCCCCGGGAAGGACACGATTATCCTTTTACTGGCGCTGGGAAACGAGGTCGACGTACGCTGAATAAACCATACCCCGGGACAAAGAAAATGAAAACGCGGGAAGAAAAATCGGGCGCGGTTTGCATCTTGGACTTGACGATCGATCGATCGATTCCTCGACGGTCGTCAGAGGTACTGGACGGTCTGTCACATCTACTAAAACCGTCAGCTCTGCCGTTGGACTATTTCCATTTTCCGAATAATCAGGTTTTCAGAGTATTGCGATCAATGTCTGAATCGATCCGTGCACCGCTTCGCCAGCTACTTAGATTCAAAGTTTTTCGATTAACCAAAGCGAGCGTAAACATTAATATTAACTGTAATAAATTACATACACATGTCGGTTGAGATAATGCCGTGATAATGTATTCAGCAAAGCCAGCACAGCGCTGCCTTTCATCGGTGATTAATTAGGCACATTGGAATTGGAAGTTATACCTAGAGGTATCCTATTTCAACGATCACCGGCGAACAGCTTTTATCAATCGCGATACAGCAACCGTTCGAAAGCTTCATTTCCATGCGCAGAATTGGTGCCAGCCGAATGTCTATTCGATATTCGATCGGTACAGTCGAACGGATCATTTCTTCTGCAGCATTCGTTTCGTCGAAATAAATGTATTATGAGTAGCGGTAAATTTCACAGCGGACCGTTTCGTAATGTATCGATAATCCGTGACGCGCCGAGCCCAGTGAATGATAAACTACCCGCGCCTCGGTAATTGATATAAACGTTAAGTTATTAGCAAATAATAATAACAATGGCAATAGAACAGGAGCCAACGGCATTTCCAGCAACAAATCATGAACACGAAATATACACAATACGAGCGCGCCCGATGGTCCCGCTGATAAATCCACGGTGTGCAAAGAGCCTGACATTTATCACGAAATTTACGCGCCGCGGTCAATAGGAATTTAAAATAGATTCGAGTCCTCCACGCCTCTTTTTCCAGGGCGATAGCAGCATTTCGCTCTGTCAAATTCTGCTCGATGCCCCGTTGTAAATTACCCTCCGATAATCGCTTTAAAACGCGAACAAGAACAATCAGTGAAACACAAATTCCGAATGCCTTGTCGCGAAATCACCGAAATAGAAGAGCATTCGCTGAAAGAGAAACAGAAACCAGTGCCACGAGGAACTCCTCCAGCTACGCGGAGGTTTCTAACATCAGGGTAGGGATTTGCAGCAGCTCCGGCGAGGAAAAACGTCTGGCGCGACTAATATTTACCGAAATCCCTCGTTAGAACTTGGATGTTAACTTCTAATCGAGTCCCAGGACAAGAGACACGCGTCCTCCTGTAGCGTAACTCGTTTATCGACAGTGTGTTCTGCCCGGTTGACACGCCGCTGGAAGGAGAGACCGAAACGGGTATCGGAAATCTCTTGAACGCTCGATGCCCGTAGCACGGTCTCAACGGGCGAAACCAGAAGTAATGGTATTAAGAAGCCCCTGAAGGCTAGAGACTGCAGCCGCCTAACTGTTAGCCCCCTCCGTGGCTGTTTGACCCTCTCCCTCGCGACGGCGATACCCTCGAATCGCCGTGGCTATGCCACGACAATGACGACTTTGCCGGTGAGCATTGTTGCCTGCACTCTAACCAGATCTGACTCCCTGTCTGCTTCAAGCCGGCACGTATCGGCCGGTAAGACGATCTTATAAGGGTTGAGAATCAGATTCTTTCCGATCAAGTTGTACACGTCGAGAGAATCGTTGGAACGGAGAGGCGACGTCGAGGCTGGGATAATCGCCCGGTCGGATCCGGCTTCGAACGACGCCATTAAATTTAATGATGGAGCTTCTTTGTACCGTCTGCCAGGGATTTTTCAAAACGCGTACGGTGATTCGAGAGCGAGGGACGGCCGGGGCTGTGTATGTGTTTTCACGGGGAATGGGGTAAATGTTTCTTGGATCGACGGCAGGCTATGAATGAAATTCGGGGTGTCTTTTATTGGTTCGGTGAGGGGCTCAGCTCGATTTACGCGAAGATTGGATCCAGCGTGTGCAAGTTTGCGACTTTGCGAGTGCCGACTGAGACGATGGAGAAAGGTTGTAATACTGTTTGTGTTGGACAGTCATTGGATTTTTAAGTGAGTCGTATTCGAAGCCGAAGTAGAGACTTAAGAGCCGAGGAAGTCGACGGAATTGCCAAATTTTTCGTACAAAGCCAACAGAAGCGATTTCGACCGCCTATGCAACATGTATCACGTGAGCGCAGTTTACGACCACTTTGTGTAAATTGGTGGTAAAGTTAGCGTCTTAATATACATTGGTTAAACTGTTAGAGGAAGTTTGCGAACAGACGAAGCGCGATGCTCGCTACCCGGTCGGTCCACTTTGCGCAGCCATTTCGAGGTCCATAATTAATCTCGTGCCACGGGAAACCATGGGAAAACGGTTAGCATAGCAAATTAATATGGGACGACAATTTTCTCGCGCTGCGGCTTGTGTTAATCGTTGTGTAAAATTGTTTAAACCGTCCCGGTACGAAGAACACGCGATTCACTAAACGAAAATGCTTTCATTAGCCATTAATAGCCAACCCAACCAAAGTCCCTAGAAACTCGTGTAACTTGCGCATTCATGGCTATCATAATATTATCATTAAAGAGTCGTTACATTTTAAATGACACAAATTTCCAAAGTGTCCGCGTCGCGAATTAATTACACGCATTTTTACTACAACACGCGTAACATTTATGAATAGTTAGCAAATGAGGGCTGAATTAGCCGTCGTTGGGTTTGCTTGCATACGTGTTTCGCGCGAGAATCGTAAAATTCAGCGGGACGCATACGCTGCGTATTTTATATCGACTGGTTGTCTAGCGACACACCGTGGAGCACCGTGTGTAACATTAAAATAGAAATTTACGCGTGTGGAGCCATCGTCACGTTCGTAATTGGATCCAGAATTGTCGCTAATGCGTGTGTCGAAATGGTGGAACAGGTGTTAACGAAACGAAAATGCTTCATCCGCGTTGCCGCGCGATTCTTTTATTATCCGTGCTTGTTTTCGAAATTCGTTCGCCTTCCATTTTATTATTTTTTCCTTTTTTCAAGGAAATACAGATATTTGTTTCAAGCCCTGGGTATTTTCGGGGCGACGAAGTTGAAACTCCTGTTTAGGGAAGCACATGAATGCATTTGCAGCAAGTCATTAGAAAATTATGGAAAATTCCGTGGTTCTATGGGAATGAGGGGCATTCGAATGACGATGCTTCCGACTGACAAAGTTTCATTAGTTTTCGTTGGAAGTTAAGCGGAAAGCCAATCGAAAAACGATATCCGATAACGTAAATCTTCCCATACACAGGCCACCGGGGGTGCCGTGTGTGTACGCGGACAAGCAACGAAAGACACGCGAATTCGTCCGGCTCGTTGAATATTCTGAGACCGCACGAGGGAAAAGATAGGGCCGTTACGGACGATGCACGAAATCAAACGTTTCGCGGAACTCCTGGACATCACGTAACGCCGATATTGCGAGCGTAATAGTATAAGAACTTATGGAAAGGGGGACAGGATTCAACGAAACACAGATAGGTCCAATACACAGATTCAGTTTCGTGAAAATAATAAGTACAATAAATCCACAACAGGAGTAGGTACCGAATGAAATAACGATACTGATTATAACAAATTCTTTGTGCCTCATCAAAGTTCCTTCGTACACAATTGAAAGTAGCATAGAATGTCTATTAAATCCCATTCTCCTCTTCACATTGAAATAAATGAAGCAATGTTATTGGAATTTGAGCTACTAAGTAGGTACTCTAATTGTTCCCTTTTTCTGCGTATTTCTGTCGTTTCATTGGCAAACGTGACACACACGGCTGGCAAAATGATTCAGCGATATTCCAGGGCATCGCCCGCTCCGGATGAAGCGGAACACGTAATACACTAAGCTGATACCGCGTGTTCACGACGGCTGTGCTCGTGCCAGGCACGTCCTTGGTCACGAACTCGCTATCTGCTCGTATAAAGCAACCCTAGTAGAGGAGGAAGAAGAAAAGGGTGGCAATGAGGAGGGGGAAGTTGGCGTTTCACAAACGGACCTATGATCGTTGATAATAAATAAACCAATCACTATTTCCTCCGTATGGAAATTAGGTGAAACGATCACGATAGAACAGGTGCAGATCAACGTGTTATACTTTCGTGCCAAATATTAAGTTCCATTTCGTTGCTGAATGATCCGTTCACACGAACGTGCAGGGGGCGGGTCGTTTTTTTTTCAAGTGGGAGTCAGAAATATTCCACTTGGTTCGCTGGACTTTTATTCCTTTCCCTATCGTCGTTCAGCGTGCTACACATTTGGCTGAATAATCCAGGATACGATCACTTGCTGAGGGAACCATTTCATCGATTGTTTTTCCAAGTCCAACAAGCAGCTCTTCTCTCATTTCACTTTAAAAGGAACATGCTGTCTGCGTATAAATTACTGTCAGGGAATATGGTAATGTGGGACACGCGGTGCCAGCTGCGAGACGAAGGCGAAGCTGGCTCGTTACAAAATTCTTATGTATCAAGTCCTGAAATATGAGCTTCGTTCACCCACTACCCTTCAGAAGATCCGTGGTGTCCCATGGTGATATTAAATCGCTGTATTCCTTCTGACAATCCACTCCACCAAACCATTATCTTACTCCCCTTACTTATGCTTGAAACAAGTAGCATCTGTAATAATGCATTTGCAAGAAAACGTCTCGTTGATGTCCATGTTGCGTGTAATTCTAATATAAATACATTTATTTTAACCGCAATGTAGGAGAGCACTTCCTTCTTTCCATTCTACCGACGAAGATCTCTTCTTTACTCGACCTAAAAATTTAATGTACTTACCCCATCCTCCCCCCAGCACCATCACAACCAAGAATCCATTTTACTGTCCAAAGAAACCGAGAAATAATCAACGATCGCTGAAAGTTCCCGGCGCTGTTACGACCTTTAAACCCTCGTATAAACTTTTAGAATTACGTTGAAATAATCAGCGGTGGCTTGATTAGCACGCGCAAGGGTGGCGAGTGTACGATTCGCCGGGGATGGTTTCGACAACGCCCAAACCAGCATTTTCTCGCCCTTTTTGTTCCCTTTCTCCTGCCCGTTCGGGGCTCCTTTTTCACGAAAGTAATCCCCGCGAGAAAAACCGACCCTTCCGCACGAGGACTTCTTATTCCCGGAACAACGGTAGAGGGTATCGATCTGGCATCGAACGACAGCCAGGACGACGTGTATTGATAGCCGCGGCGGCGGCTTGTTTGCACGAAACATCGAATTTCCCGTGAAAGTTTACCGCTCGCTCGGCCGTTCTCGCGCGCCCTCGCGCCCTTCGCGTCGACGAAGAAGTCGGAGTCGGCTTACGTGTCGCTGAATAAACGGATCAACCCTCCCGCGCTCGCGTCTCTTTGCGAGCTACTTAAGTTCTTTGCCACCCTTCCTCTTCTGCCCGCCTCCTTCCGTCTCGCCTTTCCGCATCATTATTCGTCGAGATGCTCGCAGCAAGGCAGAACCGCATCAATGTCGAGGGAATTTTACGAGGCAGTCGCGTCCCTGCTTTGGAAACATCGTCTCTGGGATTAACGGCCCGCCTGTTTGAACGATTCTGCCCCCTTGATTCCATTAAAAAGCGCAACCAGGATGTCTGTCGATATTTCCGAGTTCGATCATAGTTTCGCTAACACGCCGTTCGATTTTCTATTATTGCACCTCTCCTTTTTATGTAGGTACATTCCAACCGCGGTTACTTACAATTACGTACTGTCTGTGCAGAACGAAAGAGGGATTTCTTGACAGTGGCATGCAATGACCACGACCACTTGCTGTCAGAACTCTGTCACCTCCAGCAATCATCCGCTGGAGAATGTTGCCCTAGGCTGGAGGGCTGCATCCCTCGGAAAGTTTCTCGCCTCGTTCAGTTCCAGCGCGGTTCGTGGCGCTGGTAGTCGGAACTTCCGTTTCGGATCTCTTATTTCCCGTTTCCATGGGACGAACGGAAAAAAATGAATCGTGTTCCCGATGAAAAAGCTCAGCGAAACTCTCCGCCGCGCCGGAGTAGTTTACCTTTCAAGTCGGAGCGATGAAGTCGGCGGAAGAGAAATGGAGGACAAGAGCGGGATGAAGAAAGAAACTGGCGCGGGGGTGGCGGAGGGGGTTAGCGAAACGAGTTCCGTACGCAGATGTGGAAACCAGACTCCGGCTCGGTGCTCAAAAATGAATTTAAGCTGAACGATGTGCCTGCACGCGGACTGCCTTGCGCCGGAAACTTTCGCGGAAAATTATATGAGATGCGCGCGTACACTTTCCGCCTAACGTGGCCAGACGCCCATCCGCGTTTCCCTCCCCTCACCCAACCGTTTCTTTTTTCACCAGCGAAAAGGGAAGAATCACGGCGAACGGGGACTCCGCCTCTGTTCCATTTAATTTTCTAACGCAGCTGCAACTGGACGAATTCTCGTTCCTCGCGTGAGTCGCGGAATGGAGTTTCCTGACCCGTCCTACGCGAAAATCGGGAGTCGCATCTGACACGATTTCATGGGGGCGAAAAGTGAGCTCGAATGTCGATTTGGTCTTGTTGGAGCTTCGAATGTGGTGCAAGAAGAACATGGTGTACAATTGAGTTGGTGAAAAGTATAAGAGTGGAGGATATTTTGAAAATGATGGAAAGGTTGAGTATAAAGAAGGGAGATAATATTCAAATCAGGCAGGGAAAGAAGAATTAACAGATACATAGTTAAAGCAGAATATTGACTGAATCAAATTGTGATTTACATAGGTGTGTGGATAATATTAAACAATTTATATACTGTTCGCGCTGTTTGCCGTCGCGTGCAGATTATTTTAAATCTCTGTGTTCTCCTTCCAAGGGAAGGATTAAAGGGGGGCGGAGAAGCAAATAATTAAGCGAAATAGCAATTAAACGGGGGCTGGAATAATCCATTAAAACCGTGCCGCGCTGTGAACTTCTTTCACTCCTTTATCGCGTACTTCACGATCATTATTATGTTTTCTACGGTCGCGATTGGGAAAATTCTAATTGGCGCGCCTCTCAAATTAACCCAGCCGACGTTTTCCGCACTGTCGTTGCGATTTATTGTTATTCTGACCTCGCTGAACTGGGCTGCCAAGCCGAGCCCTTTCTTTCCTCGATAATTATTATTTCTAATTATTAACGGCAAAATAAAAGGAAGGGGAATCGGTACACCGACCGAATAAATATGCAGTACGAAATTTAGTACCGTATTGAGGTAATTGAGTGCCGAGGGTGTTGAATCCACCGTGTTCACAGTCTTTATTGTGTTGTGTTTCGGTGAATAAATCGAATTGTGCCGTCCAATTACAATTCCTCGGATTACAGGGACACCAACGAGCGCGGAATGCAGAAATGAAAGCAACGGGGGCCAACTCCATTTAAAGAATTCTTGTGTGAGTTAAATGTCGTTCCCCCAAAACCTTGGAGAAATCGGACCAATTCTATCGAACTTAAGGACATTATTGTTTACTAGAAATCAATCTAACGAAGGCCTTTTTAAATTTTCGTACGAAAGTAAAGAGTGGGTACTTCGCAACTACCCAGCTCAATCTAATCGCAATGTAGGCTTCATTGAATTAACGATGAACTTAAGTCTGACTCATGAAAGTATCATTTTTAAACATCCACTTGGTCACCCTTGCACTTATAATATCCTGCATTTCATACGGTCTTTTGATTTCACGATGTACAAAGCAATAGTTAATTAGAGTAAACACGGCTCGCCATCTCCCAGCCAGTTGAGTAAATTCGCTTTGTTATAATCAGACAGCCTGCAAAGTCGCCACCCTGTTACTAAAGACCATAGCTACCACCCGGGTGTGAAACATTCGACGGTACAGGGCACGGCGTCGTCGCAGAGCAAAGACAAACGTTACAAAGGTCGGGGGTGGAAAACTCGGTGACACCATGCTCGGGTAAAAAGCAGCCCGTGTCGAAGGCCTGGCAGGGGCGGAGGAGGGCCGTCGGAATCAGAAAACGAAGCGGGAGCTTGGAATCCCTCGAACAGCGGAGATTTAATACAGCTCGCTGCATACTAAATCTACAGGGACAGAAGAGCGGTGGTTGCGATAGGGCGCGACGCGGAACGCGAAATGGCCGTGGAGAGAGGAAAAACTCATCGAAATCCCTAGCTGCAGGTTCGCTCGATCGTCCATGAAGGGTAGCAGGAGGGAAAGACGAGCCTGGAAAGGGGAACGGCGGGAAGGAGAGCGAGCATTCTTTGGAAATCCTAGAGCTGCTTGTGTAGCGGCGCTTCTGTTACCAGAGGGGTAAATCGGTATCGTTTCGTTTAAATCCACGTCGTTTTACGAGCTGGTGGCGGAGCAGAAAAAAAAGGAACAGGGAAGAGGAAAAAAGGATGGGAAACCTTTCACGAGACGGCGCGGCGGGGCGAGCTGGCGAGCGCGCGTGCTCGCTCCTCCGGCGGTAGTGTTTATTTTAAAATGCTTCGTTCGTCTCCGTAAATGCAATTACGGTCGTCCCGCGGGAATCGATTATCGCATTAGGTTATCGCCTCGACGCATCGGCTTCTTGAACCGGCGAGGGTTTAAATAGAAACGTTTTTGGACGGGGATGGCGTGAAGGTAAACAGTCGACGGTGTGAATACGATATTATCCGTAGCGGCACCAACTTCTGGCAAACTTTATGAAATTCCCTGGAGATGGGTAACTGTATATTATTCGTGTATTTTAGAAAATCGTAGGAATCTCTTTAAATTTTTGGTAGAACGTGTTGCAGGATATGTCTGACTAGAAGCAATGCTCTACTACTTGCGTGTTCCTCCCTAATCCTCTTGCAAATTTTTTACACTTGCATGTATGTACTTAGGGTTTCCCATGAATACACCATTTTTACTCGAATTTAAGATAAAAGTACATTCATGAAAAATCATAACAGATCATGTGCCTCTTTGGAAACACTGCTCGTTAGATCTAGGTCAGTGCAACTTATTCAAAACATTCTTGCTACTCCTTGTACGAATAATTTACAAAGAATTTCTGATTATGCGTTCATGATTAAAAGCCACCAGCTTTCAGAATGTTTGCATCTAAGGAGTTTGTTGCAAATGTGACGAAGGGTCGATGACGAAAGTCTTCATAAAGGGTACACTCTTGACCCAGTTCTAGGCGCCCTTTTAAATTAGTTCACCGAACAAGAAAGCCAGGCCGGAGCAGAGGGAGAAGAAAGGTGCCGCGGGAAATGATACGAGGTGTGTCTGCGAAAAGGGAACGCCTGCTGGTATAAAGGGCAGGGCTCGAAAGACAGCAATCTACAACACGGTCCACGGAGAGCTGTAACACAGTTAGAATCGAACTTGTAATAAGGCACACCTCGCCCACTCGACAGAAGTCGATTGCTCCGTAGGGACAACAACCCTCGTCCTGGTCTTTCTCTCTTTCCTTCCATAACCTTTCGGTATTGTTCGTTTGCCAGTTCCCCCGCCCAGAAGGGAATGCTCCGAGAAATTACGGTGTTACTTCGAATCCAGTTATGTTAAAGTATTACGGGAGAATTCATTTCGGTCACGGGGATTATTCTGATCCGAGTGAATGAAACTAGGGGGTGAAAAAAATGAAATTTTTGTACGACTACATTAGGAAAAAGGGAGTACCAGCCCAGTCGTTTCTATTTAATTTGAAATGACTCGTGAATTACATCTGGGATCTTTTTTATTTAAAGCTAATTATAGTCCAAATGAATAGTACAAAGTGCACGAGGAAGTATTTCTTGTTTCACATTTTAGCTTTTGTACCTCATAAAAGGATGTTTTTAAATGCGTAAGTATGTTCAGAAAGTGGTAGTGTGATGAAATTGTGAACACCTCAAGCCTTTGATCACGGTAAGAAGAGCTAAGCTGTAGATGTTTTCCTCGCGCGACAGATGTGCAGCGTGAAACTGTCGGTCTGACCAGTGGCTGATCGCAACTACTTAAAGTGTCAAGAGTGGCATTAAAAACTAAAATACCATAGAATTAAAAGATACCTTACCCTACCATTTTTGTCAGATACAGATTTTTATTTCCAAGATATATCTTTCAGTCAATTTTCTATGACTTTAACTTATTTAAATAAGTGAGGTTCACAAAATTAAACGAAGGAATCAGTTTCTATTATTTACGAAACCACTGCATCATTTATCATTACTGTTCACTTTTCATAATTCTCACAGCCAAAAATTAAAATGTCAAACCTGTATTTTTAACGAATAGTATAAAAAATATGTACAAACATTAAACGTCGAGCATATTGAAAATTAATATCCATAACACTGCGGATGAAGCTTTAAAAATATTGTACAGCAGGGATTTAAATTCATTTTCCCAAATAAATAATGGAAAGTGCAATTAACAACAGGTTATTTTAAATATTTGTATGACATTCGTCAACGTAACTTCATAAAATATCGTCGGCAACGAAACGAAATTCGTCAGGGATTTAAATCACTGAGATGTTTACTATACTTGTCACTTAATGGGGACACAGTAACTTCTCTGGAGAGAGACGAAAAGGAAGTCGTGAGGAACAGTCGAAGAGGGAGATTAATATCGATTCGACGAGTCGAAGCCGGGGGGTGATTCCGTCGAACAACTCGAGGACGTCAAAGTGTATTGGGAAGGGTTTCGCCGTTCTTGCCCCGAGGACATTACGTAGACCACCAAGAGGCAAAAGAGCAGAAAAGTTGAAATAACTCCGCGTTGGAAAACGTGGCACAATCCTCTCTGTTTAACGGAACACGGCAGCGAACTAAATATTGGAATGATCAAAGGCATCGAGCCCCGACGAAGGATCTTTTAAGAATTTATATTGTTTCATTTCCAGTGTTTAGTTTTAATTAAGACCGTCTGAAGGATTTCAATGGGGATTGCCAACTTCTTGATCCATTTAAAATTTCAAGCTAGCTGCGTCTCTTTCTCACGTGGCAGGTATAAATATTCTTGTTCGATCTCTCGCAAAAGATAGTCCCTCAACGTGAAAGAATTAAATGATTGTTACTGAGCGTGGTTTCTATATTTAGGAATTTGAAGACACAAGTCATTAATATTACAGTTACGATTGATCGCTTGCCATCCACCTTTGTAGTTGTCATCGGACGTACTTCCACCAGTCTTACCACCCCGGGTGAAAATCGATGCATACCTCTTTCGCGTTTCGCCATCGCTCCACATCCCAAGTCTATCGATTGTGTCGACGTCTATTTTTACTTGCACCGTACCACCCACGACGTATTTACCTTAGAATCTTCGCGAGACACGTTATCAGGTTCGACCACGAGAGAATTCCCGAGAATCACGCCCAATCGATTTCACTTTCCATCACCTGGCACCTGGAGAAGAACATTCGAGAGGGATCAGCGCAGTAGTACGAGACGGGGGCTGTTCAAACATCGATTTAACTGGCGGCGGCGTAACAGTACATATACTGTGACGTAATAGGAACAAAATAATGAAAAGACGCGCACTTTGTGAGAAAAAAAAACAGCGAGGGTGTAAAAGACTTGGCGATGTAGAGGGTCCCCGATGTCAGTCTTGCCTTACGCTGTGTCGCCTCTTCTGTTTTCATTAAAAGCTTCGGCTGCCATCCCCTCGTCCCTCGCCCCTTTCTCTTTCCCCGTATAATATTACTCTTCCCTTTGAAAGTAAAAACGGGACGAATGTCGCCTAAGAGACTCAATTCCTTGGCATGTCTCTCGCGACTTTTGAAGCAACAGGACGTGAGTCGTTTCGACGAATAATCGTCATCTCCGCGTCACGCGAGCCTTTCTCCCTGCGTTCCCTCGTTTTTAAATGAATCGACTAGCCACCGTTCCTTTCTTGTTCCTTGAGACAAAACGATTACCACGATGACGGTCACCCTTTGAATCCTTTCTCGTTGAAAGAGACACAGTGTCTACGAATCTTACACGTGACTGCTCTCTCGTTAGCTCGAGGAACGAGCTGTTGGTCGCTCCTTTTTTAGCGTTCGACCCCCATCCCCCCTCGCCGCGTTCGCGAAACAGTTAACGATATTCAAACAAACCCTCCCTCGTCGACGGGGCTCGAATCCAGACGATGCGACGCGGATGAAAGCGCCCAGCGTGGCTGGTATCAATCTCCATCCAAATGATAAACACGACAATAATTCTGGCGAGCGATAGAGCAAAATATTTGCCAACAGCTTTGGCACATTTCTTTTACTACATATAGGGCATAAGTAAAAAAACATTTTCTGTCTCCTCTAACGAGGAGCATCGGAACACTTGATTCCAACAAAAATTCCGGATAAATTTTCAATGGATCCCGTGGCACTCCATGAACTTCAATCGATCACCGAGCAGTGAACGTGTTCTCCCTCCAGCCAGGTTTTATTCCCGATGACCAACATTTTCGAACACCTAAATCAACGAGCATACTGTCTCCCGGCAGGCACGCCCCTCCTATGTTACTTTCACCATGAAACGTATTACATAAAGCTCGGCGAACGGAATTACGTCACGTTGACAGATGCAAACGGGATGAGAGGGTGTTCCCTCGTGCTCCCAACGAAGTCCATCGAATGTTAATCGCATAATCTAATATTCCCTCGCGCCTCCCGCCCCGTTACATCGCGGCTCGTGCCAGGTCATTGTGTTCGTTTTCTAGCTACAATATTGTGCGTGAGGAAAGCATACGAATCTCGGTGTGCACTTTAGGGGGGAAGCCATTGTGACAAAATAAAATCCAATTTGTCTTTTTGTTCATTCTCATAATATTTGGGGTCTGAAAAATATACCTGCACAATTTCAAAGTGGATGTAGAAAAATTTTGGAAGCTACGGAAGGTTTCGTATAGGTAGCGCAGCGCTCAGAATCGAGTGCACGCATTGGTACCTACCTTGATGTCAATCGCCCGAAATGTTTATGTCTAACAATCCAACTGTATCTAATAAGAAGGATTACGAGCTCGTATATTGTTTAGAATTAGGTAGTGAATCACTGGCCACGGCGAGACCGTATACAGCTGCGATCTTTGAGTTGCAGAAAATAAATTCTGTCAAAACTTTAAACGCGATTATATCAAACCGGCATTTTGCAAACGGGTGGATTAATAACTCAGTCAAAAAATTAATATTTTTTAAATCTTTACGCTTAACTGAAGCTATTGTTATACACTTTAAGAAACCGTTCAAATTTTTCAATCCAGCGCAAATGTTGGGAAGTTACACGAGCAATCTAAAAGCATAGAATATTAGTTAAATACGTGTATTTCCAGTTGAAAATAAATATTTTTCACAGAAAGCTACATTTCATTATAAAGGAATACTTTGAAGCTTCCCCCAACATAGATTGGCAATTAAAGTTAAGTGTAGGTATATAATCTAATTCTCCCTTCGGGTTTATCCACGAATTAGAAGAATAGATAACAAGAATAATTTCAATTTTTAAAATTGATATCTTGAAATCAAACTTGAAATGTACGGTTGTAAAAGTGAACGATGAACGCGAGGCAAGTGAGTGCGCCACTGTCCAAAAATTCCCTTATCCAAGCGTCGTGTCGGCCCGTTAGCTGAGATAAGAGAGGCGCCGCTGTAATTTCAATCTGTTTTCGCGTGCTGCGTGGCCTCCGTGGTCCTCTCGCCGGAAGTAGGAAGGAACAAAGCGGGGACGAACACTCGAGGAGGTGGACGGGGGTGTAAAGGTAATCCCTATTGTTTCTCCTGTCCCATAAATCCTACTAGCCGCGTCGCCTTCCCGCCTCCTGCGCTTTTCCTGGTCTTGCTCACGCTTCAGTTACCGACAACACCCCCAACCTCCACCTGCTGCAACTATTCTCGATCCCCTCGCTACGCCTTCCCCAGACGTAAATCTCGGCCCAGCTGTGCTTTACGACACGCGTGTACTTCCTGCAAGGATACAGACGATCCTGGCATTGATTCGGTGGAGTTTCACTCGTCCGCTGTGAGGAATCGTTCGAGGAGGTCAGTTCGACGTCAAACCTCGAGTGGGGTCGACCTTCTAGAGGGGTCATCTAATAATCAAATTGTGGAAATTCATCGAGGATAATTTCTAATTTGCGAGATACTTGATTTCAGGTGGGAGATAAAATGCGTTTATTTTCGTTTAATGTTTTTGAATAAGATAGTAGAGGTAGGGAGGAACAATGCAGGGAAATTATTGGGCATGTTAACCCCTCCTTTCACAGCTAACGAGAGGTCATGACTTAAGTTTTCAATCCGATTTTCAGCAAATATTGTCACAAAGCAAATATCGGCCAGTTTTTCTGAATCAGTATAGAATTCTGATCATGATGGGTTTATTCTGATAACATAAATAATATCAGTATTAGTTTCAATAGCTATTTTATGTTAGGTCGACCGATTACCCCTGACTGACCCTATCTGTGAGACTTCAATTTCAAATCTATATCACGATTTGAAGAGTTTTCTGAGTTTTGCACCTATACTGGAGCGATCTGTTCGTCATTCAAGTTTCTTGAATACTATCGAGACACTGCCCAAGTATTGACTTAGCACTTGCCTAACATGTGTAACTCATCGATTTTAACCTATTCTTTATGAAATCGTGCTAATAATCGCGTTTTCAATTGCAGATCGAGGACGCCATGCTGATGTTCGACAAGCAGACCAACAGGCACAGAGGTGAGTGAAATATATGATTTTCTCGGGGACCCCGCGTCTCCGCTCTGATAAAATAGTTCGATACGAATGGAAGGGTACTGGTAATTAGTGTTTAATCACTGACAATCGTTAAAACGCGAGAGGAGTGCTGACGACGCGATAGACTCGATGCAGAAATTTCGGTTGTGTGCGCCGCCGTTCCATGAAACTTCGCGCAAATATGTTGAAAATATGGTCGAGAGACTATTCTGTTTAGCGAGTCAATAATACTGGCGTTCCGCTCAGGGATCGCAGACCGGGTAATTAACGAGGCAGCTCGAAACTATAATTAGTAATCACGGTAATACGCGACGCCAATGCGCCAACGTCGGTATGGCCAAAGATAAATAACATTAATTCGACGCTCGCGATCAATCGAAGCGTTAATCGCGACGGTGATCGCGTCGTTCTACCTTGCCATCCCATAATTCCTTGCGATTGCAACGTTGCCTACTTGTCGCGTTCGCGACGTAATATTCCGCGGATTCTAAATGGCGGTGGAAGGCAGTGCACTCTCCTACCTATCCTTCCTGCTACTCTCGCAACGCGCAAGCAAAGAATGCCCCAAGAGGAATTCAGAACGATCTTCACATTTGTAAGGAAAACGAGAAACACGATGAAAGGTGTGTTATGCAAATGTTATAGGTTCCGTTCTTTCATTCATTCCGTTCGGATTCTAATCGAGACGGAATGAATTTACATTTTCATACTTGTGCCCCGCGAGCAGAATCCCTCTCGTCGTTTCTACACGCACGCGGGCGGGATGTAAATGCTCGCCGTTTCGATTCCCAGCACGCGTCGCTTCTTTTATTCTTTATGTTAATCGCATCTGAACAAAAGTCTGCGTAACCGGCCGCGATCGCTTATTTCTATGCGTGGCGCGATTTGGTTGAAATTCAACCACGTTACTTCGAAGTTACGGCTGCGCCATGCGATCAGGCGACGACTATCGTGTCCAGCAGCTTTCGTACAACGCGATGAAATAAGTAGGGGCAAAATTTGGGAGGTGGTAAGTGACTGGCATGTTGTTCCAAGCATTGCGTCTTCGTGTTCATCTTGTATTAGTATCTCCATTTCTTTTTTTGCCACAGTTCATAGACATCTTGCGATCGTGCCTACCGCGTGCAAACGAGGCGCATCACTTCCGTGACACCAGTGCCGGAAAACTACTTTGAATAGCAAAGTTAAATGCATCAGCCTGCATAAAAGAGTCCCCTGAAAATCAAATGGAAGCAGTTACAGGGGTGGTCCGCGAGACGAGATCGTTCAATCGGGCTGGAGTCGTGGGACGAACAATCCGCCAGCCAGGATGAATGAAATATCAGACTCCTAATGTAATATATACGCCGGATCGACTCTCTCGCCTCCTTCTGCCGACGGGTGAGAGAGGACGGAACAAAAGGAGAGGCAGAATACGAATTGCAAGGGTCTCGCTGTCGCGAGCCCGGATCCATTCACGTCGTTGCCTCAATGGGGTCGATAATCGTCAGCGATCGAGGTTCCCCACCCGACTGATAATCGGCAGTCTCTCTATCTTTTTTAACGCCCCAACTCCCTCTCCTCGTTTCCATTCCCCGTCTGCACTTCAGTAGAGTGCCTGCCGGGTCACAGTGATAGATTCTAATATCGCTTATGAAAAATAGGGGCAAATGGGATATGAAAGCTGGCTCCCTTCAATGCCGCAGGGGGGTTTCACGCCGCCTCGAGGGGTGGAAACGAAGGGATCGAGGCCGCCGGCTAGAGGGACGTAGACGCCGGGTAACGGCGGGGGTGGAGGGGATTGCGTTGCGCGTCTCAGCAAACGGACGACAGCGAGGAAAGGAGTAGGTGAAATAGCGGTGTACCTCTGGTGAAGAAAGAGGGGAAGATAGGCTGCGGGTGGAAGTGGGTGAAAAGAAGAGGAGCGAGAGGCGGGAGAGGGACGGAGGGTTCTTTCAAAGCGGTGCGTAATCTCTCTCGCGATGACATCCAATACCATCCTCCGTCGGACGAGTCTGTGAGCCTCAAACCTCGAACATCGCTGCTCTCCGGCAGATTTCACAATATGGCGCTTCCATAGCCGGTCCGCGACCCCTAAGGGGATTATTGTCGGATTTTCTGTGAACGCTGCACGAGCAACTTCGGCCGCAATCAACCGGGACACCGATAGGATCCTTATTCGTTGGTCATTGTCTCCACGCTGCTCTTACGTCGCCCGCAACGGCTGCGCGCGTTTCGCGCTCGTACTACTGCCGCCGCGTATATCGCACGCCGCAGCCACTTCGATAATCAGGATTAAAGGATGGTTTTTGCTCGTCGCTCATAAATCAGATTAGAAGACAGGGATTTCAGTTGCTGGAATTCTGTGCGCGGTGGAGGAACTGTACAGGCTGGTAAAAGAATCACGGAGAAAATTTACTTATTCCTTTGGTCCATATACGGTAGCCGTTTCAAGAACCATTGAACGTATAGGGCGCTTGGGAAACGAGCTCAAAGGAAATGCACGGGACTCGAGGAACCTGAAGATGCTTACTATTCTACCGAATAAGAAGCTGAAATAAAATAGAGGAGACCTTCTACCGAGTATTCTTCCTCGAGGTTACAAGATTCCCCATCGAAGCGCGCGAGGAACGGCAGCCCGAACAACTGGCTCCTTTACACCGAATCGAAGCGTAAAACGCGTGTCGATCGGCGAATAAAGAACGGACGGGGGGATCCGTTGCGAAGGAGCGCAGATCGTCCTAGCGATAGTCGACAATGGCGGACGGGCCGGGTCCCTTCAAGGTCGTAACGTTCCCCGGCACAGATTCGATTTCGATCAGTGAGGATCGAGCGGGACGTCACCGGGCTACGAGCCGTCGTGAGGCGGTCGTGGAATTGCAAAGAGAGGGAGATCCTTGTCGATGCTCCGCTGGCGACCCCTTTACGTCCAAATCCCCGAAGAAGTTGGCCGCCGTGAAAGAAGAATCCAAGCGTTTCCGGACAATTTCGAGTCCCGCGGCGAGCTATGATTTCCACGCGGATGGGCAGGCTGCAATTGCAGCGAAGCGTGTCTTCTCTCTGGCGAGAAGAGGCGCGACTATAGCTCGGGGCGCGATTATCCAAGCTTCGCTGGCCAAAGGATTTTCTCTTCGTGGGCTCCACCCTTACGCGGGCCAGAGGGAAGGGGCAGAGGGTGGGTGGGGTTCGAGGGCGCGCCTATAAGGCTGAGCAAACCACGGTCCCGTAGTTTCACACACCCGTAAACGTACATACCATGTACGGGCACACGCGTGCACACCTGTGTACACAGGAATACACACGAATACACTCGTAGGTTTATATACTCTAGCGACGACGGCGCGCGTGTTTGCGCGTGTACCTTGTCATAAATTGCTGGCACATTGCTGCTGGATGGAACGTATGTGTCCCCGCTGCACGCCCCAGGACCGTTCCTCCTCTTCTCCGTTCTTCCTGATTGCCTACCGGCGATCGTCCAAAAGAAGGACCGCGGTTTACTCATGCGTGAACACGCGCCAAAGGGACGTCCACCTTCAATCGTTCATTGAATCCTCTCTCTGTTCGCGCATCGCCGGCGATCGAGGATCCGGAGGATTCGATGTAGGTAGAGAAAATTGTGCACGAGGTAACTACGTTCTATGGACTCTGCGGATGATTTCTGCTGGCACGGCTTCGGCAATTCTTTGCCTGCACGAAGGTATCTTTCGCCTCGTGTTTCGTTGGGAGAGCGAGACGGTGAAATTTCAAGGTTTGAGTGATAAATGTGTGGAAGTATAGAGAGCGATGTGGGTATAGGGAAGTTGATGGAAAGTACACTGTGAGCGGGAAGGCAGATTCGGCGCCGTCTTCCTTGAATTTACAAACTCGAACTTGTTCGAGTGTGAAATTCCTTGGTGTACCGTTCCGTGATTAAATCCCTAATTTAACATCGAAAGCATCCCTCTGTTCCGAACTCCGAGCAAGGTCGAGTCAAATAACGGTTCAGGAGACGATAGAATGGGGCAAGGATTCCACTTGTCATACGTCGGCCGCGTTGTGTTTAATCCTTCGCAGTTCCTATTTCTGGTTATACTTTTATGGCCATTTTATACCACCGAGCAACCATAACACACGACGCTCCCAAATCAAAGTTTTCCCCAGCGGGCAAGAATACTCTAGACAGTCACGATACCTGAAACGATCCGTGGAACTCGTGGTTCATAACTTGGAAACTCGTATCCAAGCCAGACCAAACATTCCCTCAAAGAACCAGCCGAGGCTCGCCCGTGATAGTCGAATCACGGCAAACGAACCGTGTCACAAAGTCTCGACTTAACGAAGCTCGGCGCCCCGGAGTCACCGAGAGGAAGGGTGCCGTCCCGGTTGGATGCAATTACCGGGGGAGGACGGGGTGGGTGGGTTAGGGTTTCCTCCCCGCTGGACAAGGAGAATCCACGCCAAGTCTCGGCAACTCGAGGGAAGCTCCAACGACAGGGGGCATCTAGGCAGGCGAGCGGATACGTTATGGCGGTGGTTCGACGTAATCCTGGGCCATCAGACGGTTCGGAACTCGGGGTGGCGTGGGTGGCGTGGGTGCTGTTTCCGCGAGTCGTCGGTAAATTCGCGCTTCAGGGTCGTAGCAAGTCGCATGGCGCGCGGTAAACCGTGCACCGCCAACTTCGTCACATATGCATACTGCACCGTCGCGTCGCGCCCATTTCTACGGCCCGAATAGTTGCACACTCGCCGAACTTCCCGTAGATCGGGCCGAAATAGTTTCAAAGCTGTTTCTAGCACTCCGTTCGGTTTCCGTTGCCTCTGTCTGCGGAGGTAACTTCCAAGATCACCTCCGCCGCGGAATCAGTCGCTTCCAGTCGGGCGGAAAGCCGAGATTGATTTCCACGGAGTTCCGCGTTGCCGGTTCCCGATTGGTAATTGCGGTGCCGCGATCGATAACGCCCGTGGAGCGCGTTGTCTGAGAGCGTTGCGACCGCTCCTCGGCGATTACGTGCGTGCACGTGTAGAACGAGATAGGTGGGTGTAGAAAATCGTCGTGGTAGAGTCAGAAATGGCTGGAGGTGCTATTACTTCGGTGAATGGGGATGATGCTCGCACGAAAGTTCGTGAGAATGAAAATATTTGTTGCAACAGGGCTATGAAATTTCTCAGCAACGAGTGCTTATGATTCTTCTATTTGGCCCGGATGATTAGACTGCGGAATGATTTCATAAAAATAATTTCTCATTGGACAAATCAAAGGTTTTCAAACCAACGAAAACAGAGGACAGTAGCGAGCGAGGAATATCGCTCCTCGCTGTGGGAGACATAGGAGCCTCGATGCAAGTAACGTTGCAATTTAGCGAAAAAAATCGACGGAAAAAGAATCAGAGACGAAGCTGGAGGGTCTTCAAACGCACGGAAACATACGGAACGTTACAGAAACGTCAGCGGTTTTGAATTATGGAGGGTTAAAAATTTCCGGTACTCGTCGAAGCGTGTTGAAAAGTTTCCCCCCTGGCAGGCAGCAAGCTTGATGCGAGCTCTCATGAAAATATCGTGTCTTTTATGAAGGATCTCGCGTCGCGGGAGAATTTTTCCCTCTCAGCCGCGGGGTTTCAGTCGGCCAAAGAAACTCTCGAGGCATCGCCTTTTGGGAGCAGGCTCGGCGAACTGCCTCCTAGCAGAGCAACAGAATAGGGTTTCGCGCGTCGTTGGAACTTTCGAAAACTCGAGGCTGGTGGAAGTCGCCCAGCCACTGCTTCGAAACTTCTGAACGATGGATGGTTCCGGGTCGTGGATGTTACGTAAAGGATCAGGCTCGCTTGCTGTCACTGGTCCAATTCAGCCTAAATATGTCGCTTGTCCGAAGAATTATTGACGACTTTCTATTTCAAGATCTTACGTGAAACCACTTTAAATTCGGTGGTTCTTTCCGTGCGTTAGCTTATGCGACTGCCTTTCATCCCATCGAGTCTTCTCAAGTGATAGAACTGAATGGCAGAGAGTGGGAGATCAAAGGATATACAGCTCGTGAATGTTGATACGTAGATGTGATCGGAGAACTAGTTCAAGGCTACATTAAATTTCATTTGGCGCTCAACAGGCTTCTGACTGAATTTATTCAATAACTTTTTAACAAAGAACAAAGTTACGTATAACTGTATTTCAAAACTGCATTGTATCTTGAAAAGTTTTTCAATATTTCTCCAATAAAGAACTGAATCTCTTCCCCACATATCTACCAATCAAATTTTTACACTATCGGGCAATATGAAAAGCGAAGTAACCGATTCTTCTACAACACGCCCTTCTACCTTGGAGAAGCTTTCCATCTCAAAGCAGCCGTGTTTGAAGCAAGAATCAGTTTCATATCCCAGAATAGTGCCGCGGATTACATTATCCGTAATATAAGCGACACCGGTTCGACGGATAGAATTGATTCCTGCGTTTCCATGTCGACGATATCTCAGTGTGCCCGACGTGTTCGTGATTCCCTTAAATCCGGATCTGCGGGACGAGATAGCGACGAATCTTTATCAGCGAGATAGCGAACGACTCCGGGATGCTCTACGACATCCGCCATGCATAACATAATCCGGACGGTTTTCGGTATAAAAGAAAACCGATGTTGGGACCGCGGGGGTGGTGAGGGACGAGGGCGTTCTTCCCATTCTATTATGGGAATCTTGGAACGGCGCATCGACACGCTCCAATTGTCACCTGCATTACGACCATCCGCCATACTATATTCGAGGTGGAAGATCCTCAGGGTTGAAGGGGAAGAAGGAGCAGGGGATTCTGAAATATTGAAACGTAGAAGACGGTTCTTTTCGCTCCCCCGCCCCTTCTCTCGCCCCGCACCCTGCGCTTCTCCTTCCTCCCCGTTATCCTTCTACCCTTTTTCTTCCCGCTTCCCTGCCAGGCTCTAGCGATTTAACCAACTGCCAGACGCAGCGAGCGTTTCGCGCGCGATTGCATCGAACCCGATACGAAATCCTCGAGATACCGCTGTTTAAGTTTCTCTCTTAATCTTCGCGCGCGATGATATAAATTGAGTGTAAAGTGCAGGAAGCGGAGGGATAATATGCTGTGGAAAGTTTCTTGGGGTATCGATGTCTAAGCTATTGTGCTTAATTGATCGTCTTACTTGCGGGCTGATGAGATAATTCTCACGAGATACTTGCTGAATTATACGTGATACTTAAGTTCTAAGGGAGTAGAATGTTCCAGAATGTTTTTTGTAGATTTGTTACGACAGAAAAGCTGGGGGAAAATTTAATTCTTCTCGATCCAACTTCTGTTTATTACATTTTTTGTATACCTTCTTTAATAACGGCGGAAGAAAAGTAATATTAAATTGCTCGAAGAAGTCTATTAACTTTCAGTTTACTGCTAAAATATTCTCTATGGAGTCAACACAGCTTGAACGACGTAGTCCAAACACGTGGATCCCCCATTAATTTCACGAGATTCTCCTCGTCCGATCGTTACTCCAGCACTATTTCAACATCCCTAAACAGGCATTTGAACCACATTTAAACACTGCCTTTCATCTCGTTTGCCAGTCTGATCCCCGTCTTATCGGTTACTTTATACGCTGACACGTGCCTCGTCTGGCACACCCAACCCACAGTCACACATATTTATTATCGAATCCGCCGCTGTTCCCCGAATAATCCACGATCCAATGGACCCAAGCGTATTTCCCTCGATTTCCTGGCCCTCCATCCCCCGGCAGGCTCGCGCGAGGCACCGATAGCGCGAGTTTCTCGCGCGATTGAATTGAGCCGCTCCGGGTGCAATTTCGTGGACCTGCACTGGATCGAAGCTACCTCACGAATTTCCGCCCCTATCTATCGTGGCGCTCTTTCAACGGGGATAAAAAGAGGATCGGTGGGAGTACCGTGGCTGCGAAGGTGGAGAGCGTGGAAAAAGGGAAGAAGGAAGAGATGGAATCTGAACGGGCAAGCTGTTGAACCAGGGAGCGGCGGAGGGAAGGGACTGCCGTGACGGTGGCCGAAGGGTGAAGGGAGAAAGGGGGCGTCGATTTCTCGGTGTGTAGCGAGAGAAAAAAGGAAGAGGGACGAGTAGATGACGCGGAGGTGTGCGCCGACCCCCGGAAGGACGCGAAGAGTGTCTCTTGCTACTCTTGCTACTGTGCATCTCCTCCGTCCTTTTTCCCCGTCTTTACTCGCCTTCCGGTCTATCCGTCTGTGTTCGCTGCCATCCAGAATGCTGATCTCATCCAGGCCAACTTGACCCCTTCGTCTCGTTCGTGCATCGGCGAGCTTAATCCATCGCCTAGGTGTCCTCCTTCTTTCTCCCTGTGCCTCGCCTCCGGAAAATCTTCCCATCCAGAGGGGAGAATTTAAAATTCAAACGTAAGTGGCCCTCTCGAGTCGTCGTCGACGTGGTCGTAGTCATCCTCGTCCTCGTCGACGTCGCCGACGTCGTCGTCCTGCTTCGCGCAATTCCTCCTTTCTAACCCCCGTCGCCGGCACCCTCCAGGCGTAGTCGTTCCAGATGCATGCATTTAGAGCTGCAGGGCCTGCAGGTCGCGCCCAGCTCACTTACCTATCCGTGGAAAAATGTCGACGGCGAGGAAGACAGAATATCGGAGAACCGAGAGAAACACCGTGCTCATCGACGTGCTGGGTCTGCCTGTCTTTCTTCGGTTCTCCCTTCTTCTACTTGTTTTTACCCAAATCTTTTTGCTTCCCCCTGGATACTCTTGGTCGCTCTTGGATCGCCCTGATCCTGCCTGTTTCCCTTGAGCTTTGCTTAGTTGTTTCTGGCTCTTCTCCTAAGCCTTCTTTGAATTTTTTGTAGCTCTCCTTGCTTCACTGTTCCTTCTCCGATTCCGCTTCTGGTTTTCCTTCGCAACAAGAAGCTCGGCAAGGATCTAATCACTCAGAAACACGTACAGGCGACCAAAATTCATCTCGCTGGTAACAACCGAAATTCATCTGTGGTCTCTGGCACAACCGTATCCGAAACGTCATTCTCTGGGATAAAGTTCGCGTTCCGCGTGCTCCAGCCTCGGAGTTGATGAATCGATCGGGCCGTCCCAAGGAAGCCTTCTAGAGACAAAGCTTTCACCGAGTTTAGAGGCATCCTCCAAGCATCCAGGAGACTCGATCTCCCTCTACGAGCCCGGGACATATGGCGCGGTTCAGCCACGACGAAAATACGGAAGTATCGATCCGGCATAGGTATTAGTCGCGGAGTTTAGAGTCGACTGAAAGTTGGGGAACTTGCGGCACACGTCGGCGTAGTAATCGGGCGCGCTCGCGCGGTTTGCGAACGACCAGCCGGAATTCAACGATGAATCCCACCCCATTCAATTTACCCCGGCCCGCTATTATTTCTCTGGTTATTATTCCGGCAATTGTTCCGGTAATAGACGCAAATATAACTTCTACGAGCGTGGAAGCAGAGCGTGTAGTGGATTCAAATCATTCGCTTTGCTCGAATCAAGTGTCAGACTCGAGTCACAGGCCCCTTTCATTTTCTTATACCAGACTTGCGCACGATTAGGTTCGAATAATCACGGAGGCTTTTCGTTTCCTCGCAAATTTTTATTCACGAATACTTTGGTACAGGCACTTTTAAATAAACGTGAATTTGATCAAGGAGGGTTAAAAAGTTCCATAGTCTGCCGTTCTTTTTCACCCTTCAGGTATATGTAACCCCTTAAACAGGCTAGGGGCGGAGAGATGAGATCGTGGCACTCCACACCCTTCGATCAACACAGGCCAGTTGAAACGAGGGGGTTGGGAGCCCTCATATATGCTCGGCCGTTTGACAGGGAAGCGTTTAAACGCGAAATGCGATCGGTTAAGTGCGCCAATCATTGGCAGGGTGTTCGCCAGAGTCAAATAGAGTCCGGAATTCGAAATCGCGGCGTCATACGCTCAGCGCGAAATTACGTGGCTGCCTGACGAGGGAAGAAGGGAGAGAAAGAGGCAAGAGGGCAAGAGGATTCGTAATTTCATCGCGGCGCGCCGACTGCACCGAATCGCGGGACCATTTCTCGGGGTTCGTTTGTGTACGGGGAGACTGGGGGAGTGAGAGTTTTGTTGCGTTCTTCGGTTTGGTTTCTCGCGGAAATTGAGTGACGCTTTTCCTCCGCACTGCCCGCGAAATATTGGACGGAACGGATGTGGGAATAATGGAATAGTGGCTGGGTTTCTGTTGGGATTTCAGTTAGAGGCAAGGGAATGCATTATACAGACTTTAAAATTAATAGTCTTGCAGAATAATGTCTGTGAAAGTAATGTCTCTAAAATTGCTGCGCCATGTCTGGCCATATACTGGACATTTCTACTTACTCAACTATTTTAGGAAACTCTATATGCCCCAAGGGCGGACAAAACCTAATAATTTTGCGCCCGCAGTATCTACTAAAAATAAAAATTCGCCTCCTTAGATACAGACACAAGTATTATACAAGCAACACCCTTCGACAAATTCTTGAATAATGCCTTTCACAGGGATCTCAATATATCTACCTCTGTTGCGCGCAGTCACGCATCGATCCAAGAAGCAACGGTACTCCTCCGCGATACCTTATATCCAGACAATTGCTCTCAGATGGATCTGCAAGAATATTAACACCCACGGCGCGAAACCCAACCGCACAGAAGATCCCATCGTCCGCTATATACTTATGCCGGAGCAGACGCGCCGCGAACTCGCATTGTTCCCAGGGCGAGACAACGGGGGCGCGGAGGGAAGCAGCAGGCCGCGTTTCCTCGAAATTTCTTGAATTGATCATTGTGCACACGGCGGAGAGGCGCAAAAATTCTACCGCGACTCGACAGAAAAAAAAAAAAAGAAAGGAGAGAAGGGAGAGGCGCGTCTATCCGCGAGCGTCTATATCAGCGAACGACTCCATTATGGCGGTGGGGCGCGATGAAGCCGCGGCCCATTATTCCCGTCGTCGGCGCGGAATCATATATGCCGCGTATTCGCCGGCGCGGGATGAATGGAGGGAAGCCAGCGGCGCGAGCTCCGGAGTAGCAATAACTCGGAGATTAAAACAGAATTAAAAAGTGTATCCCGCTGGATGTGTATCTGTGTCAAGCGGCAGACGGGCCAGAGAGCCATCCGTTGTCGAGGTATCGGAGTAACCCGCGCCGCGGAGTGGGAAGGGAGAGAAAGAAAATAGAAAGGGAAGGAAAGGGGGATAAATAAGCGCAATGTTCGTTACGTCCGTTCGCCCACTCTCGCCCTCCCACTTTTCCACCTCTTCGTTGGTGCGCTTTCTATTGCGCGAGGCGGGTACTTTTTGCTCGCCGTTTCAACGATAAACAATGTGCCTCCCGTTGAGATGAAGATACAGGCTGTATGCACGCCCAGGCCCTCGGTGAATCGTTAATTAATTTCCTGATTATTCGCTGATCCAGTTTCTTTCGCGATAGACCGCAGTCGAGCAACGGGCTCCGCTTGAAAACGCCTACTCCCTCGCTGGTTCTCCTTAGCCGCCGGTGATGTTATCAATTCGTTATAGTTGAAGGATCCCTTTGTCGTCGTTCCGATAATGTGCGCCCGACACTGATTACCAACGCGAGAAGTATTCGTCGGATGCGCTCGGCTCGATGCGTGCATCGATCATTGAATTCAGCTGGCGCGAACGCGGCCAATTGAATCTACGGAAAGTAACAACTGCGGAAGATATGCTTATTGTAGGCGAGTGTCAACCCCTGTAACTGGCGAGGCGGTGTAAAAGTTGGATGGTCGTGTGGCCGCCAGCTCGTATTATAGTTTCGTTTTACCAAACACGACGGCTAGCCGCGAAAGTTGTAAAACGTGGAAGTCGTGACGGGGAATATGGTTTATTTAAAGGACACCTTGAATTACGAGTTGTGGGCTGTTTTATGTAACGTGCGCTGTCAACGCGTGTCAGTGAATTCTGGAACAGTGAAATGTATGTAGAATGAATTTGGTACTGTTTGTGGCTTCAATAGCTTTCACCGTGGTTTCGTACTGATAGATGTCGAGATATTTCAAGTAGAGCTCCGATCTTTGAGGAAACATGGGAAGTTAGCGGTGGTAGATAAGTCAAGCAGTAAATAGTAATTTAAAACTGTGAATATTTAACACCACGTGACTAAGGGGGAATTTATTTTAAAACTCCTTCAAATAATAAGCTTATAAGATTTAAGTACATCGCGAGTCGTATCGAATAATATTAAATAACGAATCGAGTGCTATCGACTAAACAAATCGTATTGTTTCTGTTACATGATTCCACTTAAATTTAAAGCTTCGACTCCATATCCCCAGGATCGCATTTCGATCTGGCAAACGCCTCGTTAAAACGTGCTCCCCTATTTTCCGTGCATCGTAGCTCAGGATGCGCTCGCGGGTCGAAATAGATCGATCACTCGTTCGCCTCGTTCTACCAGGATGACAACGTCCTGAGTAGTCTTGAGCACTGCCTAACAGGTTCCGACGAGACCTCGCCGAGCTTGCTGGAAGCAATATGCGATAGATGCTCAATCATTTTCAGCTTACGAGCAGGCCATCACCGCAGGGCCAGATTTCCTGGTGCACGCTCTTTTACAATGCGGTGACAGTGCTGTACTCAGCATCTCCATCTCTTATTCGCGGTTATAACAACGTGATCTGAAACTGGAAATGCGGGGGGGCTCATTAAGGATGAACGTGGACGTGTCGAAGATGCTTCGTTTAATCTACGAACGAATATATCGCAGAAAATAGTTTAAATTAGATTAGAAGTTGAATATATGGAAGATCCCTGGAATTTTTAAAGAAAGATTTAGTAAGTAACAGCATAAGAGACGTTATAAGATCACTTTATACGTTTACATTCTTGAGGTGGAATTTATATTTGTACAGAGGGTATACTCAAGGTTTTTAATTGTTTCACTTGTAATTAGTGAGATTGAGAACCTGTTGTAAGTACGAAACGTAATATTTTAAAATGTAAATGAAAAAATTTCATAAATATTGTTGTATAGGAAGTTATAATTAGTAAATCGGACAATGTGAGGTTGTTTACGTAATCTTATTGAGTCCAGCATAATAGTGAGAAGCACGGACAATTGTATTTAACGCTTGAACCTTAAATTACACGAAACAAGGTCGAGGAGTGCGATACATTTAATTAAAAGCCACACTGCGACAAGTTTCATAAGAATCAGGATGTTGCATTTAAAAGCTAAGGGATGCGGCGAGAGTTGCGAGCTGTTTTAAAAAATTACGTCGGGCATTAAAAATGTAAGGTCTGCCGTTTTGAAACTGCAGGCTGGTTGTTGCCATGGGGACGAAATAAAAGAAGAAAATAATCGCCACGCTTAAGCTAGAAACTGGCACGATCTCGAGGATGTAGGTAACTCGCAGCAACTCGGAAAGATTTTTCTTCATTCTATATTATTACAGTGGGTTCACATTCGAGTCAATAAACCTCTTCTCTTCAACTGTAGAACTATTTTACATATCCTACGATACATGTCGCATAATTAAATTAAATCTACACAATAGTTGAAAAGAAAGAAACAAATATTCATGATTAAGGAATAGAAATAGCAGAAGTAATCCTTTGGCGAAGCTTTCTTTAACAGATACAAATATAACGCAAATATGGAAGAAAAAATACAACTAGTAGCATTGTGAAATTTTAACAGTCAGTGCACTGAGGAGATAATAGAAAGTATGCACTTGAGAATGGAATTTGTTTCAAGCCGATATCTTGATTGGATCCCGAGATATAGGACTCCAAAGTCCGGCGTGTAAGACTCACTGAATCGAATAGCGGTCGAAAACACGGAAGTACCGTGACCTACTTTTCTTCGCGACCTTACGCACGACGCGTGATAAAAAGTAAAAAAAACGCTGACTCAGAGTCCGTCACTGACCAGCGCAAAGGTCGCCAGCTTGGGGCAGGCCAGTGATACGTGCAAGCGAGAGCTCCGATTGCGCGAGTGAGAACTCCCGTTGCGCGAGTGAGAAGCACGTAATAATGTGTTGAAAATTACGGTGGACTTTAAGCGACGATATCTCGGCAACCAATAGTTGTATCGGCGTGAAACAAAAACTGCTTTACAGGGGAAAGTCCCTCGCTTCTAACAGTATTAATTATTACACTCATTAACCGCATACTCGCGTTATAAATAATATCAATGTTATGGTACATTTAATGATACTTTCTGCTATGACTATACTGATAACGTCAACAACAATGAATTAGTATCGTCAGTGAATGATCGCTAATATACAAAACTATTGTAAATGCCTTATTTGCAATGGAAAAATAAAGCGATTTGTTATGGAAGAGAGGAATAAGGGGACTTCATAACTAAGTTAACACTAGAACTACCAAACTTGTCAAAATGACTGGTTTTAAATTTGCTAAAAAACGCGTGTTTCTAAATACTATAAATATTTATAATATTATGTATATATTTTTTAACAATATAAAAATTAAAGAGATACGAATGAAACTTTATTTCCGTGCATAACGTATTTTATAAATAACCAGACATTTTTGTTAGTCTGGTAGGAATAGATATACATTAATTGTCGGTAGTTCTCGTGTTAATGTAGGGAGAAATGCAGAAATGAGAATATTAAATTTCATTGCAGGAATAAAAATTAGTTAAATTGAAAATTTTTTGAGAAGTAAATTACATAAACATTTTTAAAAAATTGTATTATAGATCAACAATTTTTGCAGTTTTGTAAGCAGAGTGTTAATGGGACCAATGTAATCGCCTCCGGCCTCATTAAATCTCTTAATCGAAATTTCATAGTAATTATAATATTTTGTTATCGAAGGAAACTGCACGTTGATGAGGCTTCTGTGCATAAAATAGTAAGACGCTGATAAATATTCGCAGGCAGTTGACGGTGTTGTAGCGGAGACGATTATCGATATTAACATCGCCAGGAGAGGAAGGGGCTTTGGTATTTCAAAACGAGCAAAAGCTCAACGAGAACAGCAATTTGCCGGTGTATCTGGAAGCGGCGCTAATGAAAACTTTGCTAACTGCCAGCAAAACTAGTTTCGGATTAGAACTGTGCGGCCTCGAACAAAGGGAAAACGGAAATTGCACGGAATAGTTGCGCAAGATCCGTTGAAACCCGTTAATCAGTGAAATTTATGAAACTGGTAAGCACAGTATCTTCGACGTAGCTCTTACCCCCGGTTTCCCCTACTTAATATTTCATGAAAAATCGCATTCAACATTTTGATTTTTGTATGCAAGTATCAGAGTAGCAGAAGCCTATCTTCGTTATGTAGACGGGTGATTAAAATGATCGAACCATATCTAAATGTAGTTTCACTATCGTTGGTACGAATCCACTTTCCACGTAACAATTCAAAAGCTAGAGAAACTCGAACGGCTGCGAAGCAGTGGCAAATCCAGTATCTTTGATGCGATTCTGCCCATCAAACAAGAAGCGGAAACTCGGGGAAGGTTAAACGCGTTTGCAAAGCAGACAGAGCGCTGGAAAGCATTCGAATTTGCAAATCGAATTCCGATACAGGCGACCTTGATTCTCCCGCCGTTTCCGACGTAATAAAACTTTCCTCGCCGCGCGGAAATTCGCGAGGTGGGCGAGATTCTTCGCGTCGCGGAAACCGAGGCGAAGTTAGATATTCAAAAAGTCAGTGTGGGGGAAGTAAATTTGATTTCCAACCACGGGCGCCCGCGATCATAGGTCAGCAATTTTTTTCTTCCTCGAATATCCTTTTCTCCCTCCTCCCTCTCTGTCACCCGTTCCCGCCTTTCTCTCGGGGAGCAGCAGCTAGGCCAGAAGTTGCGCAAACTCGTCAAGGGTCGTATTTGCTGGAAGGGCGGGTATTGCGAGTGACAGCTGGCTGTTCATTATTCCTGGATTACTCGACTGCCACGCTGGGATGGAGAACTGGCGGAGAGAGACGAAAATAATGGTGGAACGAGGGGAAAAACAGAGAGGATAGAGCGGGACGAGCTGAGCAGGGACGCGTGTAAAAGGGACAAAGATACAGCTTCCCTCTGGTTACATCGAAAACCGTGCTTACCACTCAGCGAAATAGAGCCCGTTTTGTTGCGTTGTCATTAAAGGTTCTCAGCTCTAAAGATTCCCCATAAATTTTTCTGCATCTACCTTTCTGCGCTCGTTCTTTTTTCGTCCCCGTTGGAAACGTTGCACGTGTCGAAGGGGGCGAGAGGGGCAGGGTCGAAATTACTTCTACAACGGGGGACTTTAAATTTTCAAGGCTTACGGTTCGCCCAATAAAGCGCAGCTTTTTTTCACGCGTAATCCCTTGACCTCAATTCCTTTTTCCAAGGTTCTGGGGCGGTCTGACGCACCTTTTCAGCCGTAAAATGACGCTGATCGATCTTCCAGCTATGCCCTTCAATTGTTACTTAGACTAATAACAGTTGGGATTACTTCCAAATTATTCATCCTTCGATGGCGATCTGAATTTCGAAATGTAGTTCTATCCTTGGTGAATAAGGACACAAGTAATTACAAATCTTCCAAGTACAGCGAAATGTAACTCCTCCTTGCCAAATCGTGACACTTTCATTACCCCTCGCTTAGCAAACGTTCCTTTGGTCGTCGACTTACGACACATAACACCCAACATATAGATAACTACCATGCCCACTCGCAAAACGTCCACGATGGCCCATGGTCGAATCGCTCTCCGAGGGTACATATTAAACTCAGCGAAGAACACGAGCGTGGCCATGCTGCAGCGTGGCAGGAACGAAGTTAAGGTCGCGACAGATCCCCAGGGGAGTGAGGCTTTTAAATCAGCACACGTCTCCTCGTTTCGCGACACGACGGCTCCTTTCTTTCCCCGACCACCCTCTCTCTGTCAGCCACGATTTTAATAAGGCTTGATTACAAGCTTTACGACGTCTGGCCGTGTCGCACGATATTCAAGTGCGCCGCGGCCACGAATAATTAAGTTTGTGAGTGGTTGCGGTGGCATCGCGGAAAGATGACTCCACGGTACGTTCCTCAAGCCTACCACCGACGATCCTCACGATTTCATTGGTGTTTTTACGAGGATAAGTGAGCCACTTCCACAACATATATATATTGAAAAAAGAATTCATTGGGTATGATAGGAACGGTAAAAAATTCTTTTGCATTTATCGAAATTGTCTGTGAACACCTGACCTAATGTGCAGTTATAGGGGGGCTATAAAAGGGGCAGGTTCTTTTTTAGTACAATTGATCTCATTTTTGTTCAAGTAGAATTTCATTCTAAACTATTTTAGTGCTTAATTGTTTTATAGATTTTTTTATATACGTAGTTATATTTACCACTCGTGGGTGTTCCTGTGCTGAACATAGTTTGTAAGACATATATTTTATGAAAAATATTACTTTATCACTAAAAAAAACTGCTAAAGCATTAAGGATAAGTCACACTCTATGAAGATTTTTTCAACGCTTTGAATTTTTTCATAGATTCCATTGCTTTGTATCATTTTACAATTATAATTGTAATACTTAATAAGTCTATTTTTATTAACGTGTCCCTTTCATGACTTATAATGTCCCATTTAAAACCACCTAGTTGTAAAATGGACATTTCCCACGTATATTTGAAAATCGAAGGTTTTGTTATATTCTATTACAATTTATGAGTTTGTAATATACTTTTAATGAAAGGAAGAAAACACGCTTTCTATTGACGTACTTGTTTTTTAAATACCTATAATGGCATTGTCAGGAATGAATGTTAAACAAAAATGTCCCTTTTATAGCACCTCTATCCTACATTACAACGTCAATAATTGGTGATTTGCTTTCCTAATCGAGACTCTAATCTGATCGGTGTTGACAATTGATATTGCTACACCCAAGATATCAAAAAACACGGTTGTGTTCAACATTAAATTTCAACATTTGTTGAAGCATACAGTTTATTTCCGTTATAAGACTTGGGAATCAAATAACAATACATGCAATATGACATTGCAAACGCTCCTCAAATAGTCTGCGTACGGCAATACGGTGATTAAACTTGAAAGTTACACAAGTGTCCGTTCGTGTCCTGTTTAACGTTCCAGACAATTTGTTCCCCGTTTAATTAGATTCGCCTCCCACGCCGATCGATTTCAAGCGATCAAGTTACGTGGGCTCAGAAACGGAATTACAGGACATATGAGAGACTACTGAATAGAACGTTGCCCGTAATTCTGGCCGTCACGGAATAATCCCATTTACCTCGCTTGACGTAGGTATGCTCGCTACCGCCGGGCGACCTTCCTGCGTAAATTCGCTCGCCGATTTTCTTTGCGGACACAGCCTGCTTTCATAACACGACGCGTGCCTCCCCAATGGGACTGTTATCCATTGGCAAAGTCGAATCCCCTACTACTTCTACGTAGTACGTACCTGCTCCTTGGGTCTGAAGGGCGATCAGTCTAGTGTTCGCGACGGAGGTGACAACATGTGCCGTTGTTGGGTTCTGCGCGATCGCAGCTAACAACGTCCTTTGTAAACAACACGATTGCGCTGCTAGACGACTTTTATTCAGTTAACGTCGTTATTCGCGAGATACAGACTTGAATTTTCGTGCAAACATTTTGTGAATAATAGTGAGGTTTGAGAACAAAGTGGACGGATAATCGTGATAGCAGACGACTTTTGCCAGTAGGCAAGGATCAGGTAGAAACTCTAAATTCAGTCCTGGCAATAATTTACTAGTCTGTAAAGTTATCAAACCTATCCGAACATGCAGTATCGTGCTATGGAGAACAGCAGCTAATTGCAATGTCAAAAGAATATAAACAATCCAGTCTGTAATATTCCACACTGTTGTCAACGTTCCGTGGTAGGTACAGTTGCAACAGGGATCTTTGAAAACACTTGGGAATTAAATCAGTTAAAGCAAAAATAGAACGTTTTGTTAACGAATATAAAATTAGATTGGACAATCATCCGAACAACATAGCTAACAATTTGTATAAAACAATTATACCACGAACGCTGCTTAAGAAACAACTAAATTATTTAACAAGTAATTACCGTTAGATAAGAACTTAGCTTGCTAACCAACAATGTGTTAAAATAATTTACCGAATGTTTTTAAGAAGAATAAATTGTAAATTTTCTAGGGTTTAATAAAACGAAGGTAGGTAGGTGTCATATGGATTCCTTGATACCTTAATGCTTTTCGCATTCGTCTTGCACTGAGGAGGACGAAGTTTGAGCACAAAATAAGATTCTATAATTACAAATAAAATCTGCATTAAATTATATTTAATTATATGTAATTTTTTTTTAATCATTTGGTTGCCTACCCCTTGAGGAGAAGTATCGTGTATTGGATTCCAGAGATCTATTTTCTATTTTGCGAACATTTATTTTGAAATATTTTCTCGATATATTTAGAACATAAGAATAATTCTTGACAAAAGTGGGCATACATTTTTGCTCATAAAGATTTTATTTTAGTACTGACTCAACGTTCTAACAATTTATAGAAGAGAGCATTGTTAGTGATTCTTCCAAATCGAAGGAAGAATAAAATGTCCTAGAAACGGATCGGTAGACACTAAAAGCTTTTATTGCTTTCGAAAGAACCATCATTCTGGTTACTTAAAGATCGTAAAACCAGAGTGCATAATTCGGTTGGTGAACGAGCGTCACACATTTCGGGTTTAAGGTCTTTAACGAACATTATACGTTTCCCCGAGGTACTAAATAAAACGTTTTTATTGCACGGAAATCCCTCTTCGAATCTTAAACGACACAGAGTACAAACTATCGCGTATAGAGCACTTTCCTCCACTAAATCCTACTACTTGTTAACGATGCCAGTTTGAAACTTTAAAATGCACTGCATCTGTTAATGCCGTCGTATGATTCGAAGTATTCTGACATAATGAATTGATTCAAAATGAGCGGTGGCATCCCCAGTAAAAATGCTATTCATTTGGAGTCTTTTATTCGTGCAGAAGCGGACGAAAGTCAATGCAAAACTACTGCATTTTTGTCGGTGTCGCGTCATCATTGGTCAAAATGAGGTCAACTCCAGAGTATAAATAGGCATTCTAGAGTGATATATGTTACTCTTGCTCTGCATCCACTTTCGAATTCAGTTCCATTAGTGATTCGATTCTATTTCAGTCATGCGTCCAATTCAGTTGTGAACAGATGATCGATTTACTTTCTACTAATATTAGTATCATTCTACTTACACTTCTCTTCTTAAAAGCAGGAAATAACCAATTTACACTGTAACAGCAAAACATAAATTGTTAAACCAGAATACAGCGTCATCCCCAATCATTTCGATCCACATATCAATTCCCAGCCCCTTAAAAATGCAGATATAACTCTAGATGAGATACTTCTCATACACGATTCTAAGTTTTCTGAATAATTTAATAATTAAGAAACAATCAATAGAATCAATTACCACAAAAATTCTGCTTATCGAGCCACCCCCTCGTTCTTACCCCACTCATCATTCCTAAAAATATCGATCCACCCTTCGGATAATTTTGTAAAACAGGCTCGAGCGCACCCCAACAGAACAATTATACCTATAATCGAGATCAGTGATTGTATGCACATTACAAGTTCGCCGACAGCTCGAATAATCCAGTCGGTTGATGGAGAATCGACAATTTTCACGGGCCTGATCAGCCGAAAGCGTATCGGCGGGGCGAAAACAAAGGGACATTAAAAGCACTCGATATGATTCGGTCGCCGCGAATGGATTTGCATAATATCAATATAGGTAGGTGGCAAGGATATAATCCTCGCGGTGGTCGGCTTCAAAATATCACGGGGACCGCGTACAGCACGGTACAATCCCATTTCTTCAATTTGCATATTAAATACGCATCCCGAGCTGGCCGCTCTCTCTCTCTCTCTCTCTCTCCTCCTTTCTAAGCCCGTCCAGCGTCGCCGTAGTATTTATATGCGTATCCATGATTCATTCCCGGGACTTGGCGTGTGTTCATTTTCCTGTGGCCGCGTGCACAAACTCCGCCGACCAGCGCTGGGGACACAGCCGACGTTATTAATGCAATTAGTTAAGAAGTCAATTAGCGTTGCCTCGGATATTTCAATTCAGAGTGGACCCTCGTGCGTTCGGATTATTTGGTGGCACGGTGATCCTCGGAAAACGAAATTTTCGGCCAATTAATTGTTCGCCAACTACAACGCTGGATGATGCGACGCGACGCGTGGGTACGATCACTGGCGCGATTTATAGGGAGTTGTCACGGTACCGTGCAAAATTCCAGGTGTTTTCATTCAAATTTTAAGGAGCTTTGGGATTTCAAGTGCAATTTACGTAGTTTCGTTGTAGCGTAACACATTTCTTTTGATTCGGCAATATTGTTTTTAAGCCCAGTGTTTGAGGGAATAGGTTTTAGCGAACAGAAAATTCGAAATTTTTAGACATCTGTTAATTTCAGCTGTTATGGAATTAGATTCCGACATTGCAAAGTCATCGACGTCGACGCAAACACAATTAGCGATCTTTCATGAAATAGAACACTGACGTTCTACGATCCACAGTTCCCGAGAGCGCGTATTAGGTTCGCAATAGTCGCCGATAGGCAATCAAGGGTAAAAATTTAATCTTTCTCGCTCGAATGATTCTCGGGTTCCTTCTTTCCGTTCCTGATTCTTCGGTCACGTCTCTAGTCTCAGAAAGAGAAGCTGGTATAGATCGTGTGCAGCGGTGGAAAAGAGTCAAAGGAGACAATAAGGGAGGAGAGAATCGGGCAGGGGAGGAATGCTGTCGTGTCAGGAAGAAATGAAGACAGAGTTATCAGTTACAGAACACCGTCTGCACGGAAGCAATTCATTCCGCTTCAATGTTCAACCCTTACGCGTCCAACGTTTTCCTCCATCCTTCTGATCTTATACCTCGTCGACTTTTGATCTTGCACGTTCTTCTTCGCTCGCCTTCACCGTATAGCGGCGTAAGAAACTCAAAGTACCAAGCGTGATGATATTAACGATACCGTCGGGAAGCAGAGTCGTTGGAGATAACTTCTGCAACGTCTACATGTAACATCATCCTTCGACGTGACTTTGATTTAAGCGATGCACGACGTTCGTCTACGTTAATCAACACGTATCGTTTGGAGGACTGGCGTCGTTTCAAACCGCGGACCTAAATTTTCTTCCGCGATTCCTTTTAATCTGTGAATAAATGTCAAATCACTCGAAACTAGATTTAAATGAAAAAGGAATTTACTTGGGTCCTAATGGTTTCCAAGAATAGTGAATTAAAGTATCGTGGAATAATTATTGCGGGAGATGTGCCGTGAAAATTTGCTTTGCACTCTATTAAGCATCAGTTCATACCCAATTTGATGTCAGAGAGTGAATTTCAGAGGCGAAGTGCGAGTGATAGTGAACTAGAGCAAACTGTAAAGTTCGAAACGTGTGGAGCGCCATGTAGAATCAATAATAACTCTACCTAGGTAACATAATTCTGTTATAATGAACGAATCATCATTATAATCAAGTTGACAAGTCGTATAAAAGTTACTATGGAAGAGTAGAGAGTAAAAGAAAGGCAGTGCTGAATTCTTTTCCAGACAAGATACAATGAAATTGTGAAATAATAAATTTCCATTACTGCAACACTGGCATGGTATCTTATATTTATAGCATATTATACTGACAGCATATTTCTAACAAAATTTAAAGGATAATGTAAATCCTACATTCATCAGCTTCATTACTCATGCATGCCTGACCAAACGCTGACCTGTTCTACTTAGCCATCTTCACTGACATGGTCGAAAGAGAACCTCTCTTTATTTTTAACTTCTTATTCTTTCACTGTGACTTTGATACGATCTTCAGTGTGATCTTAAGTATATATAACATTGATAAAATCATTTAATCTCATACGTCCATATCTAAAAAGATCACATAGGCCACATTATGATTAAACACCAAACAAACTTGAGTAGGAAACAGAATCACGAGATCTTACTCATTTTCAGAAACGTCAGACAATAATATTCTCAATTCTACTGTCTCCAAAGAACCATGCAGTTACAGAATAATTCCCATAACGAAGACTTGTACCACAGTTCAATTTCAAATTAAAATACAATTCTCCTAGTAAATCCAATTTCTCTATCAAGTATCTCGTCCTATCGGTCGGCTTTAATATTCCACCGCATCGTGTACAAAATTTCACGCTGAAATTTGACGATCCGCGAGCAGGAGTGCGTTTTTTCTTCTCTCTCTCTCTCTCTCTCTCTCTCTCTCTCTCTTTCTCCCTTTCTCTCTCTGGATTCGATCGTACGCAGCCACGGGTCCCCGGGGAGCCATAAAACGACATCTCCATATTTAACCCCCAGCCAGTAGCCAGCGCAGGCTCGAGTCGCCGCGCACAATATACAGTACGTAATCGTCGTTACGATGCACTTAAAACGCGGTACTCGTCACCGCCGCCGATGGAATTACAAAAGCGTGATCGGCCTTAATCCAGCCAGCTCGTAACTCATAATACCGGTTTACGAGCGTCTACACGACCCCCGTACGCTCGTATTATGGGCCAAATTCGCGCCCGAAGGGGCCTGCATTAACCGTAAAGAGTAATTCCGCGGACCACAATGGCAATCCGTCTTAACCGTGGAACGGCGAGGCTCCGAAGCGAAGGGAAATCGTCCGTGTTCTCCGTCCCTGACGGCCAAACTTGTAATATTCACCGCGGTTATATGGGTTCCTGTTCGGGGGACGCGTCATTAAGAATGCGGATATCGTTTTAATTAGCAGTTTGAAGGGGGCGCGAAAGAAGGCGGGTTCTAACGGGCCGTTGCTGTTCGGGGTTTCGTTACTACTTTCCGCGACAAGATTTCGTTGGCTGTTAAACTTATATAGTCGATTAAGCTCTCCCGGTTTAACACCGTTTTTAGGGGAGTTTTATGAACGCGAAACAGATGTCGAGATTGCGAAGGGCATAGATGTGAAGATATACAGGGAGTTCGAACGTACTTATGGCGTGAAGCTAAGGGGGTGTATCTTAGGAAAGGAATAACGAAGTGAATGCAATGATTGTTTGAGATGCGAGCTTTCTTTCTGGAGGGAATTTAATTTGGAAATGTCTAGGGCACATTTGTATTTGATTACTATTTCAAATTATACAATGTGTATAACAAGAGCGTGGACGAGATATCTCTGTGTAAATAATTATTTTTGGTAAAATCTTTTATATAAATCGATAGTATCGCGATAGAAATTGCGACAAAATTCCATGAAAATGTGACAGAAGATTCATTGAATTCTACGCTACCCTAAACTTACTATAATACAAAATTCCTTCAACGTATTTGGAGAAGTTCGTCTCCCCTGTATGTTCGATGCATTCGGCAGTTTAATAGGCTGTTGGAAAATTCAGATAAGGGGCTACGATTCGTAATAGAAAGCCAGTTCTCCCTTTCACGAAAGAAATATCAGGGCACAGCCTGCTTCGGAAGGCAGCCGCTTTTGCATGTCAAAGTGCATGTCGCGCGAGCGGTACAAAGCGTCGCGGCGAGATGGCTGGTTTCTCCGCCGCTAACTCACGACTTTAATTATCCCGACTAATTACGCGAATTAACTCGAATTAACCCCTTACCCGTTTGACCCGTCGTTCTGCGCCAGTCCCACTACCTGCCAGTAATCCGGACACGTTGCACACTGATTACCAACGATCGGTTAGCTCTCGCCTATGCCCGCCGCAAGCTGCAAGTCAAAACGCCAGGCTTTGAAGTTCTGTCGCATTAATTTCCCCGCCCATCGCCCCTTGCTCCTCCCTGCTCCCATCGTGGCCAAGCGAGCGCACAGGGCTAGAGATCAAGATCCCCCGGAGCTCTCTGATTGCCACGGAGCAGAGGGATGAGAAGGGGATGTTACTTAATACTTGTAGGTAATTGTTGTTTTGTGATTAATGTTTTCCATTTCGGACGACTCGCTGGAACTTTGCTCGGAGGAACGATAGGGGAGAGAACGAGCACAAGTATTCGGTTCCCGTGCGAAATTTACAGTGGGTTAAGACTTAAGGCACGTTCGAGTCTCTCCTTTTAAGGAAGGTTCTTTGCATTTAAGCGAACCTCGAGTGCAGACCCTTTTCTGAGCACGTGGTATTCGAGTCATTATATTCTTCCGTCGCCTATTGCGCTCGCTACAAATTACGCTCCCCCCGTTTCGACATACTTGGCGAGACACAAAAGACGCGCATACCGAAGGGATATTAAGCAAAAGGCTCCTCGAACGGTTTCCTTCCGCGTTGGCCGATAAATTGGACAAACTGGCGGGCTCGTCTTTCGCGGGGAACGCTTCGATGCCGCTCGTTATTAAAATTAAATTGCATTATTAACGCTTCGCGAACGATTTCCGACGGTTTGTACGGCAATTTGCGGCCGAGAGCGTCCGTGGAAATTCGAAAAGGGATTACTGCTCTCTGCCACGGCAGCCACCCTTTCTCCACCTCCACCCGCTCCCCCTACCACCCTAACCACTTCGCGGGCCAAGGGATTTATACAATTAATTCTCTAATTTGTCGCGCTCACGTCGGATTTCGCCGGCAATAGATTTTCATCGATCGTCAACCCGTTTCGTTTCCCTCGTCGTTCCTCTTCCACCGCTGTACCTGCCCCTCCTCCCCCTCTCCCCCATCGACCCCATCGCGCAGCCACCCCTGGCTGCACGTTTTACTCAATGTTCATACCTCATCATTATTTTCGCCTGGGTTAACCGCCCGCGTTAATATCCACGATACGATTTTAATTAATAAATCGCGTTGATTAACGCGCCCACGTTCGGGCTGCGGGGTCGCGAGTTTTAAGTGGTTTCCGATTTTCTTCCGTGCTGCTGAATTGGGAAATCAGAGTGCGCCTGCTATCTTCTGAGAGATTTCCTTTTAAAAAATATCCAGCTGACGTTTCAGTGTACATTCTCGTCTGCTGGAAAATTTCTGCTACGCTGCAACGACTGTGTAAGTTACTCGAGGAAGTACGGATCTTTGGTCGACAGATTAGTTTGCGTAAAATAGTAAAATTTAGTTAAACGACAGTACAGGGAATAATCTGCTGTGTATTGGAAGCTTCAAATTACGAAAGAAACGTATTATGCATATCGCAGTCAATTCTTCAAGGAGACTGCTAAGTTTATTTCCTAGTTGCTCCACTATTCCTTACCATTCGCCCAGCATTATTCATCGAGTCTATCTTCCCTTGACACGTCAAATCTCAACTTTAATTAGCTACCAGACGTACGCGGTAATCAATTACACATCCACCAAATTAATAGAATCAATAGTACCTACTCACGACGTCGATTCAGCGGCTCACTACACCGTAGCAATTTCTAGCACACACGCACTTGTACATACATTCGTGTACACGTTTACATCAGCAGCAGTGGCGGGAAGCATTTGCACGGCATGAAAAACAGTTGACCCGATTAAAACGGGATCAGCGCTTTCTCGTTCTTCGCGGGAGCGATCCACAAGTGCCATTCATCTCTGGCCCTCGTAAGAATGGGAATAACGATAACAATGATAATAACACGAACGGCCGTAAGGATATCAGGGAAATGAGCGGGCCATCGATCGTCTGCCCGTGGTTTCTGCTGGTAACGAATTTATATTTCAAGCGATCAATCTCCCTTTCTCTCTCTCTTTATGCTCCTTTCTCGAGTGCCTCTTTTATGGTCCGCGGCACGAGCGACGAGTAGAGGAGGTGAGCGATAAGGACGGCGATTAAGGAGGGAAAGGAAACGCGCTCAGCGGGTTCAATTAGCGTTAACCGTTTGATATTTGCTCGGCGACGAGTGTGCAAAATAGCGAAACAAAGGTACTCACTGTAACCCGGTTTTCCTCGAGCGGCACTCAGTCGGTTCTTCTTGAAACGGAAATGTCGTCTTTTGAAGTGCACAGATTTGTGGCGAATTTGCACCGCGTGTCGAGGCTCCGCTCTGTTCTCTTAGCTCTAAACGGAAACACGGATTCTGGGTAGGTAATAGAGTCTTCCACTCATGGCTGGGAGTGGAAGAGTTAACAAACGTAGCTTTGAAGGTGAAATGGCACCTTGCACACATGTACCAAGAAAGTCCTATTTTCCACTGATTTTGTACCTTTCTATTTACTTCTTGGAATCTGTCATATTCCTCGGATTCGACTAGCTCTGTGTTTGAGATCCGAGCCTAGGTTAAGTCACAGGCTAGGTTCCATGTCAGATCATTCACTAGTTCACTTAGGATCTTAATCAAAACAGTGTCCGAGAGCTGGAGTACAAGTATTTCAATTCCTCCTCAGAATTATCTTCGTGAAAAATTCAACTCTCTGTTTCGAATTATATTCTAATAACGATTCGAACTCACTGCGGGGAAATCTGTGTTGAAGACACTGAAAGGATGACTGGAGAAGAGCGAACAAAGGAATTGAACCGCGAGGATCGGCGCGTTTCCGTGGGAAATCGCGGTTACGAAGCCGTGGAACGTAGGAAGAGCGAGAAATGGGAGGCAGAATCGGCGAATTGTTTTAATAAAGCGGCCACGGAGCGTAGTGACGGTGGTTGAATCCGGTAATTGACTTGGAAACTCACGCCTGCCCGTTGAACGCGGACCGTGGATGGGGTTCAAGTGGCGGGAAGAAGAGGCAGCACGAGAGAAATATTTAAATTCCTTCGTTACTCGCTCAAAGAATCGCTAATGCTAGTTGGAATCGCGTGGAATATGATTATTCTACTATTTTAACAACCCCCACTGTACGCATCAGACTTCATGCTCCAACTAAATTATTCTTCCATCCCAGACGAGTAGCCCATGGAGCCGAAATAATTAGCTTGTCTTCGAGACGAATCGATAATCGTGAAACAATTAGAGTGTAGCATTCACCGAAACGCTGAGATAGGACTAGAGAGTTCAATACTTTAAGGACTTAGAATTTTAAGGGTTGATACGTGCTCTTCTTTTTTAATATGATCGATATTTTGTTAGCAGATATTAGACAGTTTTAAATGTTCGTGGAATTTTTTCCTCAGCGCAGCCAGTTAATTGTCGCTTCTTGCTTCGCACAGGAATTTTGTGGAAAATGGAGAAATTTCAATTTCCACTGGTGAAAGGGATATAAGTAAATCTTGTCGCGGAATAATAAAGTGGCTGCAGGATAGCTGACAAGGCTAGAATTTGCTTACGAAGAGAAATGCTGGCGATTAGGGAACTCGAACGGAAGGGGATTCAGTTCTTTTTAATTTCTGGAAGTTTACTCCGACGGACGATTCCGTTTCTCCAGAGTAACTTATTCAAATAATAATCTATATTACTTATTGACGCATCGGGAAGTAGAAACTTATCCCAGTGGCCGTTCAATCTCTCCAGAAATGAGGGAGGACGACGTTTCCCGTTGGTAATATTTCATATCTCTCTTCCCGGCAGCGAGCGAATAAAATTATCCTCTCGGAAAGTTTCCTGTTAACATTACGTGTTACTTCTTAACGCGGAAATTTTCTAAAGACCCCAGGATGTTTAAAAGTTTCTGAAACCGTTCGAAGAAGTTCGAAAATGTCCAATGACGTTAACCGTGTTAAAAACGCTTCATTATTAGCTTACTGACACTTTGGCAATATCAGTTATCTCTTTAACGTATTACTTTACATTGTATCCCTTTAAAGGTACAAAATATATTACAAAGTTACCATCAAAGTAATAATCTTTGTAAGTCGAACAGTTAACATAAACGTTGAACAGAATACTTCAAGCAGCTGAGCTTCATTCCATTATAAGTCAGAACATTATACTTCCGAAATCCTGATTATTACATTGGCATATCACAACCCAAAAGTAGAGAAACACAAAATAAAATAATCCACTTGTATCCTCATAAAGTAAGCCTATATGCTCGCTAACAAGCACTGTAAGGTTCCCTCAATCTCTTCTAATACCACGGCATAAATCTGCTTGCACGTAAATCACCCCTTTCGGAGAATTCGTAGATACTGAAATACCAAGTGCGTGAGTCACGATTATTATAAGACAGTGCAATTTCTCGGCCCAATGCAGGCAAGCACGGAATGCGAATCGTTTGGAGGGTGCAAGCCGGCCGTGGGTGCTACGACACGGCCACGTGTCACTCGTAACGGCCAGTAACGTGACAGCAAAAGCTGCCACGACGCTGGGCAGCCGGATTAAAACCATGGAACCGGAGTAATTTCGCCTGACACACGCGCCTCGTGTACGAAGTTAAGCGCGAGCCTCGGCATGACGCGGCCTGCATCGCGAAACACAAAAATAGTTAACGCCTATCCAACGTGCGGTCGGATGTGCGTCCGCGTATCGCGGCCGAATCGACAGATTTTTTATGTTTTTACTGATAAATCGGCTGGCAGTCGTTGTGGGTAAGCAGGGAGATTGGTAACTAACCGGGAGGGAATTTTTAACAGACTTTCCGCGAGTGATCTTGAATAACGAAACAGGTTTAAGTAAATTTTAATGGAGCATGTATTTTGTGAAATGTTACCTTCCCTGGCTACGGGAAATTAAGAGAGAAATATTGTACGATAATCATAATTTTATAAACCGATTAAGGTTACCTTCGTTTTATTAAATGGAACGTCGAGACTTTTTTATATGTACCTACATTAGGGTGTTTCAATTTTCCAAAGGTGTTATTTTCATATAACATTGCTTGTCTTTTGGTTCTATTCATCTAAGTGATCTGTATACCCAATTTTAGGCAAATTTAATAATATTTAATATTATAAGCGGAGTGTTATACCTAACCCTATCTGATCTCGAGTCGGTTTTAACACAAACATGGATTCTATGCAAACAAGACAATATTAATCACTTTCTTTGACACTATTCGGTTCTGTTGCGGTACAATCGACCCCGACCATGCTTTTGAACTTCAATTATAAATTGTGACTATCGAAACACTTAAAAGTGGTAGGTAACGACCAGTATTACTTTAAAAAGGTCAAATTACAAATTAAAAAAACGCACATACTTGCAAAGGGAGTGTTTACATTAGATTCATAAGTCAGTAAGAAAAATTTTCATTAGGGTGTCGAAAAGTTATTTTCTTCATTATGCATATTTATACTGCTAGGACATGGATGTGTGTATTCTAATTGTCATTGTTTATCATATGTATATCTAAAATTGATGTTAATATTCATTATATGTTTTGAGATTCAACACAATTTATATGTTTACATTTGTTACCCTGTTACTACCGCCCCTGGACTCTATCCTACATAGTTTCGCTTTTTCAGGTTTGAAAAATGTGGGTAAAATAATAAAGTACAGACTTTTTATGGGTGTGAACAATAATACCTAGTAGTAATAAAATGTAAATTTATCTAAGTGTAAGTCTTCTTTGAAGTTTAGTTTCTGTTTTAAGGACTTGAGAATAAAAATAATTACCATTGGAAATCGTGTTTCCTTAGCCTACTACATATTATTTAGTGTGCAAACTGTGCAACCTCTAAATATTACTCAATCTTCCTATAATTTGTCAGAGTTTTTTTATATTAATAGAAATCAAGGCATGCGCCGAGTAAAATAAAAATATAATATTTTAATTTCAACCCTATAATATGAAACACCCTAATTTACATATATAAAAAGTTTAAAGCCGAGTACAATGTTCTTCGATACTTACAATAGCAATAATTAAAATAGGAAAATCACAACGGAATAATAGTTTGAGTCCTCGAGGTATCGCGAGCGTAAGGAGCTTAATAATAAAGAAATACGACATAATTAATACAAAGTTCTTTCGTAAGTGAAAAAGTTTACAATACGCAACGAGGAAAGTACTGCAGATAAATCTGTTCAATCCGCAATTAGCGTGTTCCGTCTTTGATTAAGGAGACTTCCTGCGACGTCGTTCGGGGAGTTCGACTTGCCACGCAATTTTTAATCACCCTTATCGTTGAAGGAAACGGAGAGAAAGCGAGGCAGGGAAACGTCGGGGACAATTTGTGTTACAAATAGGCGGGGAATGGCGTAATAGGTAACAAGAAGAAAACTAAGCGATCGCATTAATTGCGTCCGTGGAAGGCGATTTCTTTCTTTTACCTCCCTCGGCGCAGCGACGTCGAGAAACAAGGGTCTGCGGGGACAAATTATTTCGAATCACCACTAATTAGAAACGCGTCTTTCTATCTTCTCCAGATATATCTCCCTATCAATTCCATTAATCAACCATCCACGGATAATCTATCTAGAAGCGAGACTCATTCTACGTTTCTCACAGGAAAAAAATTCATCTCAATGCCAATCACAAAACTCGCTATATCGAAACATTTTATAATCAACATTACACCGTGCGATATACTAGGAAATTTATACGTATAGGACTATAGGTACTCGGCACACACAGCTGTTGGTCGATGAAACAGAACTTGCAGTCTCGTTTAGGAATTCCCTCGATTCCATTTCGGTGGAGCTTGTTTCCGTTCGCGCTGGAATAACGATTGCCCTTCATCGAGCTCTTTATCAGCTTCCAGCGATTGTCATTCACCTTTCGGACAGCCCAGACGATTCCACTACCCCGCCACCCATCCCCCCCCCCCCCCTCCAGAATTGACCGTGGGGCGTTTCGAGGAGTCGGGGCGATAATATTGAATTTCAATCGGCATCATGCAAATCGATGCGCGTTTCATATTCAATGAGGCAATTAACGTACACGCGGTTTCACGTTGGTGGGCTTCGCGAAAGGGTAGCAGGCGGAAGGGGCGCGCGCCGTCTCCGCCTAGGTATATCCAGGGGCATTGCTAGGCTATTTCCTATTGAAATATTAATCGTAATGCGATGGGATAGCCAACATCCACCGTGAAATCCATCGCGTGATTCCTCGGACGGGTTCCTCCTGCCTGGTCGATTCCCATTAAAGCGCAAATCGCGGGGGATTTCGTTCCCCGGGGCTACGTGACAGACGAAAAAATCAATTTATCGTGTCGGTCGTATTAGGGCACCGGTTGTATCGATACGCGCGAGGGAGTGTAAAGCGAGACGCGACTGTTACATGTGGGTAACAATGGTGCTGGAAATTGAAGCGATTAATTTTCGTACACAAGGTAGGTGGTGGGAGCGTTCGATGTTGGAATTTAAATTTATTTAAGGTACCGTTGGCGTGCCATTTTTACAGGATATCTAACGAAAATAGGGAATGTAGTTTCTTTTTATAACTGTGATGCAAAGTGGACCCAAGTATTCTGTGCAGAAAGTGAAGATTTCAGAATCGTAATTGGCTGTGTTAATTTCCCGTCTTGTATAACGCTAGTTCTTATCTCGAGCAGTTTCCTCTAAGTTTCTTAAACGCGAGCATTTATAAATGCAGAGCTCATAAACTATTATGCAAGGAGAGCGGCCGATCGTGTCGAAACGATTAAGAGTACTTCCTGCCTTACATAATTAATCACACTCCGACGCCTCGACGCGAGAACAGCGGACGTTCCGCGAAGTTTCCCCCTGTCTTTTATTAAAAAAGTTACCCACTCTCTACTAAGTTGTACTAGAATATACGGAGCGCATTTATCTATATGTTAATACCGACCTAACAACGGGAAAGTGACTTCCGGTTATATCTCGCGACCCTGTCACCACTGCTGTCTGCTATCCGTTGAAAGTTAGTTTAAGAGAGGATTCTACCTTTGGGACCGAAAAATAGGTGAGCATTTGTGAATTTTTTGTACGAAAACTGTTCTGCGGATTAATTTGAAATTTGTCAGGCTGTTTTATAGTATCTTGAACTATTGTTCTGAATCTTTTTGTGGTATGGTAAACGTAAAAGCTTGGCAGATACAGAGTGATAACTAAGAGCGTTGGAAACAGCTTGGCGTTGACCGAAGGTACCCTAAGGATTACCTATCTAAAACCCAAAAATGAAAATAAATTTTTAATGTATATGAATGTGGCTACCTGCGGTAGTATATTTCTTGTCGCATCTGTTACCGTTCCTTTTTTATTTAAAAAAAGTTTTTCCCGATTTCTAGGCGGAATTCGATTCATCTTTTTCAGAAGATGCGATTTCAACCTTTTTCTATTTTCCTTAATGCATCTACTACCATAGATAGCCACCGAAGTTAATTTGCAGAACAGTTTTCGTGCAACAAAATTCACAAATACTCGCCTATTTTTCGGTCCCACAAGGTAGAATACCCCCTTAACCCGAACAGCTTCTCTCTATTTACTAAGTTAATCATCGCTTATTTTTCACGTACTTTTATCGCGCTCTATCCAAACCAAGCGTCACGGCGCCAGAGTTTATTTATTAAAATCCACCTTAACGCTCCGAATCATGACCGAGAAATCCGCGCTCCCCAATTATTGATAATATTCCGGCATTTACGTCAGCGTAATTAAATAAATATCACGTTTCGTATGGCGAACAAAAGCTCGCCACATCAGCGTTACGTTCAAATAAGTTTGAAACTTTTCGAGAATAGAGCCTGACACTCCTGACGCGGCGTAATCGAAATGTCAGAGTTGCGCGAGCTACTCAAAACGTTATTTACTCTGCGACGTATATGCGCCGGGTGATGTTTGAATTAATATACACGCGATGCAGTAATGCAACGACGATAATTCAACATTGATAGTTGCTACTTTGACGTTGCTAGAGACAGGAAATCGGCGAAGCCCAGCCACTTTGACGTCCAGATAGACGTGATTGATTAGGCATCGTCGCTTCGTATCGCTTCGGAACGGGACATTAGTCATGCGGCTACACCTGCTGTTCCTCTCAGATATTTCCTAGTAAATCGTATACAAATATCGACCAAACTCGGCTGCCAAATTGCCTCAACATCTTTAGTTGGAGCCCAGCCAGAACTTGTTCAAACGACCGTGGTCTATTCTTTTTTCCCCCTTAATAGCAATTATGGTATGAGAGTTAAGGGGCCGCCGTAGTGGTAGTTTAAATTTTAGTGGATAGGGCGGGTGTCTGCTGTCGTTATCTGGAAGGGGTCACGAAAGTATTCTAGCGTAAAGAATTAAAATTTTTAACGAAGCAGATATATTGCTGAAAGTAATCAGTGTGCCTCGTCTGATTTATAATACTCCGAAGCTTCTGAAGTGGTTAAAAATTAAAATAGTTAGGACAATAGCTGTCGAATGTCTGATTGAAGGTATAATTATCGCGCGGCACATCGCTTCCACCGCGATAGAATCCAGCCTGCTCCCACTTCATCTACCACTTGCATCATTAGAGGCCTTTCTGAAGCGTTCCGAGTCATCTCGACACAGAAATTCCAAACTTATCGCGAATCGTTGGAGAAGAATGGCAATATCCGTGGCGAGGACGATCAAAGGAACGTCCGCGATAGCGGCGGGGGCGCGAAAGTTATGAGAACACTTGGGCCTGAGCCGTTACCCATTCACGAGGTATAACGCGTGGGCGGAGGTATCAGCATCGACGGTTGCTGTTTCAGCTGTTTACAAGTACCAGCCAGCCCACCCTTCATCCCCCTTTTGACCTGGTCTACCGTACCGTTAAGCCGTAGAGCAAAGGATTAGGTCTACAGCGCGGAAGTCTCTTCCCCTCCGCCTCCCTCTCCTCCTACCACCTATCTTTATCTCCTCCTCTCCCACGCACGGCCACGAATAAAGGCCAACACGAACAGTCACACGTGCAAGCTGATGATGCAAATCCGAAGTCGTGTGTGCAAAGATGGCTACCGTGGCGTGACGTTGGCGAGGCATCAAGTCATTCTCGCCAGGCCAGCTGATCGGTCGAATGTATTATCCTCTGGTAATTAAAGTGATACGTGTTATTTCGGGTCTATCGAGCTTCTCTTAGCAAAGTAAGGAATCGTATTATCGGGGGGTTACGATGGATCTTGTCAGTGTATTTTATTAAATCTGACTGACGAGAAGGTATAGCGTAAGTGCTGGTATCTCCGAGAAGATGTTAGGAGGAATCGAGCTCCGCAACGTCGTCCCATTGATCTGGGTCTTGAATATTTGAAATGTGACATATGATTGGCACACAGAAGAGTATTGGATTGCCTGCTAAATTAGTAACCGTACCGCGATGCAGCGATCCAAGTGTTCCCACGTAAATGCTCGGGCAAAGCCGAATTCGTCGGAACTTTGCCCCAATTAGCCGCCATTACGTTGATACTTCTAATCTTGCCCACTATTTGCGAACCATTCATGGCCTGGGCATTATTAAATAACACAGCTGTGACGTAACGATCGGGAGATTAGCCGTGTGTACGTGGTAGTTGGAAATACGAATACACGGACGGAGGAGAGAGCGGAGAGGAGAGCATAGCTGAGAAAGTTTGTAATGAAGTAGAAGGGGCCGATAGAGAGCGGCGAATAATAAGTTAGGAGGTAACGAGCTCGTGTACGACAGACAGCATGGCAGTTTTAGTTCCGCTAGATGCTAATCTAAACTTTCAAAAACGCCTCGATGTGCTCGAGTTTATTAATAGTCACGTTGCAAGCGGCTCGGGATCACGTGTCACGATTTCACCCTCGCGGAACCGGCGAAAAATCGACGACCCTAATTACTCCTCGCCAGGCGAATGATGGATGTGGCTGGTAGAGAAGTATTTCGTGCAACGCAAACAAGCACGATGTATGCGTTTTAATGCCACGACGGTAATGAATGAAACTAATCGCCCGACGCTCTCCTCGACTAGAAACCGATCGTGCACGTCGTTAAAGATGAAGAATTCCGGAGCCCGGCGTCGTGAGTGCAGCGAGACAGCAAATGCTTCAGCGGAATCAACTGTTCGTTACTCGATAACGATCGTTCATTACGCTCATAAAGGTTTCCTTATCGTTCGTTATAGCCGACGTTTGAAACGTTCACGCGGCGAGCAAATAAAAACGGAATGCCGCGTTACGACGCGCTAGGATTCATAAAACGCGTCGCGTCTGATAAGCGTCCCCTACTTAACTGTAATTACGTGCACGTCATTGATCGCTATCGCCAATGACACTCGCGATATTTCTCTCCCTGCACAATGGCCTCCTCGTGACAGGCTCATTAAGCTGGCATACTATTGGGCAGAAACTACTTAGTCGAATGTTTAGCCTGTCTGTCAAAATCATAATAGTACTAATAATAACACAGACATTAGACGTGTACGCAGTTAGAAAGCTTTACACAGCACGTGTAATTTATTTCTGATTAAGAAATGATTCCTTAACTGCTGCATCGCTAGCAGATTTCCCATATGCGGGCAGGATTAAGTAGTTCGAACAGAAATTGGTCAGTCACTCGGCACCACTCTCACCACTCGTGAGATCATTTTACACTAGTTGCGCCACAATTTATACGAAGAATCTAGCTGCAGAATTCAACATTGTTCGCGATATGAAAGAGCCTGTTATGACTTTCACCACGAACATTACCCAAGCAAGAGCCACGCGGAAATTCGATTATCTGACGTAAATGCAGGGTTTCCTTGGCGAGCCGAACACGGTTACCGGGTTACTGCAAAATGTCAATGCATTCCTTATCGGCAAGTCAGGCGACCTCTAATCCCCGTTCGCTGCTTATCAGCCGCAGTTGAACCGTTATCTTTGTTCCTGGCTTCTGTTACCCTCATGCGAGCGGATGGCAGCCGGGTCAGGAATCGTTAACGTATCGTTAACTCGTTCGATATCTGGCTGCTGGTTAAGCCCGCTCTTCCTCCGTGCACTGTCGTCATTATTGAAGCCATCCCCCGCACGCCCTCCTCCCACCCCACTCCAACCTTCTCGCACAAGCCTTTCCCAACGCCGACACGTTCATCCGGGACATGTCACTGGGTCAGACGATTGCATAGGAACGCGAGCGGGGGCGGCGCGGCGGTGTTTGCTCGTTAGTGCGAACCGGGTTAAAACTGCCATGAACCGACTCAGGAAAAGGGGGTGGGAAAAAAAATGGTGATTTCCTAACTTCGGTACTGCGGGAATGAATTTCAAACGGCATTAGAGCGTGGCCGGGGAAAAGCCTCCGGTCTTTCCACGTTTTTCGTACTGTGTTTGAAGTTCCCGGTGATCCCGTTTTCCCGGTTTCCCGTTAATTGTTACGGGGCTTTTTTTGCGATTGCAGATTGTGCACGGCGTTAACAGACCGGTTTCCCTCGGTTTCTCCCGTGTCGATTATTTTGACGGGACTACAACCGTTTTTACTGCTGTCGTCAAGCCATATTGCATAAAAATTGTACGCTCGGTATTTCGTCCTCTGTTCGCGGATATCGTTATTTATTATTCCGTAGAAGGAGAGGACCGGTGGCAACGATTAATAAGGTAACAATCACTGAATACACACATCTGGTTCCCATTGAATCCACAGGATATCCCGCGAATGTCAACCGCATTCAAGCCCCGCGTAATCCATTCTAGTCACTCTGAAAGGGTAATACCGAGATTACGTAGGAAGCCCATAGGTTCAAGGCTGTACCGGGCATTAGTCAAGGTCGCCGCGAAAGGACTTGATCAGGAAGATTCCGGACGTGTCGGCCGGGATATCCGCATCAGCGTATTCTCGAGCCCCAATTTAGAGTAGCCAAGAGACTGAACGAAGGCGGATGCCTGGAGGGAAGTTCGGCCCGAAAGGCTTCGTTATCCACTGACAAGGCACTTCGCGTCCCGAACGATCCCTTTCTCCGCGCGCCGTCCCCCTGGCGTTCCTCCTTCTATCCGGCTAACCTCATCGGGATACATAGAGAGCGATGTGCTTCCTAAAACCTAACCCAGTTTCCTCTGTGGTCGACGCCAGTATGCTAATCCGCTACAACGTTCAGGCATCTATTGAAACCGCAGCTTCCTCGTGCATCACGGACCGTCGGAGTTGCTCTAACCATGGCATCTCGTGCAACAATGATCTATGTAGCACGACCAGCTTCCGTGTTAGGTGGCACGGCATAGGGCCACGTTAGATCAGGGCCGGACGTTAATTGCTACTACCAATCAGCGACGTAGCACCAGCGAGTGCACCAGCTGCCTGGTACTCGACGGAGGTAAGGGCTAGTCGCTGGCAACCGGGCCCTTCTCACCAGCTTCTCTCACGTTGCGCCGCGCAGCTCGCCCTTGCCCGTGATGGCAAATTCGCCTTGTCTTCCAGAGTGTGAATCGATTAAGAGGGGCAGATGTATTTGTCTGATTGACGGAGCACGATCACAGAACGGTCTGTCTACCCCCCACTCACCGTGTTGCTCGTTCCGGAATGGGATGGCATTTAGGTATCAATTATCACGTGCCTTTCGAATAATCTCCCCTTTCCTATTCGCTTTGTCACGTAGCTGTGACTCGCCGCTAGACCTCCTCCAATGCCAAAACCGTTTAATACGAGTCTTCTCCACCTTCTCTGCTAATTGCAAGATATTGCTTTCGCTTTTGATAGTTGATATGCCAATGGGAAGCTAATATATTCGGTGGAATCTAAATTTCAATCCATACGTACATTTAAGTTCTTGGTTATAACGCTGTCCTAACTTTGGTCTGTAAGGGTAGAGTATTGAAGTTTCCAGTACTCCAAGTTTCAGTATTGAATAGGATCCGGGATTCAGCAGTGAACTCTATTAAATTCGTGCAATTTGGCAAAAGAACGGAAGCGTTAGATGTAATTGTCCCGTTCGACGAGCGTCGCCGTCAATCACGAGTCAGGGGTGCGGAGGCGGGTCGTTGCGAAATCTCAATTAAAACTCGATAACAATTCGGGGAAGTAACGTTAATGCCTCCACGGCGATCAGCAGTTTTCAGACTTACGGGGAGCAGTTTACTTTATTCCCGGCAACTTCGGCCCTCATTACCTGGGACCGTTTTTCATCCGCGGCGACGCGGCGAAACGAGTTTCGGGACAATACTTCGCGGAACAATCAAGAGATTCTTTCTTTAGAAACTCGAAACTTGTCTGTGGAATTACAGCGGCGATTCTGAAGCGTTGTCATAGCCCCCTTTTGTTTTTGCTGCCTCGTCGAATGGGGCGGCGCGAAATAAAACGAGTTTGTACGTCATAAATGGACATGCATAAATTTTAACGGTGAACGCTACCCTTTGGCGAATAATTTAGTGCAGCGTGTGAAAATTGCATGATTCTCGGCATCGGTAACGAATCACATTAAAAGTGTTTGTTTTTCCAACAGTTATCGAGGGGGTAAGTATATGTGTGTTAGACAACTAAAATCGATGATTGCTTCTGGACTAGATTGTAGAACCAGTAACAACTTAAACCATTTGCTTGCTTAACAATTCTTTTCTAGGGATATAAGACGTATTTTCAAATAAATATGTTTACGAAATAAAAAATTAAATAAAAATTAATTAATATACAAGACGTCAAAGTGAGTGCTTGCGTAATGCGCGCCTCCATGTGGTGTATATGAAAATCTCGCTGTATATGAGTATTCTTTAACTCAAAATCTACAGTATGAAACTTGGACGAAGAATTTTAATAAAAATTCGCGAAGTTGTACAACAATTATCAACTTTAAAGGGATTTACCGAAGTACTTCTGTGGTAAATGTGATCTTAAATGTTATTAAAGTTATGCGATCCTTGTGAGAAAAGTTTCACATTGCGCAGAAAAGTATTTTGTAGGTTCGGTTAAAATTTCAACAAAAAATATCTATCCGTTCTTGAGTTACGATGTTCACCGTCTTGAAAAGAACGCCTTTAAAGTCTGCCGCGGCGCGTTTGCCTGCATTGCCCCGCCCGTTACTTTTTATGCTGTAACTCTCGCAATATTTCGAATTTTTCAATGAAATCTTTTTTAAAATACTTCTAAAACTAGTGGCTATCTTGAAGAATTAAAAAAATCGATTTTTTGCCCTCGAAATACGCATGTACCCCGTTAACGAGCACCATTTCCAAATGTTAAAGAAACTGTAATTACCAATTTAAAAAGATCTCATTTACTTCATTCTCTCGTTATTCCAAAGGACAAATATCGACCAGATAAGATAATGATTCTAGAAGCACAACCTTCTTCCATGTTAAATTGGGTGCACCAACTATTTAAACAATGCATCCCATTGAGGGAAACATTGTATTCACATTGTTCGACATTATTTCAAGGCAACGGTGAACACAGAGTCGAATAGCGGAGCTCAGCCTCGATCTAGCCGAATTTCCCAACGAACCGACTCAACTTACTTTCGCGTGCCATGGAACTTGTACGCCGCTGGTTCTGTCTGCAACTATCGTACAAATTCGGCGCATGTAGAAGTCATGTTTCGTCGATGCGCCGCGAACCAAATTTCTCGTTTCAAACGCAAACTTCCCGAAAGCAGCTGTAGTAATTCGTCGACTTCTCATTAACGCTCCCTTCCCCTCCCCGATCATTGTCAAGATCAGCCTCGCAAATTACACGAGCACCGGAACTCGGCGGTTGGAAGCGGAGTAGGACGGACGGGAAAGTTTGTCGCATCTGGCCTCTCTGCCCCTCTGTCTTCTAATCGCCAAGGTTTCCCGGTGTATTTCGAAGAATCGAGCGCGACCCTGGTCTACCTCGGCGTGGCGAAGACCCTTAATGGAAATCCAAAGTTATCGCGCGAGCGGCCCGTTATCCTATCACCGGGCCACGGAGCTTTCGCCAATGACTTTCGAGTTTCGAACGTCGGATTAGATTAGGATACGGGCTGAGTAATTGGCGATTAATAACACGCCCGCCCGAATATAGGTATAACGTTAGACGTAGGCGATCGGTATTGTAATTAGGGGCCGCCGACAGGGTGCAACGTCGTAGAATCGGAGCCTTCTGGAGCGCTATCGCATCCATCACGTGCCACCTGGCGATTAATGTCGGGAAAGTTCGGATGCTTAGCCGAGTTACATTCACCATCGACGAGGCATTAGGCCACCTGAAGCGTTGCGTGTGCCCGGAAGTTTCCTCCGGGGCCCGTTCATCGATTCCAGTCATCGTTATTCCGGCAAGGAAGCGCGAGAGGATCGTCTCGGACGATTCCGATAGCATCGACATCGTTTCTCAATTGCCCCGTTTTAGAGCAGCCTTGGGGTGTCTAGCTCGTTTCCTTGTAGTGCTACGCGATGGTCGTGGAATTGATTTACCAATATTAACTGGTTTAAAGGTGTAGCTGAATACGCGATTGATAATCTTTTGGCGGTAGTTGAGAATGAATCAAAGGTAGAATCGAAGAAAGGAAAAAGAACTTGGGCTTCGGCCCGGCCTGCTGGTGCTCTCATTGGTAAGGCTTCTTTGTAGAATGATTTATTTTTGCTTCCAATACCTACAGTTGAAGAAACATATAAAAATAACCAGTCAATCATAGGAATTCTTATTCCAGTGTACTCATTTGTTCGCAAGCAGAGTTGGGCAAGATGTAATCTAATTACAACTTACAAATTACAAGTTGACAAAATTGTAGTCAGCCACCTAAATTTTCTGTTGTAGAAAATAATGTGTAATCAACTACACAATTACAGTTTAATCGTAATTTGTAAGTTGTAATTAGATTACAGTTTGCCCAACTCTGCCCGCAAGCATACGAAGCTCATGGGCATACAGTTGCAATTACCAACGCAACAAAATTGTTAAAATTAAACAATAATAACAAAAGATATATCCTATATGAACAGGAATAGATGAGGGAGAACTTGCGCGAGAGCAGAACGGTTGAGAGGCTCTCTGATGGCGAAATCGGAAGTATCGCTACAATTTTAAAGAAGTTGTTAATCGTAGTATAATTAGCTCGATCGTGGTGCATCCGGTAAGCTTGAAGTAAAACTTTCTGGTATCGAGCGGGTACGGTTGGTTATTAAATGATGAGCCAGTTGGTTAGGCGAACATTTACTGGAGGATAGGCTGGGATAACATCTTGGTCGTTTATATGGGATTTCAAGAGAGATTTACAGAGCGCTGTGTCCCTTTCAGTTTCGGGCCCATTATTGCTGATATACTGAGAGATTAAGAGCACATGTTACGTACATCGAGCCGCAATATAATGTATAGTAATAAAACGCCTCTGGTCCATAGCAGGATGTGAACTTCATGCGGGTTGCCATCCTGCGATATTAGAGGTAACGTATCGCTTCTAATAAATTCGTTGAAACGCGCCACTGTTCTCAAAAGCGTGTAAGGTTATCACTTATTTATAAAATATGAGATTTTCAGAGCAATATAATACGACCACTTCATTCATTTACGTAGACAGTATCTATTTAAGTTTGAAGTTATCGAGTCTGTTTAGTAATTGTGGTTCCCTAATGCCGGGATTTTTAATCGAATATTCGGAATTGAGGTACCTTGTAACAGATACAAATGTCACAGTACGCGTGACACAGAATCCAGGAGTGCTCCAATTCCAAGATTAACACTAAAATCGATAGGTTTAAATCAGCGCTACACGGAAAGGGTATCGTGCAATTAATATGTCTGCATCGGGAACACGCGCTCCAGGACAATTTAATTTTCATTTAACCTGTAATGAATACTGAAATATTTATCGCGCATTTGTACGCACCTGGAGGATGAAATTTCCAAGATTAATTACAGAAGATTTATACGTTTCATTCGTTACATTAGTACGTGAAACTTTATTCGATTTCCCGCCGTGACAGTAATGTGAAGTACCATTGCGCTACTTTCATATTACTTTCGAAAATATCGGTCATCGGGCTTGAATCGTAGCCCGGAATTTGTCTCTCTATTGGAGGAGCGGATGTGAAGAGATCTTGAGAATTCACAAGGTCCCATCTTAGCGAAATGTCAATATCCTTTTCGAAGATAAAATCAGGTGAACACTTCGATGGAGATTGGAGAGCCTATATTTAAAATGAACAAATAATCTTTGGCCTCGGTAACTTTTAGAATTTAACTGAAACAACGCAAGTATAATACGTGAGCCTTTGTACAAGATGCAGGAAGCACATTAATCTACACTTCAATTTAATGCCTTTTTCCACAGTGTAAACACGCAAGGCTCCCCCTTTTCACAGAGTACCTACAGTATAATAATCCATTAATACAGTATGATTGAAAGAAACGAACAGAATGGAACGCATACTCAAGGATCAAGTAAACCGTTCGTTATTACTCGTAACAAGGCTTTATCGAACGGACGCCGGTGTTTCAAAGCGAAAATTTGCTCGAGTAGCTTTCGAAATTCTATGGAAACAGCGACGGTCGCGTCGATTGATCACTCGCGTCGAATTTCATTGTGACTTACTTATCCTATCCTTTTGTCGAACTCAACTGTTCGAGGGCGCAACGAGACGAGAGATTCCGTTCGGCTGACTCGCAACTATAATCAGCCGAAGAGAGGAGAGATCTCTTTGGTTCGTGCCACGAAGAATCCTGATGAGGTCAAACAATGCGACAGTGGGCACAAGTGGCCGGGATAATTCGGTCGACACCTTTCTCGATCTCTATCGGGGGGCTAATTACGTAATTCGATAGCTCCCGACGAGCTTCCGTGCCCATTGGCGGATAAGAGACACGCCGGCAGCTACGGTTCATCAAAACACAATGAGTGTAATGACGAGCCTGCCGTATTGACAACGCTAATTAACGGGGACGGGGTTAATGAATGTCACCTAGATAGAAGTGGCGCGGCTTTCTCGCGGTTTTCACGGCTGATCGAACGGGCATTTCTCATCTTACCTGGTATCGATGCTTGTTAATTGGAGTACTCTGTCGCGTAGAAATATTCGCAATCAGTCGAGAGTATTGGTAGGTAATTAAAATAAACAGCGTATATTTTATCACTCGCAAAATTCAGGCGGCTGTGTGGATGCCGATGAAAATTGCGAAGTAGTAAGGGAATGGCTTGGATCTACGCTTTGAGGTAGATTAACAAGAGATCTGCGTCATTGAATTGTGGAATATTGCGGAGGACAATTGGCGGAGATACCAAGTGTACTCAGAATTAATTTATTTATTAATTTTACATTTTTAATTGAATTTCTCTAGGAGATCGTTAAAACGGGCATATAGGGAATTACTATGCAATTTGATTCAATCTTTCGTTCACTATTCCTTTTTGAGCAGCTAACCCCTGGGTTTTAATTAACACCTATTTGCTATGTTTTCTATGTGAGAAACGTCGAATGAGCGAAGCAACACGTCAATGTTCTCTTTTGCAAACAAAGTTGTTCATTAACGTAACATCGTTAACAGTATCGAAGCTGGCGGAGTTATGATCGAGGTTTTTCACGGTCTGATAATGATCGACAATCCCCTCCAGAGTTAATTCAATATTCGCAGTAGATCTGCTTACACATGCTGTGCAGACAGAGGTTCGTTTGTTCGGCTCTGGCAAGAAAAGCGGTAAAAGCGTTTTTAAATGATTTTATTCAGCTTCGATCCTCTGTTTGTTTGCTTGGTTTAAAACTAGAAACTCAATTTTTATCCACTTCCAACTATACAATAGACTTGAAAATTTGCAGACGTACACGGTTATGATAACAATGAAAAACTATAAAAAAAAACCCTGAGGGGTTTAAAAAATTACCCAGTCATCAATAAATATAACCCATAACCACAAATCCAAACGACTCAGATTTCAAAATCAGCTTATAACCACAAATAAAAGCTTAGACAGTAATAACTAAATAATAAAAAAAATATATAAAACCAAATTTTTAAATTAAACGATTTTATTTAAAATGCACTAAAAACTAAAAACTAATTATTTTCTTGTACTGCAATTTCGATTGTGTTTTTTCACTTTCAACAAAATCGTAGAGCAGGATATTTCATAACAGAATATGAATCAATCTAATACAGAATCAAGCGTCGAAATGAATTTTTTGATTTTATTTAATGTGAAAAAACACCTTCGAAATTGTAGTATCTACTAGAAAATAATTATTTCTGAGTTTTTAATGCATATTATATAAAATCGTTTAACTTAAAAAAAATATATTTTTTTATTACGTATTATGGATGAAAATTCAAAGTTTGAAAATCCTGATATTGTGTTTCGCTTTTATATTTCACATTAAGTTGGAGGGAAGTGCCGACTGTGTGATAGTGTGTCTTCGTGAAGCTCATTAATTTGAAAGTTCTTTGCGTTTAAATCAAAATAATCAAAAGATTTTAGAGACTCCTAATCCACGAATTTACTTTCCTTTATTAGCTTTGAAACTGAAACCTAACTGGAAGTTTTATTTCAATTCTGCTTAATGTCGAGCTTCGAAATAAAGTTAAGGAAGAATTATTGAATATTCGAAAGTTTGTGGAGGTAATAGTTGTCTTCATTTATCTTCATCACTTTCAGTTCTTTAAGCATCCTTCCTCTGCTACTTTATCTTCCCTTAGAGCATACACGAAATACCTGGAGATTAATTAAAAATCAGATTTTCTCATTTATCCACGTCTTTAAATTTTGTTTCTTTTTTCAAGTGAATTTCCCTTAGACTTGTATCGTCAAGAAATTATATATTCCTCGTAGCATACTCTTAGCAACTGGTAAACGAAACAATTATTCCTGTAGCGTGGATGTACCACTAAGTGAATACGTACCAGTTAATGGACATTTTTTATTAAAATGAATAAGTAAGTTATTAAAGTAAGTAACTAATTAATTAGAGACTTCTTTTCATTCCTTGCTTCATATCCAAACAATTTTTGCAGCACGTCGAATCAATCGCGCTGCAAACATATTTTCATAATAGTGTTCATTCATTAGCCTTAAGTGTTCATTTACTGGTGCGTTTACCCTATTTCAGATCTTTTTCGGACTGCTACGAATACCATCAAACTTCTTAATGGAGACTTTCCCAATGCCCTTTCTCCAGGAGATTATCAACTCATTCCAGACATTATCAAGAAACTGAAAAATCTATGTAACGAGTAATTCGTAGCGAGGGAACAATCGTGCATAATCTAATATCTTATCAGTTCCTTATTTGTCCTCGTCAGTTCCCCGCCCACTGATCACTCGCCAATCTTCCTCAATTTCGCGCTGATTGATCGCCAATCGCAACCGTGATTATCTCCCGAATAAAATCAGATTATATCTCAAGAGGAAACGGAGGAGATCGACGGGGGACAGAGGATATCAGGGCGAGATAACATTACCGTTCGATCCTCTAACGAGCGGGTAATCGCCGAGGCTTATCCATCTTCATTTCCCGATGAAACCGTGACTCACATATCCCACGTGCCTATATATTGTATAATACATACATAAGGCCCGCCGCCGAGAAAGCAGACGCGTCCTGAGAATCACGAGACAACCGATGATTGGTCGACCATTAATTTTTCATCGAATTTCAATCGACAGGAATTACTGGTGTCTGGAGAGTGGCGTGTCCCGTTCCAGGCTCCCGTTGATTATTCGATTATCGAAATCGATTCGGAAATGACGATAAACCTGACCAACTGTCTCTCCCTCGTGTCTGGCGATATTTCGAAATTTCCTAGCGATTACCCGGTGTCCCGTGCGGTCTTCTCCGTTCGGCGGGCGGAGGGAAAAAGGGGGCGAATCCTCTCTTCGTAGACGACGCGTCAAATACGAAGTTACGCACCATCACCGGGAGTAAATTCGCTGTCTGGCCTCGTGTCGAGTGGCTGCTGGCTTAATTCGATTGCCCCTTCGGGCGAGGTGTGTTCGATTGCGCGTGTACAGCTTCGTTCGTTTTGTCTCAGAACACGTCGTGCCACGTCGGACATGTTTATAACACGCTACCGGCGGGCGGGTCGCCACGAAATCCAATTCAAGTAACGCGGATACGCGGCGCAACGACGTCATTGCCTGGCTTCCTTTTTCCCACCGTCGCCCATCGTGCAACTCCAGCGTGCAGAAGTTCGTTCCATCGATCGGGCGGCTCCACTTCTGAAGGGTGTAATCCACGTCATTAATACCGAGTCGGTTCTTAATTATGTCAAGAGTGCCGTGCACGGTGATACTCTGCCGCCGCCCCCTCCCGCGGACTGTCTCTTCTCTCCGATCGATTTTGCTGATTTTATGAAAAATGCAGCAACCATTGCAACGCTGTGTGAAACGCAGAAGTAGTGGCAGAGATGAATACGTCGATCGACTAACCATTCTACTCTAAGTTAATTGCATAATTGGCGGTTATAGAGATGCAGTATAAGTTGCTCAATCGTCTTTATAACTCTATGTTCTCCCCTCGAGCGCAAAAGTATCTGCATTGGTTGTATCAGGCTACGGGTGCACTCGTAACACTTCAAGAATTTTATTTAACGAGGGACTGATTTCGAGACTAATTTAGAATCAGAGTTATGTGGATTTGTGAACTGTAAACTTTCGACAATTTTCTCATCGTTCTTTCATGGATCCAAACCAACCCATTTAAAGTCTGTGTATGGAACTTTGAAACTCGTGAAAAATACATTCACATCATTCCAAGACTGCTAGGTTATAATGAAGATTGATATAATTGTGAATCATATTTATGTTTTCAAGTGAATTCTTTTGAACTTTGATAGCATCGTGGAAGCTAACATTTATTTATCGATACAAACGAAAAGTTGTTCCGTTGACCTATATTTCTCGGCTCGAACGAATCAAAGATAGACCTCCGACAGGGAAAGTGGGACAAACGATTGATGCGCCGAAATTATTTCCTCCGTGGGGACATGATGTTGCCGGGCGACAGTTTTAGCATCTAATCGCGATAACGGTCGACCGAATCGCGAGCAGAATCTCGTTTGAAAAAGGAACGGTGTTGCAGCCAAATCGAGAATGACCGTGGAGATAGGGCATATCCGTAGCTACATGTCGAGTTTAATCATAGTAAGTGCACCTAGTAGCCCTTTTCGCCTTATCGGATTGCAATCTATTCCTACAAAACTACGAAACAGTTGGACCGCCCTAAATGCCACGATCCCATGGAAATTCTCGGTTTCCTATATCCAATATTAACTGGAATTATGTAATTCCCTTACCAATAGCGTCTATCTCGTTGGTTCGCTCTGTCTAGCTTAAATTGCGACGGAAATTCAAATTCTTCTCCTCAACAGCGTTACCATTTCGTGGAATTGCTTATTCACGATGTTTCCTTTTTGTTTGTTGCAGGTAAATGTTTGCGCTGCCCCATAATCGTTCCTGAGGGTTTCGTGAGTTAATTACACGTTCATTTATTAATGAGAGTTGGATTAAACGGTGTTGGGTTGAATTATAGATTTTTAATACGGAACATGAGTTTGAAGCAGAATTAATGCGATTGTATGTTTATGAATAGAATCCGAGGAGAACTGTTACGTGTCAGTTATTCAATACTTTGTGGAGAATTTGAACGTTTCCGCTGTTGCCTGAAATCGTAATGGAGAATTTTCGAAATTTAATTTGATTGCGAAATTTTAATGTAAATAGAGCTTTGAAATATTAGAGAAATTTGTAACCCAAATGCATTGAGAGTAATGTGGTACGAAACGTATGGCGAAACTTAAATCACTGTAACTTAACCCAATATCTTGTGGCAGTCTTGCCATGTGTTTAACTATATGTATTTAACTTTGAGTTCAATTTTAACTTGGTTCGCGTAACTTTTAGAGAACTTTTTATAGATATGCCTTGAATTCTCCTTTATAAAACTACTTCACGTGGCCCCAGAATATTGACTTCCCTTTCCGAGCAAAGGTTCCATGGGCTGACATTTCCAACTTACTTTTACGAATCTATTTCGCTGCAACATAAATTCACAGGACAAATGTAATGGAAGTTAAGCTGACTTTAAAAGCAAACAAATTGACTTCGTCGTCAGGCAGCAATCTCGACTGGAATTGAAAATTCGCTGATCCGAAGCTTTATTTCCCTCGCGTCGGGTTTAAGTTAGGCTTTTCTTCCGAGTAATGGTTCTTAAAAATAATATTCCACATCTATCTCCCTATTACACGAATTCTTTTCAAAACAAACGCGATGTTAGATAAATCGACCTTTACCATCAGCCAAAGATATCGATCCAAGCACATAGTTCAGCGCTCTAGGACTTTCGTACTAAGATTGAGTTTGGGTTTTCTTTAAAACTTCCTAAAATAACATTTCCAATTTATTTTCACGAAATTACAAAAACTACTCGCACTAACGCAACGTAAGCCAACGTAATCTGAAAAGCAAGCTACTCCACAGAATCACTATCAGTCCAGGATCTCGATCAAAATCCACAGATGTGTGCCCAAAAACTTTATTCCTCTCCTGTCGGGTCCAGCTATTCCTTTCTATTCCTTTCAATTTATTTCTACGAAACTCTTTCGCGATAACACAAATTCCCCCAACAATACCTAACTTAAACCCCCACAGATCAATCGGATGCACCTTCACGCGACCACCAGTCGATTCCTTACACTGACATTTCCAATATATCCCCAATGAAATTACTCCGCCGTTGCATAAATTCCTAGAACGATCGCAGGGCGAGCCAGCATAGCCTGATTGTCAGTGGCGGGCAGATCAATCTTCGCCATCTGGCCAGAGTTTCGGTCGGAATCCACGACCCGGTGTCCCGAAACTTCATTTCCATCGCGCCAGGAGTCTCCTGGACACTCGATAACGGAAGCAGCAAGAAACTGTTACCGTCCCTCCATTGTGCCGGATAACGGACAGGATACACTGCACGAGCAAAAACTGATGCATCCCTGTCTGCCGATAAAGGCTGCCCACTCTATCCTCTTTAGCCCCAGATAAGACCATCCGCGTCCAAGGAAGCGAACGAGCGAGCCCGTCTTTGTCGCGCTCTGTAAGCAGCTCAGAAGGAAACGGACCTTTTTCCTCGGGGGCAGAAAAGTGGCCAGCAGCCAGCGGCGAGCTTAGCCGCGGGCGAACAGCGGAAATTTTGGATTACGCCCCCTCAACAACAGGATTCTTTCCCCTAACGCGAAGGGTCGACGGATGGCTCTTCTGCAGGCAGGATCCTCCTCGTCGGGCGCTCGCCCCCTTGGCGGGCGTTCATGCGAACCGTGAACACGACTCATACGCGACGATAGCCCGCCGCCAGGGACGCTTTTAGGACTCGTCCAATTTCCAAAAACAGTCGGTACGAGCAGCTGGAAGCAGGGTCGCCACGGATTTATCGCCTGGTTCCTTCGGAAATCTCCACCCGTCCCTTCCGTGAGAAACGTCCATGTCGGAGGTGGAATGGCATCGCATAGGCACCTCGACACTCGCAGAGATTCTGCGGCTCAGCAACTTCTTTGCTCTTCTCTTGTCCGTTCCACGGCATCCTGGTTAAAACACGGTTACCTGCTTTTATTTCTGTTCGCCTTTTAGCCGACCTCTTTCCCTTCGGAACTTCAGGCGCCGCTGTATGATGATGATGTTGGTGCGGTGGCCTAAGAAAGTCTTATCTTTCTTCTAAATGCGTGAATTTTCATGGTAGAGTGGGGAGCTCTGATAGTTGGTCGTGAAGCGAAGGAAAATTTCTCGGAGCACGTGCCGATGGAAGGATGAGGGAGAAGAAGTCGCTAGATGTAACAGCGGAAAGCTGTGTAACGATGACACTCGTGTTTATTGAGTTTACACTTAATAACAGTGCGTCTCTTTAATTTTCAGTATCAAGAAATCTCGCCTGAATTATTTCACCAACGTCTTTCCTCGTGTCAAAGGGTTGAGGCGGAGGACTTGGAAAAATTGAAGGAAAGGAAGAGGTCGTAATGAATGTTTATTCCAAATTCGCTTATCAAAGAGAGGGGCGCTTTCATTGAACTCTGGGGTACTGTTTATCCTATCGTGGAAGCTGCAGCCGCCATGTTACGCACAATAAAGCGAGGGTTGGTATAACAGCTGACTACTCGCATTATCCCTTGGCTGTAATTCGCATACAAACCATAACTGAAAGTGGCGCATTTGCTCCCCCGGCATGACAAACATATTAAATGACGTTGGATTGGACCATGATACCAGGACCGATTACCAACCTCCCTCTCGAACGATACAGACGTCATTTCGTTTGATGGACTCCCAGGACGATGAATAGGTGAATCTGTGTCGCCCTATTGTTGCTGCTCTACTAAATATCTCTGACTGTTGGTACATGCTACCTTGTCACAGTCCTGTCTTTGAACCTGTTTCATTTAAAATTCTCCCGTATCGATCAACGACCCCTCCTTTACTCTAACGCTTTGTCGTTACATTCCTTCGTGGCATCAGCTGGCTACCAGATAATAGAGAAGAAGTTGAAAAATCACAGCATCGTACTTCGAGCAACGATGACTGTAACGGAGAATCTTCTAAAATCTGTGAATAGGCTTAGGCTCTTCTATAGGCAGCGTTAATATTACTTAAATTCTGAAATTTGTGTAAGATTAGCCTACGAAGAAAGCTGCAATCATAATTAGGAGTTCGTTCTACTTTTGTGGTAGAAATTGTTTCTGACGTGAAACGTTTAAGCTGATATTAATACGGTATTATTATATGTGAGAATTCAAGAGTAAAGGGTTAAATGTTTCTTCTTAAATGATGGCTTCCGAAATTGATTCGCGTATTGTTGGGTTAATTAGAATTCATTAATTTTCATATTCCTGCAGCCGACTTCATCTTGGAACGTCAGTGCACACGGATATAAATTACCCGGGCAGCCAGTGCCAGCTGTTAAATGATTCGCCTAATGCCCCGTGAAATTCTGCGAGCACCTTAAACGCCGTCTGTTACAATGGAAAAGTTTGCGCAAAACTCTGGCAGCATTCTGGCGGAGGGAGAAAAAAGTCTGCTCTAAGTTGTAAATACTTCATGGAAATACATTTCCAGCACGCGTGGTGCAACGAACATTAATTTATTTATACTGTATTTATATAGCTACTGAAATCTTGGATGCGAAATTGAAAGAAAACTTTATGCTGCTTCTCTGAAGTAGTTCCTTTAAGAATTGAGGTCACGATTCCCTGTTTATCATCCATCATAAAATAAATAAGACTTGGGGAACTTAAACGAGGGAAGATTGTAGGAATTTTTACAGCGAAATACACTTTGTAGATATTCTTGACGACCAAGTGGATGGTGGAAGTCAAAGTGACTTAGTCTGCCCCTCCAACGCCGTGTCTGATCAAACACTGGCATCATCTACTCGGAACTCTGCGCACCGTATCCGAAGTCTGTTATTGAAGGTTGGCTAAAGCGGAGGAAATTTGCATTGCCAAGATAAAGGGAAGTTTTTTATCAATCAAATAAGAAGATAAAGGTGTTCCCGCCGCTGTTAAGTTCCAGTCGCTACTTGCATTTCGTTGTCCTTCGAAATCCTTCATAAAATTACGATTACATCGTGCAACAAAGATCTTTACTGTTAGATTATATTCCGCAGAATCTCAGCGGAAAGAATCTCGTCGACGAACGCAAATAGATTTCCTCAAGAAAAACCAAGCACTTCCAAGACAATCCTCAACGATTTCAGAAAGAAACACCAGGCGGTTGCCTTTTTACGCGCTTCAAGACGCTGATTACAGGATATTCCGAGAGGCGGGCGGCGAAAGTAATTAGCTGAAAGCGACATGGATATTCCGCCGGTACTTATTCTAAGCCACTTAAACAACGGTCCCCGCAGAGTCGTCGGTTGGACCTTCGGCCGTGGTACTGAGTAGGGATTCGAAGGTTTTTGGGAGTCGTGGTCGGATCCTGGTAGGATTTAGTGCCGTGTACCGTTCGCTGAAGTGTCCTTCGAGTCGGTTCCACGTATATCGCTGGCCGAGCCGTATAGTAACGTCTCGTGTCAACTCCGCATAATCCCGGGATCTGGAGGTGCCACGGTTAGGAAACACGATCGAACGTGCTACCGCCGCCGCCTCCTTCCGTCCTTCCTTCCTTCCTTCTCGTCGTCCTCCCACCCAGGACGGAAACGGTTCTGTGAACAAGGCGAAATACTGTCCGATCCACAGGGCCCGAGCATCTCTCTCTCGCCGGTTTATGTCATCTGGAATGGTCTCAGGATTCTCACGGAGCTAGTTCCCCGAGTTTTCTCCGCTGCTCTTCCCCCCCCCCCCCCACCCCGTTTTTTTTCTTTCTTCCTGCGAATTCCCACGAGTTTTGTGGCGCCCTGTCACGCAGGCATTACCAGGGTAACGGTTTGCGCGCTGAACGAACTCCGTGGGAATGAATAAATCCGAGGATAAGTCGAGCTTGTTGAACTTGGACCGTGGGTGGAGAACGTGGAATGTATCGTAGAGCGTCGTATATGTATGGGGGTGGTTCGCAGTGTAACGTTTTAAGGATAACTTTCTACCGCTTTTACAGAACGGATAGCTTACGGAATACTCGCTATATATCTTTTTTTTATACGCAGCCGGAAATTGTAACTCCTTTGTCGCGCACCTATTTTCTATATTTTTGTAATGTGGAGCGGTTAATGTTGCTATAATGAAAATTCCTTGAAACCCCCATAATTATGATGAAACTCCAGAGGATTGTACGCTATTATAAGCGGCGGAATATTCAATTTGGCTGGTGTTCGATTTTCCAATTAACCGAAAGAACTAATAGAAAACACAGGTGTGCCCGTTTATCGGAATCGCATTATCACTTTGAACGCGCTTAATTATAAGAGAGACGCGAACAATGCGATTATGCAAAGCATTTAGCGCGCACGCACACACGCACACGGTTCTACTGGAAACGACCGTACTCGCGTCGCTCGTTTCCGCAACTTTTTCGAACAGTTAAAGCGGTTTAACTTTCATATCGTTAATACGGCAGTATGCGCGGCCACTGTCGAGCTCTGCAGCGCAACGTTGCAGCGTAGCCGAGCGTTAAATCAAATTAATTGCGGATGAAGGCAGTGTTAACCTTTTGCAGCTTCGGAGCTTGTTGTAAAATACGTGTTCCACTGACAACGAATGAAAGATAGTGCAAGATATATGGGTGGAAATTGAACGGGGCTAGGTGTCGGGATTAAATTTTCACGCTTTGAACAGCGACGATGTCAACGAGGCGAATTTTCCGCTGAACAGAAAAAAAGAAGTTTAACGACCGGGGGGGGGGGGGCAGGAACACGAGACTGAGTGAAACGAACGATTGTTGCGTAGGTTTAAGAACACCACACCAGCAGACTGAGCGTCATCGACGTCAGAACAGACGCCGTCGACGAGAAGTGGCATCAACGGCGCCTTTTCCGGTCCTTTGAGTTGGCAACTTCCGCAGCTTTTAGGCATGGAAAAAATGTTAATTTCCTGACAGCTTGCCACTCGTCATTCCCTAAAATGTCCCTCGATGCATTTACCAACGCTGAGACGAGTGATCTTTGGTACCTGACCATTTACTCATTTTATTCAAGAATTTCATTCAAAAGTTGATACACGTAGGTACTTGAATATTTGTCTCCAAATCCTCGTAATCGATTTAATGACATTTACTAGGATCGTGGTGACAACATAATCTTATATTTCTCAGTGCTTGCACGTCCTATGTGCTTTCAAATTCGAATTCCTCAAATAAGATGGATCTACGAAAATATCTTCCCCAAACTAACCCGAATCTTTCTCGAATCACCGAAAATATCAGAAAATTCAGTCAAGTTGTAACGTGCTATTCCCCAAATTCCAGTCACAAGCTCCCACGAATGCACCCGTGCCCGTGCACCACCGGTTTCTTGAATATTACGATCGCTTTGCCTCCTTACGTCAAGAAAGCGTAACAATGACGGCAGTAGAATGCGCGACCCACGCGTCTGACATTTAATCGTTGACATTTCATCGTTGTCACTGAAACGAACGTCGTGATGCAGCACCGTTGTGCCTGGCTGCACGTGGAGCCTGGAACAGGATGCCTCGGTGTCTGTGTGCATGTGTGTGCGTGCTCCAGATTTGCAGCACGGTTGTCCCGAAGGTGGCACGACCGAATTTCAATTTGGCTGAGCATTTCAGTCACGTGTAGCCCGCTGCTCCGGGGACTGTTGCCTTCGAAGCCATGAATAATTCCAGCATCTGAAGACGCGTGACGGCTGGTACCGATGCAACAGCCAACCTGTGTAATCCGCACGACAAATATTTCCGCGCGGTTGATATCGGTTAATATTGAACGGCTCCGTCGACTGCTTCGCGTTCAGAGGCCTGTTTTGTTCGTGTCCCGGTGTACGCGACCAGAGGTGAGCTTTTAATTTATTGACGAGCACAGACGATCCGACGTGTCGCAGAGTCGCGTGGAGGCGGCCTTCCTCTCCCTGGAATTTAATATATGCGACGAGGTTTCTTTTGGGTTTCACTGGGGCGTCCCTTCATGGTGATTTCTGGATAAATGTTTAAGTGAGATTCACTGAGTTCTCCTTCGTTACTCTTTACCGTTGTTTCTTGGCGCTGTAGCTTTTTTAAAAGGGAATTCGTATTTTTACGTGGTGGAAACATTAACGTGTGTCAGTTCGATAACATTTTTCTATTCTTCTTTCTATATTTCACTGGAATTTCATGATTTAACAGGATGGCTTATTCAGTCGTTTCCTGAAGGAGATATTAAGTCTAAAACCCGGAAAGAAATTCTCAGCTTTACTAAAGCCAGTTATTAGCAGAAACGGAGGCGCAATAAACGTGCTGTGTGTTAGATAGTGGAAGGTAAAGAAGAAAATGCCGAGAAAAAGCGAAGAGTGGCCGTGCGTCAGGGACATAAGCACAGATTGGGAAGAAAGAGAGAAGAGCGGCTGAGTGGCCTCTCCGAAATGGTGACGTAGCCTTAGGATACGGACGAAGTATATAGGTTAATTACTTTATCCTTCTACCCCGTGGAGGATTTAAAAAAATAATTATTCTCCCTTGCACGCGGATGAGTTATTTCCCTGGCATTAGATAAGAAGCCCGCTCCCTTCACACTTCCCTCCTTCGACCTAAAACAACCACTCCGTGGCAAATGTTAGCCTAGACAGGGATCCAACATTCGTTGAACAATTGTTCCAATTAAACGCACTCACATTCGTCTGCAGTAATTTAACCTTAACAGAGAGAGGGAGAGAGGGAGAGAAAAGCGACCAAGAGGGGATGGGTAGGAAGGGAGAAGGAGAGACAGAGAGAAAGAGGGAGTCAGGGAGCCAGACATCAAAGGGGATAATACCGTTTCACGGTTCTCCCTTTTGTCTGTTTTCCGGCGGAGCGTCGCTGAAATTTCCCCCAGTCGCGCGACGAGATCAAAATTCGAGGAGAGCCGAAAAAAGCCAGGCGAGAGGGGCGCGTCAGAGAGAGAGAGAAATTAATTAGAAGGGTTAACAGCGCAGTAGCCGACCAATTTTTACGAGGGCGGAGAGACGGACAGGTCGGTGGTGCCCAATCGCGCTGATTCCAGCAGACGACGTAATCACTCCGTCTGTCAGCGGTGACGAATGAATGTCGCTAATTAACGAATACTCTGCCGCGCGAGGCACGGCCGCGAGTACCGATTCAGGCGGAAAGGGAGGCCGGAAATACCAGCGACGGGATTTTAAAACGCGTAAAGCCGAGGAGGAGACTCGCACGTCTGCGCCGAGGAAAACGGATTCGCCACGCAGGAGTTACGCGAACGATATTGCGTGGCTCGCGTCTCGAACGCAACCCTCCCGTCCCCGCCGGGCGGCGGGGGCAGGTTGATTGGTGGAGGGCCATTTGTCAAGGCGAGGCAAGAAACGGGTGGAATTCCGGTTCGTTCGTCACTGGCTGCGCGGAGGGTTAATTGAAAGCATCGCTGAAGTGCCCGGCTACCATATGGGCTTCCCTGAATCAATCGATACTAATACGCCTCTAGCAGCGAGCGCAACTTTACCTCTGCCACTACATATTTTATACGGCCTGTTCCGCGAAGGAAGCACTGGCATACTGCGTACGATCCAGCTCGGAATTATTGTTTGAGCAACGAGATTCTTGCGGATTCCGTGGATTGAGTTCATGTTATATTGTTTATGGGGCTGTGTAATATGATCGACGATACCGCGAAATCGTGGATTTCCGGGGGAATCTGAAGTGGCGATAGCAGATTTCGAGTGGATTGTAGGAAAATAGTAGCTGGATTGAGTAGGAATATTGCAGTTTGTCCATCAATTGTCAAGTTCGTAATTGTTTCTGTCCCTAACGGATGAGTCATACGTGACGGAATTGGATGTGACTACATAATGTCTGTCAACGAAGGCCTGTGTAGCGTTCACGATGCTTCTTCACCGTTTATGGACGTTTAAGAATTCCTCGAGTTTGCCAGTGAACGATGTTCACCGAAGGGTGACAGACCAGAAATCACGAAAGTCCACAAGTAACGATACAGCTTCTCTTTTTACTGGCACTTTTATTCATTTCCCTCGTTTTACGAGCGATAAACCCGGGGCGGCCTGTAACGTTGCTAGATTGAGAACTCATCGCGAGGAACCTGGCCTCGGCTAAGGTCAAATTCTAAAAGGTTCGCTTCTTCCTTCTCTTCCTGACCACGTCTGGGTTTTATTATCCATATTTGCCGAATGATACCGCTGCCTTCGCTTTCGCGCATCTTTGCGGAAAATAGTCCAACAAAACCTGATTTTGGCTTTACCTGAGAAAGAGGTAAATCTCAGCTTCTTTGCGCTCTGCGCTTTCTTCTGCTTGAGCATAGCAGGTACAGCGTGATATTCAGGGACACACATTGTAAATTACAATTGCGGACCTCGCAGCAAGAGAGGTGCAGCTCCATTTTTTACACTTTTTGAGTTATGAGGTGTAACGTATGGAAAAAATCTACTTCGTTTCATGCACGTTTGATAAGTGGGGATTTTCTTGCAAATTTTCAATGTGCACCCATTATTTGAAAAATTCGCTAAAAATAGAAATAAAAACTTCAACTCAATAACTATACTTATTATGTGAAAATATATATTCTTCAATTAGTGTTCTCTTTTTAATATTAAGTGAAAGAAGTTGGTACAGTTGAAGCTGCAGCCCTCTTGCTGCAAATCTTGCGCGTCTTCTTTAATTGGTTTAATTCGTGTTGTATCACCATTATTAATATTGTTTAATGTCTCCTTCAAGTGCCAATGATTTTTCTCACACGTCTTCAGAGGTACATTCTGGCGCAATCATTTTTCAATAGGTAGCAGTGGATTGCATGAAGTATCTACCGTATCGGATTTCCCGGATGAGATTTATCCCATCATCGAGCACGTATTTGATAATTTCCCCCAGGTACATTGGTAGCTCATCGCTGGGTATTATCGTGCTTAAAGGATCGTATCACCCAAAGGGGTTGTTACCATCTTCGTCCTGCCTTTCCCTCCCCGTGTACATCAGCCAGGGACGTTAACGACCATCCTTAACGTCACCTTAAGCCGCGTTTTTAATCAGCACTCGTTTTCCTTGCTAATAGCGTTTACGAAGGGGGCACAATTATATAATCCAGGGTTTCTAAAATGCTGCTCTGTGTCTTGATAAAACCTCCTATTAATTACCGCAACAGGTGTTGTCTCTATTTGCGTTTCAAGAGGCAACAAGTATCTATGAGATTTTTGCTTAGATTCCAATATTTCAATCACGAATACCGAGTATAAATTTATATTTTATTAAATGGAAGCGGCCCTTCAGTTTCCAAACAAGTGTCGAAGCAAGTACTAAGATTAATTCATTAACTGCTTTTAATTTATGAAATTAGAAGTTAATGGCAAGATTATACTATCATTGCTCTTCATTTTTACTCTCTGTGGACTCTGAACGCCGCTTCCTGTTTTGCGCTCGCGTTCGCCTCGCTCGCAAACACCTTTCAAGAGAATCAATGTTCCACTTCCTCGCTTCGGTTTTAAAATACGAAACAAATGTCGGCGGAACGGGTTAAACCGTTGAAAATAACGCAGCTCCCGATAGCGTCGTTGTTATTCCCGACCGTTCGGCTTCGCGAAACTGAAAACCCCTCGGATCCGTAATTCACGTAATTCACGGTTATCAATTGGCGGGTCGCGCGCCCACCCAAACGAACCCCGCACACCGGCCCCCGTTGATCATTTTTCCGGCTCCGTAATTTCCGTTGCCCGATAAAACGGTCGTACATATTAAAGAATTATAGGGGAGTATCGAATAAAAGCGTGCGCCTAAGCACCGCCGTCGATTATTAATTACTCTGGTAGCTACGACTCCGCCATCCTGCTAGGCTACCACCGGGCTACCATCCCCCAATGCCACCCCTGTAAATCAGGGACGCCGATGCGGCTCTGCACGCTGTTTTTCGTCCCATCGAAAACGATTAAAGCCGGGCACAGGGCTGGGATTATGATTGGTGCTCGCAATAAACCCCCGGTCGCATAATTCCAGCCGTGCTTACTGAGATTTCTCGTTTTCGAAGATATTCCACTGCTGGACGGAAGCAGCGCAACCGATTCTCATTGATACCACCAGAGAATCTCCTGTTGTCCTCTGCCATTCTCTTCTCCCCTATGTCCTTTCTCTTGCATCCCCCGTTCAGACATCCCTTCTCTTTCTCCGAGCGACCTCTCTTGTAAGCATCTTCCTACCAGCATCGTTGTAACAGCCCGTAGGGCGGCATTACATTAGGCCATAGTGGCCGCAGTAATCTCAGCTATGTGTATCCATTTAGCCCCGGGCATATAGTACGGCCTATCCAGTGTAATCCGAGCTTAATTGCCCGCCGAATCAATGCCATGACCCCACCCCCATATCCTCCCTCTCTCCTTAACTGCTACCCACCCACGCCACGTACTTATTACGCATTGTGCGTCCAGCGATCAAGGTAATGCGCGTCTTACTTTCAACGAGTGTGCAGTCCGAATGGCAGGCTATCTGGGTAAATATTTCACGAGTTTTCCATCCAATACCACGCCGCAAGGTGGTAGTTCGAATGCAGGAGAAAAGTGTTGCCCTGTCAAACAGTCGGTACTCCCTCTGAGCGGATGCAAATGGGCGATTAGGAATTCGGTTGCGTACGAACACGCGACGAAACGAGCATCGCAATTTTCCTCCGCCATCCGCGGAGGCTTGCCTGCGAGTATAATGATGGGCCGGGATGAACTCGTCGAAACGAGTAATGATCGGCCGGCAAGAAACGCAAACGGAAGAAAGAAATATCACGTGCGTGAGAACGATAGCGGAGAGGGGTGCTCGAGGGGTGCTCGAGGGGGCGAGGTTACGTCCGTGGGGGATTTCGAACGTAATAGAGGCGGATACTCTAGCAGCACGCATTATTCTCGTTACGGGGGGCTGAGGCTGAGGTTTATGGCGTGGATGGTTATAGTCCGTGATAGCGGTTTATGCCCTACATCGCTGCTTTCCAGAGCCTTCCGAAGTCGACTGATGCCGCGAGTTAACCACCCGCCCCTCTTCTACCCGTTTCGCCCTCCTCCTTCCTGTTTCCTTTTTGCCGTGTCCGCCTGGCTCGTCGTCATTTTTCTCGTGTTATCGTCGTGACTGCTGCAAGTCATACGGGCATCCTTCCTCCACGGTGGCACAATAAAACGGAGGAGCGGCAGCCGTTACCCACAGACCCCCGTTACGGCCGCACAATGGTGTCCATCGATGTAATCGGGCCCTGGCACCGATTTTTCTCCTCTCCCTCCTTCTTTGTCATTTTATTACTGACCCGAGAGAAGATCATCGAGCGTTATCTTTACGATTCGGGCACGGAGTATCGACTGGCAGGGCAGCAAGTAGAACTAGTCGCCCATTTTATCGGCACATTCGACTGGACTCGTGGCGCATGAAGTAAGCTTTTGTACATGGTGTGGCATGATTTCCTTAAATCATTAACCTTTTAAGGGATCTTCCTGGTGCGACGGCTGGAAAAAATTCAGTTTTCTTCAATTAAAAAAAGAAACGAATATTGCACGCTTGTAAATTTATTCTACATTCTTTCCTGTTAAAATTATAAAAAATAAACGTTATAAGTAGAAATGTCCATTTATAGCGAAAAAGGAGCATCGTGAAGAGAACAATATCCTTCCGGATGCCAGACCTGATTGCCAAAAATCCAAAAGTCCCCATTCACTTTAAATATACCTATCAGGCATACTCAGTAGGCGTTACTATATCCAACTATATAGAATTTTGCAAGTATTTGCTAAATTGAATTACTACGCCCAACAAAACCATCATTTTTTTTGCTGAAATTGATAAAAAAATTTAAGACGTTGCCACTTCTTTGTTTCTCAATATTTTTTCATTGTGCTTGTTCAGACGATAGCCATACGTTTACGGATTACTACTCTTTTCGAATTTTGTGTTTGAGATAACTACACTTTCTAATGTCGGGTCTGGCATCCGGAAGGATATTGTTCACTTCACGATACTCCTATTTTTTATTCAGTTCACTCTTTGTTCCAGTGTTAAGTAAATATGTAGGTAAACGATTGTTATAAAATCTGTATGTATATAAACATTTCCTCTACCTATAAAAAAAGAGAGAGCGACAGAGAGAGGGGGGTGGGACCTGACACCCTCCCTCCCAGACAAAAATCCTAGTTACGCCAATGATAACTTTCTATCCAGAAGGATCATTTGTTGCAGGAAGCTACTCGAATGAAACAAAGAAGTGTTTCAAGAGAAGGTTTTCCAGTTGTCTGTCTCAATCTCTGTAATGCCCATTGCACATTAAAGCAGAAGACAATGACTGCACAGTGGACGTCACTGTTGCTTTCTACCTGATTGACGAAACAGCGAAACGCGTGCTTCAATTGAGCAACCCTTACATCCCTCTGCAGCTTTTCCGCTGAAAGAGCAGAGGGGAGCTGGAGCACAGGAGAGAAAAAGAAGGAGAGATATCCTAGCTACCACCAACCGATAATTGAACTCAGTGTTCGGCTTTCTTTTCTTCCTTCGCCGCCCCGAAGTTCTTTTCACCCACCGAACCCCTCCTTGTCCCCTTTTCTTCTTTCTTGTAGTTCCTTTTTCCTGCTGTAATCGAGTTATATGGCACTGTGTTCGATTCGCGAATCGCTTCGTGAAAACCGGGGGAAGTTTTTCAGCGCTCGGGACTCTGGTAATGCTTGGACGATAAAGGGCCCCTCGATAGGGGCGGGCGGAGGGGAGGGACAGGGGAAAGTACGAGGGCAATCTCGTGATGCTGCAAGAAAATACGCATACCGCGGATCGCCTTGCTGATAAATCCAATGAACCGAAGGGGGACGATCAATCACGCTGGGACGTTTCTGCGTTTTCGATACTCGACCCGGGAATATTAATGTTCTCTCGGTTGTTCTCGTCTGAGGAAAAAAGAGCATTGAAATGTAACATGAGTGCGATACCATCGACTTGTCATGTGTTTAAATACTTGTAGAAATGTAGAAAGAGTCGGTTGTTGTTAATTTACAGAAGCTGGATATGTTTTAGAAACTTGGTGAAAATTCTTCTGAAGTTGATTTCCAATTTTCCTTCAAATCGACAATGCCTGACAGAAGAGACCTGTAATTATATATATTACACTTGGAAACAGGCAAATGAAGCAGAAAATCATGCCTCTAGCAGAGACGAAATTCTTTTTGTAACACATTTGTCCGCTCCCCTCTACTTTTCTACTTTCGCCTTTTTTTTTCTCTTGGCGACGACACCCGACAACAAGTCAGAGGACGCCTGAACTTTTTAATGTAAAATGCAAGGCGCGATATTACCGTGTCTACGACCACTCTTACTCCAGCTCGATACGATAAAACTTCGACCGTAAATCAAAGCGTTCCCTGAGCACGGACCGCCCCAGGAAAACTGGGATTCTCACATATTTTATTGTTTCATAATAAAACTTCGCTGCCGTCTACCGATAGGGAATCGTGGAGAACGCGGGAGAAAGAAAAGGGTAAGGAGAGGTCCGCGCGATAAAGGGTCACGGGGTGGACGGGGGTTTACGATCTTACAAATCTGACGGAAAGATACTCCGCTGATTTTCGTCCCTATTCAGCTCTTTTATGGAGATCCTATCCCACGGGCGATGGCGGAAAAGTTCCCAGAGCATCGGGACTCGTCGATTTTCTCATAAGAAAACGGATCCAACCGTTCGCCGGAGCCGGCAACTATCGGGAAACTGGAGGAGCCCGTTGTTTTATCGAGGAGCCCGCGATTTATGAATCGGAAAATGCAAACGAAGCCGCGCGACTTTTAACTCTCGCGACAAATAAGCGATTTATTAAAATCACTCGAAGGGAATTTGTCATTCCTTCGCCCCGTTTGGACTTTCCCTTTTAAATTTATATGCTCGTGCCAATTTCACATTTCTGACTACGTAATTAGATCTCCGGAATTGAGATTAGGAATGTGTACGAAGAACGCAAGAATACGTTGATAATTAGGACGCAGTGAGTACGAGAAGTCTCTGCAAACTTGATTAGAAGGTTAATCGAAGAAAACCACTTATTGTTAGAAAAATGGAAAACCTAAGAAAAAATCTCTCAACACTGGAGGAACAATTGAGTCTAGTTATGCAAAAAGCTACCAATCCTCAAAATGGCAAAAGATTAATTAAACGCACTACAAATTTCATAATTTTGGGATCTTTATTTTGCAGAAAGTTAACAACCCAAAGAACAACTCACTATTAAATAAGCCATTAAAAACATTCTAAAGCAACAACAAGAAATAAAGCTCCAGTTGCCATGCAAAAATATTCAGTTACCCTTTAAAACAGAATAACTTGTTTAAAATTGATCCAAACGACTTGAATTTTTTGAGAAGCAAGAAGGATTGCTAAGTAATTTTCACCAACTTTAACTATTTGTAACTCATAGCTGCGTTAACCCATTTTGATGAAATTTTTAACACGTATACAGCTTACTTAAATCTACAAAATTCATTTTTCAAATTTTCATTACGAACACAGACGAAAAAAGTTGAAAAAACTAAATTTTTTTATTTTGCTATTTCGACCAATTACATGCTTTTTTCAAAACGACGAAACACATCACTTAGCAAACTAATTCTTCTAGCTTCTCAAAACACTCCAGTCGTTTGGACCCATTTTAAACAATTTATACTGTTTTAAAGGGTGACCGAATACTTTTGCACGCCGCTGTACTTTTTCTTAACCATTAAAATCATCAAATCAAAATTACTCAATTTCAGATCATTGAGGGTTGGTAGTTTTCTGCATAACTAAATAAACCTAATTATTTCCCCATTTCACTTTTATTCTTAATGCTCGGTGGGACAGCCCCCGCGTCATTTCCTCCAAATAAATCCCCCAAATCGATTCTGAAAAGCTCGTAAATCCTGCGACGTGTCTAGGACTCGAAAATGAAAAACGGAGCAATCCCGTTGCCACGAAAAAATTCGAGAATACCGGAGCCGCATCATCCAGCCCCATTCTTTCCCGTTCATTACCGCGTTGTAACGGCTAAAATCCTTTTACCCTCCGGATGGGGCGGGTGGCGAGGAAGAACTCGAACAGTTAAAACTCGAAAGGAGTTTTCCTATATCTTCGTCGTTCAATTTCTCCCAACTTCAGCCAGCGTGGCTGCTCGTACATACATATACCAGCCTCGCGTATATACACACACACGTATGCACGGTGGCTGGTAGTGCTGGCACCACCACTACATTCACAGCAGACTCGCTACCGGGGCGGTAGTAATTGCAGCGTAAACATTTCCCCGGGCGTTGATTGCGAGACTCATTATTTCGGCGAACCTCCAAATCGAGAATCGCGCTCGAGATTCGACGACTCGAAGACGCTGCGCGGCAGCTTGATTAAGGGAGCGGGCTGTCTCATTATTGCTCATAATCAACGCGCTACAATGGGAAGAGAGGCACGCCGAGCAGGCAGATATTTCTGAAAATTTCTTCGACTCCCCCACCCATCCTCTCGTCGCTGTCGTTTCTTGCCGTTTGTCGAGCATTTCGCCACCGTTAACGCGCCTCGGATCTTCGTTTGTTCCCTTCGTCGGTGGCATCCTCGATAACAAGTGAAAGAAGAGGGGCACAGGGAGGGGGGGTGGTTTCAAGTGTGATTTCATTTGCATTGTTTCGTTAGCGATATCGAGAAATTGCGTGTAACGCGTTTTGATCTTGTTAGTGTACCCCTGAAGCGGTGTCGGTTAAAAATTCACTCACGATGAAGACACTTTGGTTTTTTGGGAAGCTAGAAAATTATTTGACGCTTCTTTAGCTTCCCTTTTAATTGAAGCTTGCTTTAATAAATCATATCCGCTTTTTGTTCGAAGTGTATTCAAGTTGCGCAACGGTGGTCCCACAAACTTTCAGCTTCGTTTTATGTCTTCCGCAAAACTTTCCCCCCCCCCCCAAATGTTTCCCATGTTCAGTTTCCAAGACACTCTGAGCTATCTTCCACCTGGTGAATCACGAAACGCAAAGTTCCGTGCCCTAACGATCCTCCGAAATAATCAGGCACGGCGAGGCACGAGCTTGGACGAAGCAAAAGAACGGAAAGGAAGAAGGAAGAAGAAAAAAATCGTGGATATCCATCAGAGAGGGGGGGCAAGTTGCGTTTCGACGTACACGGTTCTCTTGCGGAGGGCCGCTGTACGGGCTTGGGGGCGATAATAAATCGCCACAATTTCGTGGGTAAAAGGGGGATGCGCCGCGGCTTACATACGAAATGCCACTCTCGCCCCCCCCCCCCCTCGATTTCCCGTTGCTCTGACAAATACGATACATGGGTACCGTTTCGGGACGTCCTACGACCTCGAGGAAACCTCTGAAAAAGCGTGGCTGCCTGTTCGCGGGTAAGAGGAGCATCCATGGTAGCCGTGACGCGGAGTTTCGCCCCCGTTGATCCGCGAAACGAGCGGCGTAAGCAGCGTAGGAGTGCTAGCGCAGCCGATGGCCAGCACCTAATAAAGAGGGATTCCGTTCAATTATATTTTCTAACGGCGCCGTGGGCGGTAATGGCCGACGCTGCCGCGCGTCCTTTCCGCGCCGGCCATGGTTTTCAACGTGGAAAGGTGGAAGCATGTAGAATGCAGGTGGAGGCTGCCGGATGAAAGGTCGGCGTCTGGTCGAAGCTGGGAAATGGTGGAACGAAAAGGCGCGGCGGAGGTGGGACGAGCGCGGAGAAAGAAGATCGAGATTTATCTTGGCGCGGTTCTCCCTCACAATGCGATGTAAAGTCGAGGGAAGACAAAGGGGTGTCGGGGATGGAAAGTTTCGTTAATCGGGGCGCAGTCTTCCATAGAGCGAAATCTTTGCCAGTTTTGACGCGCGAGCTTAGACGTCGCTGGTTGACGGCTCCGTCGAAAGTTATAATTAATCGCTCCTCGTTGAACGGCTCATCGGGCAGGCTTCCGGGCAGAAAACTGAGTTGCGGAAGAATGACTGGCTTGATGGGACTGTCGGCGCAATTAGACAGCGATGAAGCTCGTCGGACCCATCGATTCCGCTCGTCGCGGGCGTTTCGCGTGGGCTCGAGCGTGCTCTGAATTGTATCCGTTCTGTACTTGCAGTAATTACGAGAGATCTAGCGAAGTTCTGTGACACATAGGGTACAAAGGATGTATAGAACTTCCTTTCGGTATCAAGGTTCGCAATTTTCAATCGAGAGAGAGAGAGAATCTAATCTCGTGGCAGCTGTTAAAATCACCCCGCGCGAATCGTCCAAAGAGTTTTCGTTCCCAAAACTCGTTCGTCGGAGCTCCTCCCGTCGGGCAGCGCGGTTTAACGATTCCCAAGTTCTTTCTCTTGCCTCGTTTGATCGCTAACGGCGAAACATTGAAGTTTCGGCGTCAGATGAATGCATTCATAAAGCAGCTCGACTTAAAAGCACAGTTTCGCCTAATCTTCCCGCTATCTCCCTCGAGCCCCGGTGTCTCTCGCTCCTTCCCTCCAGCTTTCTGATGACTTAAGTACCTCAATTTGGTTCGTTCGTTTAATCTCCTTTGCACGCGAGAAACGGGGGCGGCGGGAGGAAGCTCCGACGAGGGGTGGAGAAGATGGCGGAAGTATAGGAGACAGATGCAGCCGGCTGATGGCAACGCGGAGCTGCACGCTAAGCGAATTGCAAAACGTGGCAAAGTGCAGTTCGCAGTTCCGCGTATCTCTGATGAAGTCTGTCAACTGTGCACGGCAAAAAGCAGCCGAGTCAGGCCAAGGGGCTTACATCTAATTAACTGTGATTAATTAAATCTGCCGCGTGTTTCTCGCGCCCGTTACGAGAAAATCGTGCACACCGAAAAACAATCTCAACACTGAACACAAATTGTCTGATTATTTCGCCCCGCCTCCCGGGGCAGAATTTTACGCGAGCTTGATCCTTATTTAAGACCACACAGCTGGAACTCAATTTCTTCCCCGACTTACAACACGAAAATAGCTTTGAAATAATTATTCCACCCCGCTCCATTATCGACTGTTATTGGAGCAGGAAGGCCGCGACGAAACTGGAAGTTTGACGGTCTGCTGTACGTGAAATAACCGAACAACGTCGCGGAGAACTGGGCTAAACTACGGGGAAACTTCTTTCCCATCTCATCTTTCACTCCGCGGCCTTCGCGATATATAAAACTCGCATTAACTGCTTGATTAGCAATGATAATCCAGCGAGCCTCGCGCCGAGCGTGCCAAGGAACCCTCCGAATCGGGAAGAATCGAGAAGTTTCCAGCATTCCGGCAAACTTGAACGAAAGACTCGTGACGACCGGAAGACGTGCCTCTAAAAAACGGTTCGGCAATTTCGGCACAACATTCGACCCAATCATCGCCACCTTCGTTTCGCAATTAACTTGTAAAGTAAGTAATCTCGCGAAGTTGGGCGGCTACGAACAGGATCAAACGTTATTGATCGGATTGCGCGATTATAGAATAAACTGAAAACTCGTATGACGCTGCGGAGCTTTGAATATTCATAGACGTTTTAATCGATGCGTGCCGTGGAAACGAATAACGAAGAACTGGAAGACAGAGGGTGCAATAGCTTGGAGCTGTCCGCGTGAATCTGCTACGGCGCTCCTCTCTGGATGCCGCGTGGAGCGACGATAGATTGACGCGAATTACTCGCGAAGTCGACGAAAACAACGAGTGTTCGGAGAATCTGTGTGCGTGTTAGGGGGATAGAGTAGGACTCGAAATAGCGGCACATCGGTGTATGGAAGTTTTAGGACGGCCATTAGGAGGTGATGGCTCACCGAGGGAGTTCGAACGCCTCGGAACCACAGTTTCGTGGTTGCTGCTGTAAATCAACAAGTTGATATCCGTTACTTAACCCAACTGAGACCACATCTGACGGAGTAACGCTTCTGGCGGGCGGATAATGGTTGTCGGGATGGATGACGGGATCAATTTTGGGATTTAAATATCGTCGTTCAGATCTGTTCTCATCGTTGCGTCGGCGCAAGTCCGTACGAGCCTTCACCTGCTTTGGAATTCGACTTATCGATGAGCGGGAATATTTTCTTTTGCAGATGGAAAGTTAGTAAGAACTATGAAGCGTGGAAATTTTTAGTCTCTGTGGTCTTCAGATGAAAATGATGGGACTGGAGTGGACTTCGAAGAAGAACGCACAATATTTTCAATATAATTACCTAAATAGAAAAATGTTCATTCTAAACGGTAATTTTTTAGAAAGGAAAAGTGAACATTATTTTCTACTTTTCGAACGTTATTAATAAACATCGAAATCCATGAAAGATGATACACTAAGGTGTTTCATATTATAAGGTTAAAATTAAAATATTATATTTTTATTTTACTTTGCGCATGTCCTGAATCCTATTAATATAAAAAAAATATTTGATAAATTTTAGGAAGATTAAGTAATATTTAGAGGTTGCACACTTTGCACACTAAATAATATGTAGTAGGCTAAGGCAACACGATTTCCAATGATAATTTTAGTCTCAATTCCAATAATAATTTTAGTCTCAATTCCTTAAAACAGAAACTAAACTTCAAAGAAGACTTACACTTAGATAACTTTATATTTTATTACTACTATTATTATTCACACCCATAAAAATTCTGTACCTTATAATTTTACCCACATTTTTAAAACCTGAAAAAGCGGAAATATGTAGGTTAGACCGGGGGCGGTAGTAACAGTAATCTCGAATCTACATGTACAAATATACAAATCATTTTGAAAAGATCGAGAATCCTTGAAGAAAGTGTGCATTTACTAAACGCGGAGTGGAACTTGTAAATCTGTTCAAAAACACTTCGTAGCTGCTTAATTCTAATCAGAATCATTACAACTCTCACGTAGGAAAGTAGTGAAGGGTTCATACTTCAAGATGAAATTGCAAAAGTTGATAAATTACATCTATATAGCACCTTTGGAAAATAAAAACACCCTATGCTACACGATATATAGTATAATCGATTATGGTTGAAGCTGTGCATTCAAGGAATTCCTAAACGAGAAGGGGCTAACTTTGGTCACTGTCGACGCGTTTCTGACCTTTACTACCTTTCTAAAAAGACTATATAGAAGTTTTACAGGCAATAATCGTTCTTTGCTGACCTTTTTTGAAAGTTCTTAAAAAACCATTGCAACCTGGCGTCGATCGGAAGCATCATACTACCGAAGTTCTTCTCATGCCACTTGCTTGTGGGCAACGCGCAATCTAGATCGCCTTGAAAATTTTAACCGACCCGTAAGTAAAGTTTGAGGAAGGTATAATAATTATGGATACTGTTATGGGTTTTCTTAAACAGTTTTATCAGGAAAAACTTGAGGTTCTTTAGTAGGTACGTGAAATATTAACGTTAAAAGATTGCGAGTATCTTTCCCCTGATATTTGCTTCGTTTTAAATATACCTTTATCCTATATAACAGAAATATCTGCCCTCATAAGACAATCTTCATAGTAATCTATGCCTCCTAAGTATGCAGAATTTAATTTGAACGTATTAATAAGCTTCTGTTAAAGTGAACAATTTGCTTCTGATTTGAGCATATTATTGGCAGACAGAGGCACGTCTCAATATATAACCTTAATTTAATAATCTATTGCTTTTAATTATAAGCTCCGGCATGCAAATGTCGCCTGAATTAGGAAAGACACGGCCTCGATGAAATTATAAAATAACATTTGACGCTCCGACGTCTGCTAATCTGCAAACTCAATAATAGCGAACTTGAATCGAGCGGAGTCGTGTAGCACGGATGAAGATATGGCCTAATTAAATTAGTACTTAGAGCTAATTACAACTTGCTTTCAGTTCATGAGCAGAGATGTTAGTTGCGACAGGTGAAGCGTGATAACTTGGCGTCGCGTATAACCAATTCCCATATGAAGTAATCATAAATTCAAATTTGAAAATTGAGATTTAAACCACTCTCACAATATATAAATTAATCTTGCAACTCATTTCTCCGCAAAAGCACCGTGAACATCATGACAGTTACAATGCGCCTCATAGAACCTCTATATCCATTTCATTTAGTCTCTGAAATTTCACCTACCGTACATATACCCACGATCTGCTTGAATGGAAGGAAGAAGTACCTCACGTTACTGGAACCCTCGATCGCTGTACTTCATAGTTACTGAAACAACTATCTTCCCGTTAAAACGATCGAATGCAGCCCGCACAGCTCGGGAGATAACAATTACGACGTTTTAGCGCGTCCCGACGCAAAATTAACGTCAGCTTTTCCCGCATCATCAGGCTGAAAGTTTGGTCAGGAGCCCGGAATACGGTCGCTCCGGTAATCCGGTGCGAATCCCCGCGCAGCGACCGTTACAGCGAGCAAGTGCATCGGAAATTTGCGATCGCGAATTGGCGATTGCCGCGCTAACGAGCGCCTGGAAATTCTAACATTGCGAAATTCTACCGGGCAACGTAATCGAAGGATTGGAGATCGCCAGCCGCGATACTCTCGTCCGCCAAACGCACCGGGAAATCGGATTGAGGTTTACTCATTTAATTCACGCGAAAGGCTCGCACGGTTTGCACTATTGAAACACAAGAAAACTGTTCCACCATTCACGCTAAATGGAACTTTGTAATGCTTTAATGCACCGCGAGATAAAATGGTGGACTTGAAATGAATATCGGAAAACTGGATAGAAACTGTCGTTAATAAACGGTTCTCAATTCATTCTAACGGAGAATTTCATACGAAAAGTCGATTGGATGTTATAGTGGTTTTGCAGCTTTCGGAATCGAAACGTCGGGCGATAGAGGCAAATTGATTTTCAATTGGACGCTTGGGGGCTGTTATGATGTGCTATAAAAGATAAAGGCGGAGCTGTAAACATGAAACAGTCGAATCGTGGCACTAATTCTCGTGCCGCTTCGGAATGGTAAGATCGCAACGCGATTCCGGTGAATTCGGTCCGAGCATCGCGTTTCTTTCGGATCGGTAGAGCTGCAGCTACGGAAACAGTTTGAACCGTCGGACTACGAAAGAGGCAATTAACGACTGAATATCTGTGAGCGAACTTTCTACCGATAGCCATCCGCTCCCGTATAGGATTGCAGTTTGCAGCGCGTGTTATTGCGTCCGACTTGAAGAAAACACGGTCGGGAACGATGTTATCGGGCCGACGGTGAGTACCGTTGCCAGAAACTTTGGTCATCTTCGCTTTGCCGGGAAGCGATTAGGTTTAGAGCAAGACGGAGGGGCAGGAAGTGCGGCGGGGGTTTGAGAGGGTGGCGTACAAATTGGCACTACTCCCGTAGATCGTGGTCTTGATTTATTGGTATGCACTAGGATCGGTAATTGGGTTGCACGCACTAAACTGCTTAATCAATAATCTGGGACGATCATCAATCTATAATAATAACGACATCACGCATGGAGACGACCCACTAATAACGTGAACACTGCCTCCAGGCGTCTGCTTCTACGATAAACATTGCAGTGCCAGAAATACTCTCCGAAGGAAATAATTTGAGGGAGTCTTCTGTCTTTGTTTCGCGAGTCTGTGTGAATGGATTTACTGTCGATATCAAAGTGTATTTATTCTTTAAGATTGAGTTATGAAAGACTGAATTCAACTCTGTAGGAGAACGAGAAACGGAAATTTGATAACAGGTTAGAATCTTTACGACCCCCCCTTTATTCCTCGGATTTTTCGCATAAAACGTAGATTACATCTCGGCCGTTAAATCTTTAACAACTGTACAAGTCGTTCGGAGGGAAGTAACGATTTCGAAAAATGTATATCAAAGTAAACATCTTCCGCCTCACGAACGCCGTTAAACAGTTCTTCAAAACGGTGTAATTATTAGAAATAATGGAGGCAGTATCCTCTGCGCTGAAACGTTTCCCATTATTTCACTCGATTTTACCCCTCTAGGGGTCGTTATCGCGCTAATGGATCTTGTATCAATTTTATAGTCGTAATCTTTGAACGTTCTGCTTCGTGGTTTTATTACGCGAGACGAGGATTTGTAACTTTCGTGTTTAATTGCAGTGAACTCCTTTTCGTATCATACTCGGATACTAGGATCAAAATAATGTGCGCACAGTTCATTTTGCACATCGTTTCTCTTAAGTTATAGCAGTTGAATAATTTTTATAGGTTCATTAAATTTAATACTGTTCCAAGGCCTGATTCCTTATTTTAAGAAAGGAAAGCTTGGATTCTTCGCTCGCTATGAGTCCATAAATGAACTCAATTAACTCCTAATAAATTCGACCAATTCAAGATAAAAACTTACAAAATCACACTGTATTTACTTCTGGTTTCATTATTTCTTGTCAGTTGGGAATTGAGCGCAATTACCATTTCCGTAAAGGATTCTTGCTTGTTAAGAGACGCCATCGTTTCTTCGAATTCTTCACAAGTATTCGTCTAAAAGACAATCGCAAAATGGATTATGATGTTCGATCCGCATTAAGCCCGATTGAACGTATAAATTCGATGCAATTACCAATTTAACGACGGACCCTCTTGGCCTGTTGCTGAGGGCCGGTCGACATCAAAGCCACCGGAGGTTTTGCATCACTCCAGTGACTCGTGAGATTCATAAATGCGACGATACTCCAAGATCATCGGATCCTGGCCGCAATAACAGGGACAAACAAACGCTTCAGAGGAAGTCGGCCATCTAACGGAAAGGATGCTAAAGGCGTGTAGACGGAAGGAGAGAAGGAGAGAGAGAGAGAAGGAAAAGAAGAAATGGGAAAGAGAAAAGGACAGTGAGAGCGAAGGTTTAAGCCGTATCCATTTACAAGTTTCAAATCGTTCTGCCAGCCAAGCCTTTTGAAAGAGACCTTTTACCATTCTCAATAGACGGTAAAATTCTGAAACGCGCTTAGCAGCGGAGCGTGGCTTTTAAACGTTAACATGGCCACTGGTACAATGGCGGGGTCGCATTATGCTCGAGAGGGAGACGTGGCGGAGGGAAGGACGAGGAGCGAAAAGGGCGACAAGAAGGAGCAACGACGGGGACGAGAGGAAAAGCGAGCTGTGGAGGACGCCGATGCTTCGCGGAACAGAGAAGAATTGCTCTCTTCCGTCAACGCCTGCCGCTCGTAACCATCAGCTTCCATTTTTCCTCTTGTCACGAGAATTTAGCCCTAGAACGAAAGTCGCCTAACACTTGTCCGACTCTGTCGTGGAATTCGAAATATCGTACCCGACGATGGATCGTTTCCGTGATTCAAACGGCAACGAGGAACCTTCTGACCGTGAAACCAGACAGCGACTCGTGTAAGGTGTGCTAGATATCCGTCAACCCTTTATGAAATGGCTGCCAGTTATACGAAGAAAGTTCGATGATGCACTCGTGCCCGTAGCAGCATTTATAATACATAATCGTGGATCGAACCGAGATTGGCAACACTGCAATTTCCTTTCCATCACGAGGCAGAACTATGTGTAAATCCTCGAATGGTGATACAGCCTGGGAAATATTTCTCTTCAACTTACCATCCGAGTTCGATAAAGCCAGTTATACTTCTCGCAGCGTGGAGTGGGGAGTTAGCGGGAAGTAGTCGGATAACCAGCACAGGCTCTACAGTAATATCACACTGATGGTGCCGTTTATAGATCATTTAAGGAACTCCTGGCGTGGTAAGAGAGCAAAAGGTCGCTCCCGGGATGGGAAGGAGAAAAGGATATTTGGGGGTGTGTTTTTTATTGAAATGAGCGCATCTGGCGCCCGACGTGGGGTCGGACCGCTGAGCACGCACTTTTTCCTCCTCCGTGTCCTCCCTTCAGCCCCCATGGGGGTGGTTGGCGAGCAGTTACCTACGCGGGGGTGGAGCATTCGAGAGGACAGGACCACGGAAATAAATCCCCTTATGAAAATTCGAACTCGTGGAGCCACTTTTTCTTTGGAAATTTATTGGAGCCCGGTCGGATCGCTGACCGCGCTGACCTCTCTACCCTCCGAAGCTTCCTTACCCGTCGTCCCTGCCATCGTCGGAACTCTAAAAACGCGCGACCCCTCCACTGGCAATTCAATACGTCCCACCGACACGTGGCCCGGCGATATAATTCGCGTTTTATCGAGGAGAAAGGTAAACGTCTGGTCGCGTGGGTTACCGTCAAACGAGGACACAGTCGTACTTCGAAACGCGTCAAGCAGAATATCTTCTGCCACATAAAACGTATATAGGTTCTGCCAAAAAGGCCAGAACGTTGGGCCCAACTGTGTACGTGTAATGTAGATACGAGAATGGATCGATGCTGTTGGTAATTACATTCTCGCTCGTCACTGTACCTCGCTGCCGAGGAAAGAAACCGTCAAGCACTTTTGCTGCCGATAGAAGACTATGACGAGGTATGCACTCGCGCGGGTAACGCCGTCGAGCTCTTTAACGCGGATGAAATTTATGAAACACCGTAATTTCATTTCCCGCCCAGCCGAAGGACCATTTTACACGGTGTGCCGGTGCTATTATAAATTCATGCGATAGTTCGCATACATCACGTGCCCCGTGCACACACCTCGCGGCCTTTCGACTTTATTTCCTGCGAAAAGTGACTGAAGGACGTGGCTCTCGGCGGGAACAGTACGTCATAACTTTTTAATACCCGTCCCGAAGGAAGACGACTTTGTAGCACCCTGCAGGATATTAGAGTCCGCTTTAAAAGGCGAATAATATCGGCGACGGCCGGGGTTGAATACCTCTGCCACTCGTCCGGGGTCTTGGACTGTGTGGCGCACGCTCGGTAGACTCCAACAGGAAGTAGTTAAATGTTACCGGTGTCAGGGCACGGCCTTTGTGCGCAGGGAGAGTGCTCAGGCTCCGCGGAGTTAGCTGACTGGCAGAGTACTATAAATTACATAAATGAAGTAAGCCCCTTCCTCACTCAAACGAACGTCTTGCCCAAGTTTATAACTTAATCACTCGTGCTTTTCACGGCGGTGGAGGAGCTTAAGGGTCGAGGGACGAGTAGATAGTGTAAGTTGCACGGGGGGGGGGGGGAGGGTGGATTGGGGGGTGCTTGCGAAGGGGCGTGGGTGACGTGGAAATAAGGGGTATTCCGTAGGAAAAGAATTGAAAGGAAGATGAAGGAAGTGAGCGTCTGTGGATAATTGGATTTTGAACGCATTTTACTTCGCCATTTCATTATCGTCGTTGTCTCTTTTTGAATAATGATAAGGCGAACCGATGGTCCACCAAGCGTATAGAAACAATGGAGTACTGGTAGTTTAATGCAGACTGAAAGACTGGATTTTAATTTAATAATGTAGTAAGTAATGGGTAATTTATTGATAATGATTATAGATTAAACAACGTTTATAGCCTGTTCTATTATGTGTAAAATGTGCATACATTACCTAGGTCATCATAAAAGAAATAACGAATAAAGAGTCGGAAGAATTGAATTTCTTGCAAAAGGAAGCAAGGCACTTACAATATAATAAATTTCTAAGATTCATCAACATTGTATTCGGCATATACTAAAATAGACTACGCATCGGTGGTACATTTGTAATTCAGTTTGAAGTAAAACGTTAGCTGAACGCGTGGTACATCCGACTCCTCTATGTCTGACTATACCCCAATCGTTCTACTTATTCTGGATACCGCGCACAGAAACGCCACTTCATCCGACTCTTTACTTATTACTCTTCATTGTGTATAGCCATTCTCTTCCTTCCAAAATAAACTGGAAACGTGGGTATTTATAAACATATTTTACTGACTCCAAAAATCAATATGATCCAATACATGATTGTCATAATTGCTAAACTTGATTTCATTTTCCATTAAGATTCAAATGCTCCTCGCAAGAAAAACAATTTTTTATACGACTGTTCATTGCTCACCGATGCTCTCGGTGAGTAAACAAATAGGAATGGCGAATCGAGATCGATCGATGTTAATTACTCGAACAAACCAATGAAGTGGCAGTCCGCGGCGTCGCGCCCTCCGCTTCAATGTAATTTAATTCGGCGAGCTCGTTCCTATTTCCGGTGTAAAATTTAAGAGAGGCGAACGCTCGAGGAATCGCGAGGGCCGTCGACTCGCATTCGACTCCGGTATCCATCGACTGTGTTTAATTACAAGTCACCGGGCGTAGTTTCGCTCTCGCAGAACTGCCTCAGCACGGAAGCACTAACTCCTGGTTATCTTAAGCGACATCGCGCGCTGGATTCGGTATAACTCGTCGGATAACTCGGGCCTGAATTATGCTACGGCAGCTCGAGAGACAGAGACTCGAGTAAGGGCGAGAGGGGTTGGAGAGGGGCGAGATTAAAATCACCTGGAGACCAATGCAAAGTTTTTAATAACCCTTGATGCTTGATTAAGTTATGACTCTTCCACGGCTCCACGTCCCTCTTTCTCTTCGTTCGTCTTCAGGCGAAATAAATTTCGAGCAGAAACGCTTAGACCGCGTTCGAGTGGAACGGCGAAGAGGGAGGGTGGGTGGGAAGGAAGCGAAACTCGTCCGACTCTGCTGAATTAATGGAAGATCCGGCAGGGATAGTTATCTTCGCGGCAGAACGCATGGAAGTTACGTTAACTTGGACGTTTTTAAGCTACGGGAATTACTGGGAATAAAGGGCGCGTTCATTGAAATTGTGCGCGACGAATTTAACACTTTGACTGTTACCGCAACCTGTATAAGGGACGACAGTTTTGTGTACTTAATCGTATGAAATATAAATGACAATTTCTCCCGAATTATTAAAAGAGACATTCGTGAATATTTAATAAGTACTTTTAAATTCGTAATTAATTATACCGTATTATTTATCGACCCATCCAACTTTGTCACTTGAAAATAAATCAACACAGGGACGGTTGTTTAACGGATTATTACAAGACACCTGTTCTGTCTGTTCCAGGCTTCGGCTTCGTCACGTTTCAAAGCGAGGACGTGGTGGACAAAGTCTGCGAGATTCATTTCCACGAAATCAACAACAAAATGGTGAGTCGTCAGGCAACAAAGCCTCTGTTTGTCGAACGAAGAGAGCACACTTCCTCTCTCTGTCTATCCCGCCTCCCGCCACGTGCCCGCAGAGGTGGTATCAAACGGTATTTGCCTTCCGCTTTCCGTCTGCGGATACGGCGTCGAGTGGAATTAATTTTCCGTATAATTGAGAAGGGCTGCCGTGGTTATTTGCATTTGACACGCACGCACGTGAACGCATACACGGCAGGGCGCGCGACCACAGGCGACGAGCAGATCACGCAGGGAAGACGAAAAGCGGATTCTGGGAAGCCCGTCATAGCGGAGATCACACGGGTTCTACTCGGTAATAGACACTTCTGTTTGTCGTCTACTCCCGCCCGAAATTCCGCTGACGTCGATCAAGGATTTATCAGATGCCACTTCTCGTTACCCATAAATCCATCGTCCCAGATGCTACTGATTCTGTCAATAACCTTCCAACACTCGCGCCCACCCCAGCCGAAGCATTAAGCACTTTCTCCACGATAAAACAGCCTTCTGTTTGCTACGATAATATTACATCGACAGATTACGCTGATTAACTGTCGTCGGATTATTCTTACTTGCACACAGTAGCTCCATCAAAGTACTCTGTGTGCGCGGACTTTTCATTTAAGAATAAAACTCCTCGGTATATATGACGTTCCAGTGGCATAATAATCAGAAGCTCTCGATTCTTATGGACTCTAAAAAAATCACTCCTCCTAAACCCCACACACCTCCTTTCCATCAAAACCCATCCCTAAAAACTTGACCCTTGAAAAACACCCGACAACCGAATACCGCCCAGCCGATTAATCGAGCGCCCAATAAAGTCTGGCTCGATCAATAGTCACCACTGACCCCCCACTGTCTTGAATTTCAAGGTCGAGTGCAAGAAAGCACAGCCGAAGGAAGTGATGCTCCCGGCGAACCTGGCGAAGACGCGAGCGGCCAACAGAGGCGCATACGGTGAGTTGGTGATGGTCGCGACACCCACCCCCACCACCTATCGTTACGCGCCGTATCCCCTGCCGACGGCCGCTGCAGCCGCTGCACATGCAGCTGCAGCAGCCACCGCCGGCACTCCTCACCACCACTTGCTCGCCCCGATAGTCGCTACCGCCGCGGCGCCGAACGCTGCCGCTACCTACCAATACGCCACGGGCGCGACCGCCCCAGCGGCCGCGGCCGCGGCCACCACCGCGGCCGTCTACGACGTGAAGAGGGCCCTGGCCGCAGCAGCTGCGGCCGCGGCCGCCGCCTCCTACAGGCCTCACCCGGTCGCGGCCGCGGCGGCCTCGCGAGCCGCCACTCTCACGTACTCCATGAGCGATCTCCTAGGCGTGCAGGGTCTCGACATGGGTGCTGTCTACCATCCGATACCCACCATCGGACTATGACCGACGATACTAACGCCCCTCTCCAGGCCGCAGTAGCGTGCCAGGGGCGTTACGCTGACTCCTGTCCGCGTCTCTTGGATTCGGCTGATTTATTTCCTTTCTTTTGGTCTGTATTACTGTGTAGATCGTTCGGTTTGAGGGTTGCCTAGGTGGATAGAATTTTTGGTAGGTTGTTGGGTGTAATTTGGGAACGTGTTCGTCGTGTTTAGGTTTCATTATGTTTGAAGCTTCTTTTGTTGCCGTTGGTGCGTAGATTGGCTAAGTAGTTTTGGGGGTAGGGTACATGGGAGTAGAAGGCTGGACGGATTCTTATTGTTGGCACGAACGCCTGGGGACACTTGGGGTTAATGATCAATTGGACGTGCCAAAGGAACGGGTATAAGTTTGGAAACGTAGCTGTAGGTTCGTAGGACTTTTATTCGATGAGGGACGATCGTTTAGTGTGTTTCGAAGAATCTGTGTGATGGGTGGCTCAAATTTTGTCCGAATTTCATGGACTTAGGCGTATAGGTGTCTCGTTTATTTGTGGAGTGTTACTGAATGGTAAAGTTAAACTTTCATTCAACGAACTGGATAGCATTGTTTAATCTAGAGAGTTCCCTTTTCCGACATTGATCACTCTATATTTCAGGTAAAGTTGCAGATGAAAAAATAGCATAGGGAAGCGATTTTCTTAAAATATTTCGTTTGGAGAATATCTACTCTCCATACTTTATTTGAACAATAGTTCAAGTGGTACAGCGGTTCGATAGTGGCGATTCTACTGTACTATTTAAGCGCGAGAAATAGTGTCTAAGTTACCACTTTGTTTGTGATTTTAAATAATCTTCGAAACGGGATACCTCGTATCTTTGGACGGTACATCGAACATTCCTCGATTAGGGCCTGTCGCCTTCGTTTACGAGAAAGTATTAGCATAAACTACCTTACAATTTATTTCCTACCCGGCTTAGAAGCAGATCAAAGACATATCGAAAAGTGCAATGGGGTAGTTTAGTCGAAGTCATTCCTTTCGTACCCTGAATTCGAGTATGGGAGTAAGCAAATTCTCGGGAGACTGCTCGAGAAGCTCAGTTCAGTAAAACTGTGATCGTAGTGAGAGGAAAAAGACGAGAAGATATAAAGTAGTGTAGTGGATCGTAGATCTGTTCGACGGAACTCGGTTAATCACCTATGGGGCCTCGTTTTTCTCGTAGCCAAAGAGTAGCACGTTATAGCAACGAAACAAACGCATCGCAAAAGACTGGTAGTAGTGTTCTCGTAGTTGGTTAGCAAGGCAGATAGTAGGACAATAAGATGAAGTGTTCAAATTTAGGGAGACGCAGGCGAAGTTCGTTTCGGTGAGCAGAGCTCGGCAGCAGGTTGTCGATACGTACATCGAGCATCCCTTCTCTGTGTAAACGCGTTTACCTTCGTTCTTTATCTGATCGGGGTGCGAAGCCCCGGCATCAGTGGCATTTTTAGAATCGTCGACAATCCAGCGATTACTTTGAGTCGTTCAATTCGCAACGTTCGTGACAATTACCAAAGAGAACGCTTTAAGCTAAGATACCAGCAGTATTCCTGCAGAGAGGAGAGGGGAAAGTCGAAGGATAAAAAAAGTCTCAACGATGCAGCGTTGTTTAGATACCCTTCGACCGGCGAGTAACGGATTCCTGCCTCGAACGACCCGCGTTCGCGACAACACGTCAATTTACTCGTAGCGCGTAGAACGAAGTCGTAGCAAACTCGAACGAAGATTTAAGATAGATTTCTCGCTATTCGCGGGGGCGCGACGCAGCTCGATCGCGAGGAAGCGGAGTGTCGGAGCTCCCAAACGTAGTTGGGAACCGAACGACGCTCTACTTTCCGCGAAAACTTCAAGATTGTTCGCTCGATCTCGAGGGCGCCCGTTGTCGAGGTCGCAGATTGGCGAGAGTACACATCGAAGGAGACGAAGAATCGATGAGGAGAAAGAATATACATTCCAAGGTAGCGGCACGCCTATTATTATCGTACTATTCCCCCCGAGGGGTGGTGAATTTCGGTTTTGTCGCTAAGCATGAGCGAGCGAGCCGTAAATCGCGGACGACGATGGCGGATAGCGCGTCGTGGGCGCGCGGCAAATGGTCGGCGATAAGCATTTCTCATTCGTCGCGCCTTTCAGAGTATTTTTCGCTAATGAATTTCATGAAATTTCATAATGTGTCGTCAGAGGGTGGCGAAGAACGCCCACCTCTAGCACAGTGTACACGCGTGCACGATTAGAGAAAAAAAAAAATTAAAAGAACGCGAGGTCACGGAGCTATCTATGTGTGTATAAATTGCGTATCTATATACATATAAATAGAGGACACGCACGCGTGCTATTAACGTACATAATTATATGTATATGAGAATATACGTACCTAAACGATGAAAGGGAAGATTATGAGGAAAGAAAAACTTATGATCCATTCTAGATAACAGCAGACTATACATATACATATTAATATATTGTTTTGTATCTATGTATTTGGTAAACGCCATATATAGTATTTGATATTGATATCGATATATTTTGTGAGAGGCGCATTAAAAACCTTCTAGTTTTTTGTAATAGACCTACAGATACATATATATACATATATATATATATATATACATATCGGAGCATATCTATTATCTCTATCTATACATATCTAGGTAATTAGGTAAACGTTTATGTTGTTACAAACCTTAGTATTCTTTAATGAGACTTTTTAGGTGATCTAGGTTCGAATTAGTTAGAGCGATAATAATTTTTGACGAATTACTACTACTATGTATACGTTCCTATCATTGAGACTACTAGTTTTAACTAATAGTTTTTTGGGAAGTCACTATGATACCGTTAGATTAGAATATACTCTAGATGTTTCTTCTTGGAAAAACATCAGTTCTCTCTACTTCTAATCGGCATCCAAAGAAATTTATCGAATCCCGTCGAAGGGGAGTTTGCAAGAATACGCTATGCCCTTAGAAAGGGAACGCTGTGGCGAAATTAGAAATCAAATAAAGTAAGAGAAACCATAACGTTTTCCACGAAGAATGCATACTATCAGCGGCTTCAAAGAGACCTATTACAATGTACCTATTACTTTAACAAGCTACGTTACATAGTACGTTTACATTACGTTACACGTAATATTATACCTCTCTATAGGATATATACTAAATATATGTCGTGCGTATACCCGTCTATACCTTACCCCCCACCCACTTTGGTAACCCTTTGTCACCTAAACCTACGTACCCCAAAGTTACCTATTACTCGTTATATAGTATTTAACTCTTCTAAGCTATATAGCATCATTTACCTTAATAATAATGCGTGAGACTTGTGTCCTAGAAAGTACGTACTTTGCCCGAGAGGCTCAACAGTGTCAGTTTCGTAAGTAGACCAGATCTTAACATGCGGTTTATCGTTTTCTGTTCACCTTTCTGTATATGCTTTTTGTTGGGCCGGATTTTGGTTGTACGGGGAACGTAGCCGTTGCGCATAGATTAAACGAGAAAGAAGCCATAGTAAAGAATAGAACATGCGCCTCCCTCCTCCGTAAACATTAGGTGGGCGCCTACGCAAGTACGAACAAACGAACCGAAACCGGAAAGAAAAGGAAAACAGGAGAAAAAAAGGAAACGAAAAGAAATGAAACGAATTGACAAAAGAAAAGTGTTTGCGTTCCTCGGCAAAAAATGTTTTTCCGCAACATTCTCTTTCTCTCTCACTCTCTTTAAATTACTCATACACACTCACACTCTTTCTCTCTCTCTCTTTCTCTCTCTCTTCTGGGAAATATCCAGCGGAGGAAAGGATCAAACGAAATAGCCGGTAAAATTCCGAAAGAGTAACCCAATGGGATTCCACGTTGCCAAAGCTATCGATGTGACGTAAATGTTAATCGAGCGGCAACTCGATCGTAAACTCGAGCGGAACGAGCTTTATACGCTCCTCGAAACTGCAAGAGACTATTAATGTTAATGTCGTACGTAAACGTCTGCCCCACGTGAAATCAATTTGTTGCATCTGAGAAAGTACACGTATATTATTATCATTATACTCACTAATATTATCGCTATACATGTACGTATAATAATACATTTACGAAATACGGCAGTAATGCCGGCTACATATACCTATAACAACACAGAATTACATTACGCGTTGCAATATGCACATTACAAATAATATTTATATAAATAAATAAATATATATATGTATACACATAAATATTATATATATACATATATGTCTGACATACGAATCTATTCACGGAATTATACATAAATCGATATATATATATAGATATATATATTTATTATCGGTATGTATATATATATACATATATATCTATCTATGTTTATATGACGATAAAGATCAATGGTATTCAAATAAACACGAGATAATGTTCGATGCACATGGCGAAGTTTTCATTATTTTGTCTTACGGACGGATTTTCGGAAAGAGAGGAAACGTAGATAACGAAAATGAAAAGAGAACGATACGATGTCACGTGAAAAGATAGAGTTGTGTTGCGTGCTTGACGTAATCAAAACCAGCCCGGTAGAATGACATTTAGGTACGGAATCACTAATACTATTAATATGTATCAGTGTATCTTTAATGGCTAGAATAAACGCTCTTATACTTTTTTCCATCTGCGTAATATTGTGAGAGCAGCGTCGATATATGGACACTAGAATAGTGATACAGTAGTAGTGTAGTAATTGTGGTCGGTGTTTTTTTTCGATATTGTATCGTCGATCTAAATGTGGTAGTGGCGTCGATAATGTGTCACGCGGCTTGACGAAGTATGCACATAGTCATATTACTATTCACCATCTTTCATTCTATGTGTAAATTCAGAGACATCTAAGAATATATTCTAAGTAATAATACATGTAAGAGAGTTTCTTTCCGGAAAGGTGACCGGAGAATTGCGTCTTCCTCGCGTACGCGGGACACATAATCGGCCCTTAGATAAATATCTAATAAGCTATATAGTCAGCCTAGCAAATATTACTTAACGGTAAATGATTAACCAATACCTTGAAGGCTACAATAACCATAGATCATAGGAGGGTTTATTTTGTCGTAGAATTGAAAATACCTCGGCCTCGGCCACGCGTAGTTACTAGTACCTTGTCACAGAATTTAGTCGATGCGCTACATAGTCGATGCGATATACATCTATAAATAGTCAGAATCTTAGTTGTGTGGTCTTTCAATTAGTATCAAATTATGAAATTTCATGGATGCCTTTCTATCTCTCTCTATAATCTTCTACTTTCCACACTGTTTCTGTCTCTCTGTCTTTCTATTAATTTCTATATATTTTCATCTATTTTTCTCTGTCTAACCTAGAAGGCTTTTAATCCTGTTTCTTGTTTCGATTACTTTCTTTTTTTACCCTTCTCTCATTGTTTGAACCTAGTCATCCGTTACACTCGAATTACCGTCTACTACCAAAGAATTTCTGCAACGCTTTGCTTCATTACTTAACTCGTCTCCATGTACATATCTTAATTATTGTCTACGCATACCTTGGCCCGCACGAAGGAAAATATTGCCCAAGGTGTTTGCACACAACCAGAAACAAGTATTCAACGATTCTTCGATCTTTTCATTATCACTAGCCCACGTCATTAAATGCTATCACGTTTACATAGAAATTATCCCGATACTTTTCTTCGTGCTTGGTTGCAGAAATTTCTATCGAGACTTAAAGGATCGTTGCACTAACCAATACAAAAAAGAACATATGAAGGGAAAAGAATGATACAAAAAAAAAAGAAAGGAAAATATTTTAACCGTTTTGATGGATCTGAACTTGGTATTAATGTGATCTGTTTTTCCTTATAGATTTTATATGGTCCCTGGGAGCATTACCTGATGGTGAGTACATGAAATATGCACGAGCATTGCACAACCAAACGTGACATACCAACCGTTTCGTAACAACGTCCAATCACCCTTGACGTAAGACCATCGTTGTAATATTCACGCGGCGATCAATCATACCGCGAATCGAAAATTCCGTATTTGTTATTTGCACAGCTAGTTTGCGAGTCGCCGGAGCTCATGCACGATTCACGTGTACATACAACCGATCACATTCGTCTCACTAGAGAACCACGCATAACCTATCCCATTTCTATGGAAATCAATTATTCGATCAGCAACTAAAATCGTGTGGCCCTTAACGTTAGTCATTAGAAAGATAACATTGTTTGCACTGTTTGCAGTATGCAGGAATTTTAAATTACCATTACTTTCTCTTAACTTCTGCTATTAGTCACTTTGTTCACAGATTAAACTTTAACTTTAAAAGCAACCTATAAAAGAATCATTACAAATGGTGCCTCGTAATTTATGATATTTAAAGGAGGGTGCAAACTATATCACCTTTAGCGTCGGTACAGCGACAATGTTTCCTCTAAATGATATTCGTACACCTGACCAACACTACGTAACTCATTCGCCCCACGCAGTTCGAAGCTCGCTAGAGCTTCGAGCCAGCCAAAGTGGGAATAAGATTTAACCTCGTCTTATGCTCTGTTCACAGGTTTCTCACCGGCGGCGTACGCGGCATACGCGGCAGGCCGTGGCTATTCTGGGTACCCTAGTTTCGGACTGCCCTACCCGACAGGTAACCACCTTAGCCTTAACCACCTTAACCACCATAATGCGGCCCACATCGCGCCCCTGAACCTGAACTTGAACCTCATACAGGCGCAGCCTGCCCCCCATCATAATCCCCCAACACCGACACCGCTCTTTTACCATCCCAATTTGGACCTCTACAACGCCATGCCTCTGTGAACTAACTCGTTAGAATTCTAACAACAAAACTCGTCTCGAGCTATGCGCACACTCTAACCCCATTGCTACACGCTAACTGTGCTCTCGCTGTCGCGCACCGTCGTCGTCTTTGTCGCCGATCAGCCCCGGGAACCCACGTCGCGGCGCAAGCGAGTTGGGTGACGGGCAAGTAGTCGAGCCGCAGCTATAGTCAGACGAATCTGGGCTGTCGCCGCCGTGCGGAGGAGGTCTTTGTTTCGGAAACCGGGGCTTCGGCCCGAACTTCCCGAAAGTAAGGGTTTCGTCTAGAACTCCGTACACGGGAGCCGAGCTTCCTGAGATGCAGATCACTCGTCTGACTTCTCAGGGCTCGTACTACAGCGAGGCCACGTCGGTATGTACGACACTTTCGATGAGACGTAAAAATCGAGAGATTGTCCTTCCAAGTGGAGATCGAGATTCGCGGTACGCGATTTAATTCCACTCGCGTTTAAGAAATCTTTTGGTCGGGGTAAGCTAAAGGAGTGTAAGTTGCACTGCTTGAAATTCGTTCTTACGACCAGAGTTCTTTCGACAACGGCACATTCGGGTACGAGTTAGTAATAATTGATGTGTCGTCATCGTCGATGTTCGAACACAGTGTGCTTGTGCGCTTTACGTCCTCCGCGAGGGACATTGTACATTAATGGGCCACGCGCGTCCGCATCTGACGATCTGCAACTGCCGCGCGGGAAGCTTCAATCGGCAGAGTGTCGGGACGGCGAGTCGCTCGATACCAAGGAGCGGTGAACATTGTACAAAATGGCTATAAATTATCGTATCGATATAATAATCGTCGAGCTAAGATTTAAGGGTAACCGATAAGGGAGCTTCGGCTGTTAGCGAACTTTCTACCCCGTTCCGCGCACGATCGGCGAGATATTTGCCCAGCGATCGCCTTGCATCGTGATTAATTAAGTGCATATCACATTCACATCTATATTGAAGTATAGCGTAGTGATCAAAATTCTATTCATCGTGACGTTTTACATCACACGTGAATTATCATCATCTACGAACAACCCAACCCTTTTGATATTATCTTATAGAAAGGCACACTTCGTCGCGACGCTATGCCACAAAATTTATATTAGATTTATATTTTTAAATAACTCAGGGTACTGCTTTCTAATTCAGCATAAAATTCAATCGTTTTAATTTAAATGTCGTGAGTTAAAGCATCTAAGAATTGAAAAATTTCTAGATTCTTTTATACACTGACTAATTCCATGATACACTGACTTCGTAAAGTACGCCTACGCGAATACACATACAACGTGTCGATGTAAAACTGTAGATAAAAAAAAAACTCAATTTAGCGAACTAGGACAAGATAATGAAGGGTTGATGTATGGGGAAAAGTTACGCCGTTAAATCAACCCTCTGTTTCTTACTACGCTCGATAGTAGGTTGCGTGCCTTCAACTATCAATACCAAGCAGAACTCTGCTGGTACAGAATTTTCTTTCCAAACATCGAGGCTTTGCGATTCGAAACTGTTCAGCATTATTCCCTCCCCTCGATTAATCAATTTCCACTGCGTTCTCCATACAAATCGTTAAAACATACATCGGATCCAATCGACAGATCCCATCTAATGGAAACGTACCTCGCAGACTGTTATGAAATCAACGAAAATATCGAACTAAAAAAGGAAAAATCTCGATGCAAAATTCACATACCAAATAAGCCTTCAACGTTAATTAATATTAGCCAATTTATTACACCAGCCTGCATTATTACACGCGAGAAGTCCGTCGGAATTCACGGCAAGTGATCGCCATCGAACTCGCGCGAGGCCAAAGCTGTTCTCCAATTTCCCCGGGATATATTTAAATCGTTGGCCCATTAAGTCGATCGTAATTTAAAATTAATCGCACGCTCGCGGAACGGGGTAAAATGTCATTGTTAATATCGGGCTCGGGGGGGGGGGGAGGGCTGGGCTAACGGGAGGGCGAGTATCGATTGCGAACGATATGCGAGGGAACCGCGCCGCGGTTGACCCTGCACGCATAGATATACATGCACACGTGTACACTGGAGCAATTAATAGGAAACGATTCGAAAATGAACGCATCCACGGCCCGGTATCGGCTGATCCAAATCGAAACGGTTGATTGGAGGTAGTTGCGGGCAAAGTTTTCGGGGTCAAGCGCCCTTCACGTTGAATTCGAGCTCGAAATGAAAATCCGCGGTCCATGATGGACGAAGAAGATCAAAATAGAGTTGCAGGCCCCATGTCGTTATACATATACGGCCATCGAGCTTCGATTGGCTCGCGATAGGCGCTTCGTGGAAAGGTCCCTTAAGCTCCACAACAATCATATGTCCTCGGTTCGCTTCATTTTACGTTTAACTTTTGTGTTCCTAGTTTCTTACTTATTCTTATATTATACAGTATTATTTAATTTAATTTAATTTATTGTTTTACGGCGAGTAAGTAAAGATTAGGCAGTGGCGTTGCGTCGAAACGGACGCTCGAAAATAATGACCGCGTTGAAGTCGATCCACGTGGAAACAGAGAGATACAACGCACTAATCACGTCCCCTGTGGCAGGCTTTCGCAGGCGTAACACTGGTTTCAGAGAAGCTTCTTTCGATCCTGTAACTTCACCCTTGCCCTCTGTCTACCGCTCAGCCGTTGCTCTTATAACATCTTACTAGCCCATTTTTTTCCTTCTCTACTGTCCATTTCTGGTGATTTCTCTGCCTCGCTTGTCCCTCTTCGCAGACTATCTCTCTCTGTATGTCTCTTGTCACCCTCTCTTCGTTCACAATCACCCCGGGAAGAAGAAATTTCGAGGGAGAAAAAGTTGGAACTTGTTCGCTTCCGCACTCGTGTCCCCTCCTCCCCCTAAACGGGCGATGCTGCTGCTCTGTGTTCAAGCATGGCACGAATGTAGCGAATGAGTAACATAGAACGTCGATGGTAGCGGACAAACTGCGACAGGTGTCCCATGCAAGTCGGCTGGACGTGAATTAACGATAAGATAGAATGGAACATGAGCACCGAACTCTCGAGCAAAGTGATACTTGGAGGCGAACGCACGGCCGTGCTTCGATACGTTTCCGTGTCGATGGAGAATCGACGTCGCGCTTTTTCCCGCCCCGCCCCCCCCCTTCCCGCGTGCATCGATCCATAGAAGAATTCCCGTGGACGGGCAGAAAGAGAACTCATAAATAATGCACAATGTTTTTCGGACGTTTGCTCATCCCTTCGGAACGAATTCCGTGTCCTCCTTTCCCCGTTTCCCTTTTTCCAACCCATCCCCGAAAAGGAAAAGCTTGCTGGCGCTTTACTTTCCTCCGGGGACCCGGCGTCGATGCTTCCCGGAATCGCTTCCAATTTCCCTCGCCGCCCGCTATTTAACGCATTTGAATAACTTTGCCCTGTGCGGCCGAGGGCGGCGGAGGTGGGGTGGCACGCACACAGACACAAGCCACCTCGCCTTTCCCCCCTGCTTTTCTCTTACACCGCGTTATGGTTCACGAGGCATGGCGGTGGTAGATGGAGACGGGGATATCAAGCCACGATGATTGATCACCGTGAAACGAAAATCCCTCCCGCCTTGAAGCCGTCCGTACACTCCCCAATGTCCGAAAAACATTCGTTGGTTAAGCCACCCTCCCGACGCGCGACCGCGCGCGATCGAATTTCCTCGGCCAGAGGAGCCCGGATATTCCACCTCGTGAGATCGAACCGGCTCGGATTTACATTCCGTGAGAGAGATTCCCTTTGGACTGTGCAGAGAAGCTAGTACCCGTGGACGTGCCGAGAGAAGGAAAATGTATCTCTTTCCGGGGGAGGCGTTAGTGATTTCGCGTGAAATTGCTCGCTATCTGAATGGCGTTTATTCAGTCGAGACGATTCGTGGAGCGTCGGTATCCTCGCTCGAGGAGAGATAAAAAGATTTCTTCCGTAACAAGGGAGAAATAGATTCTCTGTTTATACGTCGGCTAGTTTTCTCAAAGGGGGATTTGAATGTAGAGGGTATATTGGATGATGTGGCACTTGCACGAAAAAAGGTACTCTCGCCTTGGACTGGTAGATCTCCACGTTTTGCATCGTCAACTCTTTCTTTAACCCCACAATTAAAGTTCAAGCGTGATTGGGTAGAGAAGGAGATCATTGGTGGTAAATATTAAGCTGGATGATAATTAAATTGCTACACTTCTCCGCGTTAATTGAAATCCACGTAGCTTTACATAGCCTTGTTATTAACACTAATGAAGTAATCAAAGTAGGAATATAGTTATTATATTACGATGTAGGAAATATCACGTTGTACCTGAAACTTCTTCCCAGCACGTCTTCTTCTCACTGCACACATAAATCTAGCAAAAGAAAACCATGTTTCTTCGCAAAAACGCGACGATTACATATTCCGCGCACCTAGTCACCCGTCTCGCAAAGGTACCACGAGTTTAACGACATCGACGTCACCCCTCGAAGACGGTCGGAACCTCCCTCTAATTCAACGACGCGAGGATAACGTTGCCTCGACGAGGGTAGCTGCCGCGAACGAAACTATTACATTTCTCTCGCCGCGTTAACGATTCGCGAGTACGGGTTCGTACGATTATTATCAATTTCCAACGAACAAGCACATGGGGCACCGTGCTCGCAGTTTCTCCGTTACGACGCGCCAGCTGCATCTGGCGCGTGTATCGCCTTAGCGCGCCGCCTGATAACCGCCTCGGTAGCTCTGATAACTCGTGCTAACGAGGGGAACGAGGGAATACGTTGCGATCGCCTGTCTAACCGCAGAAACCCCGGGGCAAAAGAGAGGAAAACGGAGAGTGTGCGTGCGCACGAGAGAGCGAGCATGAGTCTGCCAAGAGAAATAAAACCGTGAGGGCCCAGCGGGGCCTAGGGACTTAGGGGGATGGTGGTACTTTCAGGTGCCTTGGGACTACCGCCCCTAACGGCTGGAGACACGCCGCTGCACAGCTTCTCCGCCGAGTGCAGAATCATTCCCGAACAATGAGCACGAGCCGCGCAAAGACCTCGATACGAGAATCGAGACGAGGAACCAGAAGGATGTTAAAAAAGCGCGATGTGTCTGAGAGCGTGTGCACGAGAATTCACGGTGTCAGGGGAGGCGCGTAGAACGGGACGAAGGAAGACAGGGTGCGTGCTTTGTAAACGGAGCAGTGATTATTTTTGGGGGACGACTGGGCGAGTGAAAGGGGACGGCGATAGGCAATGTGGGTTCTTTAGACCGACGTCGTCGTTGTGTCTGTTTCTTGTCGATGGGAATGTTAGCAGGCTGTGTGATTCGTAAGTGATGGAGTGAGTGATTCGCGGAGCAAGTAGCTAAATCAATTCTTTCTTGGTGCCTGGTGGAACGTAGCAAACTTCGCTCCTCTTTGACACTGACTACTTCCTACTGTGCCCTTATAATAACGTGACATGTGATTTTCACCCATTTCTTCTTCGAACCTGTTCGTGATAACGAGCTTCCATTCTGCCTTCTGACACTTTTGCATACGAAGCAAGACGTGTCACGGATACTAGTCGGATCTTTCACGAATTTTAACAAAGGATTTGTGATTTTAAATGCTCCTCTTGTCTGTCCCTTTTCGTTTCTATCGAGATTCAATATCAAATATTACTGATTTTCCTTCACACGAAATTCAACGGTGTTGCTTTAGTTTCCTTGATGAAAAATAGCACGGATGTGAATAGTCCTTGTATGAATGCGATGCGTATATGTAATGTTACGAGCGTAAACATTATTAATTGTTTAGATCGCGTTGTCAAAATAATTGTCGTCCTTTCAGAGGATGTCTACATTTCCTAGTGAACCTCAGTCGAGTAATTTTGTGAACAGTGTGTCGAGTCATGACAATTCTGGGTTTCATTGCGCAGTACTATCCGGTATTCACTCTGCCGAGTGAATATTCATTGGATCTTGCTACGCGAGGGAAACGTCGGGAGTTGATTAAATCCGGAGTAAATCGGTTTCAATTTTAAATACGTATTAACCTAATTCTTATAATCTTCGGGCTAATTGAAATTTCCGCTTTCAGTGGGAAGCAAATTAATGGTCGTTGTGTTTCGTCGAATAAACACGACATTCTGCGTTGAATAACGATTCGTAACTGTTTATCAGTACACCTCACGCCCTTTCAAATTCAAGTTACATAGTTCAGTAAACATTTCCAACCTCCATATTCTAAATACATTTAATCTTCATCAAACACTGCTGTTGCAAAGTTCACCTAATCAACTAGAACTCAACACGTTCAAAGATTATTATATCTCCAACAGGGTAGAATGGTAACATTCGCTGAACGTCCAAAATCAACAGCAATTCAAATTTCAAATTTCTCCAACTGCTGGCATCTTCCCAGGTGACGTTCGGATTGACACTTCCATCCGCCTGTTATTATTTATCATCCGTCAGGACGCGCATTTCCTCGTAGCAGCCGCGATATAGACTAGCCCGGGAGTGCGCGATCGATGGGGGGTTCTCTGAAAATACTCTTTCAACCCTGCGATATTTCCACGCGCGTACATCAATCCGTCGTACGATTGGTGTACGCGCTGCACGCGCGTGCACGGCGTAGGCGTGCACACGCTCAATCCGAGTCCCGTCCTTTTCATTGGGGGGGGGGGGGGGGGGGGGTGGGTGTCGTGGTGTGTGCAAGCCTGCCGGGGCATCGGGCGAGCAAAGGGGTTGGTGCCGGGGGTTGGAACGGGCTGGAGAGGTGCACCGTCGTATTTCACAGTCATTACCGTAACGTGTTACCGTGCGCGCTCGTTGCGCCACGCAATAAATCGTCGGTTACCGTTACCATGGATGGCGCGCAAGAAGGGAACGGGTGTCGGAGGGGTGGTCTCGGGTGTTATTGTGGCGCCCCAAACCCCAGCGTTCGTATCAACCCCTCGGGCTGCCTAGCGGCCTGCTCGTAACAATCGTAACCTCTTTTTCCTCTCTTTCTCCCATCAACGGCGGAGTCTCTTTTCGTCGTCGGACGACGCGAACTAGTCGGTTGACTGCTGCTCAGATTTCGCGCCAAAATTTCATTGTCGATGCCGCGACGTTCGTTAATGGCTACGCCACGGAGAATGCGGAGGTTCTCGTAAGATCGCCGAAGTAAAGCTGCGAATGACAGGGTTGGTTCTCGGATGTCTTCTCGTCTGAGAATCACCGTGTGCAGTGGCTTCTGTTCGTTTAAATGTATAGGGATTAGGTAATGATGAATTATTGTAATCAGTTTGTTCTTCTTTCTTTTGTTGATTTCTTTTATGGTGCTCTTTAGTTTCGTTATTTTAAAATGGTTTACACTGATTTCTTTACCCCCATTTTGGTGTACCGTTGTTCATCGCTACCCGAAGGGCTGATGTTCGTAGTCACTGTCGAAGTAGCTACGAGCAATTTCGATATAAGGATTGGAAAAACTGCATTGATACTCCCTTCCAGAAATCAGCCTACCCTGAGGTCTTTCCAGATCAAATTATTTCGTGGCTTGCGTGTGGAATTGGGATTATATTCATATATAGTGCACATTTTCTCGGCATCTTTTAAAAACGCTGTTGGCTCTGTTGTGTGGATATATCCCAGCCAATCGTCAGCCACTGACAAGAAGATTTTACGAAGATTCTTCTTTCAATTTTGACCTATTTGTACAGAATGGTAAAATACAAGTCCCTGTTGCTGTATGTAAAGCGTCAAGTGTAGATACTCAATAATTTTACAGATACGAGTCGTTAAAAATAATTACAACTGCAAACTTAAGAATACTGAATTCAAAGGTTGAGAACGTCGGTCTGTAATTCTCAACGTAACATAACAAAATTTTAGACAGTAGCAAAGTTTCTATAAACGCAGTGCTCTTCCATGCTTCGCGTCTCATTAACCATTGACTGGTACTACTTGCCCCGCGGCATCCTTTCTTAGAACAGATACTTCCAGACACATTATTCAAACCACTTGCATATTAAAACTTGCCGAGTATCTACCCCCATCATTTTACACAGATTTCAACAGAAATTCTTATGCTATCATCCTGCCGAAGCAAGTAGAAACTCAAGAGTGTCTTTCGAAACATTCCCCTAATAACGTTTGCATCTGAAACAGCCCTAATCAACGTCGTCGCTACTCGGCGTGGCCCACGATTTCCCATAATCTCTGTTACCCGTGCTAGCTTGGAATCTCGCGTATCCAATCCGCTTCTATTCTCCCGCGACGTTAGACTTTACGCTCCTCGTGCGTTTGTCAAGGGTTGCGCACCCTACCACTTGTACCATACACACCGATGCTGTTGTACATATATTTCGCTGGCACGAGGCGGTGGAGCCACGCGTCGTGGCTCAAAGGAAATCTCGTCGTCGCGTCAAAGAATCCGGAGTATTCGGAGGTTTAGCGCGCGTCAAGGATTTCGCGCTGTCATCGTTCGCGCGCGCTTGAAAGCGCGTGCTGCTCGCTTCTCGGGACGAATGGAATCTCGCCTTCGTACGTGCTCGGTACAAATGCGCTCGAGATGCATAGATACGTATACACGAGGGTGGTCGGTAGGCGGGAACGTCCTCTTTCAGGGTGTATTCGATACTCACGAAGAGGAGCGCGCCACCGCTTCCGGACCACCGTGTACATACGCGCGTTTATACGGTTACTCGTGGACGCGTGCAGATGCATGCGTGGGTGCGTGGGATGCCTCACTATCCGTTAAGATTGAAGAAATTGGCTGTACGACATCGTTTTTTTTTTGAGAAACGAATTTCATTTGGGAGCTTTAGAGGGTGTAATTAATTGATTGGCTTAAGTAACTTTATTCTGTTGGGAGGAGTGGATTATAGTTGGGATAGAACTAAGTGGTTGCTTGAGTATATTAAGAGGCTGTCTTCGCGACGTAGATTCTCCATCCTCTGGATGCTATTTTCTATCTAAGATCTCTTTCTCCTGGATGGTGCAAGGAGACATGCATTACCTACAAATAGAGGAGTTGAAATTATTTGAAAGTAGAAGTTGTGCTCGGTGTGATTGACTGTTAGAGAAGTAACCAGTTGGTTCTGTTCCAAGTATAACTATTTGAATTATCATTGAGGTATTATTTAGTTATCATTTCTACCGACATTTTTCTATGACGTGTAACATTTAGTGTCTTACGTGTCAGTGTCCGTTTCTGTATTTTCCGTTTTATTTCAGTAACTCAATGACACTTAAGTGAGCACATTCCACGCACAGGCCCAAGCATACACGCGCGAAAATATACATATATATATACATAAAAATATATATATATATATATATACGATTATCTATATATAAGAAAAAGAATTATATACATATAAATATAAATATATAAATATATATATATATATATATAAATATACAAAGGGAAGTATGTAAATTAATGTTGTTCATATTTGTTGATATACAGATCGTACATAAATTCTCGATCGAATATCATTGATTTCTACGATAACGATCAACCGCCACTAATAAATAATTCTTAAGTATCGCTAATTATAACAACGCGGCGTTATTCGTCAAATTAGTCTGTCTGAATACTTTTTTCTTTGTACATCGGGAACACGATCGTTGATACTCTCTTTTATCTGTTTCTCTTCTTTTTTTAAAATTCGAACGTCGAATAATCATTGTCATCGCAAAACAACGCGATACTGCGGTGCCTCTAATTACAAAGAACCGATTTGACTGACAAGCTGGCTTTTGTTCATCCGTGATTGGCCACGGCCACGCTTTCAAACACGCTCGACAATCGGTCGAAACGACCGCCATTGTCTGGCCCCATGAAGCTTTTTTCGTTTCTATCAGCATCTGTTTGCAAGAAACACGAGCATCCCCCGATCGATGGGACGTCGTGACAAATCGATACACGAAGTCCTCGATATCCGCCCCACACCCAACCCTCCGTGCCCCTTGAGTATTCCAGGAAAGTTCGATTATCGCGTATCGATTGTCTACGTTTCTACCGTATAAGTATTATGGCTTCCTTAGTCTTACGCAGAAACGATGTGTCCGCGACGTTAAAGAGTTCCCTCGAGGTTATCGCGCTTCCGTGTATCGGTGTGTCACGGTTTACCTACGAGAACAGTGTTGGGAAAGCTTCGACAAGACTGCCGCACGGAAACGAGCAGATTTTCCCAATCAGAACGTTGGAGGATTATCTATAGTTTTTCCGATGTAATCGGATAAAATTCGCAGCGAAGCTTCTCCAACGCTGGGCAACTGAATCACTCAGTCCCCTAATCGCTCTGATTCTCCGCACAGTCGGTTCAGAATAAACCGACTGACAAAAATCACAACATCCTCTCACGTGAATCTCTTGACCGGCAGTTACGAAAATGTTCACAGACGCATGGCTGGCAAACTCTGTGGTCCTTCGTCAAGCAAAGCGTCGCCTGCCTCTACCCCCATTCCATTAGGTACTGTTTAAGACACGAGATATCGAATGAGTAACGACACGCGCACGCAACACACGCACGCGAGTACACACGTACACCGCCGTCTATCCACACGATCACACACATACACACGCGCGCGTAAAACGCGCAGATAAGCGGGCGAACACGTTACACGTACACACCATGGAAACACGAGAATGGCCTGCGACGCAAGGAGAAAAAGATTAGTTGCGAAAGCGCGCAGCGCCGCTTCCCGCAGAAGCGAGACGGTAAAACGTTTCACGTTCGAACAGACAGGAACGGAGGAAAGTCCGTGTATGGAAAGAAAACGGGTAAAACACGTAAACACCGAACCAGAAACAAAACGAGAACGGAGGGAACAGAGGGAAATCGATGGGGAGAGGCGAGAACAAGGCGATCGTCTTGCGCTTGTCGATCAACCCCGACACATTCTCTCTTTCCCTCTGCTCTTCCATTTTCATCAGAAACTTCTTCTTCTCTCTCTACTTACCAGTAGAATTAGGTAGATTACTGTGTACTCCTGAATACCGTCGCTTCGAGAGGAAACCATAACGAGGAAACGGAAAAAGAGTACAGGGATGAACGCACGTCCGAATCTAGGATGCCCACTGGCGAGGCTGTGCGTGTCTGTCCGTTCTTACGGTCACACAACCGTGTCTCTAAAACAATGATTCACTTGCAAAATATCAATCCGACGCGATGCTTAGACACCCGATCACAGAATCCCAAATGATTTGAACCCGCGAAACGCTTCCCCTTCTAAAATATTCAATCGACGTCTAGACAAACCGACGAGAGTTCAAAATAAAAACAGTCGCCCGTCTTTCTAACGTGAACGACGACACGTCCAGCATCGCCAGCCAGCCAAAACCAATAGCCAAGATAATCCCCGTCGAAGTAAAAAAAAAGTCAACGATCAACGCGAAAAAAAAAGAGAGAAAACTGTCATCATTCTTGCCCCTTCGTTATTGTGCATGCGTATTTGAGGGGGAGGGAAGGTAACGAAGTGAAAGACAAGTTCGTTCGGTAGCGTACAAAGCAGTAGGTGAATCGCAGAGTTCGGGGGTAGACACTCGTGCGAAGAACTGCCAATTTACGAGGGCAATTGTGCCCGGGTTGCAATTAACTTTTACAATTACGATGCCTCTCCCTCCCTCCTCCCCATTCCCTCTCCCGCCCCCCACCAAACCGTTCCATTCTTACTATCTGTCTCTTTTCCCCGTCCCAGAATCGAGACTGGTTCCACCATCTTTTTCCCTGTCTGTTGCTACCCTTGGAGGATTGCTACCCCCTTCTTCATCCCCGTCAGTCTGGAAAAAGTTTAACACGTGTTTCTCTCTAGTAGACGTTTGATCTTCGTAGTGGTTGAGATGTAGTCACGTTCTATGTAATCTCTAAGCTAAAACACTTTAATCGAAAACACTTAGCGTAGGTCGTATAGATAATAACGATATAGGCGTTCCCGGGTGTACAAGCTGAAGCATCCTGCCGCTGCCTGATCGACGATCTCTCGTCGCTGTTAGGTCGATCGAGTTTCCCGATCGCAATCGTTACCTGGTGCTGCTAGAAATTCGAAAACGAACCGATGATGATTTACCGTGTTGTCTTTTTTAACCATGAGACGCGTGCGATTCTTTGCGTGTGGAATATTAGATTGCGCATCCTCGGGTCGGTTGTAAAATATCGATGATACGTTAAGAGAAGTTGGATGAAAAGAATTTAAGTTCCTATAGAGTTAATGAAGTACATCGAAGTTTCTAATCGCAGGATAGGTGTTAACGGTGCAAGTGGGATTATGTAAGAGCCTTTCGTTTTCGTAGTTCTCAGAATTTCCAATTTGAATTGACGTTGATGTTACCGAGGCCTAGAGTGCTGCCGAACGACTGATTTCACCTAGCGTCATTTTGTGTCTAGGTGTAGGTTGAAGTGATTTCTTGAATAAAAGAGATTTGGCAGGATGCTGACGTTGCGATACCGCTATCTCTTATCCAGAGCAAATTACATATTGCTAAACGTAGAGTAAGGCATCCGCTAAGTTAGGCGAGAGTAAAGAACGTAAGAAAGAGAATACCGACCCTCGTAGAAGAGATTAATGCACCGAAGCAAACTGCCCCCCCAACAAAAAAAAATGGAAAGCCGTTCGAAACGAGAATAATCGTGCTTTCTGTATCGTTCTCCCATTTTACCTTCCTTTACGCCTGTTCGATGTCCCCGATCTCCATCCCCAGCCACCTTTCTGTCGTGTATTTAAAACGAAACGTCGAAGCAAGGTCCGATTAAAAAAAATAGACGCATCCGAACCTCACTGTTTCGTAACAAATTCATCTCTTTCGCACCTTAATTACTAACGTTGAGTTTCAAACAGCCCATTAGCTTCTCCTGTCAAGATCGTTCTTTCTCCTGTTTACTTATGCTCAAATCTTCAGTATTTCTCCTCCAACAAGTATTAAACATTGCGCGAGAGAGAACACCGCGAGCTTGAATACTCAAGCGAACGATCATTCGAAAACGGACACACGTTAGTAATTAAGGCTGGATTTCAATTCTGGGAACGCCTAGGAAATCTATTGTTCCACCTTTTCAAAAAATTCTGAATAGCCTAAAGCAAACATTTTCGAAAACAATCGTGAAGCCGTGACCGTTAATTGGACAATGAATAATCAATGGCAAGGATTCATTACTAAAGGTAATTAATTCTATTCAGACCGTTGCGAGTCCTTTTTCAGCCTTGCTTTTCCGATCGTTCTTCCCGAATTTCTGAATATTTTACCCCCTCCCCCCCTCCCCGCAACCCTGCCCCCAAGAATCCCCCGTTGTAACGTAACATGCGTTCGCGAAAGCTGTGATCCGATTTCTATTGCGTTATCGAGTCGTCGTTAACGAACGAGAAACGAAAGATAGAGGATTCACGGATCTCGATGGGATCGCGAGCCACGAGACCGTGTTAGTGACGAATAATTACGTGGACACGATTCAAGTTGCGTGCACGGAACGGAGAAAGGACGCGACACGTCCTCGTACCGATACATTAAGAGGAAGCGAAGATTCACGAGGGGAGCGAATCATCAGGTTTAACGCTCGTTTTTGCATGAATTTTAATTTCGTCGATGAAACCAGCGACGTGCTCGAACGAGAATATGGCGCAAACCATCTGTGAGACAGAGAGAGAGAGAGCGAGAGAGAGCGAGAGAGAGAGAGAGAGAGAGGGGGGGGCTTGTGAGAGGGACATTGAGTCGCTGGTTGAATAATAAGCTGACGCCAAAGAGAAGACACATCTGTCCTGAGCTTATACATATGTTAAAGACACGATGCTTAAACAATATTATTGATACTTTTATGCGTGGCTATAGTTCGCTCGCGTTAACGTCACCGTCCCCATCCAATCTTCAACGATCAAAGGACAAGAGAAATTGTTCGCCTCGATCACTGTGCGAGATCTTACGGCCTTGATTGCTTCATTTTCGATTCCCTCGGTGGATTCTAACGATCGCCCCTTGATCTAGGGGCGTGGAAAACAGATGCCAGAAAATTGGCCCACGTTTCCGGTGGTGCTGTATACGAAAACGACGCGGTTAACGTTATCGAGCTATGGTCCGATTGTTGCTATTCGTAAGATTGTTGTTATACCGCTGTGATCGCGCGTGGGTTTCTATAATACGTTGCCCGATCCGGAGATCCGTTTGATCGTCCGCGTTTCGCGCTCACCGAATCGTTTGCGAGAGTATACGCAGTGCCTGGCGGCACTGGCATCCGTAAGAACACTTGAAGACACACGCGTCGCTGTCGTCACAATAAGTTGGTGAATTGGGGAAACGTTCGAAACATTATACCGTCCATGATGTTGAAATATTTATGGGGATCGCACGATAATTATTCGCGGAGATGAATACGTTGCGCGCATCGGTTGCTATTCGCCATTGGTCTTTCTGTTAGTAGCGAATGGTCGTTCGCTCGGTGATTTCGACAAACGTGTCCATCCCCCGCCAAGGGAAGGGAGAGTGATTTGATACTAATTTTACTCGATAAATTTTAATCCTCGCCTATCGAAAATCTTTATCGCCGTTGCTTTTTCGAAATAATGTATATTGTACATATATTTTAACGCTCGTTATGGCTGCTCGGATGCTTTCCTTTCTAAATCTAGCTTACCTTTTCTCATTGCCGCGAGGAGACGAATGGTATTTCACACGCAAAGTTCTCTCAGGAAGTCACTTCAAGTTTTCTTACCCATGCTTACTGATAATTATTCGACTCATTGGCCGGTGAGAGTTCTATGTATATTATACGTATACATATATATCGTTCTTGATGTAAATTTTTTAAAAGTGAAAAAGAAAAAAAACGGTAAAACTTCTTCTTTGAAACCCTGTGAGCTCTATCGACGATGCGCCTTGGAAAGAGGATATTTGTAAAAGACGACGAGACCATCCGAGAATTTCCGAGACCATCTCCTACCAGGGTTCGGGCAATTTATTAAAAAACACCAACGATAAGACGAGAAACGAATAATAATAAGAGGAAATCCACAGTCAACGAGAGTTTTGTAAACGTTCCAAATGGGTATTCGGTAAAAAAGAAAGAAAAAAAATTATGAAAGAAAGAACGTAACAGCTAATTGTCCATTAGAGATCAATCTCTTCATCTGTGTTGAAGCAAAACGAGGAGAGGAACAAGTTTATTTACACGTGCGTACATATTAACGACACACAATGTAACGATTCGCTGAAGCTCTATTATTATAATAATTAAGGATTATAAATAATGAATGTCTGTAATAAATAAAAACTACCACGCAAACAGATGACGTTGAAAGGTAGAAAGCATATCCATGGAGCGTCTTCATAGTGAAAGAAAGGATTTTCCAACGATTTGGATTGAATTTATTGATATATCGATTTTAAAGAATTTATTAGATTACGAAATTTTCGTTCACTGACGATAAAGAGAAACGTCTACGTCTTTCTTCCAGTATGGGACAATGCTTTTCAGTTCGAGTTACTATGAGCTAGGTATCATCTGGTCGGTACATTTCTTTCTTGAAGCAATTCAAGTATTCTCACATTTTTCTACTATCTGTCAGTTTTCATTTCGCTGCATCCTTCTGGCGAAATTGGATTACATTCTGGCATTAAAAAGAGGAGATAAATCATGTAATTGTGCACTTTTCAACGAGTGCTGTTCTGGTATCACTGGTACACAACGAGGAAAGTTGAAGGCAACGAGCAACTTTGACTTGCATTTTCTAGGACGTACTCGAAACTTGCGATGCTGGGTTAAGCGCGTACGTAACGATATCAAATATCACGTTACTCGCATCTGTTTAATTAGAATTATGATTTAAGTGCTCGTTAATGGAAGAGCTGTGTTGCCGAGTTTTGCCTCGTTCTTGACATAAAACATATCAGATCACGAAACTTATCTAATATATCAGTTGCATTATCGTTATCAAACATAATTAATGCACACTTCGAAGGAAAGTCCGTGTAGAAATTAAGAAATTGGTTTCTTTAAACCTCTAACGATCACAAATCACTCCTTTACGATTCTTCAAAATTTTTACAATTACCCATTAAAAGCCTTCTTACATTCAGACACTTTTGTTACTCACAACTATTATAATATCTCAAATAAATTCACACAATTACCACCTTCTTTTATCGCTACCAAAACAATATATCAATTAATTAATTAACTGAAATTAAATTAATTCAAATAAATCCACATTTTGGACCGCCCCTACTTTAAATTACCACCTAACTTAAAATTTATCCAAAACTCTATCATTCTATTCACCCTCCAAAGATCACAAAAGTGTCCCATGTGAGAAGGCTCTAAGGATATACGATCACTATTACTTCCTACTACGGAAGTCTAAGCAAAGGCGACAAAACATGTGCCTCCTGTGGGGCTTAATCCAGCAGCAAAGCGCAGTAACTCCCACGAAACCTAGCGTTACTATTAACCTTATGCCCGTTAAACTTCTATAATCGCGATGTCCTGGGGAAAAGTGTGTGCATAATATAAGATCGGTGATGTCTGTTGTTGGGTAGGAGCGGTCGTGTACCGCGCACTGGGGCCAAGGGTGGGCCGAGTGTCCGTGAGCCCCAGCGGGGGTTGCACCGGTAAGCTTCAACCCCAAAGTGCCAGGTTGTTCCACCAAGTTCTCGTGTTCTCGCTCGTGTTGACGGTAATCGTAATCCGTAGTACGTAGTACGTACCCAAATTCCACGTACACAAACATAGACACCCACGCACACGCACGCACACATACTCGCGCTTAGTACACGTATTTTTCCTTTCTCTGTGTCCTTTCGTTTTTCCATCGTCATCGTCGCGTCGCGATTTACAAGACAGCAGCTATCAATGCGTTTCGAAATACCGCGACGAACACCCTTTTCATAGCGAAATCCCGGAATAGAATAAAATTGTACTTCGTGTTTCGCTGCCGGAGAGCCACATTGTCGTACGATCGATACGTGATTCTCCAAGTACAATGGGAGATCGATTGTTTGTGGTAAAACGTAGATAATTAGCCTGGATGAAATTATAGCGACGTTCTCTTTTGTTCTGTTTGAAAATAACGCGGATGAAATGCCAGAGCTATCAATGGAGCCTATTGTTCGGTAATTAATACGAGTGTACGGAATTTATATTTCAATTAGCGCGTCGGTTAAGAAGTTTCCTGAATCAGGCCATTTAGTATTTCGAATTGCCTTTTCTTGTTCTCTTGGAGATTAAATTCAGTTTTTGTGTATAAGTATAATGAATTTTGATGCTACTAGCATATCCTGTAATTTTACTCGAATACTAGAAAAAGTTCACGAACTTTATGCCAATCTCGAATTCACCGAAAATTAATGGCCCAATTTAACCATCGGTCGACCGCATGCGTATTGTACGCTAAATTATACTCATCGTTTGGACATCTACCGCAATCATTTACCAATACCGTTCCAATCATAAATTCGTATCAATGTTTACGGCTTGCTGATAACATCGGTTCACCTACATATGCACACGTCAAACTGGACACACCTTACACACGATACGTTACTTGTTCTTAATTAATTGGATACGAGTCGTTGTTGCCAATTAGTTGTCTTAGGTACCCATAGTTCGAGCATTGTTGCCGAATAGTGTTTATATTGAATTGGTAGGAGTTTTTGGTACATATATTGTTATATATATACACACACATATATATATATATATATATATATATATATATATATATATATATATATATATATATTCTTATGGAATGCTTAGGAGACAGAACGCCGTATTTTAGTTGTGCATCCGTTTGTTCGTTGTTTCGCCTGTAACCATTTCGTCAGCGAGGCTGACAGGATATCCGGTCACGTGACGAGATTCGACAGAATATTCATGAATACAAAAATGGGAGAAAATGGCGTTTGCAAAATCAAAGTTGGGGCGTTATTCAATTGAATTTTTATTTGCGGTCTTACTCGACTTTGATTTCATCGATTGTTACACATAGTCGTGTTTGACTGTCAGTCTTTACTATTCACGTCATGGTTGATTATATTGTACTCAAGCATGGAAAGAATCTTATTCGAATGTCAAGTCGAATGCAATAAATTGGTAGAGTAATACTGTATTTCTAATCAACCTATACATTTCCATTCGCATAAAAGTTTACATAATTTGTGCTTGCTTAGAGATTCACTTCGTGCACCCTCCAGAACAATATTCAAAGTAACGAAAATAACTGTTCAGTCGAATCAATTTCTATTTTCTAACAAATCTGTATCGTCTCCGTGTTCGTTCCATCATTCGAATAAGATTCCATCTCCGGCTTCGGCCACGAGACGCAAACGCGGCAGAAATTAATCAGAAACCAGCAAAAAGGACGCGTGTCTAAGATCTTTCGTTCTTTGACGAATCAAACCGGAAATGCACAGACACCTTGCCGTTTCATCAGCACGAAAGTCGGAGGGACCGAAGGAGGTACCAAAGAAGAAGAAACGTAGAAAGGAAGTCGAGCTGTGCCATTTTTTTTTCTCACGCGAGTGGATCACACCGATGAAATGATCATCTGGTTGATTTACGCGAGAAGCTGAGCACGGAAACGCCGTCGTATATTCTCGTCGCGTAAAACGTTCCTGGGAATATTGACGTCGAGGCGTTAGGTAGGAACGAATCGATACGGACCGAAAATAATCATTTTCGATTCGATCCCATCGGTGACGCAGCGAGATGCTGGTGTTTTCCGTGCTCTTGTCGTTCTCGCCGAAGGAAAAACACATATTTTACGCGCAGTCGGACGGAATTTAATTCGCTGAGGGGTTCGCCGATCTGGCTGTTTTTCACTGGCACGGATTCGCTCGAATAATAACGCGCGGCGCCTCCGACGCGTTCCGTCGTCGATTAAAAGCAACAACTATATGTACAGGGTGTTACATGACTGTTGGGGCTTGTTTTAATATTGGATTCAGTACTGGAAAAAAACAGGAAAAATTTCTGTAAACGTATGTCCAACTTCCATCTCGATGCAAATAGTTGAATCCTAGATCCGTTTGTGCGATGCAAAATTTTCAAGATTCTTCAAATATATTCGCAGTATTCTTGGGAATTATGCTGAAGTATTCGAGTGCTATCAATTAGTGTTTTATAAGCTCATGGATGAAAGTGTTTGTCATCATTGCCGCGAAAATTATGGGGTAACAGTTATTCCTCGATAACAAGGCATACTATGGCATATATTTATAAGAATTTACATTTCCCTATCGTTCTCCAGCCTTGAGTACATTCTTAAGGCAGACCCCCCTAATAACGAAACACTCTGTACAATAAAATGTTGAATCTGTTAGAAGAATAGTAGGTTGAATGGGATGAAATGTCGGGCGAGAAATATTAACATCCATGCAGTTGATTACCGCGACATTCGAGAATTTTGACTCGAGGAAGCGAAATGAATCGAAAAATCGGTAATTTCGTTGGCGTAATTAGTAGATTTGCTGCGAGCGCATAAGATTGAGCGACGGGGATAAGTATCGAAGAAGCGATTTAAGGAGTGACCGCCACGAACGATTTCATCGGTGCGTCGGAAACTTTGAATTACTTTTCGTTGACTCTTTTCAATCTTTTCCCCTGTCTGACCTCGTTCATGGTGCGCGTAATGCATTTCTGTTCTCGAGACGACTTCTGTTTACTCGAATTGATACGAGATTCTTGGGAAACTTCCTGACGGAGGTTGGCTTCCTTCTCATGGATCTCTGCGCGGCGGAGTTCGACGTTCTCCGAATAAATTCTTATGCCGATTTCATTATTCAGGCACGTTTCGAATTGTTAATCGTATTACTTCGCGCTGGCGTATTACTCGAGTAATTCTTCTGACGCGAAGAAATAATGTACTCTAAAATAGAGTTTCAGTGAAATTTTATTTGAATGATTAATAACGACTAAGACTGATGACTTAAGATTAATCTTATAATGGTAATTGGAATAACACTTTAACAAATTCCCTGTTTATTGTTTGAATGGCATACTTTACTCGTTGCTGTTGCATTAAGAAAACGAGTAATTTGGTATACAGTTACTTAAGTAGCCATTTCACTAAGAATACACTTACGAGTTACCAATGATTTTTTATTCGTCGCTTTTAGTACTTACGTATTTTTCAAATAAGATTTTACTGACCCATTTTCCAATTCACGTGCTTGCTTTAGCTTCTTCGATATTCCTCGGTGTCGCAGCAGGTCTGGCTATTAACTGATGCTTCCACTGCGAAGTTCACTTCTCACACAGAAAAATAACCTGTCTTAAATACTCACTTGCTGCAGCCGCCTAACCTCGCGAACTTAACTGCTCCTTTCCACCGTTGTTGTACACGCCGTCCTTGTTGAAACTGGGCGCCAGTGCAAGGAATGCTTAAAATTTCATTAAATCAACGTCATAGTGATTAGAACGTTAACAGAGTCGTAATACTTCGATATGTCAAGTACATGAGAGAGATAACTGTCTTATAAATAACAAACGTAGCGTAAGAGTCTCCATTAAACAGTATTCTTCCTATATTCTACTTTTACGTGTCGTACTCGTCTCCATAGTGCCTAGAATAGCCCAGAAGTAATGGTAACGAGAGATTTTTTAACTAACATGTATACATATACATATCTATATACATATTTATATATATATATATCTCTACTTAAATCCCGTATCTCGTACTGGTGTTGGATGACTGCCTAGCTCATAGTAAATAGATTACTTCCAAGACTTCCAGTTTCTATTATTCGTATGAGTAACTAAAGCCTAACCGCTGCATTAGTTTTCACTAGAACTTAGCCTAACGTCTTTAGACCTGTCTGATTTGGGGAAACGGCGTGGACACGCCGACGGATTTCTGTGTAATAAAAAATGAACGTGTGTAGCATGGAAGTGAGAAGGCCCCGAATCCTTTCCGTTGGACAGCGCGGAAAGGATTCCCCGTCGGTGGAGGAGAAGGTACGGGCCTGGTACCGAGCCGCGGTATTCGCGGCCCTGCTCCCGACTCTCGTCGCGCGATCATTGTCCAACGGAGGCATCCGGTCGGAAAGTTGCATGCGTCCAGGCTTCGATGTCCGTAGTTCTAGTGAAAACTGAAATCGGCTCGCGACCAAAGTAAACGCTTTTCGAGTCGACCGTGCGACCCATAGCCCGACGAGAGTGCTGATCATTGAATATTCGTAATCTCGCTTCGTTCTCAAGTCCCTCGACGCCATGTTGAACTGTGTTCAGTGTTCTGGTTAGTGCACGCGAGCTTAGAGCCTCGACACGCGTACACTTTGCTTCATTTCCCCCGAACTCGTTCGCGGTCTCGTCTCGCACACCCTTTTGGTCTTGCTGTTGCCTCGAAACTCCCACGCGTTCATTCGATTCGCCGCTTTGCACCGGCTATGGGTCACTTTTGTACCGCGCGAGACACGATTAAATTTGAGTCGAGTAATCGCAAAAGAGGAAGGGGGAGACGTCTGGGCCAGGACCCTTGCTGAGACCGATGACGAAGACTACCTTGAAGAAGCAGTCACCTAGGGGCGAGTAATCTACCATCTACCTAAAACCTACTGTCTCTTAGAAACGTCGTCGTATATAAAGTGGTTTTTTATTATTATACATTATTCATAGTAATCAGACCTAGTCTAGCCACCACGGGGGTGATCGCTGGCGATTCTACCCAGGACGATAATCGGGGGAAACTTTGCCGTCGCTCCTCGCGCATATCTGCAGCAAGAAGCGTTTATCGAATCGTCGAGAATGTCCTCCCGTGGTGGCGCGAAACCGTAGACAACTTAGACAAATCGAGCTGAACGGATCTGAATAGTCTCTGGTTAGAAGCAGTCAGTAGCAAGATTCGTTGTCAAATTAACTTTTGTAATTTAACGTTTACAGTAATTAATCTTAGTTACATGCTGGGATTGCCAACGTTTCTTACGCGCGCTCCGATGATCTTTCACGCCCCAAGACCGTGCGGCCCGCGGATTCTAACGGCGTACGCCTAGAGTGACGGAAACAAGAGCAGTTGGCAGCCTTAGCGGTGTTTAGGCTATAGTCAGAGTTTCGTTCTGAAATAGAACACGTCGACCGACCGTAAACAGTATCTTTATCCGTTGGAAGAGAAGTTTTAAGTGTCGTCTCAGTTTGATTAAATGGTTATAGACATAGTAGTACGATGGAGGCGAGTCCGAAGGCTGCGGTGACATTAAGCCCGATGCCTTTCGAATCGCCGGTCCATAGTTCATAGACCAATTTTCATAGAACAGTAGATTAGTGCGTAGATAGTATGGGAGTGATACCTTTCTTTTGTGTGTCGTGTGTATATCCGCAGATTTAACTGTCCGTATCTTTCGTAACACGTATATGTATATTAACATACTATCCTTTTCATTGTACTGACCACCCGCTGTGTATCTGCGAATAGTATTCTTTTTGATATACCAGTACTTAATTAATACCCGTTACATTTTCGACCGTTGTTACTGTTTAATATAACCGTTGGAGTTTACTTGACACTAGTGTTAGAACGCTAATTTAGTTGATAGCCGAGTGAGACACTTTTTTGGCGCGTACGTAGTTTAGAGAGTTTCGTCGTTGAGCGAACGAGTTTCTTATACTTTCACAATAATTACACGCCTATTACATACCGCTGAAGGTTCACAATGTTATTTATCGATATTTGTCATTGGATTACATGTGTGTAGTTTAGGATGTGCAGATTTAACCATGTTTAAAGTGTTTCCTTTGTTGACGCTCCGCGCCCTCGTCGCTGCGCGAGGGGCACAGCCAACTAACCAGCCCCGCTGATTATAATCAACTTTAACCGCCGACGTCACTGTTGATCGGGCACCGTGATTCGTCCAGTGTGTTGCTTCATCAGACCTCTGTATGCTTGAACTTCTTCCGGGCACCAGGGATGCTTTCTCGCTGCACGAAATATCATCGAGTCGCGATCGCTGTACGCTTCAAAGAAGCTTGCATTACGCTCGAACACGATAAGCGCACTTTAAACGCCTCTCTGTCAAGGTTCGTCCTTTCGAAATAATCTATCTTCCTTCGAGTGGCGGTAGAAAATTTTAAAAATATCATACACGTCGCGCGAAACTTTCGTTAACCGACCGTTATTCTTCCCTCTTATCGCTTGGTAAACCACATTTATTCTCCTCTTGCTTGCCGTACGAACGACGCTTATTTTATCCTCCACTGTGTAACTAATATTTTAGAAAGAAGTATTTTATCAGTATTCCGAAGTATATCATCCGATACCCAATCCCCTTCGAAGGCAACCAATCGATGCTCGCGCAAACGCTATGCACACGGGTAATACGTACATCCAAGTATTCTGTTAGAAGCACACGTGTGTTTTATTGCCCGTTCGTAGAATCCCAAGGCAACATATCGATCTACGAACAGTCTCGTTCTCCCAGGATACCTGGCCAACACGACAGTATGTTTGATTTAAATGTTCCAGGGCTTTAATATTTATATTCAATTTTTTAGATTGCATATAAAACGAAAAAATTGGTTCAATCACTACCAACGTACTACTTTTAATTCTGATCACTTGAAAACTCATTTCTATCGGTTTTACCTGGATACACAGGCAGGTCGTCCCACGCTGATTACTCGTTATTTTAATACTCCCGAAAAGAAGCGATGCTTGAAAGCTTGAAACTGCTGGACTGAATATTTCAATCTGCCCCCAGCATGTCAATTTTAATTTCTCAGCCCCGAAGCTTACTCCCATTAATCAAATCGGAACACCGTCGCTTTGCCGCCGTCGATTTTCCGGAAGATGCAACCCGATTCCATACAAAATAGCATCCGAGGCATCAGGAGTTATTTCGATTTATACCCCGCGCTCCGATTCACTCGGAGTCAGCATTAAAATGGATCGAGGAATTAATTGGCCCGGCCGTCGCGAGACGACGCGACGTTGGCCGGCAAACAGTGAAATCATTCTCCTGTCGCGATGTCACAATTTCCTTACCCCACCCGATATTTCATATCCCGCCAGTGGATTTTGCAGCGCAAACCCCCTTATCCGGACACTCAATCGTATCTACGTCAGCTGGAGATACACTCGAAATAGATGAACTCTTGGCCTAGATCTTTATGCGTCCGTCGTTCCGTCGTGAACGATCGAACCTCGCCTCTAGAAGAATTTCCATCGGTTTCGAGGGGCCCCCGTGCACGTGGACGGCGCAGCTGCGCCTCGAATGGCTTCTTCTTCGCCACGCGCCATCATTTTTTGGCCGAGATATACCGGTGCCTCGAGGCACTCATCGATACCCATGCACTCGTTCCCGGCACCCCCGATGCGCGGCCCCCTTTTCTTTTCGACGAGACGTCCGATAAACGTCCACGGGCAAGGTTTTCCGGTTCATTCGTCACTCCGGCTGACAGCGCTCCGATTTCGTTCTTTATGCCCGTGTCCCCTGTCTCAGAGTTGGCGAGCGAAGTTCCATTGTTCGTATATTTGTATTAAGTTCGATGTGCTCTTCTTATCGCGGCTGGATAGGCGGGGTACCGATCGTGAGCCCGAGACCGTCCTGCCTGACATATCACGGAGTATACTACTGAAAAGTTGGGATATCTAGGCGCGGAGACGTGGTCACGTTTTCGGCCGCGTTTATTTCAAACGTGGACACTTCTAACTCCTCAGCGAAAGATAGAACCACACAGCGCCAAAGCCAGCTTCGAATGCGAACTTCAGAATCTTCATAAAACGAATCGTTTTCGATTCTCCGAGCTCTGAAACTTACGATCAGTAATGTATCGCGTATTCCCCGCTCCAAACGCAACTTCCAGCCCACTATCAGTTAATCGAATCGAGACTCAAATTTTCGTGGATCGTATTTGCCTGGAATACACTGTCCTCGTCGAAGACGAAAATTCTAGCGGGACATCCGCCGTTCGTTTCTTATTGTTTCCGGTGTGCCCTGTTTCCTTGAGCGTTCGTAATCCAGTGACGAACGTTTTTCCGTGTAATCGATGCATTCTAACCACAGTATTTCCATTTACAGGCCGGAACACAGGGGAGGACAAAAAGATACGAAGTCACGTAAATTGTCACGCGATAGAGAAACGCGGCGAATATTCCCCTGTAGAGCTGCACCGGCTCGAAACTTCCGGTTCGAGCCCCACCAAGCCCGATAGAGACAAGCCACACCATTAAGCTGCGTGATACCCCATACAAATCACGTCGATCCGCGATTTATGATCCGTTCACCCTCTCACGCTATCGTGTTATCAGTCCCGCTGGTTACAGTCTCTGAAACGAGATCCCACTCTCTAAATACTCCCCGCTTTCACACCACTCGAGCGTGGTTTCTTCCCTTCTATGTTAACCTTCCACCCCAACGGACACGTTTTCTCTGCCTGCCATGTTTCTTGATGATTTCGATGAATTCAAAGCTCATATCACGCGATCATTCATCGTATGAGATACGAAAAAGTTTCGGACACTTCAATGCCTTAAGGTGACTGTGCTGTTGAATTGTCGTGGTATTATGGAATGTCTGTTTACTGTTTCCTCTTCCGTTCCCATGAAACTTGGATGACTTTAAGCTTTCTTTAAGTTCAATGTTTCATTTAGTTCCTGCAAACTCGCCAACCATTTATTACAAACTCTGCACTCGGTACCGCTAACCCAATTAACATAGGCCATGCTTTAGCAACGTTTCGTAACACTTTATGTTCTATAGAAACTTTTAGCTACTTTCATCGATCCTTTCCTATGTCCGTTCTAAATTCCTAAAGCCATCCGTTTTAAAACCTACCCCAGTGTATGGATCTACGGATTAGAATCAAAGGAATCAGGAACACATAGTGTTCGCTATAAGCCCTACATTAGATCGACATTTTGTACTTACTTCCAAGAACATTGTATGCTTCTAAACCCTTCGCCTTCTTCAAATCACCAATTTATTTTTCTGCTCCCTTTCACCAACCCTCGACGACGATTCGCCCCAGCTCCCCATCGATCTTTACAAGCCCAGAGAAATTTCGAGTCAACCTTCGTGCACACCTCCACCCTCGCTTTACACGGTTCCAACAGTGACTACAATTCACTGGCGTGCATCCTCTGTTCCCGTTTCCCGTCTTTACGCCCTGTCCTGTCCATTTTACTCCCGTTTCCGAAGCCGCTTTTTCCGGGCGCAGCAACGTTTCGATGGACCGCCTTTGCGCGCGACTTTAAACCATTTACCCCGGGATCCCTTTTGCGATATTTTTTTCCTTTGATTCCGCGGTTAAACGCCCCCCACCCGCCTCCCCTCCCCACGACTGGCGTAATGCACCGACGAAGGCCTTCTGTTTGTTTCGCGGAAAAGCGTGGTCGGGGAATAAAAAAAAAGAAAATTGCGGAACGTGACGTCAGACCGTCCGTATTCATCCGCGGCACAAAACACGCTGGGTGTTCATTCAACCGGTTTAAAGGATTCCCGATTTTTGTTCTCGCCGTGCGGCAAGCGCGATGAAGTTTTCCTTCGTCGAAATAAATTCCGCGTTATCGGAGGCTCCTGCGGCAGTAATTAATGCTCGGAGATTAGCGTCATCGTTACCGCGTATTTAGAGGAATAAATCCTTGGAAAATATCGATCCTTGCCCCGATTAAGTGTCGATATACGATTGCATGCTATTTCCTCCCGCGGATTCGTTTCGAAAGACATCGGTATTTTTATTTCGTGCCGAGTTGCGATCCTTTCGTTTCGCAGTCGTTCCCTCTCCCTCCAGCAAGCATAATTGCAGGCTGACGGTCGAATTCGTGCTGCGCGACGGGTAAACGGCGATTCTGTGTATAAAAATGTGCTGGAAATGAGGAATAAAATATTTTCATATGTGACTTTGAGATCGGTTCAGAACGCGCGCTGAGTATTAAAAATTCGCAATACGTCCCCTGCCTTGTTTTCTGCTTCCGGCTCATTTTGGTACGAAAAAATGCCCCTCTTCTGGTTGCACCGCGAACTGGGGCGCAGCCTGCATATTTCGAGAGCTTCGGTGTGCTGTCAGGTAGACAGAATAATATCCAGGAAATTTTGATACAGTGCCAGTCGAAATTCTAATGCCGCCTGCTTTGAAATTGCATGATTTGATATAACAATCGTTAACAATGGTGAATTAACAACGTGCCGGTCCCATGCAAGTGTAAGAACATAATTATCATTCTCGGTTGCCAGCTTACCATTTCTAATACCCCCGTTGAATAATTGGAAAGCTTCTGTTATTACACAGAACGATCTACCGCTGCGTTCTATGCGAACTGCTGCTCCCTTCTGTTCCTTATTACGAACTCCCGTAGCCGGTTGAGTGTGTACCTATAATTTCGCAACGTTCTGCTTAAGTTCGCGAGCAACTCTCGACCGACGATACTGAAAAGCCCCGCGCAGGATCGCGAGCAAGCGTCGACGGAAGAATCTTTTCTCTCTCTCTCTCTTTCTCTCTCTCTCTCTCTCTATCTCTCTCTCTCTCTCTCTCTCTCTTTCTCTCTCCCTCGCAATCCCCCATCGTCCCCGTTTGTGTTTTTATTTTTTCCCACATTCTCAGCTCTCTTCTTGTTCTTTATTAATGTCAGGAGTGCCGGCAGTGTACTACCACGGAACCGGAAGCGAGAACGCGAGCCGCGCGTATACGGAGACACCGATGCAACACCTCCAAAGGGCTGCGCTCCGGAAGAAATGTATGAAGTCGACGTTCACTTTGGACTGGCAACACGCATCACGCCCTACTGTGTCCCCTTTGGTCTCTCTATCATTCGGCCTCTCCGAACTTTCATCGCGAGCCACTACTTTCTTCGTCTCTTTCTCTACTTCTCGTCCTTCGTCTTCTTCGCCGTCTGTCTCTTCACCCTCATTGTATCTTCTCCGTGAATATTCTCCGCTGTCGTTATTCTATCCCCCGCGTAGAAGCTGGAGGATTCCGTTTATTTTTTCATATACCCGTCAATTTTCACCAACCATCCACTTCGATCATACATTTCTGGCCTGGTGGAGAAATAATAGGTTCGAAACGCGATTCGGCGAGTGCTACTCGATACCCTCATGATTGTACTATCGTAACCCGTTCGCCAATCGATACCCATAGGTTCTATTATTACACGACAAATATTTTACGAGCACTCGTCGCGAGACCGCACGTCTGCGGATACTTCGATCCCGTCGGTGCCGACTTCGAGGAATTGTCGTGCTAAGCGACCGCGTCACGCGATAGGGAAAGATTTTGTGAGTGGACGTGTCCAAAGGAATCAGATCGATTGCTTCTGGATCGACCGTTGCCCATTTATCAACGTTTCCATACGCGCATATCTGGTCGCGACGACGTTGCGCCCTGTACTTTCCACCCGATCACGACGATTACTATGGATAAAGGGTGCGGAAAGATGGGATTAATGGAATGAGAGTGCGGAGAGATGGGCTTGATCCGGAAACGGAGAAAGAATCACAATGCTCGGCGCAGAGAGGATCAGCGACAAAGCAACACACATGGAACAATCACGTCTCCGCCTTCCTTTCGGCCGTCACTTTGACGTCACACATGTTTTTGTTATCTCTCCTGTTGATTAGCCACGACAGTGCAACCGCCAATCGGGTGGCAAACGAGAAAGACCCAGAGTAGCAAAGCACACACGCGCTATTGCATCAAGTGCGGAGCAGTTGTGATCAGAGTTTTATGTTTCAGTGGATCTAACCAACGGACAGCTCACCCCCAACAACAACACGCCCTTGCTCACGCAAGCACTTTCTGGTACGTCTCAAAGTTTTCCATTCTTTTCGGCTTCGATCCTACCCGCTTTCTTGATTTGTCTCGCATTTGAAGGGGGTACCAGGATTCTATAGGATGATCCAGAAATAGGTGATCAAACTTTAGCGGTGGATCCTGCTTAGTCTAGCGTTGGACGCAGGTTATAGCTGGACGTAGGTCAAAAGCTTTCTTTTCGAAGTTAAATCGTAACAAACACGGAAAGTAGGGGAAAGTGCGGCAAAACCAGGTACGCTAGTCAGACCGGGTATCATTGTTTTTCTAAGACAAGACCCGGTCTGACCCGCGTACCCAGTTTTGCCCCACTTTCTCCTATGTATACATATTTTCGTAGCAGTGTAGTCTTTAGGAAAAATATTAACTAAGCAGAAGCAAGAAACTCAAGTGAATACAGCGTTGCCACAAAGCGACTACTTGTACTACTGAATTCCACGCAACCGCGTGACAAAGGAAGCCAGTAGTATGAGTCAATCATACACAAGTCGCGTCACGTATGAAACACGGTAGACCCTGCATATGTAGCATAATGTTTTCTAATGATGCGTAGAGCCAAATTCCTCAAAAATACACATTTGCAACTAGTTACACTAACTGTAGATAATAGAGAAATATTGGAGAAGCATGCAAATGTTCGCAAACCCACTAACGACGTGAAAGTATAAGATTACTCCTGAACAATTTAATAAATTACTTTTGTACTCTTATCGATACACTGTCGGCATAAAATGAATAATCGAACAATATACATCTAAACTGCAGGAGAATTCTTACACACTCTGTGCCTCAAGAAAAAGGGATTTTATCTTCCGAACAGAAAGCATTTCTGAGCCTGCGTTCATTTGGTCTTCGTCCGTCTTTAAAGACAACTAGAATAAGCTGCTAAAGTTTGCTCGCCTAGCACTGAATCTCCCTGTACACGTCAGAATACACGGACAATAGGTTCGCTGGGAACGACGCACGGTTTCCGATTCTTGATAGCTTTTCATTATCGAGTCACGCGATAGAACGAAGGCTAGAGAACGGGCTGGGACCGGGCGGGGATAGCCTAGCTCGTGGGCTTCTTACGAGGCCCTTCGTGATCGCTGGATCGAGACGTTACGATATATACCGGAGAGGGATCTGGTATTACGGTGCGCTGCAACTACAAGACTAGAACTCGTGTAATTCAATCCTCTTTCGTGATTCGATTCTCAAGCTTAAACCGAAACAAGCTTTGCATTACACCGTAATGGCAAATTGCAGCCCCTAATTCGGCTCCTTCGTACTTGGAGCCGAGGGAATAGCCGCGCGTGGAGGCTCGTCCCTGGTCGCGGGACTCAGCGAAGGTTAGCCAAGATGGCTGATTGCTGTGCTCGAATAATTTCTCGGTTAGAGGAGTACGAGGTTGCTTCTTCAATTCTCGAATGGACGAGGGTTCGTTTAGTGGAAGCTCGAAATCACAGAGGGCTAACACGATTGTGTCCTTGTTTCTGATGGATGGATAGATGCATACGCGTTTCTTTGTGCACGGAACTTCGGATGAATTACGGGATACTCCAATTTATGAGAAGTTTGTTTAATTCTAATTTTTTAAAAGGATAGGATGATTTTAAGAAGTAGTTAGTTATTTTTAGTACAATTTAACACAAATATGTTATAGTCTCTATTTCAAATTATGACAAGATTGAATGGAAAAGGTGGCACTACATTACTAATCATTTTCCACCATAAGCCTCAAGGGACACCTAGCAGATCACAATTTAGGATAGATTGTACACAGATAATTTCCACGAAGAAAGCTTCTAAATAAGTCAAAGGGCTCACCGCAATTCCTTCTAGGATTCTTTCGCTAAGAATCCGCGTTAATTTCTCGAAAATGGCCGCAGTTCCAAACGCTTTTCACGGCGTACATCGTGAAAGGACTTTCTTCTTAACTCGCGAGCAGCGAGGCCAAGGGGGAGATGGAGTGGGTTGGCAATCCAGTCAGCAGGGAGGGAAGAAAAGCGGCATGGAATTCTGAAAAGTGTCACACATGTAGGACGCCGAGATGCCGGCAGCGAAATACACCAGCTCCTCGGAAACCCTTTTATTTTTTATTCGTTTCCTCCTACCATCGCCTTCCCCCAGGTCGCTGAATCCGACCTGATCCGTTCACCTCCCTCCCTCCCCCCCTACCTCGTTTCCTCGCAGCCGCCCCCGCCGTCCGCAATCTCCTCTCAAATAAATCAAACTTTTGAATCGCGCTCGGGCACCCTCTCCATCGACGAACCCGGCCACCGGCAGAAAACTTTGTAACCGGCCGCCATTGTCAAGAGTTTAAAAGCTGAATGGGGTTTTAGATTGTACATGGAGCGCTCTCGGTTTGTCATACTCCGCCCTCCGCCCTCTCCACCAGAGAGTTTCGAATTCTTCGCGTTCCTCCACCCCTTCAGCAATCTCTTGTCGTCTTCCTCTCCCGCGTCGACTTCTTCTTATTTGCCTCCTTTTATGCGCCTTTCCCCGCCACGTTAATCCACGAGTACGTATCCCGCCAGTAAATAGAAGAGAGGACATGTAGTGGGTGGAAGAAATCTAGTGAGGTACTCTGAGGACACTTGAGTTGCGTTTGATGTGAGCTTCCAGAGCGCGGAACCAGCCGGATATCTTTTTCGTAACTCGCACGGGGGTTGTGTGGACCAAAGATCGGTATTCACTTTGCGCGTTCATTGGAGTCCTTGCACAGAGATGAAATACGTGATTAAATAGAACGTTTCGGGGTTAACGTAGGTCTACTTAAAAGTAGGACACACGTAGTCGAATTAATATAGAAGGCTAATCGATTTTGGCAGTGAATGTGTCGATATACCAATACCAATTGTGTCCCAGGGCTTTTAACACTTTGTGCTTTAGTGCGCTATCGTCGTCGCTACTGCCTTCTGGACCTAACTATATTTCTTTCGCTCACCGCACGGTACTGGGTGCTGAGAGAAAACACGTGTGAGACACGTCCTCGAAGGAGTATCGTGCACATTAATCTCTTTCCTCGTTTCGCTCAGCCGGCTCCACGGAGATCCGCAGAGTGTACAGCTTTTTTTCGGCTGAATGTGGATGACAAATCGGTAATTTATTCTTCGCCCTGCTGGACTTCCGCCGTATAGAATTTAGGGGTTATAATTCAGCCCGTCGCGCGGACCGTAGACGCTAATAGAAAGAGGAACACGTATCCTTGACGGATGACCTACAAAAGTCTTCGGAATCAATACAGTTCCTTTGGCTTCCCTTCTTACTTCGCGACTCTTGGGGATCGTTGCCCGTGTACTTCTGGCTCTGATATTAAGTGTTGTATACATTCAATGTGTTCGTTTCGCTTTGCATTTCGCGCAATTGTATAAGGTGTGCCACAAGGTAATCGGTCAAATTTTTCGGCATCATTATCAGGTCATTCTGAATCAGAGAGTTCATATAACTTCGGATTAAGGGTATATTAATTGTAGCGGGAATAAAAATTCTGCAGTCAGAAAGTAGAAATAGACCGAGCATGGCAGGCAGCCTACATTCTCTGAATAACAAATGAGAATAAGCGTATTGTGCACCAGATATTCTAAATTCAGGATGACCTTTCAAACACAATATAAAACTTTATTACTTACTCCGTGGAACCACATACGAGGTATACGATAGACCAAACATCCAGATAACGGTTGCATCATTTCCATATCCAACCTACAGAATTTCCACGTCACACCTGTAACATTTCCAAACGAAATTTCCCTTCTCCCGAAAACCCAGCAAAGTTGCAAGCCGTTATTTAGCTTTTCGAACGACGAACTCATCGTCGCCGAATTCATTTGCAACATTGTCGGGGAAAAATTTGACATTTGCAAGATTGTTGCGTTTTCGAAATGTTATGTGAAAATCTAATGTAAGCTGTGGGGTGGAAGTGATTTACGTGTGATATGGAAGTGGTGTGGACGTGATGGGTGAATGATATGTATCGTGTGATATGTGATGTATACTGTATAAAGTATGAACTGTAATGTATGAGTTATGTATGATTTGAAGGCTGTGACGTGTGAAGTGTGAGCTATGATGCATGGACTGTAAAGTACATGCAAAATATTATGAAATCAATCTTTTTGATATTTATTATGCTACACTTATATTATAGAAACAAAATTTAAAAAAAATAATTTAATTTGTTTCAAAGGTTTTTTACAGGGTCAATATGGCACGTAAAAAAGGGAAATGTTCATGGCGTAGGTGAATTCCGGGCTCAGGCTTATTCGAAACAAAATTTCCAAAAGATTCTTAATCTGTATGAGTGTCGCTATAGCTCCTAACTCAATTAACAATTTTTGTCGAGAAATAACCAAGAATTTTCTCATGGAACACCCATGAATACATTTTTTTTTTTGGTGTTTTGGCAAACTTCTTTTTTCAAACCGGCGCCATTTTGTCACTTATCAACAAAAATTGTTAATTGAACTAGGAGATAAAGCGACACTCATACAGACTAAGAATCTTTTGAATTTTTTCGTTTCGGCTAAGCCTGAAAAGAGAAATCACCTACGCCGTGAACATAACTCTTTTTTTGTCTCATATTGACACTGTAAAATACAATTAAAACAAATTGCCAAAATTCTTTTTAAATAAATTTTTTGTATAATATAAGAGTAGCTTAATAAATACCAAAAAGATTTATTTCATTGCATGTTGCATTTTCTGAGAAAAATATCTTTAAAAATAGCTTAATTTTTCGACGATTCAAAGTAGAATGATCCCTTAGTGTAACGTGCACAACAAAATTTTGACAAAGTCAATTTCCGAATTTACGTGACACGAACTCGTATACAATATCAGGTCTATCCTACACCTCGTCTGTTTTGGAACACATTTTTCTTTCTATCGAATATCGCTGTTTGCTCGCAAGTTTCGTCTTTCTTTGTGTTATTCAGAAATGGGTAAAGCTTCGTTAAGCATAACGTCGATGGTACTTTAATGCATAAAAATTCATATAACTTTTCATTCAAGTAATCATTTAAATAGTAATGTTCATCGTACATAGTACATACCTAATAGTCCAGAATACGGAGGAAGGGGAGATTCTTCGTGTAAAATCGAATCAAACACAAGTCTAGTGAAAAGAACTGCATCTGCAGACTTCCATCTAACACATAGCTAAGATTTTATCTGTATGCGACATAAAAATAATCGATACACATTGACATAATGATCGAATAAAGCTCTATTGGTATGAAATAATATAGGCAAAGAATTTGTTCGAGTGACGCCCAGCTCTGGTTCTGTCTTCTTTGGAATGCGTGCAGCAGCAGTTTGCTCCTCTTCTGTTCGCTTCGTGGCATGTTTCCTTTGTTGTAACCGGACTAACACGAACGCAGCGAGACGGGGACGCGATTCAGAGGAGCAAATGATTCCTCTCTCGCTGGCGAAAAAAGAGGGCCCGACTCCGAGCTAAAAAGCACGTGCTTGACAATCTTTCTGTGTCAGCCGCCCCGTTACTGTCTCGTGCGATTGCGTTGCTTGTCCTGGCGACGGGGTTATGCAATATCCGTATCCGCGCTGTTGGCGGTTCTTTCTGTTGTTCCATTACGCGCAAAAGCTGCCTTGTAATCCGCTTATTGAGTATCTCCGTTTTATTTGCTTTCCCCACGTTTCACGCGTGTCACACGATTATTCGTCTCCGACCCGGAGGGCATTCATTTTTACTACTCTTTGTGTAGATGTGTCTCTCTGTTGTACGCAGTGTCGCCGTGTTCTCTATTGATGTATAACTCCGTCTTCGTTCGTGTTGTGTGTGATGTTTTACGGAGAAAAGGAAACGTAGATGATCGTTGAACAGAATTCCTTGTAGTTTGACAAACCGAATATGTTAATTGAAATGCTGCGGGATATACACATGTACAGATACACCATCGTATCGCTGATTGCGTGAGTTCGTTGCTGACCATTGTGAAGCGAGTTTTGCGATATTGAAGGAAATGGTAGTTTCGATAAATTCCTCGTTTAACAACAACAGTAATGGTATAATTCTGTAACAGTCACACTGGTTGATTCGAAAGCGTAGAGACACCGACACGGAAGGATCCAGATAGTTGTTACGCGAATGATTGTGAATAAGTCGATCGATACGTTTACCTTTTTAGCATGCTGTTACAACGTCTTTGTACATGTAAGGTGTCTGATACTTCGTCACACGACTCAGGAATTACAAGACAATCGGATGTTTCGTGCCTGGCGATGATTTCACACTTATTCAATTTAAAAAATTTCTGCACATAGACTTGTTACACCAGAAGCTATGCTTCGACAATTTATACCATTAGTTTCCTTCAGATGCCTACACTTTTGTAACTTCACGAAACTCGATTCTAAATCACAAGATTCACTTCCCACTACATGCTCCGGTCCCTTCATTCGGTAAAAAAGAAATCAACAACAAATATCACCGCACTACAACAACCCTCGCAAGTATAGCCAACGGAGTGTCCGAAACAAGTCCGATCGTCTTCCACCCAGAACCCATGGTTGCGAAACCGAGCAGGGCCCACAAAATTCATCCCCTTTCATTTCGTTATTAATTTACTCGAGCAGTGGATCGTTCGATCCTCGCCACCCCCCCCCCCCCCCCCCTTAAAAACCAAATATCCATCGTTCAATGTCGAACATTTCGCGATGGTCGTCGACAGCCCCCTCTGGAAGAAACGCGACAGCTCTTTATCGTCACATCGTTACACCTTCGATCAGTCGAATAGCCCGCGAGATACAGAGAGGAGGATGCCGTCACGGCCAATCGTGTTGGGTTGGTGTGAGCCGTGGGTAGACGGGGAATGGTGGAAAAAATTAAGGCCGCGTTCGTTGCAGTGATGAACAACTACCAGGCGGCCGCAGCGCAGGCCGGATTTCCGCCAGCGTCGCCACACGCGGCCGGCGGCCACGGTGGGCCACAAGGCCGGTCATTTCCTGCGGCCAACTCGCCGGGCCCCATCGACATGTATAGTTCAAGCGCCGCAGCCGCAGCAGCAGCCGCAGCCGCGGACTCAGCAGTCGCCAGCTACGTCCAGGCCGCAGCTAGCCCGCAGCCCCCTACGACCGCGTTCCCTGCGATCGCCGTGTCCCGTGCCCCGCTCAACTACAGTCCCGTAAGTCCATTCTTCGACCCCTTCACGCCGTGGTAGGGCCCCGTGTCAACAGTGTTCTGGAACGCAGCGAATCCTGATGAGTTACGGATGTTCAAGTAGTAGCAGTCAACCATAAGTGAATGTCAAAGGGGTTTGGGGATGTAGCATTCAGTTCCCACAAGATATTGATGTATTACGGGTATACAGAGTATGGCGAGATTCTTCAGGCACGTATTTGGATGTCTGAAAGGATACCTTTAAGGGTGCTAGGTGTAATGGACTTAAAGGGTCTGTTCACCTTGGAGTAGCCATGCTCTTAATGTCGGGATGTTCAGAAACGATAGAGAATACTTGAGCACGCTACCGACTTCAACCCTTCCGTCTCAGGATCTCTGTATATTCGTTTTAACAGAAACTGTACCATGATTGAAGTAAAATTTGGTAACTATGGGAATTATGAATTATGTCAAGGTTTTTGATACCTTGTTTTGTAAACGTAGAGGCAAGGTGTAGAAGAAGATCATTAAATTTCGTGTTTTCTATGATATTGTATATTTATATAGTGATGAATTTGTCTGGGATTGCCTACAGCTTGAAAAACTCCTGAAGCTTCGTTAATGGTTGACTTGTACTACTTAGAATCTAGATCCCGTAATTAAGGGACACTAGTTTAACGTTGTTTTTGATATTGGCAAGTGAACTATGATATTTTACATTTGTGCTCCATAACACTGTTTCCTGGAAGAGCATCCTACTATTTCCGAATATGAAAAAGAAGCAATATCAATTCCTTGAAGTGAAATAATAGATATTGTTGTGCATTCTCGAACGGTATATATGTAAAAGTTGGTGTTATTTCCACACCAGCACAGAGTCGATAGTTTAAATTAAACTTTTCGCTCGTCGAGAGAGTCTTGTTGATCAAACTACTTTTTCCAAGTATCCAAGTGTCCGAGAGCTAACCGTACTAACAGCATTGAATTATTAAACTTGTGTGTGATATATTTTCCTCCATCCATTAAACGTGTGTCAGAAAGATATCGGAGTAAGGTAATAAAAAAAGAGAGTCGAGAGATCCCAAGAGTATGTTGCAAGTTTTCTCTTGTTTTATTTATTATTAGAGTTTTGTAAACCTATGTTGCTGCAGCTTAGATTTGCAAAACAGCTCTGAACGCTGAGCTTCTCAGTTTTCGCCGACGTTACGATTCTTCTTTTCACTTTTTCTTCCCTTCTAATATCTTCTGTTTTAATATTTACGGTCAATTCTAACGTTCGATGGTGCAATCTTTCAGAATCAAGTCTCGCAATTGCACGTAATTCACATGTTAGTGAAGATTCACGAGATGATCGTAGCGAATTATGCCCGTTGAAGAATTGCACGAGAACCTTAATGAAGAATTTGTGTCCTTGTTTTAGGGTCCTCTAATACCAGCGGCGTTCACTAATGGCTACCATTGAGCCTTGTTAAGACCTAATAACAGGTACGTAAACAAGTTCCCTCGCGTATTCTGTATAAAATCTTCTGCCTGGTGTTTCGTGATATATTTAATGTCAAACAGCTTCTCTGAAAGAAACAAGTACTCGCAGGACCCTTTTAAGATATGCAACGTAAACTGTCGCAGAGTATATAAATAAAGTATATAACTTCGTAGATAAATTTGCAGTTCTAAGCATTTAATCGCTTTACTCATCGGAAGTACCTAATCCTTCAACTAACAGTAGATAAGAATGATTGAAACTGCGTATCCGATTGTCTCTTTCCAAATATCTAATCTCTTTCCAAGTAACGGTAACGAATAAATATTCGCCCCTCTGTAGCAAATGCAATCGCGTTCACCAGAAATGAATATAAAAAAAAAACGCCGTGTTCAGAATCCTTCTTTTCCTAATGCCTCTAATGACTAATTGTAAGTCTCAGCTTAGTTTTCTATTATTGTTCACTTAATTATAGTGCCAGAAGGGAGATGCTTTCGTGATTGCAAGTGATTTTCACCGTTCGATTGCCGAGTTCGATGGGGAACAAGAGTTTCGATCGCCTGTCACGAAAGGATCTTATTCTCCACTTCCACTTGTCGTCCACTATCAAGCACCCCAACAATAACACGACCCGCTAGCGCCGATTCACAAGATCATGGCTTCTTCTCGACGACATCGCGTACCGTTCGAATTTCTCCCCGGGCACGCTAATTCGCCGCTAACGGAGCTCGATTTTCTTTTCGGCAGGATGGACGAGAGGGCAGAACGCAGCACGGTCGACTGACGGTACAATGAGCGATGTAAATGCCTTTGAAGAACTCATCACGATGAACGATCTCTGGACGGAACTGGATGCATACCACCTTGCTAGCAGCAAAGGACGAGGGGAGGGGAATGGTCGCATTGTAGGTAGAAAAATGATAGAAAAACGGAAAAGGCTTTACCAACCGCGAGGTGACTTTGAGCATTACGAATGCGATCGATCGGGTGGATAAATCGGAGTCGATCGAAAGGACATTAGGCGATCGTCAAACGAGCGACAGAAAATGAAATCGAAAACATCGGGGGATACAGAGGAGCGTGAAGAACGAAGGTGGAATGGAAGCGGAGGAGCTAAAGGGAATTGTACATCCGTTCAGAATCCAGAAGGTACGCGAGTAATGCTAATGGAAGAGAACCAGAGTAACAGGGGGCAGAAATGGAAGAGGAACACAGGAAGGGCAGAGAAGCTGCGTACAGCTAAATTATGGCCGCAACTGCGTATCGATGCCCGTTCTCCGACATTAATAAAGAATAATATAATAATAATAATAATAATTAATAATGAATTAAATTAATATTATAAATTGCTAAACGATTAAGCGACTAAGTCTAGAGTATATAAATACTATACATATAAATATATAAATATATATATAAATATTATATATATATATAAATAATTGATAAATATTAGATGATAACGTATGATCCTTAGCGTTTAAGGTAAGACGAAGCGAAGGAAGGAGAATACCAACTTACATACGAATATTATTATGAATTACTGGTTATTATACATATAATATTATGGCGATTATAATGATTAACAAAATGGGAAATGGAGGGCGATGAGAGACGGTTGAGGAGTGAAGCCGCGCCGTGTCAAACACGCGCCGTGTCAAGCACGCGCGCGCGCAATATACATATATAAATATAAATACGAATATAAATATAAATGAAAAAAAATTATATTATAATTATTGTACGCGTTCGCACCCGGGAAGAATGCGTTTCCTTCTCGGGCTTTCGAAAGGTTTTAGGGCGAGTTCTCTTTCTTTCGTTTTTCTTTTTTCGAAACGGAGGAGGAAACGGTGCGCGGAGAATGAATTTTTCGAGGACAAGAGGAGGGAGAAAGGGCGAAACGACGGGCACGAAGTAGAAGATGTCGACGAACAGGCGAACGGTTGGGGGGGGGGGGGATTAGGAGACGAGACGGCGAGGGGGTAGCCGGAGTGGCTTCGCCCTTTTTCTTTGTTTCTTGCGCGCGCGTGTCCGCCACTTCTCAGCATGCTCTTTGCCGGCTGAATGCCGGAATGGCACTTCTCTCGCCCCGGCGTCGTCGAACCACTCTTCCCTTTTCCCGGGTGTGCAACGAGGGAGAGAAAAAAAGAATGAAGGAAGAATGAAGGCACGTGAGGAGCGGCAAGAAGGGAAGTTACGTACACGCGTAGGCAAGCATGTCACGCGAACGATACGACGTTGTTAGGGTTGCTTATCGGGCGAAGGAGGCGCGGGGGGGGGGGGGGGAGGGGCGAGAAAAGCAACGCTGAGGAACTGAGATCGACCGATCGTTCGGATTCCGCAGGGCTATGTAGTTAGGACAAAACACAAGAGAGCAATCAGTTGAGAGAGTGTGAGTGAGAGAAAGAGTGGGTGGGGGGCGCTTTTAAGGGAGAGAATGAGAAGGGAGGAGAGCCGTTTGCAGAAGGGACGCGAGGCCCGCGAGGGTCGCAAGACGGGCGGCCGACCGGGCACGCTGGGCCCCGAGCGCTGTATCGTCGAAAATCTGGCCTCATCCAACGTCATAACGATGACCGTTGAATTTAATCGGCTGTTGTATAGCTGTCCAATCGATTACTTGCATTAACCTCGGTAACATACATACATATTACGCGTACGCGAATTATTGTATCATTGATTTACCATAATGGCGTATATGCATGACCCTATAGAGGAGCCAGCGGGAAACATAAGCAACGTTCACCGACACCCATTTCGCACACGTGTTCACACTGTAAACCGTACATGACACGCCTATTACACACACTCACGTACCCATTTACGTGCATTTTTAAACACGACGCATATAGACACGCGCGAGCGCGCCTTCACACGCGTCGGCAGCTTTTTAAACAGACCTCCCACAAGAACATACACCTGAGAAAACCATACGGGATCCGTAAGTAAAGTTACTCGAGACATTAAACGGAAAATGAAAAAGTACATATTATATATATATATATATATAATATATATATATATATATATACACACATATTCGCAGTTAATATACCGTTCGTCCGCAATGTACAGAGCGTTAGTTGAAGGCGAGAGTACGAATCGCCGATTTAAATACGCGCTAGTTCGCGAATAATGGGCGCAGAGGCGAAAGTGGTATGCGAAAAGGACGATACTCCGACGAAGCGAGATTTTCTGCGTCTGTTTCCCTCAAAAAGGATGCTTGTGAAATGCTGAGAACGTGTGGGTACCTGTGTGCGAGAGAGAGCGAGCGAGAGAGAGAGAGAGAGAGAGAGAGAGAGAGAGAGAGAGAGAGAGAGAGAGAGAGAGAGAGAGAGAGAGAAAGAGAGAGAGAGAGAGAGTGAGAGGGGGGGAGGGAGGGAGTGTTATGAGACATTTAGGATTTACGGGACACGGTCATCTAAATGCCATTCGCGATTCGATGTAAAGTAATGAAGCGCGAGCTGGGAAGGAACGCCAGACGGGGCGCCAAATTCTCTCGCGTTTCGCGAGACCGCCGATCGGATGGGAACGGAAACGGACGCTACCGTTCGCGCATTCGTTATTCGGGATCCCGGCGACGTCGCGACGGTAATCAGGGGAGTGTCGCGCGAAAGAGAATTTCCGTTTTCATTTGGTGCCACGATACTTTGCGTTCCGAGACGCTCGACTTCGCAGGGCCGGGCGGTGCTCCGAACCGTCGACGTGCATCGATTCGTTCCGCGGATTAATTCGCGTTTTGTTGGCACCGCTAATTATATCGGACGATTGAAACGAGTGAGACGTGAGCGATTTACATTATTATGATTAACTAAACGACGGGGATACTAGCGCGACAATTCGTGGCGCGGTTATTATTGTATTCGACAACAGGGTAAATAAACAAAAAAAAATATGAGAGGGAATAAAAGGGTGACTTTAAATTGGGACGCGTGTCACGTCGAACGGCGGCCATTTTGTTTTCCTGTGCGCGGGTGTGCGAGCGCGCAACGAGAAAAAAAAAGCAAAAAAAAAAGTAACGAAGAAGAGAGTAATAATAATAAATAAACGAACGAGTCAATTCTTACGAACGTTAGCAATACTTCGTCATGACCACAAAAAAAAATGATAAAATGGCAAATAATGAACAAAGGTGAAAAGTGGAATAGTACGCGAGTGAACGTACGTGGAAGCGGGTTAATTGTAAAATATTCTTAAGTTTGGTAACGCGTGCCAGCGTGACGGGTGATCCCGCTCGTCTTGTAAAGCGGAAGACGACCACCCCCTACGAGGACACAGCGGGAAGAACGTTGGAACGGAAACTGAGGTCGCGTGTGTCTTCGACGCTGCAAATGCCGAATTTCTTGCAAGCGAAACAAAATGGTAGCTGCTTCGTTACGCCCCAGCATTAACGATAAATTGCGTGTAAAAATGGTGTATGTTTTCGGACCAAACGTGGTACCCAGGGAAAGTAAAAGTAATTGAACGGCAGAGTAAATTGGATATTCCATCGTATTATACCCGCGTAAAGTGAACGAATGCAAGGGACGAAGAAACGGGCGTTTCATCGACGATGTCGGGTTCAGATATCTTACGTTTCGATCTTACCATTCGTTTCTCCAAGTGTGCACAAAATTTCAGGGGTTTCGAAACGCGCTCAATCGTTGCCAGTTTCGTAAATAGCTTTGGCCACTTCTTCTCGATATGTTCGTTAGATTCACCGAGAGACAGATGCGTTAAACAAGCGTGAGACAACCGCGTCGAGCGCTTCGTGTATCGCGAAACCGCGCTAATTGTTCGTACATAGGCGAGGAGACTTTACGAAACGGAGAGGAAAAGGGAAACACATAGGCGAGGAGGTAACACCACGGTGAACGTAGAATGCAAGTCGATATTCGTCGTACGTAGGTTTAAGGGACCCTGACGCGCGAGATCGTAGCAGAAGGGCGAAACAAGACCCAATGAAGACATTCATACAATAGAAGGGAAGGGCAAGCAGTCATAACTAAGTGTACAAGTTGTAACTTTTCGCAATTAGGGTTGAAGGGCGCGTGGAAAGGATTCTGGGTTCCTGACTGGCAGGCTTTACTTCGAGCAGGCGTTTTAAATTCTGCAAAGGGTATTACGAATAATTGGAAGCGAAGAATATTTTACGAATACCCTCTAATTTGTTCTGTGGGCAACAAACCAATGTGATACTCATTATCGCCCTCAAAAGTTTCGCACGTTCTGATGTTAGTTTAACCGATTTTGCATTTGGTGTAGCGTCTTAATGTTGTCTATTTATCTGTTCTTTTAATGATAGAACGCGGCAGATGAGAATAACGGGAACCCAGACTACTTTCAACGAGAATCCTCTGAAAGAGAATTATTATATATAAATATATAAATATATACATATTCGAAAGAGATCTACGATCAATTATTAATTAGAACAAACAAAGCAAAAGAAATGGAACGCGATCGGTATACACGGGAGTTAAGGCAAAAAGAGAAGAGAAGGGATGACAAGAATAGAGATGAAAAGCAAGAACAAACAAAAATATATGTGAGTACAGTCCACGCGTTTATATTTATAAATATGAAATAACATTGATAATTGAAATATTACATCTATATCTACATCTAGTATATATATATATATAAATATAAATATATATATAAATATATAAATATAAATATAAATACAAATATAAATATAAATATACATAATGAACGATTAAGAAAGGCAAGAAAAATATATATATATATAAACGATTAAGTGTGACAAACAAACAAAACAAAAAATATGGAGGATTATGGAGATGAACAGATATATTGAGACATTGTTTTATGCATTTGTATATATATATAGTTATTGATGTTTTAAAGAATGCTAATAATATACTATTGTACTGACAAATTTTTCGATCACCACCGATCGCTGTGACGGTGGAGCCGAGCGAGGGTGTGACCGTGGTGGGGAAGGGTTGTAGAGCAAGGGGTTGGGTGGTAGACTTGGGGAGGAGGGAAGAGGGAAGAACGAACAAAAAGAAGAAGAAAAGAAAATTGCGACCAGGGCGAGCTCGTTGCCCGATGCAGTCCAGTCTCTTACTTTGCGATACCTTCTTTTCTACCGCGGGGGTAGTTTCTCGCGAAGAAACGAGTCGAGAGGAGTGAAATAAGGGCGAAGCAAGCTCGTCGACCGAGCTCGATCACTCGTCGCGCAAATTCACACGCTCACACATAAACACAACACGCGCATATGTATGTAAACAGTTACACACAGACACACATACGAATATAAATATACACGCGTAATAAGTGATAAGTAATAATTATTGGTAATCGAAGAATAAAAAATATATATATACACACCGCGAGAAGAGTGTGGGAGGAAGGAAATGGAGGACACCTTGTAAAGAGAGTGCGAGGAAGATGTTGATTAATTAATTGTATCGATTATTGTCGTTCCGTGGTCGAACAGTGAAGTGAGACGAGAACAGCACGACGAACATTATTCAGAATCGAAACGTTTTGGTACTATTACACGTAGATACATATTCTATGGAAGGGTGCAGTGAAATAGCAGCCATTTCGTGCGATTAGTAATTAACAGTCTCCTTGTTCTTGTTATCGTTACGATTACTGTTATCAGTAAGTAGCGAAGCGGATTGAGTTTTCAGTTCCTTTCCTTGTACAGTCGAGGAAAATTTCGTTCGCAGTTTCATGGTTCCTTTCCATCGGTTACTGGTCTCGACCATCTAGCGACAGCCGGGTCGAAGTATCGTGATGTCGTTCGATCGTACGATATTTCATAGGGAATAAAGCAATATCGAGTAATAATCTAACGAAAGGAAACCGCGATAAGCGGACACCACATAATCAAGCGCGTTTATGGGATTCGTAAACCGTGAAAATTGTTCGTAATTAATCAGCTACATCGAGTGAATATATACAATCTTAGGGAAGATAGTTCAGCGACACGGTGCATATTCATGAAATTCATTTCTTTCGCGGCCGAGCGATGAGCAACAGTGGCTCGCGCCTATAATAATCGTTCGTCATTCTGAAATAATCCATTTCACGTATCGCTCTGTATTTAATAATAAAAGTGACAGTTCCTCTTTCGGGACGTGCGAACACAGTGGCCGAAAAAAAAAACGATGCGAACATGCTACTTTCAATTGTATCACCTTCCGAACCGTAAAACTGTTTCACCAAGCATCTTGACCACGTTCCGCCGCGATGCAATGAGATACAAACATACAAGCTCGATCGAACTCATCCGAATAAAGCACACACACACACACACACACACATACACGCGGACACAGACGCCGAAAGTTACCACGCGAAATAGTATTTAAAATGGACGGGCAGAGGCAGAGGAGGAAATGGGAATAAACTATAGTTTCACCTGGTCTCACGGATTCGTCGATATCGATCCTCATCGATCACTTTCTGCGCACCCTCTATTTCTTCACCGCTGATATGTTTCCTAGAACGGCTAGTTTAGCGTGCGTGCATTTGTTTTCGCTGTGCGACACACCAGAGTCCATGCGTTTCGGTTTTTCGTTTCCTCTGACGGGAGGCCGGCAAGGAGGCGCGGCTCGGTTCTGTCGCGGCAGCAGAGGAAACGCGGAAACACGATGCCACGATATTCGAGAGCAACCCCCGTCGCTCTGCGCGCGATGCGAACGAATCGAGGAGGGAATAGTGTGAAGCGAGAACGGGAAGGAGAGAAAGGGGATCGCGTGAATGTGGAGATGTGCGTATGCGTATGAAACGAGCACGCAGAAGTCCGTAGATAGATAGGCAAATTTTCGAAACATCGTTTTCGTGCGTACGAGAAGAGAGAAATTCACCGTATTCTTGCTGCGACCTGGCACGGTTCGCGCGCGCGAGCGTTTTCCTCGCGGCACGGCTGGGATCGTGTTCGATCATTCGGCCTGTCGCAAGCTCGCATAAAGGGGAACACGCTCCGAGGATGATGCCACTCTTGGTCGATCGACTTTCAAGTCAGTTGTAATATAATCGATCGGCTGGAGTCGCGTGTCTCGGCGATGATTAAAAGTGAAACGTCGCAGCCAAGATGTTAGGTATAAACGATCCTACTTGTAGGAATTACTTTTATTCGCGCGTCAAGGGAACATGTGGGCCAATGATGCTCACGCGTTTATTATTATTATTATTATTATTATTGATATTATTATTACCTTTGTTTTCTCCTTTCTGTTGACTTATATATATATTGTATTGATTATATTATTACTATTGATCATGACTATGATTGATGTTATCATTGGGTAGTATTATCGAGATACGTCCTCTGTCGTTTGCTATTTGTCATGAACGCAATAATCACTCTGTTACGAATACAATTGCCATTGTATTTGAGGTGGACTTCGTTTTTCTTTTTCAACTTTTTATAGAGAACGCGACCCGAAGGAATCGCCGTGGTTAACGTCACGGATATCGGCGAGAGCGTTACATTTCGCGTACTAATCAGACGATGGCTGGAAGGGAAGCTAATAAAAAATATTCCACGGATCAGCGAGGAAACGGTTTGATAATAATCGACGCACCATCGCTCGTCAACGGTTTTAGCTAATTAAGAACGATGTCCAGGGCGATCGCTTCGGGTCGCGGCTGTATGTATGTGAACGTAACCCCATACGATATGTATGTACATATATATATTATATATATATATACATTTGAGCACGAACAGCATAAATAGTACGATAAGTATATAATCATGTAATTACACGTGCACGCCGTTCGGATGCGCAGTTACATGTAATCTGTTAATATTCTTCCTGCGTGCAAAACATGGAAAACGGCCACGAGCTTCGATGAAGTTTTGCTAACCGTCGTACAGTAACACCATACGAGTTCGATTCAATACTTATCGTTGCCGGAATTAATTTACCCTCGGTGTCTGTCAATATCGATCGTTTGTTCAATCAAGGTGTACCGAAATTTTTCTTAATTATTTCACGACGAGTGCAGTTTTATTCGGGCAAAGTGAACCCACTACTGAGCGAGCCGTTCCGCGATAAATTACGAGACCTTCCTCTTTTTCCATTATAATGCGGGCTAGACGCACGCCATTCAACGGTGCAAGGTTTCTACTGTCGTGACGTTCTTCATTTATATTATCGTGTCAGAGTTGCAATTTTGTGATAAACGTTCGGTACTCGTTCGTGCAGCCGGTAAAAGGTAAACGCGATAGCAGCAACCGCAACGCTGAAGCGTTTTATTTTCCTTCGTTCTTGGGATCGGTTAACCCAGTTGTTGCATTTTATGTGTCCCATTCGCTCGGCCACGAGTAAATGATGCTAGCTCGTTAAGAGAGGGAAGATTCAGTGGTCAGCGAGCAGAAAAGTGAGATATTTCTTTCTCCTTAGCTTCGACGCACTTGTTCCTTGTTTCGTTTCTCGATTTACATATCAAAGCCGATCTACGCGATCTAAAAATTGTTTGTTGGTTTAGCGCTGTGCCGTCACTGGCCGTCGTGTTTCACGGTTTCGCCAGTCTCCCCGGCAATTTTCTTTGAATCGCGCAAGAGAACGAATGATCAGCGACGATGTTACTTGTATTCGTGAATTGTGCCATTGTTACGTTTCTTCTTTCAACGATTCTCTTATACAGAGACGAACAGTCACGCAAAAGACGTACACGAACATACCGAGCACACGAGCACAATTTCATTGGACCGTTCCGCAAGAATACGGCGGAATGGTCCTCACCAGGCAGCAAGCAGGATGTCTAAAGAGCAATTTTGATAGATTCGAAATTTTGTAAGGGAACTGCATCGTGATCGTTTTGTATGCGTGTGTGAGAAGCAAAGAACTTGCGAATTCCGAGCATCCGCTTGTCCCGCTCGTCGTTGCCCTTGCTTCTTTGATATAATATCTTCTTTCGTTGCGAACCAACGAACACCAGCAGAATGTTCTGTGTACACGGCATGTTATGAATTTAAAAAGGGGATCCAGCGAATTTCCTGTCAATACGCATCCGCGTAATAGGAGGAACCGTAGATAACGTGATTACGTTGTTGCAGCGCGTGCGGAAACGTTTTTAAATAATTTTTTACGACGCCCTCGCAACTAGACGCAAAAGAAATAAGCAAAAAAAAAGGCGGACGGCATGAGAGAACGAACGGAAGCTCGGGCGGCATGGTACAGCTTGCCATGAGGAAACTTGCAATATAACAAGCAATAAATAAGCCACTTTTAATGCCCCATGTATATTAAACAATTATGTGGATGCTTAATGAGATTTATTGAATTATAAACGAGCAAAAGCCAAGAACTAAGACGAGAAATACCGATTTTACATATTCTTACTAATCGTAAACGATTACAATACGTATAGCGACATTACTAAAATTATACGATTATGTATCGATTTAAAAGAAAAAAGAGCAGATAAAGAAAAAAATGGTAAATAAATAATTATTACAAAAAAAAAGAATGTGGACGGCTGCCGGCGGTGGAGCATGCGCCGGCTGTCCGATAATCTAATCTTACGTAAGTACGTAAAAGTTTCAATTTTACACTACCGATAATAATGACATAACGGTAAGGCTCTATATAAGATATAATGATGATTTATAATAATTATAACGTTGTACAGAATATTTATGAAAGGCGCACTGCTGGCGAAAGAGCCGCGCGTTCCTCGGGGGTTCGTCGACCGCGCGCGCCTGACAAAAGGCGATAAAAGTGGGAGGATATTGGTGGAAAACAAGAGGCGACGACGATTAATAGACGGACGAGAAAATGTTTGCCTTCCGCGTAATCAATAAAATTACTCGAGTTCGTCGTGATTTTGAACAATTCCTGGCATCCATAGTGAACGAAGAACGCGCGACTCTCTAACCAAAAGCGGCCAGACTATAATGGATGTTTTGTAAGATAAAGCAAAACGATCATGGATTCTATTAAGATCGCGGTTCGAAGAAATGTATAGTCGGTTGCGTATTCGAGATCGTTCGAATTAAGACGACGACGCCTCTCCCAACGGGGGGGAAAGAAACAAGGTGGGAGACGAAGCCGATACAAAAAAAAAGAGAAGAGATAACCGCGGCTCTTTTCTTCCGCGAATATTCGAGCGCTCGCGACGTCGCGGGGGCGCGCATTATTACGGCCCTTGGATCGAACGGGGGAGGAGATTAAAAAATAACAAAAAAAAAGATGATAACACGAAAACGCGAAACAAAAAATAGAGGCGAAAGATAGATAATGAAGAGAATTTATCCGCCGCGTATGTGGCGTTAAGAAAGGGCCGATAATCTAATTCATTGTGTATGTATACAGACAAAAGGTAAATATAATATTGCGATTATAAATATTAAACTAATAAAGAATAACAATATTGTACCCCTCTGTACATATAAATATATATTACAATACGATGATTATTACTATATGATTTATTATAAATATATATACATAAATATAAATATATCTCATGAATTCACATTATTATGTTTATTATTGTTTACTTATTATTATTAAAATTATTATCAATGCGATGATAAACGAGGATGATGATGATGATGATTATTATTATTATGATAATATTATTAATATTTAAGAAAAGGTTCACAACGTGCCGTGTGTATGTGGGAATAAAATATATAATATAATGGACATTGTTCAATTCAATCTAATGTCTTTGTTGTTTTTCTCTTTCCATTTTTCTGTTACCTTCGACGAACCCAGTAAAATCCAATCCTAATAGAATCCCCGAAATCCTACTCTCAGCACTGTTTAAAGTCTAACGGGAATAAATATACGTTCGAAGCTTTCGACGTTCGAGTGTTTCCTCGAAGCTACTTTAAAAAGTATTTAGTAGTAATAAATATTCTTATTTAAATGCAAAGATTTTGCTTCGATTAGTATTAACGACCTGGATAAGATATCTTCACATGCTTCTCTGCGCTTACATTATTCTTCTGTTTCAACAAAGCTGTGAATCCACTTTCAGTTATTCTATATAGAAATTTCTTCAGTTTTATTCATGTATTTTACTATAAATAATATATTTTCGTTGTAGAAGCAAACGAAGCCGTAAAACGAACCTCTCTATGTCTTCTAAATTCGTATTTTGCGCTCTGAATGCGACCGGGACTATCGATAGATCGAACACTAAATATGGCGCCAGCCATGTTAGATTCTGTTATCACTATTTCAAGTACTCCTGTCAAATGTGACATGTATTTTCTTTCGAACATTACGTGGCAGTTTGACTGATACAGACGTCGAAGACTTGACAGCAAAATGGGTATTTTCTTTGCGAAGAAAAAACCGCCGAGTCGTGTCACCAATCAGGACAAAGCTATTTTGGTACGCTGTGTCTCGGATTTCCTAACCTGTCTGTTCTCATCACAGTCGACAGTTACTACAGTACTTATTTTCTTTTCCAGCAATTAAAACAAACCAGAGATAAGATCAAGCAGTATCAACGGAGGATCGAGCAGAATCTCGAAAAGGAGCGGTTGCTCGCCAAGAAACTTATTCAAAATGGGCGAAAAGAGTGAGCACCGAATATCTCCCTACTTGTACTTTCGTTTAAATCTTCGTACTGTACTAAATATCGTAAACTTTTGTTTCAGCCGAGCTTTACTACTTTTACGGAAAAAGAAGTTCCAGGAACAAGTGCTATCCAAGACTGATGGCCAGCTAGAGAGCCTTGAGCGCATGGTGCACGATATAGAATTCGCACAGGTGGAATTGAAAGTTGTCGACGGCCTAAAGGTGGGCAATGCTGCGTTGAAGAAATTACACAGCTTGCTCTCCATTGACGAGATTGAGAAAGTTATGGATGAGACCAAAGAAGGCCTCGAGAAACAGAGAGAAATTGACGAGATATTGTTGGGAGAGCTCACGGTAGAAGATGAGGGCGAAGTTGAGGAAGAATTAGATGCTCTTTTGGCAGCTGAAGTTAAAGAGAGAGCACCGGAGGTGCCGGTAGTACCAGAAGACGTGACAATACCAGAAGAATCGGAAGATGTAACGTTGCCAGATGTACCAGAAGAATTGCCTCAGAAGAAAAAAGGTGAAGCGATACTTATCCCTTGAGCTGGGTTATGTACTTAATTGCACATTTGTTTTTACAGAACGTACAAAGGAGAAGACGCAAGAGGCAGTTGCCTTGGAAGCATGAGGCGCTATGATTAGTAAACCGTTTACTTTATTCGCACGATGCGTGGGGGTCTATGTATATATGTACAGTACTTTGTATGCGAGGTTCAGCGTGAATTCGAAAAAACGGGATTGCACTTTTATTACAGAGAGATCATTTCGAATGGTGAAGACTGTTTTCCATTATACCGTGCGTGCACGTGACTTTAATATAGTGAAAAGAAATTTCGATGCAGTGGAAACACAACTGTATATTGTTTCTTCATATATTACACACGATTGTATGTGTTCAACAATGTTAATTATATTTGTACTGCCTTGAATGCATGAGTAACTTCTAATCTTATTATTGGCCTCTATTACGTGCATGTGTACAAGTGTAAAGAATTTTAATAAATATGATTTTATTTACCCGTCGTTACGATCATTCAAGTCCCTCTTGTAACATTCTACAGCTCTCTCCGAAAAGCTTTGCCGAAATATGAAGATATTGCTCACTCGAACGCCACAGCGGACTGGCACTAGATCTGGACGACACTTCTGTATAACTTTTTTCTGCTCAAAGTGCCTTGGATGCCGCTTCGTCATTCTAAAGGCAATGGGGACCTCTTCAAGGTCCCAAAGATATACATATGTAAATTAAGGGTGTGTAAGATAAGTTACGAGTGTTTTTTTATGTCTACAAGGTGTACATATTGTAAATTACGTTTTTAATACACAAAATGGGTTTATAATCATTTTAAAACCGTTACCCAAGTATGGAATGATAGAAACACAGTACCTACGTTCGGCCAGAGACCCTGATAGCGAGCGGAACCTAAGACGGCAAGCGTGCCGCGTGCTACCTGAGAGCACAGCGAGCGACAGCAGGGACGGAGCGCCGTCCCTAGGGTATGTAAGCAAATTCTACCTTACAAAGAATATATTTTACTCTTTTGTTTTAACCTCCATTTCCGATTCAAACATTGATTGAACCCCTTCTACTCCTTATCCTTCCTTGGTAAGTATAGTCAAGGTGTGCTTTAGCACTTAGAGTAAGAACCCGATAGATCGTTCCAGCCGCTCGGGATGATTTATTGAAAAGTCCCTTCAGGACGTAACAAACCTTTAGCAATTCGTGAAAAAGAAGCTACTAATGATATTACATTTCATTCCGAAGCAATTGATATTCATAATATTAAGCACATTGGGTGCTTTGTTACATCAACTCAATAATTACCTTGTAGTTCCTCATTAATTGGCACTTTCAAAGTTTATGTATCAATGACTCGACAAGCAATCATTATATACAGTAGGTAATCAAAAACTTTTATGCAAATGTTGAAGATTGAAATAATTGCACTTTACTGCACAGTAATCGAAGTTACTTTCATACAGAAAGTAGCAACAACGAGCACGCGTTAATATTGACTATCACTATCACTTTGCACTAACATGTTTCACTATTACTTTTCACTATCACTTTTATTTTTAAATATATTATTTTATTAAGTCTCTTCACCGCGAAGGTATAACTACGTAATGTTAGTAATAGTGAGACCAGCCTGGAAGGAAATTTAATAAACACAATAAAATACAGGACATAAAATAAATCACGCAAAACCATAGACGAAATGCATGAAATAGAACAAATTACGCAAATTAGCAATTGATATTCATAATATTAAGCACATTGGGTGCTTTGTTACATCAACTCAATAATTTCCTTGTAGTTTCTCATTAATTGGCATTTTTTGCAAAATATGAATATACTTTCAAAACAATATTTCCAGTGACAAACACTCGATTCAAGAGCGGGTAGATGGTGGGAGAAGAAGGAGGATGGTGCAGCCACTTAGGGCTGCTCCATGATCATTGTCCACTCATTAATGCAAGAAAACCGTGAGTGGACCGTTTCTTTCTTTCGCAACGCTAGCTTATTACAGACTAAAATCAACTCCCGAGCATAGTCACTAGGACTTTGGACTACTCGCAGCACTAATTTCTCAAACAACTTCAAAATTCCCGAATGGTGCTTCATTACTGAAAATTCTACTATACTTAATACTCTCAAGCAGCTACACTACTCTAACAAATATAAAAAGCTACAGAGAACCACCACGTGGGTGGTTTCATTTTTCGCAACACTAATAAAAATTCAATACACCTGTGTCTCGTAATACGCAACTCTAACTTTAAATCGTTGCAGCCTTTCTAAAGGCTGTGTAGAGTCCCAGGCGCAGCAAGTCCAGCTGCTCGGGACTCTTTTTCCCCAGGAACATGTCTCTGGACATGTCCCAGGACAGTTTTGGGGCAGTGGGGGCTGGGGGTCGCAACTCTAATTACAAACGCGATCAATCATCATCGCAACGCTAACTCAAAAAAATATTAAGAATCAAACTAAAACGAGTAATTAAAAAAACGCGATCAGTCGCATCGCAACTCTAATAAAACGAATACAATGAATCAAAATTAATGCTATAAATCAAACTCTAGTAGGTAACTTTAATTCAAAATACAAGAACAATCTCAAAAACAATCGCGACTCTTTTTTCGAAACACTACAAGCAATCACGTTCGATATTTATTCGCAACGCTATGCTGGTACCAAACGCGGGGAATACTCGATTCGCAACGCTAATTCAAACCGTGTTCAACATTTAGTCGCAACACTAACTGGCCACGTAATCTTCTTCGCAACCCTAATTGACAACGCGGTGTGCTCAATTTCAGGGGAGGGGGTATCGATGGGTCAGCCTATAGCCAACCAAACTACTACTACTACTACTACTACAACTACCGACGAGCATAATGGCAAAATAATACCTACGAAGAATGACCCTGCACCCGAGGATGCAGGGCCATTCTTGGTTGCCACATGATGTGGCCGTTTTACTGGCCGGGCTATCTTCGGCTCTTTGGCCACTTCTTTGCTTCGGGCGGTCCGCCCTTCTGAAAGTTAAGGGGGTACTCCACAGTGACCGGATTTTTTTCTCAGTAAATACAACATATAATGAAATAAATCTTTTTGGTGTTTATAAAGCTACTCTTATATTATATAAAAAAAAATTAAAAATATATTTTAATTTGTTTTACTTGTTTTTTTACATAGCGTCAATATGGCAACTAAACAAAAACGTGGTACAGGTGATTTTCTGGCTTAGGCTTATCTGAAACAAAAAATCCGAAAACATTCTTAATCTGTATGAGTGTCGCTATCGCCCGTAGCTCAATTAACAATTTTTGTTGAAAAATAACAAAATGACACCTGTTTGAAGGAAAAAGTTCTCCAAATAATGGTGTTTCTCGAATGTTCCCCGAGAAAAATCTCGGTTATTTTTCGGAAAAAAATTGTTAATTGAGGAACGGACGATAGAAACACTTATACAGATTAAGAATCTCTTAGAACTTTTAGTTTTGGATCAGTCTAAGCCGGGAAATCACCTGCACCACGAATATACCGTTTTTGTTTAAGTGTCATATTAACGCTGTAAAAAAACAAGTAACACAAATTGAAAATATTCTTTTTAATTTTTTTGGTATAATATAAGAGCAGCTTAATAAATACCAAAAAGATTTATTTCATTATATGTTGTATTTACTGAGGAAAAATCTTTAAAAATAGCTTGATTTTTCGACGGTTCACAGTGGAGTACCCCCTTAATAGCGTGCCCAAGCCCGTCCTGCCGATCGCGACCAGCGACAATGTGCAATGTCCCACTGGCGTCAAAAAGTCGACATAGCGGGGCTAGAAGCGAGGGCATACCCCACTCGCGCTAGTCTGGCCGTCGACTTTTCTCACAAATTTCCTGAAAGCAGGTCATCGCAGGGGGGAACATGCGATCAGAGAATACGATGACCTGCCCCGGCCCTACCTACTTATATTTAAGTCACACATTCGTACCAGAAGGTAAGTTACCTATCCTCCCGAACAGCTAGGTTACCCATCCTACCGAACAGCTAAGTTACCTATCCTACCGAACAGCTAAGTTACCCATCCTACCTAACAGCTATGTATATTTAAAAAATGGCAAAACAGTCTCTCACACACAATCACACTCTAATAAGTACGTACCAGTTTTCACTGAAATCGGCTAGCAAAGGCAGTGACCATTGCGTATAAGTATGATTTATAAAACAATTAACTATTTTCAATTTCAAACAATGGATTACTTGATAATGTACATTGTACATATTATGTACATACATGAATCGTTATTACTATCTGGTTTGATTGTACGAGATTGATTAAATATCATATTCCCAGATTATTTACTAGAATGATCATCGTGTGCAACAAGGAATATGATATATTGGTATCGAAATATTATAGTTTCGTTATCATGGTCTTTAATGAAAATCTTTCACCGACGCAAATTCCACCGCCTAACCACACACACATAGGTGGAAAATGCGGCGTGCACGATACGCTAACGCAATGCTAGCCGCCGACATGTAATTATTTAGTAAAGAAAGTCATCGTGCCCCATTGCCTTCACCCACCCAAGTAGCACCTGGGCACGTGGATGAGTTAAAAGGCAATGAGTACGGAAAGATATCCTGAAAATCCTCAACTAGAAAATATCATTAGTTTCTATACTGTCTAGCAGGCTAATATTCTTTTATTTTACATTATTAAGCAAAGTGGCTCGACTTTCAACTTGTGAATAGTTTAAAGTGAAGATAAATAAGAAAGGACTCTACTTTAGATCAAGAAAAAGGACTCTACTCGACATTCATTTAGCGAGAAGAAAGACTCTATAATTGAATTGTTTAAGAAAATCAATCTAAATCACGAAGAATTTACTTTAAGAATCTAAAACGGGCTATTCCATCGTCAAAGTAAATTTCATAAAACAAGAAAGTGTGATCTCATGCTAATTACTTTGAATCTGAAATTTCCCCACCCTTAATTGTCTTCTTGCACATGGAAATTAATTATTCTATTGTGTACGCAAACGAGTGACCTTTTTAAGAAAGGAATTACACTTTTATGTATATTATCATCATTTAGAAATCAAGTTACTTTTGAACACGTAGTATCAGAAAAATAAAAGAAATTCAAGTCATTATAATCGTTCCACTACATATTAAATAAAAATGATCGTAGCTGTGGAGTCTGAGAGTATCAGACTTCTTCGCTATATAAAAATTAGCATTCAGTCGTATTGATATTCGTACCAATACCTTCCGAATTATTTAATAAATATCTACATCAATGTATGATCAATGATAAATATTCGCGTTAGGAACCGTTTATCTTGGAAATTATGATTATAATGTGATTCTATTGAAAAGGCGCGGCGTACAAGAAGACCCTAGCCTCGTCTAATAAATACATACACAGACAAAAATGTTACAATTCACGGGCATGATTATCATACCCGTGGTCATTATGCTCGTTAAATATACAACCGGTCACTCGTGTCGATTCGGACCAAACGTCCTACGACATGATTGAGTGACCAGAGGAACCATAATGCATGCGCACTCACATTTCGCTGTGCCCCGGTGCCGAAGACGCCTACACCCCTGCTACTGCTCAGGAAAAGTCATCAAGCTGCTCAGCTGCGCCCAAACTGTAACCAAGGAACAGAACACGATTATAATTTCTTTCTAAAGTTACGACTGTTTGAACTCTAATATAGAACCACGAAGCAATTCAGAACTAACGAAACTTTTTATCATTTAGACATTTTAAGAAAAAAATTAGAAAAATGAAATGTTAAAAATTAAAATTAACAAAAGTTATTTCTTATAATGTCTAAATAATAAAAAGTTTCGTTAGTTTTGGATTTCTTGGTGATTCTATTCTAAAGATTAATTTGTTTAAAATTGTTTTCTTTCTAAAATTTTGAAGAATGAACTCTATTTTAAAAGAATTAAATCAAATACATAGATACTTACATCATTCCATTAATATTCTGCGCACAAGTCTCCTCTTCAGCTGACGCACTGACTCTAATTTCCGACAACGAGTTTCTCTTTCAAAAGTAAAAAAAAAAGAAATAGTAGACTACAAACGCGCCCCAAAGATCATAATCGGCGAACAAAGCACTGAATCTATTCTCGCGATTCGAAAATCAGAGCCGCGACGCTCGTGAAAGAATATAAATTGCGTAGAAAACACTGGCTCTACTCTCGCGTATCCCGAAATTGTTAACGAAACTCTACTATGAGCAACTGTGCTCTTCAAAACGAAAAACTTCGTACGTCATAAACACTGACTCTATTTGACCGCATTGCACGCGATCACAATCTCTGAAAAATAAGTAGGATAGGAGGGTGGGGTGGATGTGGTTTCATCGAGTGTTTGTCACGAGGAAATATTGTTTGTCGTGAAATCAGCCAAAGGACTTTCGCTCCTTGTTATTTAGAATACAATAAAGAATAAAGAATATAAAGAATAAAAAAAAGAATAAAATAAAGAATAAAACTTGCATCCAAAACCGAACGTAAATGCAATTACAACAGCGTCGTAGAGATAGATTCTTTAAAATCATTGAAATATCATTGAATTCTACGTAAACGCGACCGAAATGCAATAGAATTCAATCATTCCAATATTTCATAAACATCGAAAGACGCCATTTTCAAACTTTTAAACAAATCTGATTAAAAGTATTCAATTTATCATAATTCAATCACAGCCAACAATGATTCAATAAAATAATGAGAAAAATACGTATACCACACGTATTATCATCTTCTTTTCCCAAGGAATGACCAGACGCCATCCAAGCATCGTTCAAATTAACCGCCAAGTGTCATGGCGTCGCCTGCCCTTTGCTTTCGATTTCCGCCTCAACGTCTGTTTGAAACAAAAGCATTAAAACATTCGTAAGGCAATTAAACAACAAATAAACTTGAAATATGCCCGAAAAGTAATGTATTTGAATACCGAGACACGATATGTGTGCACTAAATGTGCAGAAATATCGGCACGAAGGCAACGAAGGGAATACGTGACGAATATCTAATAGTTTTCTCGCGATATTTAATCAATTTCGGGACGAAAGTGTATTAATAGCAGCAGCAAGTGACGATAGAGAGTAAAGAAGAAGGCTAATAATGAATAGAAGTAATTATGTGACGATAGATAATATACGCGTACCATTTACGTACGCAGCTGTCGAAACGTCTTAACTCAACGAAGTCCACGGAACGAATGACCCCCGCGTCTCGTCACGTACCTCGGCGAATATGGGCTTTGGTGGGGGGAGACAAGGCAGGCTTCGCGCGGCAATACACGTCACTTATCGCACGCCGCGTGACGTAAGCATCACGACTCGTGAAAATTAAATGTTGTTAAACTGAATTTTAAAAAATATAGCCTTGTAAAGCACATCACGGCACACATTTTTTCTATTTACAGTTTTTTTATCGAATCATTAGTATTCGAGATAAAAATTATAAACAAAAAAATTTCTTCGACCAAAATCATTATTGCGTTAAACATAAATTGCGATAACTTGAGTAAATATTAACGGATCGTTATGAGACTTGAAACATAAAACTCAGAAAACTCTAGCGAAGCCGTAAAATGTATGCACAAAACCCTTATGTTAAAAAATGTAGTAATATTTAATTAAAAAGTAACACTGGACATAACCCATATTTTTCAACGTTCGCCGTTAAAAAGTATCTTGTATATACGAGTATCGTATATACAAGGAAGTTTTTCACCAATTTTCACACTGATTAATAAATAATTGTAGAAGATATGACGATATATATAAATGTCGCGCCCCACCAACAGTCAGCAGCTATGTACGTACTGCGTTACTTACCAGTCGCATTACACTGCAAAGACATGACTTTCTCATTATTATATGATTATATATTGCGATATTATTTTCGAAATATTTATTAACATTTTTATTATAGTATTTACATCCAATGTTATTGATTCTTTTATAAATTTTTCTTTTTCTCCTTTCTTCTATATTTCATTTTTCAGGAATCACTAAATTGAGAGCTTACATTACTAAATTCAGAGCTTAATTGTTGACAGTATCAAGCCATTTATTACGAATATGGTCTGCAGTGAGCAGCACGGTTTCATGCCAATGCAAACTACCGTATCAAATCTTTCTGTCTTTTGCAACTATGCCAAAATTGACCGTGGCAACTGGGTAGATACTATCCCATCAAAAAGAATCCCATTTAAAAACATTGTCGTAAATTAATACCTTTACAAAACTAATGATATACACAAATTGCGCCAATTATCACAATGGCTATTTATACAAAGAAAAAAATGTATTAAATAATATTAAGCAGATATATTTTTATACAAATAAATATTTAGTTCGAATAAATATTTTATTCAAAATACTTGGTGCTGCTCTCCGAATTGGTGTTGCTAAACTGAATAAATATGTATAAATTGCATTAAAATCTTTTTCTTTCTTGTCTCAGTGGTGTCTTGTCTTGTTTTATTTTATTTATTAACCAAGACAATTAACCTTTTTTGGTTTCGCAGCGCCACGTGACTAAGTCTGGCTGTTATGTGACAACAATTTATTTCAATACAAATTGTTTGGCTCCGTCCTTATTAATTGTTGAATGGATTTAATAATTATAAAAAACATCTACGATGTTAGTACACGAGCGTAGGTATCGCTTACGAGAGCTTAAGCCTTTCTGGGCACACATATCAGTTCCGTCTCAGTTCACGAAGAATTCAGGTACCTACTCTTCATTACTTTCCTCAATTTCTTTACTCCAAGTATTTTCCATTACAGTCTTTAAAAATAATCAGGATTATATCAAGTTTGGTGCCATTTTCATCAGAAAAAAACTAGTAATCCATTAGGGATACTGATATGATAGAAATTGGCATACCTACTCATTACTGAATGGCCTATCGCTGACTGTGTCCTTATGCCACTACCCTAGCGTTTATGACAAGGAGTGCAACTGCAAATCGAATTACTTTTTAAACCGGCACTGAAAAATAAAAATTTGTCTAGCTGTGAGAAATTCATCGGTTTAGTGTTCAGTGAAGTATGTGCATCTTATAGTGCATATTATTTCGTGATTTCTCAATTCGTGCATCAATTTCATCCATTACTGGACCATGTGGGAGGACTTGTAACAGGATTCCACTGAGATATACCCGTTACCTAAAAAACTTTTTCAGAAACTGAATATTTCGTCGATGTTTGTCACTCATATTTCTCCCAACATTCATCTAACTATTCATTTATACCAAGTTCAACTAAAATGTATTTATACATTATAAATAATATTATATGACATGTATAAGTATTAACATTCATTTATCGAACGATTAAACATTGAGAATAAAATAGAATTCAATTGGCATAGAAAATCGTTTGCAAATCCAAGGCCAAAGCTTACTAATTGCTTGATATCTCGAGTTGTATCGATTATAGTTAATAATAATTTATACTGGCCGGTTAGTGCAAATGTTGTTAACATTATTTGTCATAGCAATAGCTACTGGAATGGATATTTTAGCGGAAAATCCATTTTTGCCGAAGAATTCGTTGGATTTCGCAATTGTAATCAACCGTCGACTTTGCTTTGATCGGGGGACATAGTTTCTCGAAATGTATATACGGAGCTCACGGAGCTCCATGTACTCAGTCGTCGTCGGTCCTACGGGCCGGGAGGACCTCCGGGGACCCTGGAGCTGCCGAGCCACGTGGAGCTGGTGGACCTCCTGGACATCCGGAGACCCTGGAGCTGCCGAGCCACGTGGAGCTGGTGGACTTCCTGGACATCCGGAGACCCTGGAGCCGCCGAGCCACGTGGAGCTGCTGGAGCTGCTGGACCTCCTGGGAACCTGGTCAGGGTTTCAGCCCTGGTCCTTCCTGCACCCCTTCGGCCCCCTGGACCATTCGGACCTAGTGGACAACCTGGACTTCCTGGGGACCTTGTCACGGTTTCAGCCCTGGTCTTTCCTACACCCCCTCGGCCCCCTAGCCCAGGTTAGCTTATTCGTTTAGTGCCGATGAAATTTTCGGGTTCATTAAAAGTCATTCAAAATGTTAATATTCTGCCAAGGCCAAAACCGATTTCTCTTCCTTTTTAACTGATTTCTTCGATTGTTTTTCATCATCTCCCCTATTTCATACATTCCTTCGTGGATTTTTGCATGAGTCGTTCTATTTCGTGTATTTCTTCGATGGGATTGCATGATTTATTTTATTTGATGCATTTCTTCGATAGGTTTACATGATTTATTTTATTTGATATCTCCCCAGATTTGGGATCTCTCCAGTAGTGAAAGACAAATACAAGAAAATGCAGGGTGCATTTTCTTGCAGCTGCGAAAAGTACATATTTTGCAATGAACATTGCTGTATCAAATTATTTCTGGCCTGAACGAATTTCAAGTTAGTTGGGAGTCGTTGGAGCAACACAGAACGTGAACAACCTCTCCCGAATTCGAGATTTGCCAGTTGAACTTTACTTGCGATAGTGATCGGATGTCGGTGAACGCGCGAGCATATTATTTCGTGATATCTCGATTCCTGGATTAATTGCATCGATTACTGGACCATGTGGGAGGTCGCTTAACAAGATTCCACTACAATTCAACCAGTATCTAGAAGACTTCTCGAGCAATACTTTTCTCGAAGAGCTGGGAGTCGATGGAGCGAGACAGAACGTCAACAACCTTTACCAAATGCGTGATCTGCCAGTTGAACTTTACTTGCGATAGTGATCGGATGTCTGTGAACGCCGGAGCATATTATTTCGTGATATCTCGATTCCTGGATTAATTGCATCGATTACTGGACCATGTGGGAGGTCGCTTAACAAGATTCTACTACAATTCATCCAATACCTAGCAGAATTCTTGAGTAATACTTTTCTCGAAGAGCTGGGAGTCGTTGAAGCGAGACAGAACGTCAACAACCTCTACCGAATTCGTGATCTGCCAGTTGAACTTTACTTGCGATTGTGATCGGATCTCAGTGAAATCAAGCTCCCTGTCTGCATGGATAGCAGTGAGACTGTGTTCAAGGTGAGTGGTACATATTCATTTTTTCAATTTTTCTGCATGCTATTGAACAAATGATTGCTGTAGCAAGCACAGTGACCACGAATACATACTTAGTTCTCGTAAACAGTAACAATAAATTTCAAATTCGAGGTCAGAGTGCTAATATCGTGTTTTAAATATTAGAAATTATTTTTCTTGAATTTTATAATCAAAGCTTGATGCTTTGAATACGAGTTACACTTCTCAAGTTTAATTATATTCGAGTCATTAGATTATCTTAATAAAACGAGAATGGAAAGCATTAATTTCTTATGGATTTTCAACTATATTACTTGAAGCTCTTTCTCATACAAATATTAATAATTGAGAATGACAGTTGATATTGATACTACTTGGTCACTGTGCTCGCTACTTCTTGATTTCTCGAGAAATCAAAAATCAGATCATAACTACGTCTTGAGAATTCTCGAAAAATTGAAGGAAATATTACAAAATTGGTATTTTTGGAATAATGTTGATAATATTTATCAAAAACACCAGAAAACTTTAACTAATTATTCATTACTGTCCACTTTACACAAAACTTGTATAAATGAAAAACAGATATTAAATATAATTGATTATTTATTTAGTGCAAAATTTGTGCAAAGTGAAACATTACTTTTTTATTGTAAAATAGTTTTAAATCTATTTCTTTCCTTCTTTTTGTGGGGGGATAAAATCTGTGGCCGTTTTCCTTTCGTCGCCACAAGAAACTCATTACTTAATTCAGTAGGTATACAATTTTTCTAAATTGTTAAATAAGAATTTAAGAGTTCTGCAGTTAAGAATTTTCCAGTCAATAATGTAGAATCTTCTCTACTGAGATTTTCTATTGTAATTCATATAGGTTCTAATGTTACTAATAAGATTTATTATAAATTGTAGATGTGTTTATACGTTCGCGATTTGCTAGACTAAAATTTCTCGAGAAATAAGAAATAAGCAATTATAATATTTCTCGAGAAATTCTCGAGAAAGAATTCTCGAAATGGCCGATCAACCTGGCTAATTTTTGACAACCAGATGTTCATTTTCAAGACCTATCAAGAATTTAAGAGTTTTAAGCTTCGAATCATGTTCGAAGTGCTTGAAAGTTTTCGTCATATATGTAGATTCGAAGCGTTCAACTAAAATGTATTTAAACAGTATAAATAATACTATGTAATATGTATAAGTATTAACATTCATTTATCGAACAATTAAACATTGAAAATAAAATAGAATTCAATTGGCATAGAAAATCATATGCAAATCCAAGGCCAAAGGTTACTAATTGCTTGATATCTCGAGTTGTATCGATCATAGTTAATAATAATTTATACTGGCCGGTTAGTGCAAATGTTCTTAACATTATTTGTCATAGTAATAGCCACTGGAATGGATATTTTAGCAGAAAATTCATTTTTATCGAAGAATTTGTTGGATTTCGCAGTTGTAATCAACCGTCGACTTTGTTTTGATTGGAGGACATAGTTTCTCGAAGTGTATATACTGAGCTCACGGAGCTCCATGTACTCAGTCGTCGTCGGTCCTACGGGCCGGGAGGACCTCCGGGGACCCTGGAGCTGCTGGAGCTGCTGGAGCTGCTGGAGCTGCTGGACCTGCTGGACCTGCTGGACCTGCTGGACCTGCTGGACCTGCTGGACCTCCTGGGGACCTGGTCAGGGTTTCAGCCCTGGTCCTTCCTGCGCCACCTGGACCATTCGGATCTACTGGACATCTTGGACTTTCTGGGGACCTCTTCTCGGTTTCAGCCCTGGTCTTTCCTGCCCCCCCCCCCCTCGGCCCCTGGCCTAGGTTAGCTTATTCGTTTGGTGCCGATGAAATTTTCGGGTTTGTTAAAAGCCATTCAAAATGTTAATATTCTGCCAAGGCCAAAACCGATTTCTCTTCCTTTTTAACTGATTTCTTCGATTGTTTTTCATCATCTCCCCTATTTCATACATTCCTTCGTGGATTTTTGCATGAGTCGTTCTATTTCGTGTATTTCTTCGATGGGATTGCATGATTTATTTTATTTGATGCATTTCTTCGATAGGTTTACATGATTTATTTTATTTGATACCTCCCCAGATTTGGGATCTCCCCAGTAGTAAAAGACATATACAAGAAAATGCAGGGTGCATGGCTGCAGCTGCGAAAAATACATATTTTGCAATGAACATTGCTGTATCAAATTATTTCTGGCCTGAACGAATTTCAAGTTAGTTGGGAGTCGTTGGAGCGAGACAGAACGTCAACAACCTTTACCAAATTCGTGATCTGCCAGTTGAACTTTACCTGCGACAGTGATCGGATGTCAGTCAACGCGTGAGCATATTATTTCGCGATATCTCGATTCCTGGATTAATTGCATCGATTACTGGACCATGTGGGAGGTCGCTTAACAAGATTCCACTACAGTTCAACCAGTATCTAGAAGACTTCTCGAGCAATACTTTTCTCGAAGAGCTGGGAGTCGTTGGAGCGAGACAGAACGTCAACAACCTTTACCAAATTCGTGATCTGCCAGTTGAAATTTACCTGTGACAGTGATCGGATCTCAGTGAAATCAAGCTTCCTGTCTGCATGGATAGTAGTGAGACTGTGTTCAACGATCGGTGAGTGGTACATTTTCATTTTTTCAATTTTTCTGCATGCTATTGAACAAATGATTGCTGTAGCAAGCACAGTGACCACGAATACGTACTTAGTTCTCTATACTTAGTTCTCAGTACTTCTCAAGTTTAATTATATTCGAGTCATTAGATTATCTTGATAAAACGAGAATGGAAAGCATTAATTTCTTATGGATTTTCAACTATATTACTTGCAGCTCTTTCTCATACAAATATTAATAATTGAGAATGACAGTTGATATTGATACTACTTGGTCACTGTGCTCGCTACTTCTACTATTCTCTCTCTTTACAATATTTAAACCAGTCTGACAATAAGTCATAGTTTATGAACTTTAGCCATAAGACTTTTTCCAAATTTTCAAAAATGCGCTAAGCATTGGTGGAACATAGACCAGAAATATTTCGTAGAAATGGGTCACTTTCGTAGGTACCTCCAAGTGGTGTGCTCGGCTCCTTGGTAACGTTTCCAAAGCATTGAGACTTTCGAAACGGAATCAAGCTAAAGCCTACGATCTAGTTTAAGGGTCCAGATCAAGCCAAACTCACATTCGGTGAGCTTGGTTCGGTCTGGACATCTATTCAAAAATGCACTTGCGTAAAAGTTGCTACTCCTTTTTCGAATTAGAGTCACCCCTATATACCCCGCGGCGTGTATACACTTATTAACCCTTTGGACTTTAAATTAAAATCTTTTGAAAGAACATAGTAGCCTTTTCTCTCTAAATATTGCAACCAAAGTTCAAAGGGTTAATATATTTTCGCAAGATTTTCAGGAAATCGTGCGTTTTGATTTAAGTAAGAGAATTGTAAAGACCTACGTACGTACAGAGACATAGACGAGAATGGAAAGTGTATATCACTTTCGCGTCCGCGACATCTATTAAAAAATGCACTTGCGTAATTCGAGCGATAAGCTTCTGTTCCGTCTCGTTCTTTTTACATATAAGAGTGCCAAATGCACTTTTCTAGAAATACAATTCGCCTTCGACACTGATTTCGATTTCGAGCAAGGTGTTGCTCGACTGTAGAGCGCGACAGACTGTGCTGGTATTACGGCTTTTTACGAGTGTCTAAAGTCGTAGTACTTACCTGAGTCTCCATGTAGAATCGAAATTTCGGTGCATCGAGGGTGAATGTCGCGTCGCGTCGCGTCGCGTCCCGTCTGACCATTGTTAGTCAAGACCATTGTTAGTCGATAATGTCCGCCAGTTCATGACCATTCTGAGTTCTATATCCTGTCGAATACCGGGCTTCTATACCGGGCTTCCAAGTCGATGCGCTCTGTAGTCTCAGATGGCTCGTTCTCGGCCACGCGCGACATGTAGAAACGAAAATTCGGTGCATCGAGAGTGAATGTCGCGCCTGTCGACTTTAGACAGAAGACCCTTGTAAGTCGATGATGTGCGCCAGTTCATGACCATTCTGAGTTCTATATCCTGTCGAATACCGGGCTTCTATACCGGGCTTCCAAGTCGATGCGCTCTGTAGTCTCAGATGGCTCGTTCTCGGCCACGCACGACATGTAGAAATGAAAATTCCGTGCATCGAGAGTGAATGTCGCGTCTGTCGGCTTTAGACAGAAGACCCTTGTAAGTCGATGATGTGCGCCAGTTCATGACCATTCTGAGTTCTATATCCTGTCGAATACCGGGCTTCTATACCGGGCTTCCAAGTCGATGCGCTCTGTAGTCTCAGATGGCTCGTTCTCGGCCACGCACGACATGTAGAAACGAAAATTCCGTGCATCGAGAGTGAATGTCGCGTTTAGTCTCCTTTGCAATCTCAATCGGGAGATTCTTAGCTTTCGCATATCCCTCGTAAGTTACGCAAGTGCGTTTGTCAATTCTTTTCTATCTCTGCAATGAGATATTTAGAATCTGTTTGTCACTCGAAAGCATCGAGCAAAGCAAAGAGATCGACGAGAACCTCTCTCGTCTATTTCTCTCACGCGTGTATGTTAATCTTCTAGACATTAAAGTAAAGTCTTTTGAAAGAATTTTAGTAGCCTTTTACCGTATATTGCAATCACAGTCCGAAGGGTTAATATACCGAAGCATAGTCTGTTAAGACTATAAAATTGTAAAGAGTACCTCTCTTTCGCGTTTCATGTACAGTTGCCAAGTAGTTACAGAATTTTATTAGCTTTGTCGCTGTTTTGTTGGCTCCTCATCTCTTATGAGGAGGTCGCCGCTGTTTCCGTTTCCGGAAGCAAGCGACTGAGCATGGAATCTGTATGGGTGGATCAGTTTCATCCCCTGGTGTTCTTGTCGAAAGGGAAAAGTTTCGGGCGTAGGGGGTGTACCGTTTGGAAGCTGCCTGCGTAGGTCACTCGGGCCGATTGCCCAATCTCCGCGTAAGTAGGCTTGAGCCAGGGTACACGCGGCTGGGGGAGCTCGCAGGTTCGCATGTGGTCGGAGCAACAGTGATCGCCTGAGAGATGCCGTGCGCTTTTCCATTTCGACTCCTTCAGGGTGGTAGGAATTGCGCCATTCATTACTCGTTTCATGCTCTAGCTAGGCATGGAATGTGTATGAGTGGATCAGTTTCATCCCTTGTTCTTGTCGAAAGGGAAAGGTTTCGGGCGTAGGGGGTGTACCGTTTGGAAGCTGCCTGCGTAGGTCACTCGGGCCGTGATTGCTAACTACGCACAGTAAGTTCGGCCGGGGTGTTTCCCACCGGTTACACCTGGCGGGTCGCACGCGTCGGAGCAAGTAGAATCGCCTGAGAGATGCCGTGCGCTTTTCCCTTTCGACTCGTTCAGCAGGGTGGTAGGAATTGCGCCATTCAATACTCGTTGCATGCTCACCCGTAGTCTTTCCTTCTTTGTTGATCGACGAGAACCTCTCGTCTATTTCTCTCACGCGTGTATGTTAACCCTTTAGACTTTAAAGTAAAGTCTTTTGAAAGAATTTTAGTAGCCTTTTACCGTACATTGCAATCATTACGCAAGTGGATATTTGCGATAGATTATGCCACTAGGGCTCATTGTAAAGAGTGCGATAGGCTAAATTTAAGGGTAGAGGTAGGCTTGCTTGTCGAGAGTGACACCTTTTGCTTTTGCTTTCTCTTACAATTAGCTTGACCGTGCACCATGCCGTTTCTCATTTAGCATACTTTTAAACACTTGTCATAGTGACTTTTATATTCCCTACTTTCGATTGTCTTTTCTTTCTTTCCGGAAATATGATTCCGAAGACGGAGACGGCGAATCCGTGTCCGTTTGTCAATTCTTTTCTATCTCTGCAATGAGATATTTAGAATCTGTTTGTCACTCGAAAGCATTGCAAGCGTACCTCTAAAATATGCGAAAGAAATTGTAACCGCATGTAACTTAGGAAACTTGGGCAGGCAACACTAGTTTTAAGCGTTCCATCGAAGAATTCGCCGGGGGATTCACCGAGGGATTCGCCGAGGGATTCGCCGAGGGATTCGCCGAGGGATTCGCCGAAGAGTTCTCTGGTGAATTCTTTAACAGATTCACTCAGAATTTCGTTGGCGGGCTCGGGATTACTAACATTGTAGAGTAGAATTAGAACATTTTTCTGGCATTCCATGCCATTAGCGCCTGACGAGGCTGCTTTTTTCACGTTACAATTCGGAATTATTATGCGCCCAAGGAGGCTGCTGTTCTTCCGTTTTGTGATTAGACATCGTTAAGCGCGCATAGACGCTGCCGTTTCTTTTCTTATTAAAATTGAAAAGTATTAGGCGCCCAAAGGGGCCACTCCTTTTTTCTATCAGTCTTAAGAATCGTTAAGCGTCCGTAGAGGACTCTCGTTTTTTCTTCTCATTAAAATTGAAAAGTATTATACGCCCAAAGGGGCCACTCCTTTTTCCTATGAATGTTAAGAATCATTAAGCGCCCAATGTGGCTGCTCGAAATTTTTCTAAATGTCTGAATTGCGTGGCGCTCCATGTGGCTGCCTGGAATTTAAAGAAAATTTTTTGGAACTTGCTTAAATACAACTTGTCTGTTTCAGTAATAGTGTTTGTGATTGCCCGTAATGCAATCGTAGAGTCAGTGTTTTTGCGCAAGTAAAACTAGTTGAGAGCTTCGGTGCTCTAATAGTTTTTTGACCGCGAAAGTAGAGTCATGCACGAGTCCAACTGGAGCTGCTGAGCTGAGGGGAGCTGGTCCGATGGGTGCTGGTCCGATGGGTGCTGGTCCGATGGGTGCTGGTCCGATGGGTGCTGGTCCGATGGGTGCTGATCCGATGGGTGCTGGTCCGATGGATGCCGGTTCGAGGGGTGCTGGTCACAGAGTTGCTGGTCCCAGGGGTGCTGGTCAGGGGTTCGAGTTTGCAGAGATGCAGTACTCTTGATGACAGCGAACGATAAGTCACTTTATAATTCTTTGAATGTGGGTGCATGCAAGAGAATAAAATGGTTTCTGTAGAAAACGTAGCGTAGCCAGCTCTTTCGATTCTGGCCGTTCTAACACAAATGCGCGACATGCAGGGACCCATTTCACATGGTCGACATTCGTTTTGGGAACACTTACGCAATATTTCGCGAGTATGGCTTAGGGCGTCTAGGCAATAGCCTCGTGACGTGGCTCTTTTCTAAACCATATTCACGAAATATTGCAGAAATATTCCTAAAACGAATGCCAGTTATATGAAATAGGCCACTAACCGCCGCGCATATGTGTTGGAAAGAGCAGAATCAAATGAGCTGACCATACAAGGTACTCGTAGATAGTGACATGCATGTGTCTGCTTTAAAATCAGAAAATTAAATCAGTTGCTCGCGATTTTGACAATTCCGATTAATAATTCATAAAATAACCGAATCGATCGGGTCGAGTAGAGTCACCGCGAAAAATTTGTAATGCGATCGTAGAGTCCCCGCTTTTTTCGCGTCCATGTATTGCAGAGCACCGTGGCTCTTACTGAGAGTAGTATTACCGCGAATTTAGAGTCAAATTTTTGCGTATCTAAGACTTGTTCAGAGCACCGAAGCTCCAGTTGAATTTTCTTCGCGAAAGTAGAGCCAATTTTCTGCGCATATAAAGTTCGTCCAGAGCACCGGTGCTCTAATTGCTTTTTTATCGCGGATGTAGAGTCAAATTTTCGCTTAGCTTCAATTTTCAGCTTAGACTTGCCAAGGAGATTCTAGGCCCTAGAGAGGGCCTAGCTGTGGGCCCTGGAGAAGGCCCAACAAATGGACCCTAGAGAGGGCCTAGCGCGTAGGCCCTAGAGAGGGCCCAAATGGGGACCCTAGAGAGGGCCTGCCATAGGCCCTAGAGAGGGCCTAAAACGTGGGCCTTAGAGAGGGCCTGCAGCATAGGCCCTAAAGAGGGCCTACTTGCATGCGATTGTAGACACGAGTACCTTGTATTCCTGGGTAGTAATCTTTGTGCGTGCATTTTGGAAGGGTAAGCATCCTACTTAATTGCACGCAGTGCATTTTGGTAGGATATGCATCCTACAAAATGCAAACAAAAAGACTTTGCCCAACGAGTCCATTCCGGGAGCAAGGAATCTGAAATAATTGAAATGGCGCGTTTAAAATACAAGAGGGCCAAAAGTTGCTACTCCTTTTTCGAATTAGAGCCACCCCTATATACCCCGCGGCGTGTATACACTTATTAACCCTTTGAACTTTAAATTAAAATCTTTTGAAAGAACATAGTAGCCTTTTCTCTCTAAATATTGCAACCAAAGTTCAAAGGGTTAATATATTTTCGCAAGATTTTCAGGAAATCGTGCGTTTAGATTTAAGTAAGAGAATTGTAAAGACCTATGTACGTACAGGGACATAGACGAGAATGGAAAGTGTATATCTCTTTCGCGTCCGTGACATCTATTAAAAAATGCACTTGCGTAATTCGAGCGATAAGCTTCTGTTCCGTCTCGTTCTTTTTACATATAAGAGTGCCAAATGCACTTTTCTAGAAATACAATTCGCCTTCGACACTGATTTCGATTTCGAGCAAGGTGTTGCTCGACTGTAGAGCGCGACAGACTGTGCTGGTATTACGGCTTTTTACGAGTGTCTAAAGTCGTAGTACTTACCTGAGTCTCCATGTAGAAACGAAATTTCGGTGTATCGAGGGTGAATGTCGCGTCGCGTCGCGTCGCGTCGCGTCGCGTCGCGTCCCGTCTGACCATTGTTAGTCAAGACCATTGTTAGTCGATGATGTCCGCCAGTTCATGACCATTCTGAGTTCTATATCCTGTCGAATACCGGGCTTCTATACCGGGCTTCCAAGTCGATGCGCTCTGTAGTCTCAGATGGCTCGTTCTCGGCCACGCGCGACATGTAGAAACGAAAATTCGGTGCATCGAGAGTGAATGTCGCGCCTGTCGACTTTAGACAGAAGACCCTTGTAAGTCGATGATGTGCGCCAGTTCATGACCATTCTGAGTTCTATATCCTGTCGAATACCGGGCTTCTATACCGGGCTTCCAAGTCGATGCGCTCTGTAGTCTCAGATGGCTCGTTCTCGGCCACGCACGACATGTAGAAATGAAAATTCCGTGCATCGAGAGTGAATGTCGCGTCTGTCGGCTTTAGACAGAAGACCCTTGTAAGTCGATGATGTGCGCCAGTTCATGACCATTCTGAGTTCTATATCCTGTCGAATACCGGGCTTCTATACCGGGCTTCCAAGTCGATGCGCTCTGTAGTCTCAGATGGCTCGTTCTCGGCCACGCACGACATGTAGAAACGAAAATTCCGTGCATCGAGAGTGAATGTCGCGTTTAGTCTCCTTTGCAATCTCAATCGGGAGATTCTTAGCTTTCGCATATCCCTCGTAAGTTACGGAAGTGCGTTTGTCAATTCTTTTCTATCTCTGCAATGAGATACTTAGAATCTGTTTGTCACTCGAAAGCATCGAGCAAAGCAAAGAGATCGACGAGAACCTCTCTCGTCTATTTCTCTCACGCGTGTATGTTAACCCTTTAGACTTTAAAGTAAAGTCTTTTGAAAGAATTTTAGTAGCCTTTTACCGAATATTGCAATCACAGTCCGAAGGGTTAATATACCGAAGCATAGTCTGTTAAGACTATGAAATTGTAAAATCTCTTTCGCGTCCGCGGATTTTTTTTTAAATAGTAGAGTGAGATTGCCGCTTCCCTCATTGCTTGCAATGCGGGACGCGACGAGTTGATTATAATGGAGGGTGGATGGGATTAGAGTTTTTTTTTCGGGATGAACCTTTTGTTGGTTCCTCATCTCCGATTCGATATCTGAACCGAAGGGATCGATGGATCTTTGTTTCCATCCATCTCTTTGGTTTAGTAGGCTAAGGGTTTCATGTACAGGGAGATCGACGGAACTATGATTCCATCTATCTCTCTACGGGTCTCAAAACGCAGCAACCTCCACGCGGTGAGACCTGGTAATCGGTGAGAGCTGAGCCGATAGCTGCGATTGTATAAGAATTTCTTTGAGTTGCAATACTTTGGTGAAATGTGAGAATAAAATATGTAACTTGAAATGTTATTCGATTATTCCTACCCGACCCAAAAGCACGCGTATAATGTTGTTTATATAAATTTTTATGTTAAAATAAGTGGTTTTGCTTTAAATAAAGTCGAATAGGACGGCGTGGTTAAAAGGTGTATATGTTCTTGTTTTATTGTGATCCTTCTTTCTCTGATGTTGGTAACGGAAGGTAACGGAAGGTAACGGAAAAATGCATTTGGTTGATAGGTATGTATATTCTATACATACCTCGTCTGTGGTGGTGGTATAAAATCTGAAATGTCGAGATGTAAATGAATCAAGAGTACGTAAAAAGGAAAGGAACAAATTTATTTGGAATTCTCCTGAATCTTCTTAAAACTTAAACATAGCAGCTTTCTATAACGACGATGGTGAGTTATTTAATCAATAAGATAATGTGGAAGTTCAATATTATCGACACACGATACAAATTAAATATTAAACGCATATTGATCGATTTGGACAGAACGTAAAATAAACAGAACTAAGTAATCTACAAACTTCAAAACGATGAATAATTTTCTAATAATATCAATTATCAGAGATGTCAACTCCTGTTGGTCAAAATTTACTAAACATAATTAAACTCATATTTCTAACTTTAGATCAATGATTCATGATCTCATTTGGAAAAACAAAAGAAACACGATATCTCCTTCCTAATCGCGTAGCAACATCTTATTCTAGATTCAAATCGGCCATAAAAGACTGTAAATGATACAGTAACAACCTGCTGGACGCCATTTTTTCTAATATGTCTCTAGTGATGTTTTCGTTCTTATCGACTTGGACGTCGTCAGTTTGCGTTGTCGATGTTGTTTGCGAGCAAGTAATTGCTTCCGTCTGTGTGCTGGCTTCGGATTTAGACGATACCAACGAATCAACCTTTCCTTTCTGAGATTGGCTTGAATTGTTGCGGGGTTGACGAGACTTGGCCTTTCTATTGCTTTTATTCCATTTGCAGCATTTGTGACTTTGCGTTAACATCACTCCACATTTAGTACAATGTTTGGTATCGTCGAATATTGGGATCGATGATGGAGTATTGTTTACAGGATATGACATTTTTGTACTATAATAAATAGAAAAAACGCTCAAGATTACACGAAGAAGGCACGTAATGCATTGGGAGAATTGAAATTTATGCATTTTAACGTGTAAGGATAAAGAATTCACTGATCGGGGGTTGCTGGGCCAATATTCGAACTTGAATTTGGTATTCGAAATAATAACAAATGATAATACGTCGATCAAAATAACAGACACCACTATTTCAATGTGTCACAGCAGGATAATTATGTACTTTAAGGATTTCTCATCCATTTTAATGACCTTGAAATATGTTTCCAAGGTCATCATTCTGGACAGTTTTTTCCTATACATGTTACCGCCGCTCGGCCAAAATTGGAAAGTAGAATATGCGGGGAGAGAGGCGATATGGACCGAATTAACAACGGTTATGGTTTTAAAATATTTAATAAGGACGCGATCTCTCCTCGAGCTTGTCTCGACGATTCCTCTTCGAAATACGATCGTCAGTGGCGGTGTTGCCGGATTCTTCGGCGCTCTACGCAGTAATCATGCCTCGAGCATGGATTCGCAGAATGTAAGTAAACACCGCATCGCTTACAAATGCGTTGTGTCGGAGTAAGTCAACAGAAGTTTTTCGCAAATATCTCAGAAACAAAGGTTGGGCGGTAAAAATCATCAAAATCGGTGAGAAGGAGCAACTTCTAAATAATTCTAAATAACTTCGAAAATTTTTTACGAACATCTCGAAAACTAAAGCCGAACGGCGGTAACACGTATAGGAAAAAATTGTTCAAAATGTGAAGTTTTACAACATATCTATATTTCATCAAAATCGGTGAGGAATCCCTAAAATAAATAATTACCCTAGCAAGTTAGCTAGCCTAGAATTTCGTAACATGTTAATCAGCCTTCGTAATCAGGTGTATCTGTCTGATCAGGGATCAAGGTCGAATTAACCCCACGCTACCGATTACGTAACAGGAATGTATAACATATAAACCGAGAAAAATTTAAAACTGTAATCTGAACTCATAACGGAAAATGCTATGAATATAAACGACATTCGATAAAATGTGTAAATTATATTTAGACTTACTTTGCCTTTGGCTGCTCGACCACCTGAACTGTATCAGGAAGTAACACCATCAAAATGCACTGAGATATAGGATGCACGTGTTGCTTATTAAAACGGTCACGATGTACGAGTTGTGTGCTGTCTCGCTCGGCGCAGCATACACCATCTATGATGCACGCGGGGTACGATGCTACCCGCTTGATTCTCGATGGATAAAATCGAGATAATTACGACGTCAGGTCGTTTGTCGTGGAACTCAATTCTTGTTGCCATTCGCTGACACGTTACATACATACGTTGAAAATATTAATTGCGTCAAGTTCGTATCCACTTAGAGATGAAACTGAAAGATTTAACCAAATACTGATACCAATATTAAATGCATATTATTATGCTTGAAGATATACAGTTATTTGTCAGATTCATAGGTATGCAATTGATACTATAAGTTGTTACTTTGACTAACAGTGTGATACTTACCTAGTGTACATACCTACTTCCAGGGTTTTACTGGTGGTATTTATTAGGTGATTCCATAAGGTGGTGTCGCGGTGTGTTTGTATACTTTACGATACTGATTTTCCAAATAGAGGGCGATGGGTGGTCAATATGTCTGTCGGTACAAAATTCGACACGACACTACCGGGTGACCTAATAATATTAACTTTTCATCGTGATCCCACTGTAATTATTTCTCACACATTTCGATGAGGGTGATCATCATGCCGTTTGATCAATAAATTACGCCTCTTATTAAGATGTGACATGTAATATCACGCATATATTTATGTCACGACACGTGGCATGGATGTAAACTAATTGTGAGACATGGGTGACATTATGTAACATCATTACTGTACCTCGATATATAATTTTGTTTTCTGGCATAACCATCGTGGGGTTTAATGTTGATGAAGGTTTTTGAGATCTGGAAACATTGAAACACTAGTATCTTTACACTAATCAGTCCTTCAGTGTGATCAATGTGAATTCATGTAGCTTTGTATCTTAATAACATTCGTCTCGAAGTTTAGCATTTAATGGCGAAAATGCCTAGGTATTATTTTATTTCCTTTCTTCCGAGGTTATTTGCAACAAGAAAAGTATCAATCGCATAAAATGCAGAAAACTTCCTTGAGAAATCTTATCTCAAGGATACCGAGTATAATAGTTTCTCAGTGCTTTCAAGTTAGATATACCTAGCTACATACATGTACATAAACGGTTTCTTCGTTCATATGCTTTCCTGAACAAACTCGATTTTCGAATTAATTTATTCCTCTTCATTGATTCATGATTAAAATATCCGAGTGAAATGTCTAATTATATTAGTCATTATTCTACATCTTTCTCAATCCTGATAAGTGTAGTTAAGCAGTTGGTTACAGCTGGATATCCTTTCTTGTAAATACATATATGAATGTAAATTGCTAGGTAAATCTTTGGATGTGAGCAAAGCACATTAATATCTCCGCACATTGTTACTTGTTCAAACCTATTATTTTAAGAAACAAATAAAACCTTGTTCAAGTTTGCTTTCACCAAGAGCTTCATGGAAACATCGATAGCAAAGACTTTCTGTACGTCGATTTCTTTGGTAACAAAAGGGACGAATGCAATATTTCTCAGGAACCCATACAATTCCAATGGCACGCGTAAAATTGTGCAACCTTTCTCTTATAAAAAGTAAAAGAAACTAGTATCCCAAGAAACGTTATTTTTTATCTCTGTTTTAAGAATCTAGACCGAGCTCCAGGAGTTACACTTCAGCGACCTTCCCCTTTTATGGAATGAAATTGCATTAACATATATTCCGTTTTTGACAAGATCGACTGAGGAATTCATGAAAATTCGTTCGGTGTTTACGACTTTCTTCGCTATTCGTTCTTTTACGAACCTTTGCCTTGTACACGCGACTAGGAAATCAGAAATATTTCGCCCACGTAAAGGTGGATTGTAAAGGACGTTTGATCGCACCGTTAAACTTACGTTCGTCTTTGCAAGCATCTAAAATCTCATAACGTAAAGGTATGCTCGTAATATTCCAGCGCGTCTTATTGCAAGGCGAATTCTTGGGATGCCAGTTTACTGATTGTGTGGAGGGTTGAAACGGGTTACTAATTAAACGGTTGTACGATTGAAATTACAATTTCGAAATAGTCCCTTCGCATTACTGTTTTAATTTACGAAGTTTTCGTTTAGGTGGTGAGATCTGTTTTCCTTTCATGATATATATACATATTTAGTGTTTATTCGTTGCCTTCACATTACGGAGCCTGCGAATCGACACAGATATAAAGCCTCCTCTCGAGGATAAAGGGATTCCAATAAAATCCTAATGTCAGTGTCTGAAACAGATGGAAACGTTGACATTCTGTCAGACACTGTTAGCAGCCGTATTATCCACGATCAATAACATCTTTCAATAGCAGACATTCGGTTCCTTATCTTCCAAGGGGCTTCAGTTTTTCCTGTCGCTCGTCGAATGTATTTATAACTTAGCACAGAGGGTGGTCAATATAGTATATTGTAAAATGTAGAATATTCATTTGATTCCGATATTTTGTTTTTGCGTACAGCAACATTTTGATGCAATTAACTTGCACAGCAATTTAATGACTGGTCAAATAAGATTGACATTTCATAATTCCCATTTCGCTGTTTCACTGCGCTATTTGTACGGTTATTTTATTGGCACTCAGACTTTCTTTTCACGAAAGTGACACCGTGGCTTTGTTCATCCGCAGGGGATAAACTCAAATGTTTTATTTCGTTCTTCCAACCAGATAATCTAAGATATGATGGAATACCTGGTCTGTGAGACGAACAACGGCGAAAAATGAAATCCAATCCTTTTGGGGAGATGAAACTTGAGTAACGATAATACCGAAATAAGTAGTAAAAGAATGACACAATTTCGTAAGATGCCACGGAATAACGGATCGTTTTCTAAATATAATTGGGAGCATCTTTCTGTTCAAGATTCTAAACGATTTTCACTTAATCAAAACTTTCTACTTGATTCATATCAGAACACTGTACAATGTCAGAGGGACTCAGATTAATTTAATTATTATAATTAAAGAAAGGGACAATCAGGGCCTTTAAGGTGTTATACAAGAGTTAGGCAATTATAATATCTAGATAATATTTAGATAAAAGGTCCTTTAAGTTTATCCGTTATTCCAAAATCGAATCAGTTGATTTATTCGTAAGCCTTTCAACTTGGATTTCGAATAACGGTTCAACTTTCATTTCATCTTTATACTAGAACTTTTTATAACGAAACGGGCTTTCAATTCTGCAAATAATTTTCTCACGTAATATCCTTAATTATGGTCCGAATTATATCATTTTTGGGGTCATTTTCATTTGGAATATATTAATGTATCCTCTGATTAACGGGGGAAATTCAGGAAATATTAATTTAAAACAAAATGGTAGCTATTTAAAGTTGAAGTCCTGATGATATTTGCACGAATAATCATGACGTCAACTTTAAATAGCCGCCATTTTTATTCAAAAAGTCTTCTTGGATGTGGGTTGTTACTTTATTTTAAACATAAATATTTTTCTATGAAAAAATTACCAAATGTTCTTTAAATGTCACTCTTTTAAATGCAAAAAATTTTGCAAAGAAATATGCTTCCGGTTTTCAAAAAGAAATTCACAAACATTCGCCTCTTTTCGGTTGCCTGACTACATACTTAGGTATAACCCCTTATATATCTACTTCATTTCGAAGCACGAAGTCGCGCACCCCAATTATGTAATTTTACATTTCGACTGCGATAAAATGCAACGCCTTATCTCTGGCTTATAAAAGCATCCTAAAACCGATTGGTGTACGTCGGCCGGCCCACGGCGAGGACAATTAGCTGATAAGCGTTGCCTGATAAAAATTAAATGTCAAGCTGAATATGGAGGTGAATTAATATTCGATTGTCTCATTCCGCGATCCGTGTGGTTCCTTTCCACGTAAATCCCCAACCCCTACCACAATGTGTTGTTCTTCCGTTCGCCCTACCCGACGCGATCCCCTCTCGGTCTCCCACGCTCGCCCTATCACGGTCGAGCGTTGCCGAAAGGTGTTCAGTTATCAGCGCGCCGCGACTCGGGTACCAACTACCCTTGCGATCGTTTCTGATAATTCGACCATCGACCGTCGCGATCGATAAATGTCTCGTGAATCATAAATAAAACACCGATCCATCGGTATCATTTCGATATTATTTCGCTATTATCGGACGAAAATAATAGAGCTCTCACGGTCTTTAAATTTAATACTTATTCAATTTATCAAAGTAACGAGCTTTGTAGCTTGTGAAACTGTAGAGGATATTTATCGAGGATTTCTTCGGTTTTTATTATTAAAGCAACCGCCGCGCGTTCGTGGTTGCTGGAAGCGGACCGAAAGTCCTTCAAGTAGTACGAGTCAACGGTGGAAACTGTCGGAGACAATTCAGCTTGTACTTGTTTCTACGTCCGACTGCATCAGCCCGATGACTGCTCCTTGATTCTGCAAAGGATTACGAGATGTGAGTATTTTGAGAGGGAATATTTTGAATGGCTATTTACTGAAAAATTCAAGGCATTAAGTGTACAGAAATACATAGAAATTAAAAGTTCGGCAAATAGTCAGTAACGTATCAAATATAATCAGGGTATACAAATTTCATATTATCTATTGGAAATTAATACAACTGTGATTCAGGTTGAGTAAATTTTCAAAGCTCACGAAATTATGTAACTTCTATGAGGAACTTTTCTAAAGTCTTGGAGGATATTATTAAAAAGTTGCAAACTTCGTTCTATTCTTATAGTACTAATTTCTTGAAACTTTCTTTGGGCTCTTTTAAACATTAAAACTGTTAGGTATGGAAAATATTTTAAAGAAATTTTGAACTAACCCAAAAGGTTGAAATTTTAGTGCACATATAATTAGTGCTCATTACTTCGTTATTTTACAATGATAATAATTGTGATGGAAGAAGCCATTCGTTTTCCAACTGCAGACATAAACATATATCCATTCATTATTTTGACATCTCGCTCGACCATTTCGCTACCACACGACCTGATAATGCGCAATGTTATAATAAACATTGTTCGTGGAATGACGGGTTACTCAATTCAAGGGTACAATGTTTCGATAGCAAATTGTGTTGCAGGAAAATGTTCACTCGAATCAATATCTCTTATCGGTGGCGCTATGTAAACAATCGTACTCGCGTGGCATAAGATTTCACAGAACATTCTCTAGTATGAACAGACACAGATCGCACAGTTTCAGACACCCTAGTCGATTTTACAACGAATATTCAATTTTCCAACTTTCACGACACCCTTGCGGCTCGAATACACAAAAGTAATATGTAATCGGTTGTAACATGATTTCACGAAATGTGTAATAAAAGCCAGGGTGAGCATCTCGAAATAACTTATACAATATCGCAGGAGTAGTGGAACATAGTTCGCATAGCTTGGATTCCTTAGAAATCCGCCCACTTTCGATGCAATAACCACTCTGCCGCGTGATAAACAGAAAATATTGAAATATCGGTATCGAATTACTCGCAAATAATTATTCTTTTGGACCATGAAAGTGGGCGTTGTATTGGTATAGTAATGTGTTCTCGTAGCAAATGCCTGTGGAAGCTAGTGATTAAGAGTCTGATGCATTTTTTCCATTGTACTTACATTTTCCACTGGTGAAGCGCTTTCTTCTGCTTACTTCAGATTAAATTTAATAGTATACAGACCCCAAGTTGCTATGAATAAAAATTGCATTAGAATAAAGATGTTCATGAATATGAGTGTTTTAAAACGAGGAAGAGGGAAATTGAATATTGCATGGGGCATCGTACCACGAATGACCTTGTTTGAGAATTTATTGCCTTTTTTCCATGCGAATCAGCATTATTATACGCGAGTTACTTTTTTAACGTCGTAGACATCCAACGAGGGGAAACGGAATTCCTCACATTTTTCTGCTGAGCTCTGATAATAATCGTAAAATGAATGAATGGTGAGGTCCATTGTGACGGGGGGAACAACCCCCGGAACCATATAAAGATCAAGGGCCGATAAATCATCGCAAGTGAGATATCAGCTGTTTCGATGATAATGCACACTGCGAAACTTGTCGCTGTATATCCTTTCACACCAAGCAATCACCTGAAACCATATTCCCTAAAAAGGAAAAGTTTTAAAAGTTGATTGTGGTAATTTGTAATTTGAATTACGTGTCAGACATTCTATATTATGAATCCTATAAATTTTTCTGTATTGTCTGTTGTGTACTCGTAATCTTTAAAAGTTAAAAACTCAAGAGTGCCCACACAGTGTAGAGAATGTAATTTTACCATTTCTGTGCTTTTGAATATCTAAGAGTTCTGTTACTTAAACAGTATTAAGTGAAATGAATTGCAGAAAATGGAGGCTTCTGGGCAACCTTGAAAGAAGGCTTTGAAGTTTCGCAGAGGTAAATACTCTAAGTGAGACACCCTTTGCTGCTTCTGTTAATAGTTGGTATCCTATTAGCGTTGTTTAATCCTTGGCATTTCTTGAAATTCGGAAAGGGACGTTTAAGTTTCTAAAACTATTACGGTTTCTGCTACCTTGGATTTAAACTTCGCTTGGACTGTTTCACTCTATTACAGATATATCAATTAGAAGTATCTAGCATCTTAAATAAAACTGAGTTTTAATTCCACCAGCATTAAAGATTGGCTCTTCATTCCTTCCTAAAAATCCTGAAGTCATCATTCTAGTTATAATATCACATAATAATACATGGTAATGCTTATTCAAATCTTATTCCTAATTAAATGGGAAACGATACTTAAATCAATGTTTCATTAACGATTGCAACTCTGCTTCTGCTTTAATATCTTTTTCTTTTCAATTCTGAATATGCACGATGTTACAGATGAGGTAGTTTAGAAGGCTTCCGAACAATCTGCAAACGGGTATAAATATTTCAGAATTTACATTTCAGATCTCTAGAGTAGATTTTAATTTCTAATATACACAGAAGAAACTCCAGTTTCCCTGGACTGGCAGAAGGTGAAGTATCTTATTGTTAGATAGGGTTTCTCATATGGATAAGTGTCCCTGAAATCTTTAATCTGCTCCGCGCAAGCTTTTCGACGTAGATTTCTTCCAACATGAGTTTCTACGAACCCCAGGACATTCACTTTGCCTTCCAATTTCAGTAGACATTGTAATACACAAAGTAAAACGTTGGAGGAAGCAATGCTGTTATACGTAAAGTTTAATCCGATTAGTTTGGAGAATGCTTCCATGGCGACCTTTTATGCTTCACACTTTATTTCATCAAACCGTTAAAGTCGGGGTAGCTTCATATTTCTATACTGGATGTTGGCAACGTGAAATTGTTCTTTTTGCGAAATTTCTTTGCTAGTAAAATGCAGTCGTGTCGCTTGCCTAGGTTGTAATTAAATTCACACATAAAGTGCCAGTTAATATATATGCTGCTTTCCAATATTTGTAATGACATGCATCAGTGAAATTCTACTTTCTTCTGAAAAATTAAATTCACATGATTCTATTCGATTTCAGAATCCAAAATTGTAGTTTGCTCGTGAAACGTGTTTCCTCTGGGAACGAAATAATAAAATTTCACGGTTCTTATCGCCCTGGGCGCCACGCACAACGTGCCTCTCTTCGCCACAGAGATTTGTCAGGGACGATAATCATTTATCATAGTCGTTGTGACAGAAAGGCGAGATGGCTGAGTACAAGTGGTTCCGAAGGAACGCAGTTTCATCGTTTTGAAACGACATTGGAAAATGTTGAATTGCTTTGTCATGCTACTTCGTATCTATGAGTATCATTAATGGAATAAAGATTGAAAAATGTGCAGCGTTTTACGTGTCACGGATTAAAATTCGCAGATACCTCAGACATTTCTATTTAAAATTGTGCTTTGTTTTCAAAGTATCATCATATCTCTCGGAACACTTGCACGATTCTTTTTTTATTAGAAGGAAATGTCAAGTCTCCATGTAAGGGGTACAGTATACTTTTAGTTAATAACAGCTTTTTTGCATATATTATATAAAGAGCTTCTTGGATAATTTGATACCAGAGATCCTTTAGTACTAGAAATCCTTCATGCGAGATGAAATGTATATCTCATCTTGGCTCTAATTACGATGGAAATAAAAACTAAAAGTCATAATTTATGACGAGAAATATGAAGAAATATATACAGGCACTATAGCTTGGTAAAAATACTGCCTTTGCGCTAAAGAATTTTTATATTTAGTATTATTAGGTATGATTGTTACACGTGGGAAGCTTTCCGGGAAAAAGAGATGGAAGCCCATTTGGGAAGATGAAATAAATATATCCGTTATCAGGCTTCTTTAATTTCGTGGGCATTATATTCCTCCTCCTATACCTTCCTCCTTAGCTTCTGGTAAAGTTAATGAAATCATTAGCGAAATACGCATGGGCGTAGTCAAGGGGGGTGGGCAGGGGTGGGGGCAGGAGTGGGCACTTGTCCCCCCTGACCGGAAAAAATAAATTAAACGTTCGTCCAAAATTAAATTAGTTTATTACAAAATGAAAATAAATTCAATTGTGAAGTAATTTCGTTTTACAGGACCCCGATTATATTGGTTCTTACTTATGTACATAAATTCAAAATTCCGTGTACACATGGCCGAATAGGAAGCCGGAGGAGTCTTTCATTCCCCCCCCCCCCCTCCCCCTCAATGAAATCCTAGCTACGCCCATGGAAATACACAGAGCTAAACCCAAGTGTGTTCTGTACTTTCATTCCAAATTAGTAATTAAGAGAAAAATTAGTTATTACGTCTGTGAATATCAAATAATTTAAATTATTTTTTTCGTTTCTCTCATGACTGCCCACCAATGTGGAGAGGAGAACATAATTTCATCGATGATACTCCACTGCAAAAATCCTCGTTTGAGAACCCGAGGAAGCTTTTCATAATGATAGCCTGTTTTATCTAATCGTTTATTTCACCGATGCTGACAATGCGCTGGTCTTGTTCAATGTATAAGCAGTAATCGTTTTAATCAATACGCGTCGCGTCGCAGCACGATTCAGCGCTGACATTATAGGTGAAGCGAATGCACTGAGTCCTCTTCTTTCCCCTTCCTTTCCGCGAATCGACATTTATTTCCGTTTTCACGCCTAAATGCCCGCGCACAAGTGATGGACAATTACGGGGCTTTTTGTCGATTGGACACAGCGATGGACTATTGAGACAGAACAAACGCGACTTTGCTTGATTCGTTAATACGAAGAAGCATGATAATTTGATTAAACGTAGGCGGAGGGGGATAATTGGTGAAAAAGCGACGCTCACAGCGTTATTCGTTTTTTCCCTAAGTGGCTCCTTTTGCCCTTTGAAGCATTTCACGACTCCCATAGTTACATTGACGGTGCATGATTGGCTGCGGACAAAAATAGAGGTTAATTGAAAGGATTTTGGGTACACAATCTGGCCTGTTGTTTTCAATACTCTTTGATAACAATATTATATTTATGGCCAACGAAAAGCTATTGTTATTTAAAGCTACTGTATACTTTGTACTCAAATATTAAAATAGAAACTAAGTACGCGGGGCGCTTTTAGAAACCAGGGCGTCTTATTGTTAGCTCTCTTGCAAGTGAAGATGGATGAAAGTAGAACACGAAAACGTCGCCTGGTCCGATGAGATCTATCTTCCTTTGACCAAATTCTTCTCCCAAATACAACAATATATATGTCCACAGAGCCCCACAGTAATTCTTTGGCTAAATCTCTTCTTATTCATCATACCACAGTGTCAATTCAAATATTTTGACCAGCTTTATATTTCATACAGTGCAATCAGTTGGTACTGTATTTTTCTTATTTCAACTCAACGTTAGAAGAAGACTGCAGCGCGCACAGGTGGCTAGAGCCACCCCGCATGAGATACAAAGCAGAAACGACGATCGAAATACTTTTCATCAGAGTTAGAGCTTCTGCGAAGAATAGCGATGTTGGGTTTAATCTCTTCCACTCCGGGTAACTCTATCTTATGCAAACGATTCTTCGATTGTAACCCAACCCCGTAGTTACCAGCCACGTCGATGCCGTTGAAAGCTCGGATCGCAATGGGCTGTGGCTTCATTTCTATCTTCGCGTTTATGCCAGCCCCGCAGTTCGATTCTTTAGTGAGAAATGAAAGGGCGCGCGCTCGGCTCGCATGAAGAGCCTTTTTGTTTAAAAAATAGAGACACCATATTGGTGGAACTTTCGTTAGCAATTCCGAGCGGTTTTAATAAGGAACCACTTCAGAGCGACCGATATTGGATAAATCGGGAATGGTGCCCCGCGAGGAGTTATCGAACGGTCGCTGGTTGAACGAGATTAATAGAAAATCTCTTTGGACCCTGGCCATTTAAAAGACAGTAAGAATGTGACGAATGTAATCACGAATGTAATCAGAATTGAACCTACTACTCGCGGTACTTTTAATTGCTTTGGAATTTTCAAATTCATCCGACTCACATCTCTGAGAAAGCGGAATGTGGGGCATTAGAAAAGAAGCGCGAGTACCTTTGGCGGGATGTAATCCCTGGACGAGTGGATTCCGCGAAGAAGTTCGAACAGAATCGAGCATAGATTGGCTGACTCGGTCGATGAGTATCTAACAAGTTTTGAAGTAAAGACTGAAGGGGTATTTCGACATCCACAAACAAGGAATATCTTCCCTCTGTGCTATAAATTGCTCCACTATGTGACCTGGAAGAGTATGCTCTCGCAAGTTCCTCGTCGAATCGATATTTCCCATCAAGATCCATTGTAGACAGACGAACTTTATGTGCATATCCGTTCTCCATAAGGGATTTCTTCATAAACCTATGTTTGGACTACGAAAACTAGTTTTTAAGAGATACTTTATATTTTTACATTATTCCCTGTGTACGTGCATATTCTGCATTTGCCGCACGTATGCAGTAGAAAAAGCTCAGCTTCTATTCCCTGAAGGTATAAAGCAGCATCGTACATTCTCTATAGTTCGAAGCAGATTTATTTAGTAAATTACTGGAGCAAACAAATCGATGGATTTAAATGAAATTAAGTACGCGTTGCAATTAACTGTTTCCATATTTCAAAGCCACGCGATTCGAGCTGACGTTCGTTTCATTGAGGGCTATTTGAAAAATTTATGATTGGCATTTGGGGTTGAATGCTTTCCCTCGTATCGATTTTCGTTAAAAAATAGCCACTCTTCAATTGTGGCAAATTGATTTGGGAACTGCCAACATTTGACAAATGGTGTGGGGGCTTGTATGGCACGTACGTGACAAATTATTTTTCCCTTTTTCCTCGGTTGGCACAAAATGTTTTAACCAATCCATTCGGGGAAACACAACAAAACTCGCTTCTTTCGTTCTGGGTCAATTTCAAGGTTGCCTTCTTCTCCTTTAAAGTATGACTAGATTTCTGCGCAATAGAATGGCCATGAAATAATCGATGACTAATTCGCATAATATCGGTGCGTATCGAATTAAAATTAAAACCGTAAAAGCTCCTCTGTTTATGGTGAGAATAAAATAACAATTCATTGCTAACGTTGGCTTACAACTCGAGAAATATCGCAGAAACTCAAAAGAATTAATAAATAAAATAGGTAAAACGGAAGAAATATTTTTATTTCACCTTTCTTACGCGAAACTGCAATTCCATATGCGCCGATGTAAGGGTACGTTTATGTTGGAACTGCGATAATAGCGAAGAAAGAGAAATATTTCTTCCTCGACGCTTTTATCGTTGGTCATCTATATACTCGTCTGGCTTTGATCGTTTATCGCAGCTCCAACATAAACGTACCCTAATACATATACCATGATAGCATTTGGCGATGTGTTCCAACGGAAATTTATACGAACAAGTGGCAACGCTTCGACGTCTACGTGTTACCGATTCGTATAACGTGCGAGTTGCCTTGTGTTGGTATTCGGATGAGTTCACAAGTAGTACGGTGTAGATCTAAAGAGATTATACAGGGGGTAGGAGAGGGGGCAAGTGAAACATTAAAGACACGCAGGGTTAGGAAGTTCTCTAAAACACCGCTTCCTAGTAATTACGAACACCGAAGTTGAGTCTGTCGAAGCGACAGAGCGCCACCGCCGTCTAGCGTGCTACGTTCCCATTTTCCATCGAATTAAACGAAAATTTCGCTGACTGCATTTACCACCGACACCCTGAAAATTTGTCCGTTTGAATTAAACGTGCCAGCCACGCGGAGTCGAACAAACGGTACGGCGGAAATAAAAAATAAATTGTCCGATCAAAAATGAATCCAGAAATTGTCGAAAACAGTTCCCGTGAAATTAATCTCTGCGATTTTGATTGAAAAAAGTATCAGGCATGTGTACCTGCTTGGCATTTCAATTAAAATCGTGTGTTTTTAACCGGGAATGGCCTGGCATTCGATCCCCTTGTCGCGTGTATTTGCACTTGAGCGATATCGTTATCAGTCCGCTAATTTACGAACGCACCGCCGTGAATTAATCCACGGTGAGAGGGATCCGAACAAACGCAGAGTCCAGATGGTAGACCCATTAATGCTACTGCTAACACCTTTAACGGTGGTCGGTGCATTGGAAATCAATCGTTGCGGTGAGATTCGTCCACGTGGACGGTACTTCACCATGGCCGCAACCCTATCGTTGTTAATGGCGATGCTGTAAATGACAAATCCATTCCAGATCTGTATTTGATGGCCATTGGTCCCTAGAAACGATACGTTCGTCTGAATTTCTTATAGCAATAAAGTAAACGACTATCTGCATGAAGATTAAACTATTGTTAACAGGGGTGTTAATAGGGTCGGGGATCGATGGAATTTCAGTGATCGAGAACCTTCTTAATTACCTAATGTTTCACTGCTCGGGCACTGTTACGGATAGTTTGTCATGGGTAATAGTAGGCGGTGGATAATTTTTTTTTGAACGAGTTTGAGTTTAGGGTTAGAGGATTTCATAAGTTGAAGATTTCGTACCGCGGTGTTGTTTATATAATTGTACTGCATTTGCTTCACGGTGTCTTCCTGTAGTTATGGAGATTGACGAAGGAATGTTGTTTTTTCACCATCACGTGCCGACGATTCTCTCCTCTTCGTAGAAGTGGGGATAACAGTGTCTGGTTCCGCGGAGAAGGAATTTCGCGATACGAGCAAACTTTTCGATTAAGTACAAGAGGTCTTCCGTTTTTCTTTATAACTGGATGTGTCTTGGGAATTGCTTTGAATTAAGAAAACGGCGGGCGCATGGTGATTGATAAAGGTAGGGAGAATCATTATAACTTGATAGGTGGAGGTGTGAAAAATATTTTATTGAGGAATTTCATGATCTGCACCTCCAGGAGCCACGAAGTCAACAGTCTCTTCTGATCAAGCACGACGTAACCAGCTCTCTGTGGCAATTGCCAGCGACATCCGTTCCCATGGTAATGACGTTTGAAATGCGCAACGCAGTGGGTAGGAGCTATCATTAACAGATAAGCTCAAATCCATTTTCGCCCTTTCAAATATTCTTACTACTACATTCAATGTCTCGTTTCTAATACCAATCATATCAGGATCTTGTCTGCTCAAAAAATAGTACACATATGTTATCGTTCTACCAAAAATTGCGCGATAATTAATTACTGCTATAATTTCGTATCGAAACATCAGCTTGCGGTACACCTCTGTTTTTCGTTCGACAACCACAATTCAAAATCTACCCAATGTGTGCATTAATAATAATAATGTACGACAACAACATGAGTGAACGTTGGATGACAATAATTAACGAACACTCTGCACATTAACTATTTTAATTTAGAGGGGTGCATGAAACGATAAAATTTTATTTCGTACAGGCAACGTATATTTAAATAGTTAATCCGTTGAGCCATAAATTCGTTCGTCCTTCTTTGCGGGTACGTCGAAGAACAGTTTTATTGCGCGTTATTTATCTAGTTTTTGAATCGATACGCAACGAACAGGGGTCGGCAGAAACCGTTTTCTTATTTCTGGAGTAATCCTTATCCGGAGAGCTTCCTCTTGGCCCTCCATACAGACCCTCCTGTACTTCCTTTTGGGTGAAACGTAGTTGAGAAGACGATCCAATTTCTCGAAACTTTCCCTTGAGCCAAATGTACGGTGTTATTACTTATTGCTACCCCTCTTGTAATCCTTTTGATACGTTATTTAACCCATCCGCACTTTTATTTTTGCGACTTGAACTCTGCCCTGACTCATGTATTATTATTATATTCTTTCCTATACAAGCTATCACATTATCAAAATTTTTACAGACTTTTCTTTACAATTTGTCCTGAATAAAAAGTTAACACTTCGAGTGTCTAGTTTCTGTAATTTTCATTTCTTCATGGGCTACGAAGATTTTTTCTCCTCTTTTTTAATGGAACTGGACAATATAATCAAACTCCTGTTTAAAACAACTTTCCGTTTAATACTACTACAACGGGAGTGAATTCTTCTACACAGGTAGCTTCGAAAATTACTTGGGATGTCTTTTAAACTTTCATCTATATTGAACTTCATATACCCTTTCTATTAAGTTTTAATCAATCACCCCTAATTCGTTGTATCTTCTCCATTTCTTACACTTCACAACTATCCATCCTCATCTAAAAGTTTTGCAATCAATGCCTATGTCCTTGAACTTCTGTTAACGCTTAAGATGAAGCTCGCTCTCCCAACGACTTCCCATTTACATCAGACAAAACACTGATTAAATACTTTAACACCACCAGAAATTTTCCTTCCAAGAAATGTCTTCAATCAGGTATCCCAGCAACTATGAAACGCCAAATGCTAAAACAACAAACGCAGCGTACAGTCTTGATTCGCACGACCCAAGAACGAGGTTTCCAGTATCCGTCGTCAATTTACCATAGCCACGTTTGTTTACCCGCCAGTGGCTCATTGTTATTCAAGAATCGTAGTAAACGAAGCTGTCTCCACCCACGTCGGTTGACGACGTCGGATCACGCGACGTTCTTGCAAACTTGCTGAAATGGATGAAGGGAAAGTCGCGGTGAACATCGTCGTAGGAATTAAAGTCACTTATTCCTTTCCTGGAAACGACGGTTGCAGTTTTGCTGGCCTCTAATTTTTCAATTACTCGGTTCGTTACTTGCACGAGAATCGACTGTACGGCGAAGGGGAAGTTTCAACTGAATTTCACCCTCCGTTTGTGTATGCAGACGGAAGATGGTGGAAAAGATACGTGGATCGCCACGGGTCGCTACACGCTTGATTTTGGAATCAAAGGTTATTTAGTTTGTTGGGGCGCTTGAAACGTTCGAATTGAATGTGATATTTGATTATGGTGCCAGAGGAGTTACCAGAGGGGGATCTAGCCCACGGTCACAGTCGCCGAGCTAACGAATATTGGATCGACGTGGGCACACTTAAATGGCAAATTCCCCGATGCCAAGAAGTTATCCGGCCAACTAGTTGATAGGTTTAATTAGCCGCTAATAGAGCGATCCATCTATGATCGATGGCCTGTTGGAAACCACTTGCAGGTTTATTCGATGAATTAGCTGACCAGACAGAAATAGGCAGACACCCTCGATGACGACCACCGTGTTGGCAATTGTTCATTATCGACTGCACACTGTACCGCCTTTTCGAGGTAACGATTGATGTCGCGTAGATTAATAACGCGAAGTAATTTATGCTAATTGCGGGAGACACGGGATGGTAGTGCTCAGGGCGAGGAGATAATCTATAAAGATGGTTTATTAATTGAACCATTGTGTTCTGTGTTCTGTCTAACTGACCGAGTTTGTGAGTGTCGAAATAAATTTTCTTGATGTTCGTATGCGTGAAGTTAGTAGATGTAGGATTACAAAAGATGCAGAATGATTCGCAAAAATTACATAAATACATTTGGCTAACAAGGACTTCCGTCTTCAAAAACAAATTTTCTGAAGAACAAAGCTTTCTAGGAAACAAATTCTATTTCACATTTGCGATTCATTGTTACACCCCGTGGTTACCTCTTACACGGTTCTGAGAAGCACCATTATAGGAAACGGAACTTTTATTAGACTAATTAGTCTCTGGCATACATACTTTTACAAGTAATACGCGGTTGGGTGTTTGTAATACCGGCAGGAATTACAACCTGTAGATAGTATACTAATTAGTTTCATAGAAATTCGTTATACTTCTAGTTCACCGGATTAAACCGAAGTGGGAAAGTCATGATTCTCTCAAGCCATTGAGATGTTAGGATCTCTGAAACGCTGTCGATGCACACTACTGATACAAATGCCTAGTATTGACAAATCTGTATCGCACAGGAAAACACAGAGTGAAACTTTCCATGCAGCTTAAGATTGTTCGACATAATTTGGAGCGCGCATGCATCATTCAGTAATCCAGGGATGAATTCCAGGCAGATTAATTAGAGTTAAGAGCTCCAAATCGATAGCAGTCCATCGATTCGACTATTTACATTTTTAATTAATTCCCAGTGAAACGGAACACGGAGTTTGATTAGCATTACCAATAATGTCGCTCAGAACTCTGTGATTCCGTACACTGTATGTCTGCGATGCAAAAAGTTGTTATTCTTCGGAGCAATATCTCTATTATCTGATTAGTCGTATACGAAAATTCAGTGCACCTGAAGGTAATTAAATGCAGAGCGCTTGCCATCGAAAGCACGCAGATACAGACTTGAATAAAAAGAAGGAAAGTTAATAGACCCGTTGGCTTCTGCATTCAGAATTCCTCCACGTACCTGTAAAGCATCGAGAAAGCTATCAAACGTTTTCTCCTGGCTTTCAACTAACGTGCCCCATATATCGTGTAATTTCTTTTCGCCTCATACTCTTAGATATCACTGTGCAAACGTTTCCCTCGATATCTGAGCGTCATTACCTGGCTCCACCGGGCGCTCTAGAAAAGTCTCGCGCTACTACATCTGGCCAGCATACTTCTAAATTCCAGTGAAATTTAAATAAAATTACTTCAGTGAGGGATATTTTCCAGAGAAAAGTGAAATTTATTTTTAAAGTTTAGAAATAAAAGTACATTACACTAGTAAAGGTCATCTATCACTTGTCATACGAAAGAAATTTCATTTCGAGCTGCAACCAGCTGAATCATTGGGGCTAATTACACGACGTGCGCCAATTCCGAGGCCAATAGCAGATTAACGAACTTTCGACACATACGTCTGATTGCGCGTATCCTGCGTGTCCACTAATTCCGCGTGGTTCGTGCCAGCTTCGTCCACGAAATATCGTAGCCTCAATTAATTCGTATTCCGTGGAAACGCTCGTGTCAGATGCACCGCTATGGCTAACACGCTACCGTGCGCGATATCGTTGATACCTAGATTAAATTTACCGAATCAGCGCACCGCCAATATCTCGATTTTTCCTCAACTCCTTCACTCGAGGCCCCGATCGAAATCGGATTCGCTGCTCTCCCGTTTCCTTCGTGTCATACGTTTTCACGGGAAAGCAATTCCGTGGCGGAGCCTCGTCGCTAATAGCGTTAAGTGCCGGCTACAACTTCTAATTCCATCTGCAGAGCAATTACGATCGGAGGATTGACGAACTTTGAAGTTTTCGAAGTTCCTCTTTATTTGATTACCTATGGGTTAGCTGTCGACCTCTCCATTCGTTCCCTTTCAAGTGAACAAAGCGGTTTCGAGGGATATCTCGATCATCAGCCGTCATTCTTTCCACCTGCACTCTGGTTATTGCTAGAAATTTCCTTTCGATTTCTGAATTCCGATTCCCCACCTTTTTCAATTTATCTTCCTATGCTATGTGTTGCTACGCGTCTTTTCCTCCTTTCGTCGTGTTCGACAGTGTACTCGGATCGACTAATCCTCCGTGGTTGTTACCACAGGCTGTCGAAAGCGGATTAAGCGCTTGGTTCCGCGAGTAAACAAATTAAAGCTGGACCGATGGGCAGGATGGAGCGTGCTTGTGAAATTGTGACGATCGAGTTTTGAAATGAACACTTTGGGGGTTTCCCCCACTGGTTTACATGAAATTTCTTCTCCTATTGTAATAATTTGTAGGGTAATACCGGGACTGCCGGTCCACTTAACATAAAATGGCTATTATAACTAATACTGATAGGTATTTGTTTTATCAGAATAAACCGAGTATGTTGAGAATTTCATACCGATTTAGAAAAACTAATAGATATTTGCTTTAAGACAATATTTGCTGAAAATCAAGTTGAAAACTCAAGTCGTGAGAAATGGTTATCCTCGTTGGCAGAGACCATGCACATAATTATTCATGAAAAAATAACAAAGAGAAAGCAAAATTATTTTTGTGAGAGAACACTACAAATACAGATTAATTGATATTTAATTCTTTCTGTATTTAATTTCTTTAGGAAGCGAGATGCTGCTATTCATTCAACTGTTTGGTTTCTAGAGAAGCAATTAGTCTGCACTTTAACGGGTTTTTATGTATAGAGTCTGAAATATAGCGACTCGGCCAACTCTCCTGCCAGACCGACACATCCGGATTGACCCTATAGTATTTTTTTATCGCTTTTAATAATAATTGAGGTTATATATTCTGGGTGATTGAGAGTGATTAAAGGCTTCCTTGGGTAGATTCAATGGAAGCAGTTTCTCCAGTGGAGTAACCTCAACCTCGCTCATTAAAAGGCGGCTCACACAAATTGGATCGATAATTTTGAAGCGCTTCGTCGATGGCACATGTTAATGAGATAATTCCACTAAATTGGAAACAGCAGAAGTTCCGAAATTCTTGTTCGTTTTTAAATTCGTTCAATTCGGGACTTTACACTGCACTCTATTTCTGTTTCACATGTTCACACACTCTAGTTACACACGAAACCGTGCTATTCAATTACAGCGCAGTTAAGCAGATTATCCTGTCGGTAGTAAAAGTTGCTAAAAGGTGTTGGCACCGAGACTGTAAATCCACTTACACACTTTAGCAATGAAATCACTGGGATACCACCAGCAACCAACTCTAGTGCCCGGTGTAAATGAATTTTCTAGTGGAAAAACACATTTGGAAGCACCAAAATCGACCACTATGCCATGGTTCGATTGCCTCCAAAAGATACAGCGACTCTGAAATTTCTTCACGACTCACTACTATAGGTAATTTTATTCTTTGTCTTAGGATTGGCGGTTCTCATTTTCACGGTCTAACATTACTTATAATTAGTTCATATTTAAATCTTAAGTGGGATTTATATTCCTAAAGAGGATCGAACTCGATTAAAGCGAGTCAGTACAAATTGCATGATAGTATGGGTGACGGCGAATGAGACGTACCGAACACGATTGCGCGTCACACTCGGCGCAAAAATCGAATTAATCCGTGTTTGTCGGCGAATCAACGGGCTCGTGAACAGGTGCCAGCGAATTTTGGCGACAAAGCGACCGTGGTGGCGGGGACGTTACACTGCGGGCTAGAAGCTAAATCAATTAATGCACTTCGGCAGCAGATGTGTCAGCCGAGGGAAGGCAGTTTGCTCAGGTGCTGATGGAGTTGGAAGGGGAAGGTCTACGTAGATATAGATTCTCGATCTAGGCAGTAGACTGTCACTTATAGCTAAACGGATACGCTAATTTTGAACACACAATTATAAAGGAAAAAACTGATGTGAAATCTTGGAAATATTTTTCACTGGAAAGGTCGACGTAATTCATCATAAAATTTGATTACTGATGACCGGAATGAAAGTTCTGAACAAGGTACCTACTCGAGGATTTACCCTTCTGCTCGCTGAGTTAAGTTTCCTCGTCTTGGGCAAGGATTTCTAGCCAATCGTTAAAGAATCAGTAAAATCTTTTACGGCGCTTTTATGTCAGTTGTTATAAAACTTTATATCCTTTCTACCTACCATCGTTCCTCGAGATAGATAAGATGATTGGTATTCTTCGATCTTTAAAGGATTTTGAGTAGCTTTGACACGTCAGCAGCATTAAAGTAACCCCTTTGCGAATGAATGAGAGATATAGTAGCTTTGCAGTTTTCAGGTATTTAGAGGAAATTGATATTGTTCATCTATTGTGTATGTATATCTGTTTAACTCGAAAATTAGGTAGATTGAAAGGCCTTTTGTGAAATAGAGTATAACAATTTAATTAATATCTAATTTTTGTATACACGTGTCTGAGTATTTTCCAACATCCTCACATTTAAGACAAAGTCTGCTGAACTCTGGCATATCCAGGACGAAAAGCAATTCCCTTGCTTGTACAGTAGCCATTAATTACAAGGTCACCGTAGTACTTCCACTTGGAGGCTTGATGAGAACACCAGTCTCTGTTCCCACACTTTTAACCATACACAACAAACTTACACCTCCAGCGTCCCAACACTTGCTACTTTGCAAATATTTGATGAATTCCATGTGTGCGCGTACAAATTACGCGTAACATATAGGTACTCACCACTCTTCTCCCACATTCTGTAACTTCTGCGATGACGTCAACGGAAAAACAAGAAGCTTCCGAATGCTCGACAACGAACGTGATTTTACCGATATAATGGGTAAATAAATTGGGAATGTCACTCAAGAAACACGTTTTTGTTTACTTATCTTCGATCTTCTGTCACGGTTGCCTGATATCCCTGAGTACTAATTTAAGCTCCATCGTGTGAAATAATCGCACGAATGACAGGCAAGGTTTTTTCACTGAGAAAAATGATTGAATGGAACTTTATCTATCATGTTAATGGAACTAAGAAAAGTCACCGAATGCGTCAATGCCAACAATGAAATCCTTTACATTGTTACCACTCTGTACAGATTTATTTGAAATCCTATGCCCTATTTATCCCAATCGATTGCTTTCCCAGTGAAAGCTTCCACAAACTCGTGCTGCCGATGGATACGAGTAACTTCAAAGTTAGAGTCCTCTCGAAGCACTTTTATTTCGCTGACTCCGTAGAGGAATCCTCCGGATTTGCACGCACCTCCAATACGCAGGTATCCTTAAATCTCCTAGCGCAAGTTTTTCGCGATAGATGCGGAGTGTAGCGCCTCCGTTTCTCTTCGAAACTCCTCCCACGAGTTGGGTATATAGTATGTTCCACGGTTATGCCACTGGGAATTGTAGCTACGCCGCTTACGAAAGAACTGTTCCTCAAAGTAGAGCGAAACTTTTCGTTCTTACGGATTTATCACAGCGTGGGGTAGATTAAAAAAATTCTTCAAGGAAACGTGGGCTTGCAAAGTGTGATAGCTTTTGTAACATACATATTACATACTACCGAAAAGAAGGCAGGATTTTGTGGAACCATTTAATTGCTTTAAAAATAGCCACTAGAGGGCAGGTGACATCCTAGTAGCTTCATAAATTGATTTTGCTGGGGTAATATGAGATTTTCATTTCTTATAATACCTATGAGCGACGCGAAGATTTACGTTTTCCTCCGTCAATTTGCGATTCAATATTCAGAGTGTTAACGTTTCCTGGTCGCCTTTTCAAAGTATTTAATTCCGCTACTTCGATCACAATCGCGGAACTTTGCACTCGTGGAAACTACTTACTTAAAAGGAAGAATCGATTGTTTGCGTGCTCGTGACGTGACTGAAAATCAAAATGTAGGATCAGTACACTCTGAAGAAAGGGATAGGGATTGGAAGATACCAAGATAAGAGGATTTCTTGGGCTAGCTGTGGCATTATCGCTGTTGGAAGGAATAATATTCAGTCGTTCGTGGCTCTCCCCTATTTTATCCATTTGATCCAACTGGTTCAATGTTTCCCAAATTCGTTCAAACTACATCTTGGAATAACTCTGTTAAAAGCTTTCGTGTAGAATTCATTCCTTATCGACGTTAAATTTCCACCGTCACGATGTGACAGTTTATCAAAACGTGGCCGATGATATTCGAATGAAAAATTCGTAATTCCCTGCTCGAGTCTTGAACGTCAGGAATGGACAGTCCGAACTTTTAAGCGTTGAACTTTACACTTAAAACTTTGGCGTTTGTAGCCGTAAGAGGCTTTGAGCAGCGAAGCTGCTGAATCGTACACTTTTTATTAATGAGTTGGAACGAGACAACGTTCCTTTCTAATGGAAATTTCCAACGAATTGCACAAAAATACAGTTAGAGAATTCATAATTAGGGAATGATGATTTTATCATTTCAAGGCCCGCGGATCGAACGAGACTTGAAAAGAGGAACAAGTTTTATCCATAATTTTCTTTAAAAATCTCTCAAAATATTTCCACCGGTGTACTCTTCTTTCCAGTGCGTTAATCAAAGTGCTGAAAAATAGTGATTCTGTTCGTAAGAGATGGCAGGAAGGGGCGACATTATCCCGATCTGTAATTCGACGACCGATGGCAATCCGAAGCGATTCGACAACGTGTCCTGGAAGCAAATATCGATGATTGAGACGCGCAGGCATAGGAGCGCGAAATCAAACGTCTTCACTTTATCAAAAGTCACTTTTAGATACCTTCTGCATCCTTTTATACTATCAGCAGTCAGTGGCACACGCAGCCTTGCAGCATGTTTACGTAATTTTTTGGATGCTCGTTCTGCAGTTCATATCTTCATCTGAATGAAATCAATGAAACTCTCGATTCTTTTGATTCAAAGTCATTAGGAATAGATGGGATCTTTCAATTGTGAGTGATCCTTGAAATCTTATATTGCTAATGCTAGATTGATACAAGACTTTTTAACAAGTACAGATTTGTATAAAAGTATGGAAGACAATGAAAAATCTGTAAGAATAAAATTACAGTAAAACAAGCATCTTGCATCCCAGAGAAAGATTAAGTCAAGGAGAAGGTAAAATTACAGCTCCCTTAAGATAAATGCCTTCCATCTTACCAGGAATGCACTGATGGTATTCGTAAGCGCTCATCAATTCTCCGTCCAAGCAATTTTTAATTTCTTCAGGTGTTTAATCTGAACGTTGGATCGCGCTAAATGAAAACAGGCCAGCCTTTGGAGCGGATCGTTTAGGATCGAGGGATCGCGCTAACAGAAGTAGTAATTAAAGGCAGATCAATATATCTCACTTTGCACGTTTCAGGCCTCGCCTCGACAGAACGCAGCCCCGGAAATCTTGGAGCGTAATCATTTCCCGTGGATAATTGGATATCCGTCGGGAAAGTCGCAGCTATTTTTGATTCTTTCATATCCGTTGTCAATTAATCTTGCTCGACTAATCCGTCTTCTAGTTCTAATAAGCCATCCCCATCATTTGGAGGATAAAAATTGAAATTTCTCACCTGTTTCTCATTCAAAACCATACCACTTCAATAATGCATTCATTTCTCACCACCGTAGGCACTTTCGACATAATTAGCGTTCAATTAATTTTCATCCACAGTACACTGACTTGCTTTTCGCTTTTGTTATAAAGAGTGTATTTAATTAACCATGAATTCATATTTTTTTTATGAAGTAACAACAGTTTTGTTCACACTTTTAAAAGCGACGACTATAACGTCCGGCAGCAATTTCTAAATTATTAATTTATGCTGATTGGCTTTTCTCCCCTTTCATTTTTACGGTGTAATTTTTATCTTGTAATTTGCAGCTTGTTTCTGGACTATTTTCTCCACTGAACATCTGCTTTGCGTAGCATATGAAGCTTGTGAAATTAATTCTGTAGCTTTTTGATTAACAAAGGCCGAGTAACTTGGTATGAAAATGCTATTTGCAAACAATACAATTATAAAGCTGGTAAAGGAATAAAGAAGAATGTGAATGTCAGGAGACTCCTTCAAGAATTGTATTAATTTCACGAAAAATAGGTCGAAATTGCCTCACCAATTTCCGACATGATTGCTTTGAACATTCTGCAGATTTCTCTCTTCTTCCTTGTCCAGTCTCCCCAGGTGTAATATCTCCAGATATTGTGCCGTCAACCTCCAACGAGGCCTCGAGCATTTCATTAAGACGAGATCTCGTCGACATTTCCCGTCCCGACCATCTCCTTTGACTCCCTCGATCGCGATTTATGCTCTCTAGCTGGTGAACTCTTCCAAGATAATGCTGTGCACAATATTTTTGTAAAATCCAACCAATACAGCTCCGATAATTCTCATTCATTCAACTAAAGCATTAGGCACGCTGAACTTTGCTTAGATTCATTATTTTTAAATGCTGAATATATTATATACTTGATTAAACTCGAAGATCCTTTCGAATAAAGCTGATGAATGCCAGAGGAATCTTCCCAACTGTTTAAATTCACTTTCTATCAAGTACCTACAACTTCAAATTTCCAGGGAATCAAATTCACTGAACAGCCATCTTCTCTGGCAGCTATCACTCGTAACTCAATTTTTACAGCCATTTTGCGACCCCACGAGAGTAACGTCCCCGAGTCCCCTGATTACCAGCCGCTATCAGCTGCCAGCCATTTATTATCGCGAAATATCGGTTGTCGCGTTCATCATGTCAGTTATTACACGCGGCGCGAAATTGTGACGCGTTGAAGTCACCAAATTGATCAGAACACTGAGTCCTGATCGTTTAAATCCGCCAGCTTGTGCCTTTTAAATCGGCGTAAAAATATGTACCGAATGGTCGACGTTGTTTCTCCATTTGTACCATTGGCAGATCTACATATGGTCTTCGTTAGCGCGACGATGGGGAACGCTCGTTTCCATTTTCATCGCCGCGCCGCGCCAATTGCCCCGCGCCGAACTAAAATCATCTGCGAGCTATCGGCACAGCAACTGAATAGATTAATCCATGGTGAACGCACGATGACGCAGATCAAGATGTCAAGCTGCGCAGTTCAACGCGCCCTGCACTCGATGCAAGCCTGTGATGTGCAGAGGAAACCGGCCCATTCGGCCGGGAAATTGCATGATGCGCGTCAAAATTTAATAGGACGCTAGGCAGGGGTTTGAGCAGCCTCTCGAAATTTACACAGTAACGAGGACATTACGTTTTCGTCATTATTATCGTCTCTGATTTGCAAAGCAATTAAGTTCTCGCGTTAGAATTACAAGGGTCTCGTGCGCGGACCGAATTATATTTGCAAAGCGAATAATCAATTTCGTAGGGCTCCAGCGGCCGGCTTAACGAGGACACGTTTCACAGGATTCACGATAATCGAATCGATGGCTCGTAGCTTTCGCTCTCCTTCGGTTCAATCGGCACGAAGAAGTCTTTCGTAATTTCAGAGGAAGCATACTTTACAGTCTCCTTAGGAGGGTTAAGATTCTATCTGGAAGTGCTGCTGATCTTACATATGTATAGAAAGTCTGTGTTAATTTAAAGAACTTTTATTGAATGGAATTTTGAAATAACGTGATTGTAACAAGTTACAGTGATACTTTATTTTACATTTGATACGAAAGCCTTCTTCGTACCATCAAATTCAAGAAGTATCTTCTTGTCAATATATCATAAGAAAATTGGCGAGAATTATTTATAGATTTTCACATTTTTCATAGCAATTTTTTCGAATGGTAATTTTCTGTAGTTTCAAGAAAGTAGCGTTTTCTATTTTTGAAATTGATTTGTAGGGTATTGTGTTCCATCGTTGTTGCAATGTAGACAAATGGGCCTATTTGCGTTGTGTTCATCTGTTTCCTCGGTTGCGAAACGAGTGAAAAACATTGGGAAACAGGCGTGGTTCGTAACTTTGGCATGGAAGTTACTCTCCGGGAGTCTGAAATTGCCCCTTTTCGTTCATTCGTGTTAAATAGTCTGACTGCGTACTGGAAACTCTCGTAAACCCGATCGTAACGTACCCTAACACCACGGCTAAAATATATAGGTATGCCCGCGATCGTATTAAACTACGTTCATTGTTTTCCATGTGTGTGTTCCCCCTTCCACAAGCTGGGCAGTAAAGTTTGACCTTTAAGGTAGGGATTTTTCATCAGTTTCACTCATGTCAGTTCCCATTTCCCTAAGCTGCTGGCTGATTAAAACGTCTGGCAGGTATTCGTACGAGGCGAAGAATGAAATATAGGTATAATGAAGTAAAGGATTTGTAGAAAATCTTCATAAGTACATACGTTTGTAAAAGTTTCCTCTCTTTCTGGATTTTTTTTAAATAACTTCCATCTACCCTAAAAAATTACAAAAATCTCTCAAGATCCCTTTACCAACTTCAACTTTTAAATGAAAAATTCCAATTTCTATCTACTTATCCTCCGTTATCATAGTTCACAAACATTCCGAAGTCCGAATTCTACCTAATTTTAGATTATAATTCAATATTCGAACCCTCTGACCACAGTTGGGCATTAGTCAAATAAATTTCTATTCTAATAAATTTTTACTCGAATAAACATTGTATTCCAATGGTCGCGAATAAAAATTTATTCGAATAATGCCCCACTCTGGTTCTGACACTTTAATATTACATCAGATGCAACTTCAAATACGAAGTACGAAAAATAGTGAGATACAAAAACATATATCATTTAAACAATCCCCTTCGAAGCTCTGATTCTCAAACAACGTCTCCCAAGGAAATTACCACGCATTTAAAAAGAAAAATCATAAGTGCCATGTGCCACCAAGAATAGTGTCACCGTGTTTCCTGGGAGAAAGGAGAAGCAATGAAACAGTGAGGCGTAATCTAATAGACCTCGCCTATGGAGCTTCTTTATTCGACTAATGGAGCTTCTTTATTCGACTAATGGAGCCGACCTTTTCCAGATCCGGTGGACCAAGGAACAACTGACTGGCAGTAAGGATTTAGAGCGTGGGAAAGAGGAAGTGCCGAGGAGGAGGGGGGAGGAAATGATTTCCTCGGCGATCTTCGGGGCAGCTGCCGGCACAGGCCTGGCCCTGGTCGTCGCGATGACGATAGTGGTTTACCGATATTACGCGGTGAAGCGAAAGGGAAAGTACTGGAGCAACCTCGATCGTTGGCCAGATCCACCTAGCACCAGCAAACCGGAAGTCCGACACCAGAACTGCCCGCAGCACTGTCACGATGACTCGTCCTCGCACGTGCTGAATTGCTGGCGAAAACCGCAGAAGAACTACTACGCCGTGCAGACGGGGGTGAGTGGAAACGATACACGTTAATTCCTTTGTGCATAGCATGGCTGGTTCGAATTCGCGCGCCACCGGATAACAGTTCTGTTTAATTCTGTTATTCGTTGATCAATACTCTTCGTTTGGACGTTCTAGTTACGTACTGGTGCTTTGTGGTTGGATTGTAATGCTGCTAGGGCATACTGCAGGGAGTTTGTTGACTTTTTGAAGGCAGTATATGGGGGTTGAAAAGGAAAATTAATTAGGGGGAGTATGTAGCTGGATTTGGTGAATTTTTAGATTCCCTTGGGCTGAATTCTTGTAATAGGGAACGAGGTTCTTGAATCGGGTTTAAATGGAATGGTAATAATACTGTGACGATATTTTTCGTTTAATTGCAAGTGGTTCGAATTGCGTATTGCGAGAGCCGATGCAAGCTACTGCGCAGAAATGTCGATTGTGCAATTTACGCGAGTTTGATAGGTATTAGGTATCTGGCACGTTCTCGCAGTACGCGAAAATAATATTCTCCCGACTTATCATTAATAATCGTAATTGCACTGGTCATTTAATCTGCGTGGTTATGTTTAGGGCAGTGCACTTTCGGAGAGAACTGCTTTCGTGGCATTCCATTCTCATGAATAAGAAATTCTATCTTAAGCAATGCAGAATTTCAGTTCTGACTAAAGTCAAACAAGTGCGTCTTAAACGTGCGGCTACTTCAAAGAGAAACTCGCCAGATACCACACATACTGCTTCCTTTGAAAATTTTCGAAGATAGTTACTTTGGAGAAATGTCCTACTTCTTTTTGTAAGCAATATTTTATCAGAGCTTATTTTAAGATTAACCTCACTCGTCAATGTACTTGAATTTCTCGTACACTGGATCGAAAGTTCAAGGAAACAATGAGAATACATATCGCTCCAAGTAGATGATCACAATAATTGGTCAGACGTAGTGAATTCATCGAGCAGCATAAATTACTTTATCCTCAAGCTGCTAGCTAGAGATTAAAATTATCAAGAAGCTTAGAATAGTTACTATTAGAGTATATTTAAATTAAATTTTCAATACTACAAGTAGGAGTTATTTCCATTAAAAGGGTATAGAGTTCAATACCCACATTTGTTTCCCAAAAAAATTCTTTTTTAGCTTCCGCCAAGGCAAACCTCTGACATTCTTGGTAGCTCGGGAAGCATCTGCCAACAAGTTTTAATTGGTGGATTAATAGATAACCTTTAACGACACTGAGCCAGCTTGCCAGTTAATACACTTAGATCGCTCGATCAGCGAAAGGATAACTGTCAATTAGTGGTCGACTTGCTATTAACGAACCACTGTCAACATACTTCGAACGTTCTAAACCCACCATGTAATTACTAGACTATTTGTATTAGGGTTAATAGCATCCGTCCCTTGTTTCTCCCTGTTAATTACCCCCGTTCTTTAACCGGAACACACATTCGTCTATGTGTGCATTATGGAGTATCATTTTGCAACCCTATCATCTTCGTGTGGCGCCAAAAATAATATTGAGTCTCTCCTGCTTGTAGGTTTGAAATTGCTGCTCCAGGTTTAATTATATAAGTCGACGTAACTAATTCCCATCTACATCTAATTTAGTAGCATCGATTAATTACATTATGCGTCCCAGAACCATTCGAAATCCCATTAGTACCTACTACCAATTAGACAATGTGCTTCGTTGTCTGTCTAATAGCAGTCAATTAGTGGCAAATGAATTTCTCGTACGATTCCGATGAATTTTCATCTTGATGCATTGCCTCTGTGCGATTCATTATTATCTCTGATTATAAATCGTTAATTAACTAGTGAGTTTTACGTTGTTTTCATACGCTTTTACTCTGCAGTATGGATCTTTCATTTTCCATCATAAATAGATTCGTTTGAAGGGGCGTGGTTAGGTTAAATAGAAATGCACTGGGCACACGTGCTAGCATCGATATTTATTAAATCAATAATTGACGCATCGCGCATCGTTGAATCGATGCTTATTTAAGTAAACTTCCATTGAAAATAGAATCACGCTTGAAGAAGACTGATTGCACTTTTTGTTGCTATCACAAAGGGTACATCGCGAAAAGAAATGTTCACTTCAGAATGAAATTAATCACAACAGTCATTTTACTCGTAATTGCTTTATTCTTGAAAGGGTGCTCACCCCATAGGGCACGCGGAATTAAAACGTGACACTCTGTGTGCAAGTTCATTCAGTTAATTAAGAAGTAAATCTTCGAGAATTTAATTGAAAGGAACTGAACACGTGGATATAGAAAGAAAATAATGCTTCTTTACTTTCTGTGAACTTCTCCTGGGATTCTGATTCTACGCATTCAACGTAAGCCTTCGTTAAATATATTTTTTGCCCACTACATCGCCAAATTCGGAGTTTGATATAAATTGTTCGTGTGGTAGATTATCAGAAGAAGGTGCCTCTCACTTCTTGGAAATTCTCTGTTGATATGAAATCCCACGATGGGTCGCTCGTTCGTTCGTTGGTTGAGGAAATCGTAGAGTTGCACTACTGATAAAATTTCAGTAGAACTGGTCCGCGCTTGTACCGACGCCACGAGGTCGGTAAAGATTTTCACTGATCGATCAACTGGCGTGGAAGAGAGAATATTCCAACGTGGGTAATGTAGGATGCAGGTTCCTGTTGCTGAAACCGTAAGTCCTTTTCCGTCCTATCACTGATAACAAAATACATTTATCGACGAGGTTTCGTGGACGGTTATCGAATAATGGTACTAGATTCGCCTCGCGTTTTCGTAGTTTGCAGGTGAGGTTAAATCAGAGAACATGTTTACTACAATTGGTGTTGCAGGATGTGTTATTTATATAATATGATTTAATTATCAATCCGCAGTCAAATTAAATTACAATTTACAATTAAGCGAGAAGTTTGTATTGCAGAACATAAATTTGCATTGGAACGTGTGCATATAAATTGTATTCATTGCATCGAATTATATTAACAGATGTCCATCAAATGTATATTTGCAAATGAGAAGTTATTTTCAGATATACAGGAATTAAATTCTCAGTTGTATAATTTGGGGATCGAAATTCAAATGTTTAACTCCGTCATAACTGGAATTTCATTATAGGCATCGATTTACCCAAATACATTCCAGAATCAACAGCAAACTTATTATATGAAATAAGCAAATTTACTATAACTAGAGTTCATTATCCAAATATTCAGATCACTTCACCTATTTCCGTTTCCTTGCCTTCCGTGTCAAACTCAATTGCCATCTCACGCGTCAATTTTTAACTTCCCCCATTCCACGCGACCCTCAATCGAGTATCGAAACGGAGAACGTTAATAAATACGTTACGAGTGGAATCTATCAAAAATTGAAATTCCCTCTGAGACAATAAAGAAAACAAGAATTTGCTGGCGCCTCGAGGTCCAACAACGAAATTGATTTTCCAATAGCAGGGAAAATAGAAGAATTTGCAGCTCATATGTCGACCAACTAAACGCTTCAACTTTCCCAACGTTTATTACGTTCCAGGAGTTGTTTAATCCGCGGAACATTCGCACAATAAATTGATTAAGACTTTTTCCCGCGCGCGACTCATGGCCTTCCATCGCGAGCTTCAATTTTCATCGAATAAAACCGCAAGAATCCATAAAAAATCGTAGCCAAATTTGTGGACCCGTGAAATCTGAAAGTAAAATATTGTGGAAACAAGATATGAAGCTCGCTGCTATTTCTCGCGAATTTAAAACCGACGCCATACGATACGTGATTTAACGAAATTCGTTATCTCCCTTATTGCCTCTACCTGTACGCGCGTAGATATAGAAACCCTCCCCGTTCCGACCGGGAATATAAAATCTGGAATTTGGATCGATACAGCGCTCCACAACAGCCGATGGATATCGCGCTGCGAAGCGCGGCTCTCACACCGTGAATAGTGAAAAGGCGGACCACTGTCTGCGCGGACTTGGACCGATTCGAACAGCCGATTTTCCTTGTTTTTGTTTGCCCTTGTTATCTACCATACGCACGCTGGCGGGAGACCGATGTTTTTATTCGGTGGCCCAGCAGCGTTGCGAAAAATTGGAAATCCCTAGTGGGGTGTCTTCAAACAGACTCGTTCTTCCCCATCGCTTCTTATTCCTTTCTTTAGAGACATTGAGTATCAGCTGTGGGATAGAGTTCGTTCTTAGACATCCCCAAAGGCTCGGTTGAAATAAATTGTCAGCCTAACAATGTTGAACCTATGAACTTTTCAATCTGTGAATCTATAATTCTTTGTCCGGGTGTCCATGAGAAGTGCATAAAGGGATTCCATTTCATTTGAACAGAGACTTGAAGAAATTTTCTGAATAGACTGCCCGACCTTTCCACTTTATTGCGACCATCTGAAGGCTCTAGATATAAATGATTTTATTGAGAACTATCGAATCGTTATTTCATTCAAAGTGTCCTATCGGTCACTGAACTATGTATCCATAGTTTACTTACACCCTGTGTACAGCAAATTTCTTTCACGTTATCGTTGCATGACTTGCATCACGATAACTGACATTTCTCTTCGTGGCTTGTTTGCCGTCAACGCGTACGTCGGTTGAGCTTGATGGTGTCAATAAATCCTTCAAAACTGATCCAATATCTGCATTGCAATCTTGAGTTACAAGGAAACAGTGGTTGCATAAAGTTCTTTATAATTTTATCTTCTTTTCCACTTGATTCAGACAAACATGGCATTGATTCAATGTGCTTGGTTACTGATCGAATATTTTGCTTTCACTAATATCGTGGATCACCCATGAAGGACTATGCACCGCGTTTTGGGGATATTCGATGCACACTCTAGAATTTGCCTCTACGAAACAGCTAGGTTTCATGCGTTAATAAAAAATTGGGAGAAGAGGCGCAGGTCGTTCGCGTCGACACCCATAGGCGGAGTTTTATCGGGCGTAACTTTTTTATCGGTGGACGATTCAGATCGTAACCCTGTTCCTGCAGCAATACATTCACGGTTGCTTGATAGGGCGTGCCAATTTTACGACTGCGTTTTATACGTTGCTAAAAATACTTAAAGGATCGCCTATTTTGCATTCCACTATCTTACCGTACGAACTGCAACCTGTTACATCAGCAGAATACCCCGTAAAAGTATTTCTTTATCACCATATTTCGCGCCCTATCTGGTACCTACAAAACTTGCTTAAACTCTGGCGAGAATTCCTGTATGCCGATTTAAAATTATCCTTTACCAAAATTTCTGTAACTGAAAATGAAGTCAGTACTTACTTTGATGTGAAATTTTAATTAAGCTCTGATTGCATTACATGCCTCTTTTATTTTTACTCCAGATGTCAGATAAGATAGACCGCAGTGTTTAATATTGTAAACGAAGTATTACACTTGTAAACGATATCTAATGTGTCTGAATGCCGGAACCAATTACTTGAACTACCTATTACCAGGAAATATAAACATTAATGCATGCGCGGCAGAGGGTGGGAAACGTGATGTTATAATCGCAAGAGGCCGGGTTATTCACGAAGCGTGAAATTCCTAATCTAAATCGGCAACTAGCTTTTATTTTGCCAGGGTGTATTCGATGAATTCTGGCACCATAATCCGGTTAATGTTCCGCATAACCTGGCGCTGCCGTTAACAAGGAATTACCCGATCCTCGCGACACCAAGTTTGCCTGATTCTGAGCAATAAAAAAGTAGTGAGCAAAGTTGCCCGAAACGAGCTAGAAAATCCGAAACGAGCAACGAAGTATCTCGATAATAAAATTCCGGGAATATTTAAATATACAAACGAATACACTTTTACAAGGACCAACCAGCAGGCCTGAATACTTGAGCGAATATAAAGTACAACCAAATGCTCTTCGAAATATCCTCGTCTGCACCTCGTATCTCGATTTTCTCCCGTCAGTTACAACCTTCGCGACCAATTGAATTCCGCTAAATGAATATTCACGCAGCTCTCCATGAATCTAAAGAAATCCTTTTAAAAGTGTGCGAAACTACGGGCACCGTTCTAAGCCTTAACCCAATACAGAGCTCCCCGAAGCAGGCAACATCAATTCACCCCATCGTCAATGAAAAAGAGACGTCAGAGAAAATTAACGTATCAATATCCAAGGGGGATCGATGGCCACCCGATACGCTATCGTGCAAGAATGATATATCGATTAAGGAAGCTTCCATATAACGTGCAACGGAGCCCTGCAAAAAGTTAATCAAATTTTTCGCCATTACGTAAAGGAGCCTCCACGCTGATGCATAACGCGCATGCAACACGGTCATCTATCAAAAAATGAAGAAAATAGAGGATCGATGGGGGGACACGGTCATTATTGATGTCGAAGCCACGGCAAAAAAAAGCCACATTATTTACCGTGACAAGGGTGTCGCGCAGCCAGAAAACACAGTCCCCTTCCCCTCGATCGATGAGAAACGGTCTCGGAGCGGATCGACGCTTCTCGATCGTTGGAAACCTGGAAATGTGGATCGCGGCACGGTGTCGGAAGTTTCTCGTTTAAAATTCTATCCGACAGCAAGTTTAAAGCAACACGGTGATCTATAATGTAAAAGCGTTCTCGAATGAGCCCGCTATACGCCCACGAGAATGGAATGGCTCCAGTGCATTTCGTCGGGTCGATGAGAAAATCTCGCCGTGTGGCATCGATTTTCCGATGACGGATTCGTGAAACCACGGCCTGGAATCGAGAGGAAATCGTCGGAATAAAATTGTGCGTATCACTTCCGGGGATTTTATTGAACTGTGCTTCCAGTCGATAAAAATAATAGAAAAGTTTGTAGTCTCCGTTGGCGCCGCTCGTTCCCTTGCAACGTTCATCGATCTGTTTGCTAAGGGTATCTCGATAACTCTATTGCAAAGAACTTTTGCTAATGTTTTTGTAGAGTTTCGACGAGATTCTGTTCTTACACAGAATCTGTGAGATGTTCGTTGTAGCGTACGAGGTGGGATGATTGGGAGATTTTTCATGAAATTGTTGGAGTATTTTTATAGTTACACGAAGTTGCGATTAGTATGCGTGTGTTTTTATTTGAAAGAATTTTTACAATAATGCAAAGGTATCTATTATAGATATTCCGGTAGAGTGCAAGTAGATGTGGGTCCTTTATAGTCAGACACAATCTATGACTGTTCTGCCAGGGTAGGTGTCGCTGTGATTTTTAATACGTGGCTTGTTTTAAACACTGATCCGAGTGTAATTATTATTGAATTATTGAGCTTTGAATCTATATACAAATTCAGCACCAATTTCATTTGATCTCTATCCACTCTGTTGCAAAGATACATGAAATGCATGCTCATCGCAGTGTAATCTTTGTAATACAGTTTGCGGAACATCATCTACATGAGTTTACGCGGGAGTCTAAACTTTTGAACATGTGGGGACCGAGTTAAATCGATTAAATATAAACAGAATCCTCTTGAATCCGCGATTGATGTAAACTGGTTGAATACAAAAGTTTGAGTATTTAAAAGAGCACCTCAAATTCAAAAGGGAATATTATGGAAGGCGAAATATTCTCAAGTTTCTGGTTGGTGAGGATGCAGATTTATGCTGATCGAGGGAAAGCTTGGTGGTTAGGAGAAAGGTTGGATTTTTGTCTTGAGTTGGTCGCTGAGAATGTTTGAGTAACCGCGAGTTTGCGGCTTCCGGTTGACTTGTTTGAAAAATCGTTTAAACTCATCATCCCCCGCGGTAAGCGGTCTGCGAAATTAGCAATAACTTCAAGGAAATTTAGCAGTCGGGGATATCGCGTCTCGCGGGGCAATTCCTCGCGGGATTTAATAAATTTATTCCCTTGGTTGCAAACGATGGCGGAATGAGCTGAAGACGCGACCTTGGTATATACTCTGTTGCAAATTAGAATCACATGATCCAGTGTCTCGACCTTGAGTCGCCTTCAAGGCCAGAAAAAATAAAATTTCCCTCTTAAATACCACGGCAAAGATCATCTGATACTTTGTTCTTAACTCTCAAAGAGAGTGAAATTAACGACATTCTTTGAGGAAGTTGGTTTATGGGAAACCTGTACGGTTATCGCTCCTTTTCTGAGATTATTCCACAGAGATGCAAAGTAGACACCTATAATCCATATATAATTCGTTTTATACTGATAAAAACAATCATCACTGTAATATGCTACAAGTATTTTCGTGAAATTTATTTGTATCTGTTTACCAACGCATTGGCCCGTATTATTCCCGGAATAACAATTATGACTGGTCATAAATTAATAAACATACGCACGTACTGAAATATACATTATATTCGCGGTAATAATGCACGATGTAGTTTGGGCTTTTCATCCGAACTTGTGTGAATGTTTAATCCTTTAGCTACCTACTGGTACATATATATTCACGCGAAACAAAAAAAAAAGAAATGTTGTACAAATGCTGATACATTCATTTCTTATCAATATGTAATGATTTATGTATCATAAGAATGGCAAAATTAGAGGGGGTAAACGGGGTAATTCGCGCGCTGTTTGATTCCACCTTGATACGCAACGAACGAAGCATAAACACTCTACGCTACGCACTTGTTTCATCGACGCAATCTCGATAAAATAAATAAAAGTCAATAAGCGACCCCCGTTCACAGTATAATTCATCAAATCGCTTATTGACAACGGCTATATCTCACGAAAGTTTCGTACTATCGTCTATTGACAATATCCATAGTTAAAAGGTTAAGTAACACTGATATTCTGAAGAAGGAATTTTGCAAATTATTGAATGCATAGGAGCACGATCCCATAAATTTGTAATTCTGAACGTTAGTCATGATTCGGCTCGAAGAATGTATTAACACCAGTGAACTATTACAAATTGGCATTTCGTATACTATCTAGGCACTATTAGTATTCATACATCTATCATACTAAAATATTCAAGTTCACGTCCCCGCTAAAATTCCCCATAATTATAACAGCAAAACGCATCTAACATGCACGCGCTACGAGTACAACGTGTTAATGGATTGATCCCCGCTCTAATCCCATCGTAAACTCGCGCAAGTCCCGTAACGGCCAACGTTTTGCATTTACATTTCGACTTAAACAGATTACATGGGCCGGTAAACACTGGTAGTGGGTGTGTGCGTCACGTCGACGAGTCCGCGAGAACGAGGATCAGCGGTCTCGTTGATAATTCACATGGAAGTCCACAGTGATCCACAGCACGGGCTTGGTCGAATGGTTTCCTCTGATCTTTCGAAATTACGACCACGCGCAAGTATCGCCAGCGATCCCGTACTTGATTTGCAGCTCACGCCATCAACTACGGGAGCATGTTGGACGAGATTCGGGCTCGACAAAGGAAGCCGTGCCCCGGATTTCCGCATCCAGGCGATCCTTTTCTCCCCCGCGAGCGGGAAATTCAACAGGATTGCGCGGGAAAGAGGCACTCCGACTCCTTTCACCGCGGCCTCTCGATCTCGAGGTGCATCAGCCGTCCTTCCATTTATTTACATCAACTGAAACCGGGTCTTTGGCCGTTCAGCCTTCGTCTCTTGGCGTATAAGAAATTGCATTGTCGAACGGGTGGTCAGCGTTCTTTGGAAACTAGACTGGTCGCGCTGTCGTGGGAAACGTTGACCTACACTACTGATTTTATAAAGTGACGATAAAGGAAAGACACTTGCATTTTTAATGCGAAAGCTGACGGAGTGGAAGTGGTGCTCTTATCTCTCTTCTCCTTTGGGTCGTCTGTAGAACTTTGTAAATAAGATTCTACAGGCTTTCACTGGTATCTTGTTAAAAAAGGAGGGGTACGATATCTACCTTTTGCATCAACTTTTAATGGTATATTACCAGTATTCTAAAAAATTTACACAATTATAATATTCATACAAAATCTAATTTCTTCGTCCACAAAAACTACAACTACCCCCATTCAATACAGACACTGTTCCCCGTGTTCTTCAACCCCCCAGAGCGTCTCAAATCTGCATGAAAAGAGCATCTTCCTGAGTCTATCGACGAAACGTCCCGAATTCCGCCGCCGCGTAATAGCGAACACTCCGCGTCCAGTTGGGCGCAGTACCAGGAAAAGTACGACGAAAGAGAAACCGAGGGTTGGAAAATAGAGGGCGGTGGGCGGGGGTTCGAGATAAAGTAGCTAATAAAGGGAAAGGATAGTAGAACAGCGCATCTAGAGATACAAGGAATGTCGAGGGGAAGGTGTGAGGGAGGAAGGGCGGTCGGGAAGGGTCGAGAAGGATTCCAGGAGCGTATCGAAGGGGAGAGTAACCTGTTGCGGCGCACGCATACTTGCTCCCCATCCTTGTTCGCCCCTCGCGGCTCACCCTATCGCACGTACACGAGTGAACGCTCACATAGAAACACCCCAAACACCTCTACGTCCGTGTATACCATCATCTTTGTCCTTCATGCCTCTTCGTGGCGCCAGCCCTCTCTCACTCTCTCTCTCTCTCTCTCGCTCTCTCTCTCTATCCACCCCCCATCGGCGAGCATACTCCGTTCACCCTACCAGCGAGACCAACCACCACCTCCTGGCTGCCTCTACGATCCACGAATCGCCGTTTTCTGGTGGCACACGAGCCCCGGCATAGCCAGCGCGTACACGGTACAGAGTAGTTAGTCGCTGCCAGGTCGCTACGCCAACACCGTCGACTATCATAAATCGTAAACGACGGACTCCCGCAATTTCGCCATCGAGGAGGCAGATTATGCCTTCTAACTTCTAGAAGATCGTCGCGCCCTGCCACCCGCCAGCCCCACGCAGACACCTGTTCGCACTAGGTAAATCAATCATTTGTCTCTTTCTAAACCATAGCTGTGATTGCACGTTCGTTCGCGAGGCGCGTCTCAATTGCGTGTCCGCGGGCGAGTAGTACGAGTGGCGGTTTAATCGGACAGGTGGGACGCTCGTGACTGTTGCTACTCGGTGGGACCGCGCGCGATCCGATGTCACCGAAAACGTGCTGCCTCTTTGACGTCTTCCTTACTCGATTTTGTGCCCGGAGTGTTTATTGGTTCAGCAGCAGCTGACCACCGTGGATGATGGATATTTCGTGCCGAGTAGAATAAGAAGCTTTCAGGCGAACGACACACGGACGTTCTTGGATAGGGTGCCGACGAATGTGCCACGGGGGTTGTCTACACGAATCTCCGCGGCACGTTCCATTCGAACGGGAAATATTGTCGATTTATAATTGTAACGCGAGGGTTCCACCCGGTCGCCCTCGACACGATGAATTAATTCTGACCTCCAGCACCGCGGAGTCGGGTCAAAGGAACAGAGTGGCTATTCATCCGCGATATTCATACATATCCTCCGGGCTACGGATTCGAGAAGTGAATTTCGCGATTGCTAGATATTCATCCGCGACTCTGGGAAATTTATCTCTCGCGCGGCGGGTGGTCGTGTAATTAACTCGCAATAAAATCGTTTGCACGCGCTTTTGCTTATCCACCGACGTCACTGTTTTTGCAATACGCGAGTAGAGCGTAAGAAGACTTTTAATCCTCTATTTCGTCGAGGGAAAAGCAGCATTGTTTGTTGTCCAGGGGCTGACAGACCTATCCATTAATTGCTGATCGTACTGATCGAGGGCAGTGGTTCTGTCAACTAGGCATTAAGTATTCCCTCTCCGTTGTATCGAGTTCGATTAGCCCTCGTTTCGGGGCGCGTACTGACCTCGAACATTGATCCCTCGGTTCACGAGGGCAGCGGTAATTGTTAAGGAACACTCGCACAGGTGCGAGGGGGCGCTTTTGCCAGGGATGGCACGAGAGTGAACAGGAGCAACAATTAGGGTAAATATCGATTCCGACCAGGTGGTTTGATCGACCCCGCTAGACCTCTACCCTTACACTGTTTCGTAATAAAACAATCAAGCATTGTTTGAACTTTGTGCTTGCGGTGTTTCCATTTCATCCGTTATTGCCTTCAGTCGAGAATAAATTCTTTTTCTTGGACTTCTGACGATGCATTAGCTCGATGGTCGATAGCATTCTTTGTCGTCGTCTCTTAAATAGACAAGCAGAGGTTGTAGACAGCTACGTCGATTTAATGTTTCAATAGGAAGGCAAGGTATACAGGTCTCCTTAACATGCATTGGTATTTTAACTAGCATTTCTGAATTATGGAATCTCGGAATACTTGGAAAGGAGGATACATTCGAAAATCTTGAGAAGATTGTGCTGTATATTCCTGGGAATTGTTTTCGCGGAGAGTTACAGACATAAGTCAAGTATATAGGTAGTTGTGTAATGTTATGTATAATAATCATGGGGTAATAAACAAGCATAGAGGTGGAAAATTTAATACGCCGCAATTAAGATTCATAGGAACAAGTCTGGAAGGAAGTTATGTAAATTTACACATTCCCCTGAAGCTCTGTTCTCCTTAAGGACTGAACTTTCTTAATGGAAAGGTGACATTTTTCTTAATTCATGCGGCTAAGACAATGCCCAGCGCAGATTCGCGGTTAAGATGCGTAAGCTTGACGTAAGAGGTGAATAGGGAGAAGAAAACGCGCTTCCCTTTCTCCTGCGTTAGGTACATGACCCATTACCACATTTTCCAGCGTAGACTGAATCATGCAAACCTTTACATAAGACGATCGCAGCAGCGGTACACTCGATTATTAAAGAGTCTTATTTACTCCGGGACAAATCGATCGAGGCGATAGTTGAATAGAAATAACGAAGTTCAGTGATTTCTTTTTGATCGAGGAAACTTTCTCAGAGTGCTCCAGATATCTTTTATATAAACCAGTAATCTACAGCATGTACATTTTTTTTTTATTACATTAATTACAGAATATTCTATCTCACAACAGGATTTAACTAGTTTATCAACAATTAAAACATGCATGAATCGTAGAATTGTTGATCTACTCTAAAAACGAATCCTTTATTCCACGTTGAGAAGGATACATGTTTTCATTAAAAGAAAAAAGAAATCGACGGCTACAATTGCTCCGAAGGAGAATGAATTTTAGAAAAAAATTATCCTTCTTGCCTCGCTTACTCCAGGATCCCATTATCGTCTCGAACTTTTATCTCTGAAATTTGTTCGTGCCTTCAGCCACAAAGGAGATAAATTAACGTTCCCTCGTCTGTCGAGTCGCTCCCGTGCAAAAGAAGATTCCCCTGATGCCGGAGAATCTCCTCTGAATTTCTGTACAAACTTTTCTACGCGAAAAGCGCCATTAGAATGGCTTATCGTGCGAATCGATAACGCCGTTTGCAAGCAAAGACGAACGGGGCGTGTACAAAGTCATCAGCTGTGTCCTTCATAAGCCGAGTGCGATCCTGCTTAAGGTTCGCCTGGTTAATTAAGAAATTTTGTCATCAACTTGCTTCTCGATGATACCAAGGTTGCCGTGTATCCTCGAGGATATACCGACGGCCTGCATTTGCCTTCTCTACTGCGGTAGAGAAGTTTAAAATATCACCGTCTCGCCATGCTCTTCGCGATGACTGCGAACGAGCTCATCCACTTTAAAAGGGAAAAGGATTCAAAGGATGTTGTTCTCTCTATTAAACGGTTCACTTTTCAACGAAGCATAAAGGAAAGGGAAGAGGAAAGAAATGGATCCGAGGATTACCAATCGAATACTCTTCCTCGAAGTCTTCCTTCCTCTCTCAGGGTCTCTCGGGGAGGGTCGAACGGCTAGCTCGTGTAACTCGGCAAGAAAATGGGCCACGCGCGAAAAGAGCATGATCTCCCAGAGAGTCCTTCTCGAGCTAATTTAATCCTGCTCCCTGGAACTCTTGAAAAACGCCAGGATATCGTTCTCAAGGTCGTCACTGCTGGAAAGATTTCGAAAGTTCTCGAGAATCCGCCAGGTTCGCGGGAGTTCCTCTTAGAGATCGATGGAAACACGTGCCACTGGCAACGGGAGGGCAGGATCCATGCCTAGTGTTCTTGATTTCTCGATATTTTTCGCATCTCGAGAAATGAGAAATCAATTATATTTCTCCAGAATTCTCTAGAAATTAAGAAAATATTACTAAATTTATATTTTTGGAATAATGTTGATAATATTTATCTAAATTTTTATTCGTGTCCAACTTAGACAAAACTTGTGTAAATGAAAAAAAAAACAGATATTAAATATACTTGATACATTTATTTATTTAATATAAAATATGAGCAAGTGACATTACTTTTTTGTTTTAAACTAGTTTTTTCAAAAGCACGATGCGTCTAATGTCGCATCAGCCAATCTATTTCTTTTTTTTTTATGATAAAATCTGCGGCTGTAGAAAAATTTCTTTCATTTTGAGTGGATTTTGGTTTAATTGTAATAGAGCATCGGCGATACGAAGAGAAAAGTTTATAAACAATCGCGCAATTCTTCGTATTTATTGCTAACATTTATTACTCATTGTAGATGTGTTTAATATGTTCATGATTAACACAGAATTTGAACTAACTGAAAACTCATTTGTGAAAACAAATGGAATTTATAATAATTTTCCTACACCGAAGATCCTCGAGAAACACTGTAATTTCTCGAGAAATGAGAAATAAGAAATTATAAAATTTCTCGAGAAATGAAGGAACACTATCCATGCCGAACCGTGTCCTTCGTGAAAGTTAACTGCTGATCCTGGTGACGTTTGTTAGGTAAGCCAATTAAGATATTTTGTTTCAAGTTTTGCCTAGATGCTCGGAAGCGAATAACGGAAGTTTATCCACGGGCACTTTGACGACCTTCGTCAGATGGCGACGATGCTCGCTGAGAAACCTTTCTGTGGGAGTCCTTCGACAAAGAAGTCGAAGTTATACAATTAATAACAGCCAGGTGGAATTGGATGTCGCAAGCTCCTCGAGCCTTAGCTTTCCTTCCGCCTCGGCTCTCGCGCAACAGCGGGATTCAGAAGAGGGGAAACTGATGCTCGCTGTTGTTTCGATTCGTACCTCTTCTTCCGCTCCGACTCGTTGCAACGACGGTTTTATTAGTAGAAATCAATGTGACGGAAGATATTAATCCTGGTATAACGCCAACGGTTTAGCCTGAGGTCTTTAACGATTGCTTCCTGTTCAGAATGTTGCGATCCTATAAACTTTAATATCTGGGATGTTAATTAGCTGCTATGAAGGTATATATTAGATCGCTGTGTTTAAGTGGGAATTACCGAAGATGTATATTCGAATTAGAAAGTCTAGATCATGGGAAATCGTTTTTTATTTTCTATAATTAATAATTTATTATTAGTCTACGTTTACGCTCGAAGACTTTGGCGGGCATCGAAGATTCGTGAGATACCCTCGAGGATGAAGGTCGTTATAAATTTTCTCCAATACAGGAAATGTAATCCTATGTTGCATGTACCAGAGGAATCATTTCCCCGGTGTAATTCAATATCCTTTTCCATCGCTGGGGAAAAAGAATTATAATATAGTAATATTTGTCGAACAGTGGTATAGGTACCTATGTAAACGGTTTATGAAAAGTTTCCATAATTCTTAGCAAAACGTACCTGCACTCTATAGGTAAAGAGATCTTGAGAAACCTTTTCCATAATTCTTTTAATATTCAAATTCCACTGACAATGAAATACATTATCGAACATTTCCTTGCCTGAAATTAGAATTCGTATCGATGCTTCGCAACGTGTCAGGCACAGGATTATCGTATTTCGAAATCTTGCTTCTATAATTGCTTCCTTTGGGGTAACGCTAACTCCCGTCCACCTTTATCCCAGAAAACAGTACAGGCACGGTCAGACACCCAATAGCTGTTTGATCGTTTCAACGTGCTTCGGATTCAGCAGCTTTCGAGCTTCCTCCCGTGAAATTCCCCGACAAACCATTCGTCAGGGAAAAATCATTACAGGCGGCGAAGCGAGTTCCCTGCCAAACGTATCGAAGAACGCGAACGCGTAAAGTTACTTGAAATCGAGAGAGAATCCCACGGTTTGCCGCCTGCCGCTTCAGACAGGCGTACCTCGCCAGAACTTCCATCTTGTGTTCATTCCAGAGCAGTCGTTTTGTAACCCGTCGCCTTCTGGAGCGTGCTGAGTATCTGCGCTTCTTTTTGGCGATCGTTTCAAGATGGCAAGCCAACAGTTCGATCAGTGAATCCTCCGAATAGAATCATCGCGCCTCTGTCTCACGAATTCGATGCTGCTTTTCCCAAAGGCCTTCGCGTCAATCACTCCTCGCGTGTATCTTGAAAATCCACTACACATCGTGGCTTACGCCGACGTGCCTCGGCAACCGTTCCAGGAGGAACCGAATAACCTGACATTCTCCCCCGAAAATGTCGCGATACATTCACGACTCGACGATAAAAAGAAACGAATCCGCATAATCTCGCTTTATCGCCGAGGTGACCTTAACCAACGTTCAGAAATTTTAGGCTTCCACGGCCCGGACTTATACAGTCACTACCATTTCAGGGATCCGGGTGAGCCTCGTTAACCGTGTCCAAGAGGAATAAAATTTTACATAAATGACAAAACAGTCTCGGTGCGCGATCTCTATCCTGGCGAAGCTAGCTGCATTGCTGTGCGAAACGTTGTAATAAAATTCCTATTGGCCACGACGTACACTCGGAACCTTCTAACGGTAATAACTGTTTAACCGACGTTGACGTTAGTCCAGGTGAACGTCCCTCGTCGATGCGTGATTAACTCGGCCTCACTGCACCTAACACGAGATCGGGTCACCGCGTATCGAGGGTGTGCGCGGTGGGCAGGCGAAGATCATCCCCTTGTCGGTGTTTAACCACGTTTTCGAGGGAGTACGGTAAAGGAAGGGAAGCAACGATTCACAAATCCAGACCGCTTCGACCGTTCGTGCCTTTAGCAAGTGGTCTTGGACACCATTGTCAAGGTACCGAGCAAGTTGTCAGAGGTGCTGGGCGATGTCCTGGAGCTAGCATGCGGCGGAGGCGGCGGCGGCGGCGGCGTCGCCCGTGGAAGCAGCGATGACTCCAAGTCAGGCAACCTGACGATCGGAAACGCGGCCAGCAGGATCGGGGTTGTCACCGGGGTAGCGACTATAAGGGACAAATGGGCTCAAAGGAGCCACAGGTCGCCCCTCTCCTCCGTGGCGAACACCGACAGCGCTGACAGCACCACCTCGACCAGCTCGGAGGTCAGTACGGTTTGTCTGAAAAATACTTTTCAAGGATATTTTATTAGGACCGCTGTGAACAGTGGAACACTGTTCATCAGATAACTCGGCTTTTATTCAGCGGTGGTATTAGACATGTAACTGTCAATTTGTTGGAGAGTAGCGTTGAATATTGAGTTGGTATTTGTTTATAATATTGGTATTGTTTTAAACGGACATTTTCTATTTTGATTGCATTAATATCGTTCCTTTACGTATGTTTAACCGAGGAGAATTTTTTTCTACGCTAGGGGAAGATGTTGGTATGTGAAGCTGGATGAGAGGCAGTAGAATCTCTAATCCCGTATTTAAATGGATATTAGCTTGCGTGCCGCGTATCGACGAGCGGTCAGGTTCTATTACTTAAGTAGACATCCTTTTAAAAATATTCAACGGTAGCTTTTGCCTGAGCTGCAGCTGGCTCGAAGCATGGGGCAGAAGAGCTTCGTTTCAATGCTGCGCGGTTTATTCTTTGAGCTGAATTTACGAGTGATTAAATCATTTCGTTGGACGTATATTGATCAGGAACGAAGCGTTTTGTATGGCGTATAATTGAGAAGAAACTAACGACAGGATAGAGCATATCATCTGTGAAATTCAACTGAATTTTTCGACGAATAATGTCACAACGAGGGAAAAATATCCGAAATAATTTCATTGTTTTCTCTAACAAGATTTAAAGATAACGTTCTTCATGAGAGATATTTAAGGTAGCCCATGCGTTAGTCCCAAGCAAACAATGTTACGAGCTTCCTTTGAAAGCTTTTTTCAATAAACTGGAAACATCGAACTGGATTGCTTGCGATAGAAGGGAGTTCCAAATATCGAGTTTTGTGGCAAGAATATTCCTTTAAATTCTGTTCTCTGTAATTGAATTTTACTTTTCTACGATATTAAATACAACGTGAAAGACAGTGACACTACACATGTTCCTAGAATACAACAGGGCATACAACTATCCCATTACGTGGCCCGATAACAAGCTTCGCGTGATAATTTTTTCTCTGGCGTTAAAGCAAACGTATAAAACCGGGAACAATGGCTTCCCAGGGTATTTTTCCAGAGAAACATATTTATCCATCCGCTAATAATACCGGAAATTGCGTCGAACAAAAAAGAACTATAAATGTGTGGCAGTAGGTATTCCATCGTTTCAATCCTCGCGGAAACGCCAATGTAAACGACTGACGGCAGCAGAGGTTCCTTTGATTGCCTCTTAATAATACATTACGGCTCACCATTGAAGATTCCATAATATACTGTCAAAGGAATTCCTCGGAGAAGTCTACAACAATACTTGTGCTTTGCAAATTCTTGCCGAACTCGATTTTCTTCAACCGCTTTCATCGAAGCTTGCGTACAATCTATGGCATCTCTATTAACGCAGGAACATTTAGAACACGAAATTTATTGCGCGCCACGTGATTGCGGATATTTACGAAAGATTTTGATTATTCTTTGATCGATCTGGTGTACGAGGCACAGGAGTTGGAGTTAGATTTATTGGCACGACGCACGAGATCGCTCAGCTTCGCTTCATGGTCCTCGATCGATGCCACGTCCTCGAGGAAGGTTCTCTGAAAATTTGCGCGAGGATACTATTTCCTCGGGGAAGAAGGAGGCGCGGCCGCTGGCTGAAATCTAAATGCACTTGTTGCATTGATCTTACCAGAGTTGTTGTATCTGCATATCGCACGTGCGCTTTTGGCACCACCGTCGCGCGGAATTCACAAGCGTATCCGTTCTGCTTGCGTACTCGATTACGTTTACAGGAAAACTAATATTACTGTTGTTTGCAAACTTGACGGCAGGCACGATTTTCTTGTATTGCATCGTCCCTGGTGCGGGGGAGTCGCATCGAACCCCTCCCTTCTTCGACACCTGTCCCTTTTTGGAACGTGATATCGTAGTGCCGTGATGTTTCTGTATATTCTTACTGAAAGGGAGTTGGAAGTGAATTCCACGGAAATATAATAGCTTCGTGTTTCTAGTAAGAAAAAGTATCACTAAGAAACGCGACTACTAGCAACATCATCCCTGTGTTTCCCCTCATACTTAGAAAACTTCTCAAAGAAAGGAGAACGCGGGTGAGTTCAAAAGAACCCAAGGGGAAAAATAGGGATGAAGCAACGAGGGCACGGTTGTTTCATGAACCTTCTATAATAGTTTATATTTAAATTTATTTCCCTATGTTTACAGGCATAAGTACTTGTGAATATTAACTAAGAAATATATGCACCGCTCCCTTAGTCTCTTTACACTCTACAATATCGAATTTTCCTCTTTGTAATAGCGATTGCATTTCCCATCACCCTTACAGGGGTCGTTAAACGCACCTTCTCGCATATTATCGCGTGTATAATTCAGTCATGTGTGTCAGTCACTGTTAAACAAACACTTTTTCTCATCGCAGAAATAGTGGCGTCTTCCTGGTGAATCGATTCCTCTCGCAAAGCTACTTCGCGTAGAGCGCATGACTTGCGTGTATAATTTTATTAAATTTCGTATCGACGTTCCTTTGGAGATCAAGATCCCAGCATCACGCGCTTCGCGGATGAGGCCACGCGATGCATAAGTGATACAGACAGTTTTTGCAGCGACCTACACGGAATGAGGAGGACTTTATTCAGTCACCGTGAGAAACAGGGATTCCCTTGTCCCAGTTCTTTTTTTTTCCACTCGACAGATTGAAGACGATAGTTATTCTCCTCAGGGTCAGGCTTCGAAGTGTTTCCGAATGAAATTTATTTCCCCCTTACTTCGTCCCGGAGTTTTGCATACAAATGCAATTTCTGGGGAAACCTCGCTGACTGAAGTTGAAAAGCAATTCGATATTATAATGGAATCGAACAACGGGATGATGTTAAAGCTACTTGACAGGCGTAATTGCTGGCGTTGTTGGGACAAGTAATTGGAAGTTGGGCGGGATTAGATTACATTCCTTTGGACAATGAATCATCTCGCGAATCAACTACTCGATACATTTCTCCTATCCTCTCCATTTATCTCTCCGTACGTCCTCTTCTGAGAAAGTGCCATCCAAAGTTAGTACTTTCTACAAATTAAATTCCAATCATCCGAGCGATTGAAGCTGCCACGGACTGAGTTATTGATTCCTGTTCTGTAATCAACAAGCATTTCTTCGTAACGCGGGGCTCCCTTACTGCCACGCGCTAGAAACGCGACGCATCCGATTCAACCGGTGTTCACGAAGCAGAAATCACGTTACCATCATGATTCGCCTCTTCGATCAATGAGATCCCAGTCGAGCGATCGTAAATCATATCCCGATAATGAGAGCGAGAGAGTCCGATGGCATGGTCTCGCGACGTCGATAACGAACTCTGCAATGTGATTTATTTCTCTTCGCCCTTTTGCCTCACTGCTAACGTTTTCCCTCGATTTCCAGCGTCATTCGCATAACGAGGTGTTTACATCCACGACTCAAGTGCTTGTTACTCTCACTTCGTACATTGAATAAAGTAGCTCCTAATAGAAATCATTCGAAATTAGTATTCAGAGATGTATGAATATTTTTAACATAGGTACAACACGGGTTAATTTAGGATAATCAATAACATAAGATGAAATACGTAGAGTAAAGCTTGCGCATACCGTGGAGGAAATTTTAAAAAAGCAGTACTCAGGAATTCGTAGGAATCTTACCGAGAAAGTAGGTACCTAAGGAGCTTAATTAAAGTATCCACTATTTTGGCACCTAAACTTTTGGAAAATGTGCTTCCGCGAGTGATCCTCCGATTCTTCGACCTTGGACTTTTAATCCTCCGTCTGAATTCGATGCGCGGTCCCGCTGCAGAAGGACACTAAACCTAACCCGACCCTGGCCGTAGCTTTTAACGAAGAGCGAAAGATTCAAGGTCGGTCGATTCAATTAACGAGGAACGTCGATGTTCGTCATCCTTAACGACCGAAAGGCTTTCCCGCGGTGTCGATAACACTCGCCCAGACGCGGCCTTGTCAATTCTTATCTGTGATGCCGCGCTCCCAATGCGATTGTAATCGCCGGGATACTGGCATCTGTTCCAAGACGCGGCATCAAAGTGAAACCAGGGGCGGGACATCTCAGGAGCAGATTAAAAGGATGAATTTTGGATTCCGTTCGGTAACTACCTACCAGGAAACATTCGCGGGAGACTATAATCCGTTTGAAACTCCAATCGAGCGAGCAACAAAGTTTGCTCAATCCTCTCGTTGCAATATCTCCCCGTCACGAGTTGTATTTATTTCCCCTTTGTATTTCCTAGCGAATTTCCGCCACCTTCTTTTCGCATTCTTCGAATAACTTTCACACAGAAAATTCGTAGAAATATGGGCACTCGTTTCTTTCCCTATCGCGTTACACGGCGAGGAAACGGCGAGCGATAAATGCGCAACGGCTCACGCGTGAAATTACACGGAACACGATTTTGCGCGAAGCTTCACTGGCGCATGTATCTATTCGCGAGCAGTGTTCGTGGGCACCTGTTTTTCACGAGTCGTCGCGCGGTCGTGGGCTTCGTTAACATTGTACGCTACCTACAGAGTACTATATACCGAGAGGGTGGATCAATGACGGTCCGAGCGGAAGCCGTCAGCAAAGGGGACAATTAAAAAGCAATTTCGGCGTTGTCGTAAAAATATTGGATCGATCTAATTTCAGCACCGTTATCTTGGGTATGATCCTTGTTATACCGGCTCGCCCTCGGAGGCAATTTACATGCATATGGGAGAGCCAGCTCTTTTGGACGTCCAATTATATCTACTACAACTAACTTGGCCATAGTGGATCCACTTTGGTCTAGAGTCGATCTAGAATAGAAATCTTTTTATCTAATATATCTAACGTTGGCTGTATCAGTTGTTAGTGTTATAAAATGTAGGAAGTAAGCAAATGTTCTAATTTTCTAATTCACGTTTGGACAAGTGGATATAAAAGGATGTGCTTGTCAAACAGAGATAGTAATTTAATATTACTCCATGGCAAGCAATCGAAAGCCTTATCCCTCGTCTGTGTTGCATATGATCTATTCAAAACGAAATTCTAAATTAAGAAGGAAAAATTTGAGAATTTCAGCTGATTTCTGGGGACTCCAATTACTTGATAACTTCACTTAAACTGATACTACCACGGACATTTTCGCCAATGAATATACCAGAGCAAACGAGGTGTTGGTGCGTAGACAATTAACTATCTAATTGTAAGAACGATTGTATGCTGTTGAAGAAATCGTTGTTTCGTGTTCAATTAAAAACTATTAATTGTTACCAATATCGACAGGAGGCACCCAGGCGAAATCTGGCTTGAGATCGTCCTCTGGGATACAATTTACGCGGAAAGCAGTTGCGTATGCAGAGGAAATTGCAGGCTGGTTCGTGGTCATTCAAACAGAACGCTCCTGCAATTTGTGAGATCGTACAATACCATCTGTATATGTATATATATATAATGCTCGTTTCGTGCTAATTAAGACTCGTATCGGTCACTCCTCTGTGGGCTGTCTTGCCAACCATCATTTCGCACGTATAAAATTTACTATTCCTACACAAAAAGTCTTAATAATTATTAGCTTAAATGAAGTTCAACTCGCAAAAATAACTGTAGCTTATGCTACCATCTACCACTTGCATAAAAGCTGGCTCTAACCTAACCTAAGGTGTTAATTACCCTAATTATCTAAAAGCATCATGTACCAAATAACGTTTAATCACTTATCGATTTAATTAACTAAAACTGTTCGACTCGAGGCTCAGATAACACTTTCGTGTCTCCCGACTGGAATTCCACCCAAATTCAACCATTCCCCACGCTTCTCTACTTCCCTTCAAACCATCGTTATCCTTCCCGAGTAACTACCTATTCGGCACCAAGCTCCAGCAACTATCTCCATCGAAATAGACCTTGGGCGATGCACGGTGTAGCGAGGAAGCAGCGAAGCTCCTTCGCCTCCTAGCTTTCCTTGGAACGAAGTAACTCTAAAGCATCCGGCGCAATTTTGCCCCAACTGCGCCGACTTCGCCGCACCATCGGCATATCGACGTTTCTATCCGAAACTCCGCGTTACCGCTACCTTATAGCCAGTAACCGTTGATGCCGCTTAACAAGTGGATCGAGAATTTATTAAGTGGCCGTCGGTGCTCGCCGGTCTTTACGGCACGCGCACGCTCCCCGTCGAATCGTGCCTCGCGCAGCTCGATTATAGCGGGCGCGGTCGCGCGGTCGCGCGATCGCGAAACTATTGCTCGCACGGTTTATCGCGCCGGGTAATGACGCATTCGGATCAGGATCATATTGTTCGGGCCTGGCAGACGGAATCAATTTACGCGGCAACCTCTAATCGTTGAACTCTGACCCGGTTTTCGGTCAAGAGTAACAACCACTCGACATTGATCCCGCGGTGGGTGGTGTAAACGAAGGAGGGACGCGGCCGGAGGGGGCGTCGAAGCGAGATTAATCGAAAGATGCATGCGAGAGATAGGCGAAATTGCTGGAAGGGCTTGGATCAGGGATGGCGACAACCTTGTGCTTCGCGTGTTACCACGACACGGAGTGAAATAGATTTCTACGAGCGAGGAAGGGACTCGCAGAGGCTTTGAAATATCCGGGGATTAGGCCTGTCGATATTTAACCATAAATATTGGGAGTACCTATAAGGGATTTTGAACAGTGGAATACTTACACGCTTAATCGCTCACGGTTGCCGAGCCAACGAAATTCCACTGTTACGCAGAACCAGCGCGCTTTGCGAATAATTGAAAACCTCCGCTGTACCTAACGCAACGCAACCTCCCCAGAATCGGCACAGAGTACAGAGTGAACAATATCAGAAACGTACTTTGCCTGATTACGCTTTTCCCAATGAATTCGAGAAGCACTTTCATCAGAGCTCGTTCAGCTCCACCGTAACGCGGATGAGAAACCCCTTTAACATTTTCCTCGATTATCAACGCCGGGACTTAAGTCGACCCATTTAAGGAGATTCACCTTTTTAGCTCGTTGGTGATTCTATCGGACTGGTCGGCGAACACGCGCACGGTCGGATTAAATTATGACGCGCCTTGTGGACGTTATTAAACTTGAGAAATATCAATTCACGGGTGGCGGGATGCTGTAAACGTCGCTGGCGATGCTGGCCACGCAGGGCGGGTAAACCCAATCTCAAGTTTACGTGCCCGCCAATTTTCTGGCCTCTGTGTTCTCCCCGGTGGTTCCGTTGCCCGCGAAGTGTTGTTCGAGCGGCGCTCGTTCGAACGAATCGACAGGTGCGGCCGCACATCGACCAACTATAGGATTTCATTTCGATCGATGGTGGTTTACGCCTTCGTGGCAATTAGTCGGGGAACGTTTCAAGCATTCTGCACGGTCCGACGGAGCTACATCAATTTCGGCTCGTGATATAGGTAGCGTGGACCATACACGAAGTAACTGCTGTACTATAGCAGATGTTTTTTAGATAAATTTATTATATAAGTCATTGAGAGCAAACGCGGACTAACCCACATTAAAAAAAAAAGTAATTTCTCCTATTTCATTAGATTAGTACAACTTATTGAAATACATTATTGCTACTAACACAATTTCGCAAAAAATATGGGCTAGTCGATTTTGCTCTCAATGCCTCGTATATATTTTAAAGCTACCACGATGATCGTGAAAAGTTGTAGAGTGAAAACTAATTGTTTTTCGTCGAATCTAGACAACTGTAGATTCATTATAGAGTTGGCTATTTGAAAGCACGGCGACAAGCCGGGGACTACGCGGACTCCGCTTTCAAAGCGATTAATTGTATCGAAATTAAGTCGGATCGAGAAGGGCTCGATCGCAAGACGCTGAAAGTTGGAGATTCCTGGAGTGTCTGCCTGGCAGGGACTTAACGACAGGCAATAATCGTCAGGCGCGATTAATTAAAGTCCGCCCGAGCAGCTGCCTAGCCGACGGCGGGACGATGCGCTTGGTATTCGCGACGCGGATCGATGATTTCCACTCGGCGAGAAACGGAAGAGCGGTTAATTGGCATTGAAGTAGCTGACAGAAACACGATCGTCGACTGTACGTTTATGATCGAGCCGTGCACCCTCTTCTCGCGCGCATTCGTCGAGCCCTGTCTTTCTGGTTTTATTCTGTCCTATTCTTCTTCTTCTTGCGTGTCCCCGTACCCGCGGGATACTTTGGATGACAGGGGAACAGTATCGGAATTCTAGTTCCGATTGGGATGAAGAGTAACTACCCTTTAAATCAATAGCTATAGAAGGTCGCAACTTCTACATCGCGAAAGTGACTGTAGAAATTCTGAATAGTAAAGATTCATAGTTGGACTTATTATTAAGACGAAAATTGGAGTTTCGAGTTCATGGCACGCGATTAAGGAAGGGGGAGGGGGGGGGGATTCGCACCTAACAGCCCAAAAAGTAACTGATATTTAAGAATTTTTTTTTAAAAACTATTGGTCATATTGGATGAAACTCTTTTGGGACATTAAAAGTCATCTTTAAACTTGCAGAAAATATTTCTTTGATGTCGATCCTTTATATTTATTAATTATTGTGGAATCTTGTCCACATCTTCGACGACGTAATTCCTGTTGGCGGGGTGTGTGGCACTTATCGCAGTCATCTGATTGCAAAAAAAAAATAGAAATTTCTTGAAGTTAAATAGTTCATTCTAGGATTGGTGCACTTTAAAGAAAAAAAAATGGAAAATTGAAAGAGTTATAGCGTTTGAAAGAAAAAGTAAGTTTTTCCCTCCGACAAATTTTTCATATTATTCTTTTGTATCGACGAAACAAGTATTATAAATAAAAACTGAAATTAAAATTTTTGGTCCAGTCCCAGCGTAAATTATTTAACTTTAAGAAACTTTTCTTTTTCTTGCAATCAGAAGACTGTGACAGGTGCTTTCTTGCAATAATTGATAAATAATAAGAAGAATCGACATAGAAAAAAAATTCTACAAGTTTAAAGATACCGTTGTATATCCCCAAATAGTTTAACAATAGTTTTTTTAAAAAAAATCATATATTTCGGGGGCTGTCACTCGAGAATCCCCCCTTAAGGCTGTTGCGGATTTTTGCGGAGCGATTCGAAGAAATTAATAATTATTAATTACTTGTCGCTGCGCTTCAGTCATCAACTATTTATAAACTTTTCTCTTCGTATCGCCGCGCTTCGCCAAAATGCGCAACGTCCTTCAAAGGAATGAATAGCGTACAAAGGACTTCCAGTAGATACGGTGTTACATTACTCAGGCACTGGATGAATACAAGTCGATCAATCGAGTAATTACCGAGATATCGTGTTTCCTTAATGAGAAAGGATCGAAGGAATCACGCGATATACTTGTTAGAAAATACTCTGACTTCCATGATCAATGGGCTGTGTCTTACAATAGATGGATATTCGGAGTTTCTTTGTGATTCGTGGGGCGAACTCGATTTCTTGATTCATTAGTCGTCGCCATCTACGAAATATCGCATAATATTGTTGCCTCCGTGAGATATGTTTCCATTTAATTGCAGCCGAGGGATTGTTGGGGAAAAACAGGGGGCAGAGGAAAAATTCAGTGCCGCATTGATACGCTCCAATCGAGGCTCGCATTTGTTTGGAGTACGGATCAATGTTGCGGGGATTTTCTGCTTGAGCGCGCGCGTAGCATTGTAAAACACGTCGACTAAATGAAAAATTAAATTGCTAAATGAATCGCACTGCTGATTTGCGTGCTGTCGATTGTTGTACCGACCAAAGCCACGAATTATGACGTGGAAATACTGGTGCGCTATGTGTGTGCTTGAAAGAACAATGAAGCTTTTCAGTTCTCTATTCGTATTTCACCTTGACGTATTTGGTAGTCAGCTACGCGAAATCTTTGCTGAATTATGAACACTCGCTGGGATTAAGGAGCAAAGTTCACGTTGTAACGTTAAAACTTCCACCTCCGAGCGTTAGATACTTAATGAAGAGAAGAAAGTTTGGGGTTTTACCAGCTTTAATAACGATGACTATCGTTAATCATTTAATAGTCGTCAGCAATTTGGAAGAATTAGGCGTACAAATTTAAATAATTGAAAGTATAAACTCCGAATTTGAAATCTAGATTCAGGACTCGTACTGATTCACGAATTTTACGGGATGCTTTCTTAGTCTCTTAGCGGATCTTAGGAGACTAATCACCGACCTCATACTCCAAGTCTGTCAAAAATCCAGTGGTCCAAAACGAAAGTCGCGGCATAGAGCACACGTTGCAAAAATCCTAGATTATCGAGTTGATAAGTGAATGGACAAATCGTCGTTGGAAGGCAGACAGTCGGTGGGAGTTGAAGACGAACCGAGCAATTAACAACGAAGCTAAGGGATCAGACAGTTATTGTAAAGCGGCCTTTGAGGTGGACCACACGACCTCGACCTGGAAGAGCCGCTCGACAGACGCTCGGCACACACCTACTCACCTATTCTTTTGTCCCGACCGTTTCTACAGTCGTCTGTTTTCCATATCGATTATACGAATAGGCCCCACACTCGCTTTTCAGCGGCTCTCCCGTGCGATCCCGCTTTTCAGAGGCTGGGCGCAGAGATGGGCATTATTTAAATAAAAAATTATTTAAATGGCGTATCAAAATAAAAAATGATCTTATTCGTCATGAATAAGACTAACCTGAGTCAATATTTAATCGAAGCGCCCATGATTGAAGTAGTTCGGCGATCGCGATTCAACTACATTCAGTCATGGGGCTTCAATCCTCGATCACGATGGAACTACCTTCAATGATGGGGATTCATGATTGAATGAACAGTGTTCTCGTATTCAATCGTATTTTAATCGATTGAAGCTAGACTAAAATTGGCGAGCCTCGAGACTCGCGAGAGCCTTTGATCTATGCCGCGCGAGGCCCGAGCCGAGCGACAATGTATCGTTCACCTGTCTAAACTGGCTGAATTTCTTTATATTTCATCGTATCAATATGAAAGTGACACCAATGAATTCCTGGCGTTCTCCCGATTATTTGGTCAGAAAATAATTGAAATCGGACTATTTTTAACGAAACGGCCTTTCAATCCGATTCAAGGTCCCGACTTTAATCATAAAAAAAATACTACCATATTAGCTGAAGTATTTTTTAACAAAACCGTGTGTAATGTGCGCTACGGAACACCCTTGAAAGGGTCGATTTTAATGTGTAGACTGTGGACGCGCAACGACGGATCTCGTGCAACACGAAGCCGCGTACGCAAATGGTTGCGCGCATCGTCGAAATCAGCGGAAAGAATACAGTCTTCCGATTGTTGAAAATTCGAATGAAATTTTTATCTTTTAAAGGAATATAATTTTTCGCTCATCTCACGGCGCAATGTGATAAGCAATCACCAGTGACGTCACCGACAAGGCTACACTGGTCTTCGCCGTGCACGTACACGCCCATGTGGATCGTCGAGGGCCACTTGGACGAGCGATGGTAAAAGTGCATTTGCGTTTTTGTTATCGCTACTCGATGGTATCTCGTCGAGCGTGTACTTCGAAACGAAGGGAAACTTCGACCACGTTTACCTTTCCGCACGGAAAACAGAATTCGCAGAAAGGGGTGGCAGGGTAATCGGTAGAGAAATCGATCGACAATGCATTTTCACTGCGACGACGAGGGAACTGTTATTTACTTACAGGGAGACTCGCCGTTCTTCAGGCTTCTGCGTAGTGGCTGCTAGGCTGGAGGAGGGTTGAAAATCCTCGCCAGACCTTTCCCTGGTGGTCGTCTCCGCCACGTTTACTTGGCATTACTTGTTAATCTAATTAATGATAAGAAAAGAAGAGAGCATAGTAAAATGTAATTGGAAGTACTAAGGTGCACGATTCGCATTAGAAGTTTGTGATGTTGAAATTAACGTGTGAGCCACGAATGATTAAATAAACTTAAAAGTATATTTTAAATACGATTCTGTACACCGCTGTTTAACAAAAGAGGTTAAATGTAACCTCAATTTACCTTTTATAGCCTATAAATCCAGCCGAAATGACGCTATTTATTCAACTATTTGGCTTCTATATACAATCGACGAAGCTTGAGTGTTCACATAGGACCGTGATTCTCGTCACCGTTTCAAAGAATCGTTAATAACTAATTAATTGTAATAAAAATCTACGCGAAAACCACATAGGAAAGTAACCAAGGGTCTATTCTTCGAGACGCGATTCTGAAAGTTCATAAAATATTCGCGAGAAATGAGAAATTCGTGAATTTACAGTGACTGTGTGATATTTCTATTTCCCTCCTTGTCGCGCACACTAGCGTTCTCTCTCGCACAGCTCAGCCGTGCCACCTCTTCTATTACTAGGTCCCCTATTAACTCGGAGAATTTACTGGTCTCAATCCAAATTCTGAGTAACATAGGGATCGCGATCATCGGTAATCTAACCTATATAAAAGGCTTTTTTTATTAGTAACTATGTAGAGATTCGTAAATAAAACGCATACGAGTGATTGCTGAACGTTGTCACAAGACTATATTCTCAAATCTACACGTACAAATATACAAATCATTTTGAAAAGATCGAGAATCCTTGAAGAAAGTGTGCATTTACTAAACGCGGAGTGGAACTTGTAAATCTGTCCAAAAACACATCGTAGCTGCTTAATTCTAATCAGAATCATTACAACTCTCACGTAGGAAAGTAGTGAAGGGTTCATACTTCAAGATGAAATTGCAAAAGTTGATAAATTACATCTAGGAAATGCACCTATATAGAGAAGTAATTCGTCTGCACTTTAACGCGTTTTTATGTAGTTAGAGTCTGAAATATAGCGACTCGACCAACTCTCCGTCCTGACCGTGTCTCCCGGATTTACCCTATGCAATTTATTGTGAATTTTCTAATTAAATATCGATATCAAGGAATTACTGAACAGATTTCCACGCGATTATTATCCTCCCCTGCACCCTCCACGAATAGCTGTGCTGTTATTACGTGTTAGCATTATCATCGCGAATTACGCGCTACGCGAGGCAATTCTCCACGGTCCGAATAAATTCGACGCGGTGCAGCTTGCTTCGCTGAATTGCTCACACCGATCTGCAGCATTTTTATATAATCGCCTTAGCAACGCTACGTGTCAGATGTGAACCGTGAATGGAAGTTTGTTATCCGATTAGAGGGAAGCAAAATAGCCCCTATTTTATGGGGCGGGAGCATGCGCGTTCGAATCGAAGGAGATGAAAGTCATGGTGAAAAAGACCTTGACTGATGACGAACAGACAACCCTGACCCGTTTGAGATAATAGGTTTTCTCACGGTTTCCACGGCGATTGTTCAGCTTCCTATACCCATAGGAGTAGATTCGTTTTTCTTGGTTTTCCTTCTTTTTTTTTTTTTGCGACAACTCTTTTTCATGCACTTCCGTCGACGAGCGAGGCGCGATAGGCGGTCCTTCCCCATTGACGTCAATCACGAGAGCCCTGGCCGTCACGTTCGTTTTATTCGCTCAATGAAAACATATCAACTCGAGCGTAATTATATAAAATCCATCGACAACGCTGATCCATAGTTTGCTACTCGAGCCGAGGAGAAATTGAATAGCGACTCGCCTAATACACCGTGAGGACAATCGCGATAATTCTTTGACGCTTCGGGCACGATAGAAATTCGCGATACTAATAAATCCAAGGATACCATCTTCGCCGCACGTTCCTTTGAGGATTTAGACCTTGACAGGCGAAAAAAACAGCAGCGCTGTAAATAATATTTTATGAGAAAGGGGAGGAATCTGTGTTGATGAACGAGGAAGCGACGCAGTGGCGTGTATTTTTATAACAAACGTGTATGATATTACAGCGCGACGATTTCAGTAAATATCCATTACGCGCGACAAAAGTAACTCGCGATCGTAAATGGTAATGGACACGATAATGGGAATCAACGCACGTGTTTCAATTAATGTTCTACAAATAGGCAGACTACATTCTGCTTCGTTCTGTATTTTCGCTTGAAGCAATTGCCATTCTAGAATGAACTTGTTAACCGAATAATAAACAATTGCCCGTTGTATGCAAGATAGAAAATTCCCTGTTTCCTGAATAATTATGAGCAGCAGTGGCACGTGACTTCTGTTCTCCAATATTCCTCTGCTTCTTTCGAAGAAGCTTATTTCCGATTCGAGTGATACTTGCATTTACCACAGGGCCAATCAAAAGTACACCACATCCTTAATATTTTTTTCTTCTTCTTTCAAATCAACAAACTGCAATCATGGACAGACCCGGCTCGAGCCATTTTTGCGCCCTAGGCGAACTTACCAGATTGTGTCCTTTGTTTATAATACATTTATTTGAGTCGTTTTAGTGGCCTTGAACATAGTACAACTCGTATCATTTGATTTGAAACATTATTTTAAAAAATGCCAACAATGAAAATACCATTTTGCGCCGTAGGTAGCTGTCTAATTTTGCCCGATCACAGATTACAATCCGCATTACACCGTACATAGTCACATATCTACCAAACCCGTTCAAACGAATTCAAACACATTACAACCAGAAATTAATTTCCCGCCTGAAAGGATGCTTTCATGGAAATCCGCTCGCAAATCCGCCTCGTGCAAACGCAAGTACACCCATCGAAACCTGCCTAAGTATCTTCTCGACATCAAAGCTCGAACCCCCTCGACCCGTTTAACGCACACTCGTCTCGAACACTATCGTCGTTTCAGGATCGTTGCGAGAACTCTGGCGACGAGTTATCTATCTCGAACACCAGACACGCGAGGCCTTGGAAAGATTAATTGCCACGGCGCGTGAACGAACGTAGGAAAGGAAAAGCGGGGTTTGGCGACTGGCTCGATGGAGTCTGCCGCGAACTAGCTACGCGGCCTACAAATTATCACTTCGCCATCACTTCTCGATCCGTTGCAACGACCTTGCGCACCCTCGCCGCTATAGACGACTGACCTAGGGCCCCCCTAGGTCGACCGTGTCTAACTCTAACCGTAACATGTTTGCCAGATAATCTGATTACGAAGATCAGAAAGTGACGCTCTAATTGAGCAATCTGTCGGTTAAGGTCACTCGAAGCAGACGCGTTTCTGCAGAACCCGGTGCTGGGCGCGCAGGGAGCTGCCTCGCAAGGCGTATTAATTAAACGGATATTGTCCCCGGCTATATCAGGGCACCGTACATTCGGGATCGGAATTAAATCTCGACCTGGTGATGTAATATAACGATAGGAGAGGACGAGACAGTTTCCAGGAAAATTTCCAGATGGCAGGTGTCCTGCTCGATATTAGACCTCGGTAGGGATGTTGGACGTTAAATGGAAACTTCCGCTCCTGCCTGCAGCTAGAAATCTTGGTATTGTGCTAACTAGTTTCAGGGTAAATATTAACAGTCTCGTGTTATAATGTTCGTTTCTTACAAAAAGGGAGTGTAATTGTTCCCAGTTATGGGTTCTATATGCGAGGGACTATGATGTCTTTGAGTTTCGTTTGTACTAGTACTTGGTAGGTTAATAGGTTTTCAGAGAGGAATGGAGAATTAATTGCCTTAGGAGCGTTCAAGTGGGATGCAAGATTTTAGTTTGAATTTAGGTGCAATGGCCCAGTTTGTTGCTTTTCTCTTGTTAAGAAATTATTTTCTCTATAGATTGTTTGAAAAGGACGTCGTTTATTAAGGATAATCGAGTATTCCCGTATCTCCCGTTTATGGTTGGAAAAATGCAAGAGCAAAGGATGGGGACTATTATTTACGTACCCTGAATTTTATGCATCCCTGCGACTTGAATCGAGGTAAAATAGACCGAAATGCGGAGCGTAAAACGTATTGATGCAAACTCCATTTACATGCTCATTTAGTGATAACTGAATGGATGATCGTATCGGTATCGTTGGATGATATCTGGCCGACTTATTACGTGTTATTCATCTCTTTTACTCAGCTCTTCAAACACGAATGAAGAATATTAGCTCTTTTCACATTAATTGAAAACATTACCCTCATTTGAAATTTCATATTTCACTAAAAGGGATAAACAAACTGATAACAGAATGATAAAAGCAGTCAGATCCGAAAGCGCATATAAAGGGGTAAATGTAAATTTTGTTCAACATTGAAATGGAGAAATCCTCTTCGATCATTAAATAGGGGAAACCTGTCCAAAACCGTATACCGTGCCAAAACCGTAAACCTATTTATTTCTGAAAATAAATTAACCAAGCCCACACGCATTTGGGAAGTGTTTTCCGCCATATTGAACTGTTAGTCAACAGATCCTCTTGGCAAAATACATACGCTCCAACTAATTATTAAATTTATTATATTTCTACGTGTTGTGGTCTTATTTTCGACTGTACTTCCAGTGGACTATATAGTGTTCTGATAATTAGAAGGTAAGTTACATGAAGATATATATTAACAGTATCTATTTCTTTTATATTTTGATGATCGTGGCCGATTGTTGTCATTTTCATATTTAGCTGTAACCAAAAGTGTAGGTTCTTACGTCTTGGGGCAAAACCGTACACCAAACAACGATTCGTAAACTAAGTAATGTTCCATTTTTGTTTAAAGGTGTCAGCATCAGCAAGATGCTACCTACGTAATTATAAACGAAACACTACCACACAAGTTTGGAACTCGGAAAAAATTAAAAAAGCTGTAATGAGTATAATCGATCGAAACATGAGTTCAAAATTGGATCCCATGTACAAGGTGTGATGGATGGACACACGAAGGTTGCACTGACTGGGGATCCGAAGAATTCGACGATTTTCAATACTGCCGTTGTTAATTGAGACCGTATACATAGTATATACGGTTTTGCCCCATAGGGTGGGCAAAACTGGAAAAAGAAGAGGTTTTGTTTTATTGTTCAATTAAGTATCTTGTTTCAACTTTTTAATTATATTTTTATTATTTTCTGTTGTTTATGAAATCCTTTAATAAGTACCGTTTGCATTACCCAATTTGCTTTATTATTTACAAAGTTATGGACCTAGAACCTTAACCATACGGTTTTGGACAGGTTTCCCCTAGTAGAACTCAGCTATTAACAAGCTTGTATTTAAATTAACCCTTTCATTAAAAGATATGCATAGTACATCGGTCTGCCTCTCATTAATGTTTCTCGTAACGCATGTTCCATACTCTTCTATAGTTCCCAAGTCGTTGAATTTGTTTGCCCAGTATAATTCAGATGGATTTGCATATTGCCGTGCTTATATTACCCAGAGGAGTCTGCGATCGTATATGCCACATGTGCCTCTAGTACAGTGCTCTCGAAATTGCTGACCATTCTTCCTCAAAGGCAATTGAGCTGCAAGTCGACTTGCCACGTGCCAGCGTCAAGTCCTACTACAACATAAGAACTTTAACGAGATCCCTTTCCACCAATAAGAAGCCCTCTGCATGAAGCACGCAATTTGTACACGTTCCCAAAGAATTCCAACAAAAGCAAACCCCAAGTCCACCTAAAATCTGTCATCCCATAGGTCTGCTGTACGTCAACCCTTCAGTGACACCAAGACACTAAATCCCTCTGAAATCAACCCTAGATTTCTACGAACTCCACCTAAAAGTACACATAAAAGACACAGACAAATCCAACCTCTCGAAACAAACAAGAAAGTCCACGTCGTAAGTTTCCTCCGCGTCTCTGTCCCCTGTAACCACAGGGTAGTTGAGCTTTATTCCCGACCAACTACGATTCGCAGTGGATTTACTGTCCCGTCGTTTAAGCCTGTATTCCTGGAACTTGCTGAACGTCCCTTAATCCCAGCCTCTCCCTCGGGAGAGCAATTATATTTGGACGAAAGGTGGGCAGAGCGTGCACACGAGACTCGCCCCTTAACCGGTGCATCGACTGTAAATCGTTTCTTACTGATTAATTCAGCACGCGGGCGTAAATGTTGCATAATAATGCACCGCTGATATTGTTAAAGTGAATCCAGGCCAGAGGTTGGAGATAATTAAATTTCGGATCAACGACCGGGCCCGGTCAGTGCTTCGAACTGCGCGCCGTCCTAGGCCTACGGTAGCAACGATGCTTTCAGCGCAGCCTAATTGAGAGTGGCAATACATTTCGCCGTGTAATAATGGATATTACCTTGTGTCGGGGCTGCCTAGAGAGAAACGGGACCTACATTCGAGGCGTCCTCGAACCCCGGGCCAGGACTGGTGTCGCTCTCGGTATCCGCGCGAGCTTTTACAATTAGAATTGTTATCGCGCTTTACGCTCAGCTTCGGTTCCAATGGTGCCATGCCCGAATGCGAAGCGCGCGCCCGTGGCCAACAGTCGCCGCGCGGGCCCTAGGACCCAGCCCTCCGCGATGCTTTTTACGCGAGCACTTTATCGCCGCGACATAGGTAATTCAAATGAAATTCAACGGCAGCCGCGAGTCACAATCGCGGAAATGCCATTGACCCACCATCTTGGAGGATAAAAGCTTGGACTGCCGTGCTCGTTTCTGTCGTTTGAGACCGTAAAGCGGAAGTACGACTTGATGGAAACAATTAACGAGGCGGGGAAAAAGTTACGCGGCACCGGAGCCATGTTTCTAACTGGCGATAATCGAGCTTAAGCAAAGCCGTCGCTGTGGAACTTGGGGATACCTATTAGAGAGCCTTCGGGGCAGTAACTCAACAGTTCAAGAGTTGTTGCTGGCAGACGCAATTATTCCAGCAACTTCTGCCTGTCCATTGCAAAACGGACGAGAACAGCGACACGGACTTGCGAGTAGCCCGAGTCTCTCGGAAATGTTTGCAGTGCGCTGACCTGTTCGCTCAGGCAGATCTTCTTCAATCGTGGAAAGTGTCTGAAAGTTTGATGCTTTGTCCTCCGAAGAATTGTGCGGCGTAAACTGAGAGGAAAGATTTATAATGTCCTCTGCGTTTCAAGTATTTGTTACTTTACTAATTTGCATTCAACGAGCATCAAGCTTCTTCGTCCATTACTTTTTAACTTTCTCAGGTGTTACCCAGTAGACTCGCAACTCTACTGTTCAGCATGTCAGCTATTTCGGATTCTCGTCGAACGAGATTCGGCTATAACCGAGCCTAAAATTAACCAGCGACACCCAGCGCTCGTTGGAAAGGTTAATTGCGCCCTACTGCGTCAACAATGGGGCCAGAAGCTTTCAGCGCACCTAAATGGCGGGTACGTTTTGCGATATAATGATGTAAATTGCATTCCCCCGTGCCGCTCCAGTACACAAGATATTGGCGCGCGTTGGACAAGCCTGCGAGGCACGGTGGTACGTTTAATGTCCCTATCTATGAGCCACGCTGGTGCAATTAACCGATTTATTTCATGCTCCAATTTCTTGTTTCACGAACCCACAGAATCGTTGCACTAAGGCTTGCAGGTAGTTTATACGAATCGGCGAACACGTCGCGTCTACGAAACACCCGCCAGCTTGATAGCGTTACGAAACGCTCGTTAACGATACTTGAGGGTTTCCCCTCCTCGGCTCTTTTATTTTCATTCTCTTCGGCAAAATGGCACATAAACGTGGCGCCTGTTGAACGAATGAAAAAGAAACTTCGCTCGCAGTATCTCGGGTAAATTGTGAAATTCGTTCCGCCGATGGTAGATACATATCTACGCGAAGCCACGATTTCCATGTTCGGAAGCTTGGCCGGAGAAAATTATGAAACGCGAAGAGATACGAGTTTTAATAATGTTACCAGGGCTTGTCTAACACTACGCCGTTCCTAAACCACATTTTTACATGAGTGGGTAATGTCGGGGTGAGAAAGTGGAGAAGCGGGCCTGGGGGAAAATTATCATCGACGAAATTAATTTCTATTCGACCTGATTAAAAGTTGCTCAAGGGCTTGGACAAATATTGCGTTTGAATCGCCTGGTTTCAGACTGGTGATTTACAGTTGAATCGCGAGCAACGTCGAGATAAAAGTCAATTTGAAAATGCTTCTATTTCCGAGAGTACCTTTGTCCTCGGCTTGAGCGCTTTCTGGCGGATATAAAACGCCGTGTGCTCGAAACACTTTACACGTGCGTCGAATCGAGTGTCCCTCCATTTCAAATGGCGCCTGATCCTTCGCATTTAAAGCAAAAGTGGAGGAATACGTGAGAATTAGCGGAACATTCATGCCTGCGTGTGGCTAAGTAATCACGTTACGTTAAAACCGATCCTTTTAAACGTACAACTACTTGCAACTGTTTGAAGAAAGATGAAACACCAGTCGTGTTCTCACGCGTGTAACACGCAATGCACGATACACTTGTGCTTAAAGAAAATCCATTTGCATAGATGAAGATCATTAAATAGACGTCTTAATTCGTTAGAATCACATTTCATTGATGGGTTCCGTCACCCTGTAAGCCACAGTACAGAATTTCGCCATGAAACTATTTTCACTTAACAAATATCGCTACAGCCGACTATTTCTGTTTGCGTGCACGCTATAAGTATTATTGTTCGAAATTGCTGCGAGACTCAAAGCTATTTCCACGGTGCACAGTGAGAATTCACTTGTGAAAAGTAATTCTACGCATTCGGTGCATTATCGCGGAGACAATGGAATCCTCGTCCCTGGAACGAAAACTTTGCTTCAGATGACTTCTGTCGAGAGCGCGAAATTTGTTGAGTTTTTTCGAAGGAACAACACTTCTACTCGCGTGATATAGACGCGTGGAATTCAGAGCGCTCTAAAGTACCATTTAAACCGAGTAAAAAGAGGGGAACGAGGCGAAGCTGCAGAAGTGGCTGCGAGCGGGGAGCAGAAGAGTTGTTTCCAAATTAAATGATCCAACTTAAAATACACATGACGGTAACGGTGCTTTGCTTTCTTTGAGCACGCGTTGTTCTTTCAAAGAAATGAAGAGTGTTGGTAAAAGGCTCTCCCTTGAGAGAAATTTAACCGGCGAAGTGTGGAAAGAAATAACAGGGAAACTTAAGAAAACGACGTTTTCATCGTTCTACAGCATCTATCCCATTAATATTACATCACTTTGTGTGCTGTACGCCATTTAATCTAAAGGATGTTAAAAAATCAATGATTCCAATGATATTTCAAGGATCCTCGAAAGTGTCTCGAACGCAACATTGAACAAAATAAAATAGATAGCTCTCATAGAAAAGGAATAAACTGAATGTCCCCGCTGGTAGCTTCACGCAACTATCAGACTTGGTTTTATGTTTCTCTGAATCTGTACACGGGCGCCGTGTAACCCGAAGCTTTTCGGTTCTTTGGATGTTTTCGTATATTTCCCCGCAGATTTTTCGGTTACTGTTTTTACAAAAAACCCGGACAGCCAATTATTTTGTGTAACATAGTAAAAGATGGAAAAAAGCGAGCATTTTATTACCCCGCCAAATTCAGGCTACATTTCGTCGAATAGCTGGTTTCTGGAGGTTCGAATCACCCCTTAAATTGGGTTTTCGGTTACAACTTCTCAGAGTTACAGGGAAGTAGCTCGGTTAATTTTTTGCTGAGCAAAACTGAATGCCTTATTCAAAGGTCGAGGTGCTTCTAGATTCCATAAGGTGAACATTCATTTCGCGAGGCTACTATATTATAATACTACTAGTTAAAGTACAATTGGTATTTACTATTAATAAGGCAGGTTGTTATATGAATTCTGAAAAATTAAATTTCTTCGGATTACACTCAAAGTCCAAACGCAGCCTCAAGATAAAGTGTACTATGTATCGAGCCACTGTTATAAGCAACAGAACACGAAAGAACCAGCGTGGGTTACCGCAGTAGCCGAGCGTTAAACTGGAATGCTCGTTTTGTTCGAGCCTCATGATAGGAAGTAATATTACGCTTTCACGTCCCGATGCCTCGAAACGTAGGTGCACCTGGCTCTTCCGTTGCTGAAATGGAGAGGAACGAAATGGACGTTGCTCGGTTCTTGGTGCACGTTTTCCTCTCGTTGCACATATTCGCACTCAGAATCGACCTCCTCGACTCATTGTTGGTAGGAGGAAGCGTTATTTCCTCCTATTTCCTTGCAACCTCTGCTCGCTGCCATGCGGCCATCACATTCTTAATATTCTGCTCCCGTCGTTGGATATTTCAGCTTAAACAGGAACTGGTCAGGCTTGAATATAAAATACGCGAAACCGTAGGAATTTTCATTCTGAACGAAGATTAATAGTGTGTTAGATCAAGATTACTTAGATATATCTTGAATTTCAACAGGAGCTCCACTTTTGCAATAACGAATTGAAAATCGTCAGATGTTCAAAGCTAATCTCAAAGTTAATAGTCATTTTTTTTAACACCAGAAATAACTTGGAAGCTTCGCACAGTGTTCACTGAAATAATATTGTAGTAGAGATAAACTTGTAGTAGAGATACCAGGAACTAAAGTAGAAATATCAGAGGCTAAACTAGAAACACAGAGCGCCGGATCCACGCAATCCGTCGGAAATTAGGAGTTGCTGGGTGAAGAGTGATTAAAGAATCCCCGGTTGCAGTGGCGGTTTGGGATCGAAAGCCGATGTGGTTTTCGCTGCTCGAATTGTCCCATTTCCACCGCGTATGAATCGCTTCGAAATGGATTGACAAGAGGTATAAAGCCCGTGATCCGACGTAATCGGCGCAACGAACTATAATTCACAATTCACCTGACCATAGCTCGAGTCACTGAGCTCGGATGATCACGCATGTTTTTCAGCGCCCACGTCATAAGCCGTCGTCGACTTCCATCCGCGAAAAAACAATTAGGCATTGTGTTCCTGCCGCGAGAAATAGCCGCGAGCCCGGCACCTGCACGGCCATGTTTAATTAATTGACTTTAATGGATCTCGGCTGAACAACCGCACCGTTGAAATTATAAACACGTACCAGGAAATGGCTGTACTTTGCGAATCGCGGAAACACGATTAACGCTTTACTCGACGGGAATGCAGATTCGGTATTGGGAGTTTCGATGAAGGTTGGCGATAGTAAAGTGTGAGATTATCATTGTTACATACCGCGAATAGAATATCCTATTATTAAAATCAACGAGGAATCTAATTATGCGTTTCGTGCAAAATGGGCCTGAGTACCTTGAGGCCGTTCTTGCACCCAACGGTACTATTATAGTTGAAACAGCAGAAGAACTATTTCAGTCGCCGCGGTAATAGCCACTTTCTGTTTTTAAAATTCAGTGTTCCATGATAACTTGGGAACTGGTTATCCAGATATCAATTATTACAGTGTAGCACAATCCCTAGAGGATTTGCAGAAAAACACCTGCTGTTAACTTCTTCTCGCCTAGTTTAACCCTGCTACGTCTCTCGGGTCTTTTTCGACCCAGTTTCACCTCCATTTCTTTAAGGGCCCTTCTAACCTGAAGACGAATATAAGAGACGTCTGCATTCTTCGTTTTTTCACATCATATTAAATACATAACTGAACCGAAGGCAGAGTTGAGTGCTATCTACAAGGGCTTATGGCGTGTCTGACCATAGAATACTTTTTCTACTGCGCGAAAGCGGCCGGCTTTAGACTACTCGTACCGACCCTCGCGAAATCTGCATGATAAAGCGGGCCAGTTACCCTTTATTCACGCAAAATTAAAATCTCGCCGGTCTCGTAATAAAGAAGTTACGGTCCCTGAAACTTGCTACCTACAGGGTGTCTGTAAAAACTAAAACCACTTTGGAATATACATCGTAAACATCTAAACACCTCGTGCAAGCTCACGTTTCTCCATTTCCCTTTGTTCCTTTAACGTCATGCATATTTTATTAATATGAAGTAGATGAAACATTTGGTGCACCTTCGAAATTTTAATTACAAGCAGCGCTACAAATTTCTTAATGAAGTCATACATAATTCGCCCGTAATCGGACGATGCTAAGACCCACGAATAATTGTTAGGATTCAAACGGTACCTGTCCACGATACTTCGAGACGCCCTGTATATTCGCGTATCTATTTCAGAAACTAAAGTGGCTCTAACTTAATAATAACGATGTTTGCTGGCGAAAGTTTGCGGAAACTTTGTTCATTACTTTGAGGCGTGGAATCAACGTACCGTGGAAAAATCTTGAACGTCGACCAATTTACACGTCCACCGTCAACACGTCTAACAACGACGAACAATGCAAAAAGTTCACTTTCATCTACTTCCGACATCGTCTCACTAATTTAACAAAAGAGGACCTTGCAGCAAGAGGGGTGCGCCTCCATTTTTTACAGTTTCTGAGTTACGACGTGTATTATATGAAAAAAATTTACATCTCTCAAACAACAGACCCGATAACAAATGAGCGATTTATTGCAAATAAATAAAAATGTAAGTATTAACAATAATATTTTTTCGCCATAAATAGGAATAAAAACTTATCAACTCAATAACTACTACTTATTGTGCGAAAATATATATTTTTCACTTAATGTTCTCTTCTCAATGTTAAGGCAAAGAAATAATTTTATAAACATGTTTTTCTAATTTACTCGAAGCTGGTAAAGATGCACCCCTCGTGCTGCAAGGTCCCCAAAATGAAACGACACTAACATCGTACGAGACAATTGCGATCGAAAATTCAACAATAATTCAAACATTAACAATAACGCTTCCTCTTAAAAATGTCTGCTACTCGATCGCCTTTACACCCTCTTCCTGCGTGTCTTCACCTGTCGACGCTATCGAAAGATTTGCACGCGACGCAAAAGGGAGAACAGCTGTTGAGCGATAGCTCGGGGGTGAATCGAAGCCACTGAAAGCGTAGAGGAGGAGGAAAAATGAGGAATTTGCCGAAGATCTGATATTTCGGTAGGGTGGGCGGAACCATGGATTCCATTCGCGCTGCTGAGAGTATCGACCCGTGAAAGGCAACTTCCAGCGACCTCGCCCTTGCCTTTGCCAGATATCACCCTGTCGAAACTCCAAATTCACATTCTGCACTGTTTCTGTTCAGAGTGCTTCGCGATGCCACAGGGTTCTCGTGGCAGATGCAAGGCCGTGGCCGCGAGAATTGTGCACTGCATACTTGAGATCGTTTAACTTCATAAATCGCCACGTGGAGGTTCGTTCATTTTTAATTATAGATTCAGAAGATCCTCTCCTAAGAGTACTTTCATGGAAATTCTGAGTGGGTTATGAGTAATAGAAGAAGGAAGAACCTCCATGTTATTTTATCCCGCCATTTCAAAAGACTGCTTTTTTCCATGAGTTCGTTTTGTGCTTAAGCCATTCCAACGTTTTGCCTTCTTTTTCGAGCATCGGTTCAGTAAGCATATTTTCAATATTTAATCAACCAACCGAATTTAGAGCGAGTGGTCGAATTTCAGTTTAATGAGAAATCCGTAAATGCTACAGATGCTAAGAATAAACCGAATTTATTTGTTTCATTTGCTACTTTATATACTTACTAATAGAAAATATGAATATACATAGAAATAATATCAACTGCAGTCAGTACGCGCAAAGACTTTTGAAGTAACCTACTTATATTTTAATTTTTTAATATGGCAAAAAAACATTCCCTGCGGGAGCATTCACTACTTTCTTTTTCAAATGAGATTTATCTTTTTTGAGGAACGTTCATAAAATGCCTTCAAGGACGCATTCCACGAAACGGAGTAATAAATTCCCCTCGTCACGATATCATTTCCCTTCGTAAAAATCATCGCGACGAGTGTATGTGCATAATGTATTGCGTTGCGTGTCGCGTGAATCACCCCTCAAATTCTTATCGAGACATCGATGGCTGGAATCGAGGTCTTCGCAAACTTCTTGACAGTTCGCGGAGCTTTCGGGTGGAAGGAACGTATCGACGCGAAAGCGAAACGATTTTCCGCGCCCTGGGGACACCGTTCCGGCGAAATAAATCGTCGATAAAAATGGTTATGAATTATTGAAATCGTCTTTCGCCTAACGTGCAATTTCAGCGAATAATGCGATGCACAATCACTTTGCACGAAGCTAAACTTGAGTAGTCGACGATGATCACTTGCCTCCTCGGCTCTAGATTAATTCAACTAATTATTAATGCTTTTCGATGATCGCGAACTGCTTCGAGATGCGTCCGGGAGCGCACGGAACGATAATTCCCCTCCGGTTTGCGCGATTTCCACAAGTCAAGGTCCATTCTGTCGGTCGTGACGGCAGAAAAGTTTTAAACCCGTTTGAAACGGTCCACGGGGCAACTTCCACCTCTGTCTGTCCGAATTAAGCTTGCCGCGTATATGGAAACATTTTAGGAGCGTATCTGGAACATGCCAGGCATTCGCTGCGCGGTGCATAAAACTGTATTAACGTTTGTTAACAGCCTCGTAGGGGATGTCGCTTTTTAAGCCGTAAATGCACATAAATTGGGGGAAAATGAGTGTACGAGGCTTACGGGAATGGGAAACTTGGCGTTTACAGAGAAATGTCAACTGGGCAGACGTGAAGGGTGTAACAAGGTCAAGGTTATTTCTATTTTTTTAGGGGTAACGCCACAATGAGAGACCTCAAAAATGGTAGGATGACTTTGGATGTGATTTTAAAGAAATTTATGAAGGTTCTTATAAAAAAGAATAAAATTTTATTTTTTCAGATTTTTTTAATAAAAAATAGCCGTACAATCGATACGTATTTTCCATCTGACAATGAGTAATTTCCCTGTGGAATCTTTCACGTCCACGCCGATGGACATAAAACAGAAAGACAAAAAGTTTGGTAATCTATTCAATAAATACTAGAGAAATACCTACCCAAGATTGCGAAAAAATATTGATTTTTTAAGGAATCGCGAGCGTTTAGATTTTCTCATCATTTTGAATTCTCTAGCAAAAAAAAAAGCATTGTTTGCATAATCATAATATCAACTGAACTTTTCGAAAACGCTTGCGAAATATTGATAACGCGACTGAGACTCGCGGATGGCATCTGCGTGACCGTTGATCGTTCGCTTTACCGTCAGATCACGAAACACCCACCTCCGTTCCAATACTTTCGATTTCAAGTCGAAAACCTTCGCTGTCGCATCTGAACACTGTGCGAAGCTAGCCCAAACCCCTGACTCTACCCTTTTGACGTCGTCACGTTCTAACAGAGTTTCACAGACGTCAAACGCGTTCCCAGGCGACACAGTTAACAATTCTCGCTCCCAGCACGCGGCGACCTCCTGCCCGAAGTCCACCGTAATGTTCCGCGCGAAATGAAACGACGAAACGGTCTGATTAACGTGGCCCGATAGACTCAGAAGCTTTCGTCGTATGTCGACCGTACCAGGAGCTACCTGGTGCACTTTTCACTGGAAAAGTGGAGCAAGGTTAACGATGGCGGAAAAGAGACGAGGCGCGAAAGGTAGAGCAGTCGAGGTGCGCGAAAATAATTGTCGGCGATGCGTCACGATAATGCGTACTACGAGAGGATAATTAACGGGGCCGCGATAGGAGGCGCGTCTTCAATGATAAATCGCAGCAACGAAAATGGAATTAACTTGTCTTGGACCTCGAAAGTTGGACCAACGATAGGGGCATCATTCGAGAGGGGTGAATTATGAAGCCATAGTTCACGAGGGATGAGGTAACGCATTTCTGGCCGCCAGCAGATATTTCTGAATTTCATTTTGGAACTTTATATAAATGTAAAGTGATTAATTCAGGTAGCTTTGGTTGGTTCCAATTTTCATTCTGTGGCTGAAGTTTGGATGTGACTATTTAAATTTAAGTTTTCCACTTGAAGTTCATTTCTCTCGACTTTATAAGTGGTCTGTTTTTTTCTTATGAAATACACTTTTTATATTAACGTTAACCGAGTAGAATTGAAGTGGTCAGTTTAACTACCACTGGGTACACAGATTCGGGGGCAACGGATTTAAGAGATTGAACGTCCCACTATTTGCGCCATACACAAGTTTCAACGTAAAATTGCGTTCAAATATTTGTTTGCCCGTGCAAATGTTTGCGCATAGAGGAGCTCTGTAGCGTTGGCGATAAATAAGAAATCGTAGTTAATAGTCGCAGCACTATTCGCTGATGTTTCCCTTTCCGAAATTAATTACCTGGATTTATGCTCGAGTATTCTCATAATCAGTTGCATGACTTGGGCGTAAAGCACCGCGTAACGATAATATATAGCTGGCATATAGGTAACAGTGTCGTATGCATAATGCCGGATGGTATAAAAGTCGAGGGTCCCAAAGCGAATTCGACGGTAGTGGCTTGAAGAAGCAAAGAAGACTCCCTAGCGGTGAGAAAGGTCAATCCATCTGGGTCAGAAGCATGTTTCATACGTTTCTTTCCCTCCATTTTACGAGTACCACTTAATTAAAAGTTCATTCCCTCGAAGGCATGAGAATATTCTCCAAACCATTGCGTATTCGAAGACTGAATAAATGAAATCAAATCTCTAATTATTGATACGTCCATAGCATTTGTAGAATCTATGATGAATCTTAGAAATCATATTTTCCTTCTAGCATGTATAATACCCCCATCGAATTTATAAATAATCCAGAAATCACAGAGAACATAGCATTTAATTTAACTTTCACTTTAACTTAAACTTTACCAAACGGTTGAATATCCTTTTTCCTCGTCAATTTTCGACTCTTTTTATTAAGCGAACGCTTTTGTACCGCATCGCATGTACTAATTGGTGGTTGGACGAACGGTAAATCGACTGGGGGAGCAATTACTATCTATGTTTTTCTTCGGTCAAGCTCCAATAACGATTTCAATATCGAGGATATCTGAAAAATAGACAAGTCGTAGACCCCTTTGGTTCAGCGACCGGGCTCGAGCTCGCTCTACGCGGATATATTTGCCCCACTAAATACATATTTGTCCACCATTTTTAATTACGATTCCCCCAGATATAAACGAGCTCCCTCGAAGCGGCAACGTGTCCATTCCAGGGAAATTGAACAGATCGTAGCCGGGCGGGCGTTCCGTGACTCGGTCAAACGATATCACACTACACCGACACGGGCGTTTCCCTCTCCATTTTTCCCCTTTTATTTACTCTTTTTTGTATTCTCACGTTTCACTGACCCAGATTACGCATTCATTCGCGCGGCACGCGTACATGCATCCCTAAGTACGTGTCCCTTTGTTTCGCAAAACGGCACGTACGCGCGATGTTAACTTTGAAATCGAAATCCTTTTCTGCGTATCGGTGACAGTGTAATCTTTCACACGGTCGCTCGAAAATAACCATTTGTTCCCCCCTTTCACCCGGGAAGCTTCTATTTCCGATTCGACGCTGCTGACGCTTTTGGAACTCGAAGAATAGATCGTTACTGAGCGCGGGATATCGTTCGACGAATTCGTTGAAATTTACCAGGGTTGTTCGACTTCTGAATCCCAGGAAAGTTGCTTCAAGCTTTTGCAATGGATGTTTCGGGAGTTTAATGTGCAATTGGTAATAGAGGGTTAGAGATATGGATCGTAATAGGAATTGAATTTATTCGTCGGACTGTAAAAGCATTCGATTCTATTACACAATAACGATTTCTCTGACGAACGAATTTCTTTTCAGGAGTTCAACATCGCTAAGGAAAAGCATAACGTTCAGCCATGCTCTTCTGTGGTGGTCGAGTCGGGTAAGAATTCTCTCTCTTGAAATACCGCCGATTACTGGAAACGCGATTTATAAAATATAACCCAATTCTCCTCGGTCGCTACCAAAATCACAGATCGATAGAAATGCCGCAACAAGTGAACACGCCCCCGCCCCAGCTCTTTTATTCCACCCGTGAAATTACGATTCGGAAATATAAATGCGCGCAGAGCGGGGTTACGTGTTAATCGATGATAAATAATTATTTCAGCAGGAATCATGCAATTTTCTTGCTGTCCAGATTTGAAGCCTGGGCGTCGGGTAATCCCAGCTCGTCGTCGCGCATCGCGATCGAGCGTCGGACGTGCACAGTGTGTGTAAACGGTCCTTTCGCTCGGCTCAGTGCCACCGAAAATTGTAATCTCACTTCTGACAGAACATATCTCCGCAAATAGTCCCCGTCTAGCGTCGAAATTGTGGCCCGATAAAACGTCCCCGCCCAGTTGCCTGCGGGCTAGATTAGAAACGCTTTCGCTAGCGACAGCCGCCCCCCATTCGCTATCCCGATGATAATTCTTTCCCCGCTGTATATACTTTAATTGCCCATTCTGCCTCAGGTGGCTTGCCACACCAAAGTCGCAGCTACCCCGGCGGCAGCAGCGCAACAGCAGGCAGCATGAGCCGTTTCTTCACGAGGAACTCATCTGTCAGCTCGCAGAGCTCCTTGGAGGGAGCTTCCGGACCGTCCAGCCATCGGGGCTCCTCGCCGCAGATTCGAGCATTCGGACCTGACGGCCGCTATCATAACTATCATCGCGATCCTCTGCACGCAGCCTCCTCCTATCCACCGAGCAGGAGTTCAAGGTTGTATGCAATATTCATATAGTGGTTAGAAAGCACCCGTATCCTGTTCACTTCGGTACACTCCCTCGCCCTTCTTCCTGCTATCGTTCCGTAGATCACAGCCACTTTTCGATTATTGGAGTTAGGTAGGTGGAATTAGAGCGAGCATCTTATGTGGGATCTTTATGCGAGCCGAGTTCGTTGCAAATGGCTCATGGTTTAAGAAGCTACTAAAATTTAGAGCGTTAAAGCTACCTCGATTATCTGAAAGAGCAGACGTGTTTTCTCATCGAGCTTCCAATAGTGCTGGCGCGTGTACACCGATCGCGATAACGCCTGGAGGAGGTTATCGAAATATCAACGGTATCAGCGGTGTATCGCGAGCGCCCGGTACGGATAGTTGTACTGGGAACAGATGGTCCATGTTTAATTACGATATTACGCGCACGGGGAGCATCTGGCAAGTTTCGTAGTTGAGAATGACGTTTATTCCATCCGCCTGGAAGTAATTAAGTAACAAGAGATGACCGAGGTCGGTTTAACGCTCGCTGGGACAAGTGCTTGCTGGTTTCGAGCCGGTGATCCTTCGGTACGAACCAGGGAATACGCGCTGTTCCACAATTCCCAGGGAACGAATCCACTGTAAATTGCGATTCCCTCTGTGAAGTTCATAATTTCCGTCCCATTGACGCTTGCACAGCATTGCCAATAGCTATTTGTCGCGCGGGCTGAAAGTAACGCGGGATTACATAACACGAATTGTAATCTGTGTCCTGGTCTGTTAATCATCGAGATTCGTGGTAAATGTGTTTAATTTGTAACACTGTCTAATTTGCCTTTCCTTATGCCATCGTGATCGTGTGATGGCAATTCTTTCCCTGCTATTTGGGATTTCACTTCAAATTTGAAGGAGGGTTACTTAATATATCTACTCTTTTTTGTTGCCGAAAGAAACTTGATTTCGAAATTGAAAAATTGAAACGTTAAGCACGGTGGTAGAAATATTGTAGTATTATCAATTAGGTCAAGCATCAATTACCATAGATGAGCGTTTCCATTGCTTTTTCAAATTCGCTCATTTATAGCACTTTGCATTAGAGATTTTAAACAATATCCGGATAAGGATACAATAGAATAGCTTTCGCCTAATCCCTAGAGCAATCATGTTAATTGTTTTCGACTATAATGGTCGAGCACGTATGACTGTTTAATCTCGACCCAGCAAAGTCATCCTTTGGAAATTTCGTTGAATGATCGTGCAAATTAAACCCCACATAACGAAGCTTCTTGTTAACATCTCATTTATTTTAATATTCTATCTCATTCATTCTAATGCATTTTCTACGATCCATACCTATACTCCAAAATTCATATCGAATAGGGAAGACCGGGGCTGGTTGTCCCAAGGGGTAGGTTGAGTAATTGTTAATAACTTTGCACCGATATATGCTCTACTGCGGAAATATTCACTGAAGAAAGAAGTCACTTCTACTATGCCATGAACTTATGTTCGACCCCGCGATCGCACGTTTTTTCTTAAAGATTTTATTTTTTCACGCAGTATATAGTTACAATAGAATAAATGTTAAGGGATTATTTTAAAGTTTGTTTATTAGACGATCTATTGACATAGTATTTTTGTTTGTACATAAATAATGGATAGTTATATAGATTATTGAAGCCAAAATGATCGGTTGGGGCTGGTTGACTAATAAGGTTTAAATTATTATTTTGTTATTCATAAAGCAATTTTTATTTTTTGTTTAAAGGGTCTAGCTGGGTAAGAAAAAAACGGCCCCAGCACCAATTTTAGTATTATTATGTGTACCAAATTTGTCTAAAAAACCCCTGAGAGAAATTTCAAATCTCTACCCCCCTTCGTTAGGGTGATATGGGGATAGAACCCTAAACTTTACACTATGTTATAAATACATTATAATTAATGTTTAAATTGAAAAAAAAATCAGCTTATTAATAAAAAATGAAAGAAAGAAATTAATAATGAAATCATTTTATAATGAAACAACTCTAATTGTGACATTGTGTTAGTTTATTACCACTGAGATAAGTTACTAATAATACCTAAAGTTATTATAATACCTAAAGTTATTATAATACCTAAAATACCCCATACTGTAAGTCAACCAACCCCGATCATGGGGCTGCTGGACCAGCATGGAAGGTGTTAGGAAATCATTAAAATACCTTAATTGTTATCACATTGAGTCAACATTAATAATTTAATCAGATAGCCAAATGTATGCCCTATCAAATATACTAACCGGTTTAACGATATAATTCGCCCATATAATTTATTAAAAATCAAAAACTGAAAAACTGGCCTACCAGCCTCGGTCTCCCCACACACGATATAACTTCACAATTGAATATGAGACAAGTCGGTCACTTTTTGCATTGTATTTATTAAACAAATTCGAAAACCAGTAAAACGATGACTTAAACACCCCCTAATTTCATGTGGACCACCTGATATTTCAGTTTCAACCAAATCCCAGGCATCGAGTGCAAAAAGTGATTAATGCATGGCTGCACGTTGCCACTGCACGTTTCGTCACATTAACCATTCGGGAAAGAAAATTTCTGCTCACACTGCTTAACTATACACTTATTAGATATAACTCACGTGCACCGTGCCCTGATTCCTGAACACACAGATCACCGTCACCGGGCCGTGCAGCATCGCTAGACGCACGCTGTGGGAGTCCAGCCAGTTGCTCGGGAAGTCTTCTTAGTAGCAATGCATCACGCTCTCAGAGCTCCCTCTCGTCCCTGGCAACAGGTGTGAGCTCTTCGTGCGGGGGCTCTTCTATAAGCGTTGCCCACGGTGCTTCCAGATCAGCTGGTCGAAGTCTGTCACCCCTCCTTATACCACCGATGCGTACTTCCGGAAGGTGAGACACCCTCGAGTCGTCCCTGAACGGGCTTGACCTCGACACCTTACTGCTTGCTGCTTAACCGCGCGTTGCAAGAAACTTTCAGCTTAGACAACTCGTAACGGTACCTTGGTGCTCGTAATAATAATTTCAATGATATTCAGTCGGTAATAGTAATTGGAATACACTCGAGATTATCTGATACGCTTTTCTGGGATATCTTAAAGTAGTTCTATAAGTGGAAGTTTAAATCTTGAATGTTTTGGGTTCGTTTCTATGCGAATGTTAATCTGTACAATAAAAATCAATTGGGGTGAAAGGAAGAGGAAGGAATATCTGGGTATTGATTTCCATTTATTATGATTCGATAACGCTTGACTGAATTGTACTTACAATTATAGTTACGTGACGGAGGTGATGTGATTGGTAATCCATTATATTACCGTCACCGTTATTGCGCACGCTTGTGTTGTCGAGCTTTATGTTTCTCGTTGGAGGCTCGCAGCTGCGAGATTTTAACAGTACATTGCTATTAACTTGAAATGTGACACTTCTCTGTGTAACAGCGACGGACCCCCTCCGCCAGCTTCGCCTCTGGGTACTATACAGCCTGATCTCTATCAACGAAGAGATGGTCCCATTTACCTCAAGACAAACGGGTTTGCATAACTTTTTCTTCTCTTCAACCTATCTCTTTATACGTGGATAGTCACTTTCGTATTTCGATGCCATGTATTGCCACCAGCGGTAGTAACATCGAGTGTGCAGGAAGCATTCCACTCTGTTGCAAGGAATCTTTATAAAATCATGCAAGATTTCATTTTTTATTTATTTATCTACACGAGAGAACCCTTTTTGTACGAAAGTTTTACATTTGGTAGAAAGATTGAGATGAGTCCCTATAAAGGTCAGAATTATATTCGTGACCAAATATTGTCGGTGACTCTGTCTTAAAAGCATGATATCAAAAAAAATTAGTTCAGCGTGGTTGTTTTTAAATTTATTTCTTTTATATTTTTCACAGAAGGTTCCACGATTCAAATTGCAGATCTCTCCACACCTTTTCAAATTTTTCTATTAATCTGATCACCTCTTTCTTGAAATAATTTTTAAACCCATTCGTTCGAAAGATATTACAATATTATATAACGAAGTACGATTATCACATGCGCTTGAAGTGAGATAACATATAAATACGAAGGAGAAGTGGTAGAAACATAGCGTGCAAGTAGAAGTGGTCCGTACATAGTCAGCCGCGCCGCACGACTAATGCCTCGCTTTATCTTCTGATACGTAGTACATTAAATATAGCCTCGAATAAAATACGTATAATGAACAAGAACCCTAAAAGTCACGACTTTCACAAATTCCCTACCAATACCACTTGAGACTCTCAATATCACACCTGTTTAGATATATGTACATGAACTTTCAGAATAGAATTGAACGTAGCGCAAAAATTCTTTACAGTAGAGTCACCGAAACATCTATCACGCACAAACAGCATATTTTATTATTTCCCCATAGTGCACTTATCGGCCGTGGAAAATTGAAGGGAGAAAATATCGAATAAAATGCGAACCCTTTAGTAGTACCGACTTGAACATTTCCATTGTTACTCACTGCTGGGAGAGTTCGGCGTTACGCAGAATATTTTCCAGAAAAATTCATAGTTCTCGGAAGGCTGTGTTATCAGTCGGACAACGCAACTTTCATCCACTTCTGGCAAGCATTACCCGGTGACCTACATGTCGGTCTATTCCTGCCCGAATGCACATAGTATCTAAAAGGATTGAATTACCGGATATACGGCAATCGAATGCGAAAGCCGGTCATTTTATTCAATTCCAATGCAAGACACGCTGATGATTAATCCCCTAATCGATACTAGGATATGTTATCGCTACGTTAACGCTTCGTGTTACTACCAGCTCCATTAATCGGATTGCAGAGTGCCTGTATAATTGGGCAACGCGTGCATGTAAAACCCTGTTTTTCGTTAAACAGGGGATCGAACGAAAATCCCCGTTAATTTCCTACCGAATCACCGATTTTGCGTTGTAGTTGTTATGCTCCCGACGCAATATGTAACTCTAATTGCAATATCTTGATCTACCATATAAAAAGTGCATAGCAAAATATCTTTGAAACCCCTTCGTTTTTGTTAACGATCTATTCACCGAAACTGCAATCTTGGATTTTTAAAGGATGTATTTTAAGGCACTCTGTATTCAAGCTTTAGATTTAACATTAGTGCATAATAGATAGCAGTAAACCTACCACGTTAGTCGCTATGACACTCGATGATACGTGCATTTGTGGCCACGATTTTAGAAGCGGTAAGAGCCTGGGCCGATTACACTTGCGGTTCAAGTACGACTTCGATCGATCGGACTTGCACGTGCACCTGATCGAGGCGCACGATCTGGCCGGAAGCGATCAAGGAGGATTCAACGATCCTTACGTGAAGCTGACGCTCAGCCCCGAGGTGGACTCCAGAAAGCGGCAAACTCAGATCTACCGTAACGAGACGAACCCCTTCTTCGATCAACAGTTCAAGTTCCCCATCAGCAACGACGAGCTTCAGGACAGGATCCTCGTTTTACAGGCAATTAACACGGGCCATTACCCTTTATCTTGCTAATTGCTCAGCCATATAGATTAGGGTATCCTTTGACGTTGAATCTAGCTACCGGAAACTCGATTAGATTCAAGTGAAATTCTACGCGAATGGATGTTTGGCGTCGCGGAAACTCCGCTTTGCCATTCGGTGATACAGATTCGTTTAACGTCACCGTCGACGTGAAACTTTCTGCGAGGAGTTCCTCAGAGAAATTCCTGGCGCGCTAAGAAATTAGTTTCTTACAGCTTCTTCTCCCGTACAACAGGTGTTCGACTACGATCGCTTCTCCAGGAACGACGTGGTGGGCGCGGTGAGGGTGCCGTTACATATACTGCGATTGGACTCCCCCACGTCGACCGAGGAAGTTTGGGGAGAGATCGAACGCGAACGAAAGCCGCCGGAGCACATTCAAGAAGTTCTAGTGTCGCTGTCTTATCTACCCAGTGCTGAAAGATTGAAGGTCGTCATCCTGAAGGCGAGGAACTTGTTTGCGCCACAGGTAACGTCTCACCCACCTGTCAGGTTCTACTTTAACCTTTAAATCTCTCTCCGAGAGTGAATCTGTGATTCACATCGGAGAAACGTTTCTATTTCTTATTCATTTTGCCATTTTCGTCATGGATTCCCTTGTAACTTTGCTTCTGCATCAACAATTCCTCCCACTTTATTCCTCCACGTTTCTTTCACTAAGAATTGCTCTACTTTTCTCTGGTCGCCCATTTGTGCCCAAAAAAGTATCGATGGATTCGTTCAATACGTTGCAAGTTTTAATCCTCTGTATGGTGTCTGGCCGGTTCGTGCTGTCCAGGAGAAGGAAACCCTGGATTCCTTCGTAAAGGTAAATCTTCTTTGCGGGGAGAAACGGGTGAAGAAGAAAACCGCTGTGAAAAAAGCCACTACCAGTCCGGTCTGGAACGAGGCGATGTCCTTTGACGTTCCTGCCAGCTCCCTAGCATCTTCTGCCATTGAGGTAAACACATTTCCAAGTCTGACGTTTAATTTGCTTTTCGGTTTCACGTTACCTATTGCAGACCGCGGGACGCGCGTAAATTAATTTCACGTAAATAAATAGAAAATACACTTAATTGTCGCGTAAAGGTATTTGATAAGAATTCTGTATCCTCGGAACCCTTAAAAATTTCATTTTCACGTTCACCAACGACAAAAGAGGGATTATATAAAAGTATTATCTTTTTCATTTCGCTACTGTGTCAAACGTGGTGTCTTTTAATTGCGCTTCTAAGAGGAACTGAAATGAATTCCACGTTCCAGATAAATAGTGCGATCACGGCGTTCGTTAAGTTTTCTGTTCATTTGCTTCGTTTCTTCTCTGTTTCTTCTCCCCCATTTTTACACAAATTACCCTCGGTCAGCGTAACCACTCCTCCCCGGTGTAATTAACTCCGAAGTGGTTCTTAATACTGGATTCAAGGCGAACGCTTTATCTCCTCCGAGCACCGAGGTCTGGACACGTTTTTAAAAAGCTATTCAAATGGACGGCTCTCGAATCGATATGCATAGCAAAATTCCGTGGTTGACACGGGCTATTACGACGCTCTAACGAGTAGGAAAAAAACACGTTTCCATCAGCGCGAGGAAAATTTAATTTTCAAATTTTATGCCCCGCAATGTAATCTCCCTCTTCCCTGCCATTTCATTCCGATCGGCAAGGATCTTCTTCCTTCTTCAAATCAGAGCAAGGCTCGCGCCGAGGATCTCGAACCTTGAATATTTAATCACCCAAAGAATTACGATTTCTCGTAAATCAATGAATATTCTATCGCCTCGGAACAGGACAACGGTATTTTTATGCCCGGTCGTGCAGTTTGATAGTTCTTCGTGAAATACACGGCCTACGCTTCCCCAACCCCTGGAAATAAATAATTTTCAGCATTTCTACCATAGAACGATCGATCGAACCGCACAGACATGCCACTTTTATCGCCGACAGTTCTATAAAACGCCAAGTGGTTTCTTGCAACAATGTTCCCCGGAACACGCGACTCGTCGCTGTAAACGTAGATACTCCGTCTATTACAAGTTATCGATTCGCGTCCTAGAGCAGCCTGCAGAGCCTCGGAGCCTCGAGGCGGTCCTAGGTAGACGAGAATTACGCGTTTCCTTAAGCTGCGAATCCACGATCAGATTTTACATTAGACTTTTCTAGCAGCAGACAAAAATCTCAGCAACAACTAAATGTGAATCATGTAAATAGTCGCGAGAGTTGAGATATTTGAAAATATATCATGAAACTTGTCTAATTTCATGAAATTAATGACGAAATAATTAAAAATAATAAAATAATTGTCTCGTGAGATTAAATTCTCATGTGAGACACGATATTTTTATCTCGCCGTGGATTTTGCACGAGAACAACGACAGGGACCGTTAACCAATTTTCTCGACGCGTTCAAGGATCGGCGGAAATGAAAGGCGAAGTTTCGGCAAGACATCGCGTGCTTACGCGCCAAGCTTGCAGAACGTCGATCGTGTCTGTGACGAGCGTGTTCTTGTCGCGTGTAAGGAACCCAGTCGCGGCGGAGGAGAGCAAGGGAGAGCAGGAAGTGTGGGTGACCTTCGTGCTCGAAGGGGAGTCCGAGCTGAATATCGATGAGTTTGGAAGATGCTCACGAAAGTTTTCAGACGAAACAGCCGGGCGAGATGCACGCGAACGCTCGCAATCTTCTCGCCGACGCTCCACACTTGGTCGAATCCGACGGCGAGCAGTGTGCTTTCATTCGATTAAAAATAAGATTTCCACTGAAAAATACTGGCTCGCAAGCTAGTCGCGTTTTCTCCAAAGCTGAAAATAATCCACGATTAAATTCATATTCCTCTGCTTCTCTTATATAAATTCATTAATCTGTCGCACACGCGGTATAAAAGTTCTATGGTAGTTGTGAGTAATTTGGAAAGCAATTTAAATTAGTTCATATCATAATCCATACTTAATGGTCAAAATTATCCGATTTAAGGAACCCCCAAAATTGAGCACTTCAACTAAATTAGAGAAAACTGTTTATAAAACTATTGCTTTGACTTAACATTAAAAAAAGAGAACACTAATTAAAAAATATATATATTTTCATGAAATAAGTGCATGAATCGATGCACCGATGTACAACCCCTTTTGCCTAGGTCCTCAATTGTCTTCCTACCAAGAAAGCTTGCTGCTGAAATCCCTGTTCCACAAGTTTCGCATATTATTCCTCGATAAGTAATTTTCTTCCCGAAAATCGTGCTCACCTAACTCGCCCGCACCAACCCTGACGGACCACCCCCATTCAATATCACTTCTCATTGCCAACGGAAACAAGAGATATCGAAGCGATTGTTCCCGAAGGTGCGCGTGATGGATTCGAGTAACGAATTCATCGGCGGGAGCGTGACCGTTGGATCCTGCATCCTTGGTCCTGCCACCGGTGCCATTCCAGGAGCGGAGGACAGCGGCAGCCAAGGAAGGGAGCACTGGCTGCACATGACCCAGTCGCCCAGGGAAACCATCGCCATGTGGCATACTTTGCGCTAAATCGTCGTCGGAGGGCTTCACCTCTCGTCCAACCATCTATTTCTTTCACAGAAGAACGTGGTGGCCGTTTCACGTTCACACTTTTTCCTCCGCCAGGCTGCAAGAGCATGGATACAATCAGATTCTAGGGTAAATAACCGGTAAACGGTATATATAAGCAAAGTAACCGTTGTCTATATATTTGTGAGAGAGAGAGAGAGAGAGAAAAAACCGCTTGGTGGATCTGTGCTTGAGGCTACACCAAACGAAAGGAAAGCGTGCCACATGACTCTGTCGACCACCTTGCGAATCTATTGATACAATGGTTCCTGATAATTCTGCGCCGGGGACCCCATTTGACAGGTCTGCTGGAGGCTCGCGGCCCCTTTCACGAAATAATATTTCTAAGTGTGTAAAGGATTAATGAGATCAACGAGGAAACTGATCGTGTTGGGGTGCTGTTATACATATAAGCATTAGAAGAATAATACTATACCGATCTATTTTGATCTATTTCGATCTATGTATATTCCAGTTAAAGATTGATGAAAGTGAGAGTACGATTACGTGTCTATCCTGGTTCGCCCGCCGCTCGCGATCCACCCACGAATCTCGAAAGGGGTTGCAGCCACAGATTAAGAAGCATTGCATTAATATTTTGGTTGCGCCAAGCCTCCGTGTCGGTTCGTTTCGCGATCCACCACCCCGACGAGACCATTGTCTCGGCAGATGCCTGAACCCACGAAATTCCGTCACTAGGCTCTGGCGTGTTTATTCGCCACAGGAAATTGTGCCGCGCGTAACGACGAGCTTTCGAGCGAGAGGAGGAAAACTCGAGGCGCAGCTCGGTTCCGTTCAACGCGTGATCTTTCCTCGCGATTCGGTTTTACAGAGGGGGAGGGGCTGAGCCCTGTTGATTGAGCCACAATCAACGAAAGATAATTACCGTTGGCGGTTGCGAGACTGTCTACGATGGCGGTTGAATCGCGCGGATGCCGCGATAAGTGACACGCGCCGCGGTTTTACTTTATCAGGGAAACCGGTCGAGTTTTCACCAGTACAGTTGCAGGCACTGTCGGTACCCAGAGAAACGAAACCGGGATTACTTTCCTCTAGTCGTAACGTGTGATCTTTCTTATTATAGCCCGAACCACTGCAAGAACAAGGTGTGCAACGTACGCACTAATCGTGCAGGCCTAATGTATCTTGCGCTATGCAACAAAACCGACCTCAAGACGAGAGTATACAGTATCACGCAAGTGAATCCCTCGAAAGCCTACGAACGAGAACCTCCCTATCGAGAAACGTGACCTGGCCCGTGCTGTCGTTGTTAAATGTTGATACTATTTACCAGTACGTAACCAACGCAAAACCGCAACAGAGAATGCAAAAGAGTCATAAGTCTTAAGCTAATGCACGTTCAAACGATCACAAAGTGATTAAACACAATGAAGAGGAAGGGGGCGAAATAAAATACAAAATAAAAACGAACAGATAGGAACAGTGTTCCCTATGGATCTTCGGATACGATCGATACACTTTCCAATTTTTTACGTTCTTCTGTCGTGTCGACTATTGCAACTGTAGGCGAGCACGAGAAAACGAGTCTCGCGGAGCCCTAATTAAGTCTGATTTATACGAAAGAGTAAAATATGAACGTCTCCGACCAAAGTTCGTCATATCATGTTATATCGATAATTTGTCGCGAAGATCATCCAGAGTTTAGATCTATTTATTCTTAATTCGAAAGTTCGATCGAGGAACACCTGCCGTACTTATATGAGATATATTTTAGGCTCGTGCGTGTGTTACAGCGATTAAACGTTTCCTAATCCATCAGCCGAAAAGGGAAGAGACGAAGATGAATGTTACTTGGAGAAAGAAGAGATGAATTATGAATTAAATGTTGATCATCGTTAAATATGTTAAATTAAATATAATACACACACATATATATATATATATATATATATTATATACATGTATAACGATACGACTACGTGAAACGTACATTGCTGCGTCATAAGTATTTGCTCACTCGAACATTGTTCACTATCCTAACAAGTTGTTACGTAAATTCTTCGTTCCTAGCTCTTAAATTTCAAGCTTCTCTGAAGAACGAGTCGTCTTTCCTATTTCCTTCTTGAAACAGATTCTTCGATGTAGAGAGACATTTTCGAAAAGCTGACCACACATTTGGAAACTGGCGAGGACACACTGAATGGAGAAATACTTATGAAAGAGTAGTGTGCGTCTGTTGGGAAATCACAATGTTCGTTGGGAAGAAACGCTTAATTGTACAAGCGTGGTCCGAATTGTACGCTTAACTTATCACTTAACAGTATTTCTATTGTATATTCTGCGTGTCGAACGGTACGCAGTATTTATATTTGAAAAGACGTATATATACAGAACGGGTCTCGATTAGTGGTGAACCCGAAGAGGGAGGGATTCTTCGCAGTGAAACATATTAAAACAATGCAGCAACGTTTCTCCATAGGACATCTTGTTTCCAAGAAAATCATTTTTAAAGATTCCTTAGATCTACTTGTCTGACTATCACTCACCATTTCTACTTATGCCTCAGCGCTCCTACATTGACGGTTTGAATAAATTTTTATTCGAATAATCTTCGAATAAAAATTTCGAATAAGAATTTATTCGAATAAAAAAATTCGAATAAGAATTTATTCGAATAAAAAAATTCGAATAAAAAATTATTCGTTATTCTCGAATAACTTCGTTTTATTCGCAATTCATATTCGAGATCATTCGAATAAAAACTTATTCGCGCCCAACTCTGGTGTCTGTATAAATTATGTATACAGACACTAAGGTGCAAGTAGATACAGCGAGTAGTAGACAGGCATCTGATATAAATTTTCTCGATATATATATATAGCAAAGTCCTATACGAAAGGATTCTGTTGCACACTTTCTACTCATTTTTGTACGAAGAATCACCCCGGTTCCTTTTTGCCACGAATTACACCCCACCTTGTGTCCTCACACACGTATAGCTTTACAGAGCAATAGTGAGGTTTTTAGGAGGACTTGAGAGAAAATGGGGAACAAAAGAATCCATGAAAGGTTCTTTCGCTGCCAGCTGCCCAATGGCGATGCCTTGACAGTATACAGTCTACTGCAGTCTACTAGAGTTTACTAAATCTCGAATCAAATGTTCGCGCTATAAGTCTGTCTCCTGTTTGAGGCATGCGCATTGGGAACACCACTATTGCTCGATATACCAGTACATTTCATATTATATAAAAGATGTTCTTACATGTAATACCGTCGTATAAACAATCATCTTGGGCGTTTACCGTACGAATACGCTTCCGACATCCCGAACATACTCGTAATAGCTATGAAGATGCATAATATGGCTACGTGGAATTTACGTGTCTCTCTTCGTTCACTTAAAACCGCGAAAAAAAGATAACAATCTCCTCGTGTACGCGCAACAGTTTGTATCGTGTTTCTACCACCGATTTATCTCATCTTCTATCGAGACTCGGGCATAGAATTCTGCATCGAGATGATTCCGGGGTGTATCAGACACTATAGGGTTTTAATGATTTTCACTCGATTAATTGGTCCAGCGTTCTTCAACCTCGTTACATCTGCGGACTGGCGAAAATAGGAGAAATATTTCACGGACCGTCTGACGGCTCAGACTGTAGATAGTACTTTATTTATTAAATCCAATGTTATAAAATTACGATTTAATTTAATTTTATTTAATGTAGCGGCTACACGATTCGGGCGAATCACCGAAACCACCGGTTGAAGAACACTGGCTTGGTCGACCCAGCGTTTCTGCTTGCAACAGAAGGCAGGAGATTAAAACAGATTTCTTTGTGACAGGGAAGAAATAATCGCCACTTGGCTAGCAACAGAGACTCGATGACCCGAATACTCGCTCGATGCAGGGCACTAAGCTAAGCTAAGTCTGAAGCTAAGTTTCCAAACTCAATAGACACCCTATCGTCGGACCTGAATTTGCCTTGCACTATGTACGACGACCAAAAGATAAAGAAAGAAAGGAGTAGCTCGCGTGCTCGTGGCGCTCGGCGATGATTTGCCGAGCCTCGATGTCGTACAAATTGACGAAGGAAACGGGGGAGGGGTTCACAGCGTTCGCCAACCTATCGACACGCAAGGCGGGAAATTTTGAACTCTTCTCTCCGTGGATGTGTTTCTCTTGTCTTACTGCATCGTAACGAATGTACAATGTATCCTAAATGTGACACGTGTAACTGATATTTTCTTGTAATGTATCCTCGTGATTCGACATCAAAATAAAGAACTACTTATTTCCGTCAGAGACGCGTGTTTCATTACGTGACACCGGTTCTTCCCTTCTACGCTGGATTTAGCATGGTAAAGGTTTCGCACGAAGCATGAGTCTACAAAAATTTATAATTCATAAAAAAGAAATATTAAAATTTTTACCGTAATTATAACCTGTAAAAAATGTAAAAAAATCGATTCATTATTTAATAGGATTTTTATAGTAGCGCGGAACAAATTATTTAAGGTAACCGTACAAATAACAAACGCTGTTTCCTTTTAAATTCTGTTTCATATTTTAGTATATACATCTAGTATTTACACTTCGCTGTAGCAATGAAAAAATATTACAAACTCCATTTTGTTGCGCGTTGATTAACTGCAGTAAAGCATCAAAGGAAGTGTTTGCGTTAGAAATGCCGTTTTACGTTCACTATACATGTCTTCCTACAATAAATAATACAAAATATTATACTACTGACCGCGATTATGCCTCTGGAAACTACAATGAACCGTTTGTTCGCCTGTATCACACGAGATCAAGCAATAATACATTTCCTATGCTGAACGAAATCGTACATCATGTCGACGACATGTACTTAAAACACAGAATTCACATTTTTTATTAAGTTATCCGCATCTCCAATGTCAACGAAGTCTTTCACGCCTTTAGGCCGTACCGACAGGGCTATGCTTGCGCCACTTTCATGCCACTTAGCTTTCAGTAATACGCAGCATCCTTTTTCTAAACGCAACAGAAGATATTTTATTGAAGGCTCCTGAACTGCATTATCATCGTAAGACAGAAGGTAATGTACATACGTAGCTGGCCTCGTTCATGAGCAGCGGCTAGCTGATTAATGACGCGTCTCTCTACTTCGTATTTTATAGAACGAGCGCCATAATGGCTATCGTATCCGTCTGCTAAAATCGAGAGGACCTCTCTGTCCCATTTCAACTCTATCATATGCCTGTCTTTTGCACGCGCTGCCCAAGCTTCCAGCTCCCTCGCCACTAATTTTATGAGCTCGGACCGAGAGAACGGTAGAAAATAAACGATCTCGTTTATCCTACCTAAGAACTCATCCCTTCGAAAATGAGTTTTCAATATGGGTCGTACCTGGAAGATACGTGGGATCTTAAGTGAATCGCGAAATACATATAAAAAGCATATGAGGAAGATTAATGCGTACCACTTCGTCCTTAAATTTACGGGATATTTCAATGTGCTCCGGTGTCTGATCACCATCGGTATTTTTATCAAGCCTAAGATTCAAAACTCGCTGGGCCTCTTCTCGGAGCTGTATCCCGTGTTCGGCAATTTCTTCACTCGCTAAGTTGGATGTCATTATAAAAGTTGCATTCTTACACTCGATCGTTTTTCCTTTGCCGTCGGTTAGCCTTCCCTGGAGGAAAGTCGACATTTTAGCATCACGACTTTCCAATATGTAATTCTAGTAGTAATAATACCTCGTCGAAAAGTTGTAATAGAACTGTCAATACGTCGGGATGAGCTTTGTCCACCTCGTCGAATAGTACAACTGCATTTGGGCACTTTCTTAGGAGTTTCGTTAACTGCCCACCATCGTCGTGACCCACATATCTAAGCAAGATAACAAAATAGAATATCTTATGTAGAATTATATATATATATATATTATATCTATAGTAGAAATATTATATACCCTGGCGGTGCTCCAATGAGTTTAGCAACTTCATGTTTCTCCTGATACTCGGACATATCCAACCGAATAAATCCTTCCTGCTTATTTTTATGAATATAAGCAGCCAACTGCTTAGCCAACTCAGTCTTTCCAATTCCTGATGAACCCAGAAATAAGAATACCAATGGGTGTTCCTCGTCTATCCAACCATTTTCTTTTCTCCTGATAGCTATAATTACAAAATGTTACAGAATATTCAATGGCTTACATCGATTCATTGAGCAAAAAAATCTTACTGGATGCAACAATAGTTATCGATCCTTCTTGCCCCACAATATGCTGTTTCAAACGTTGCTCTAATGGAAATCTACGACGTTCTTCTATTTCCTGTTTATAATATTTGATAAAAACGTGGATCAGAAATTATACAACGTAGAAATCAAAGGTTAACTGGAAACACATGTACTTTTTCCTTCATTATTTCATCATATTTCACAGCATGTTTCAGGAGCATTTCTTTCAGTTCTCCATCCGTCGTGTACTCTACTGCCCGATGACCAGACTCGTTTTCTATCGTTGGATTAGCTCCTCCGTCTAACAATATTTTTACACAAGCTTTGGAGTCTGCTAATACCGCATAGTGTAACGGAGTGCAACCTTTGAAGGTAGCTCTAGTGTTCAAACGGTCGGAAAATTCATCTTCCCTTACTATGAGTACTGCAGGATGTGAAAAGATCCTCGTGTAATAACTCGCAATAGACTAATTATTGTAATTTCAATTTCTAAGCCATACCATCTAAAGAATGTATCCCTTTCTCTATAGCAGTTTTATAAACATTGACAAATTCATCTCCAGCGTTAACGTCTGCGCCTTTGCTTAGCAATAGCTTTATAACTTCCGGTCTCCCGTTAATGGCAGCAACGTGCAACGCCGTCCAACCCAGCGAATGACGTATATTTATATCTATTCCATCCTTCAAAATCTGCGAACGAACGCTGCGTTACTCATCGGCACATATGGCGGTGAGCTCTTTGTACTTACCTTCACTAGATCCGGCATATTACCATGTTGTACAGCTCGGAAGAATTGTTTCTCTGTCGAAGAGCATTCACTGAAAATTGCTGTTTATTCGTATGTCTTTTGCAGCAGAAAATATACATACCATTTTTAACATTCGACGCTTCGCAGAGAGCCACGATTAGACCAATGCCGCTTAATACAAAGCCCAAATTTTTGTAATACTTCTTCCCGCAGTTAATGTCATGCCTATCGAATACTATCTTCGTCCTTGTTAGCAAAGAACGAAACTGTTTCGACGTGAAAATATCGGATAACTTATACAATGGATAAATATGTCTTTCCAATGTGCAGCACAGCTGCGCATAACCTGTACCGCACTGATACAGTAAAATATCTTTGGCTCCATTAGTCCTCCTAAGATTCAGATTACTTAGGAAAGTATCTGAATTTTTGGCGCTTTTTATAATCGAATAGATTCGCAAATTACACAGGCGTGACATTTCATATAAACTTGACAGATACTCGTGCATTCAGACCATGTGATTTCTTCTTAAGAACTATAAGTTAAAACTACTTCTTACTAATGTGCCGATGAGCAAAATCATTGAATAATTGCCAATAGTTGTTACTGTGATATATTTCACGCTACGTCGACATTTTTATATATTTTATTTCGCGGAAAGCAAATTGGACTTTATACGCTGTTGCTTAAAAGCGCTACTGTATGCTGTAACGATCATTTTGTAAAAGCCTATTGACGCAATCTTGCGCACATCTGAATCACAGAACTTCACAGAAAAAAGAAATACCTGTTAATATATCTATATAAACATACAATCGATTGGTGCAGTTTGGTGCAGTTGCAGATATTATATTTATGTAAATAGGTATATACGTATTACAGAAATACGAGACGCAAGAAACATAACGTTTACAATTAATATTAAGCACGCGATCTGCCGCTCGAAACGAAAATCGTTCCCATTATTCGTGCCTCGATTCTGAAAATAATTTCTGAAACGATCATAGGTGTGCTACATTTTGCGATGCAATTGCGTTTGAAATATTTTTTCACGTCCGACATATTGGTACACAAACCAATGAGATCGATGCGCAATATGTACTATATATAAATTCGAAATCCTTTGAAAAAAGTTTGGTCGTGAAGAAAAAAGAAGGCACGGTAGAAGCCTGTCGTTAACAATTTCTGCTTTCGCGTGCATGGATCTAGTAGTTTCGTTCCGGCGAAACGCTCCGTGCTGTAATATTGATCCGTTAATTTCGATCTTTCGCGAAGCAAGGCTGATGTTATCCACGAGGAAGATTCCGATAGCGCATAATTCCAGAATGTTCCAGGCGGGCCAGTCGACCAATAGGAGCCGCGCACCGCAGCGCCATGATTGGTGATTTTTCAGCAGAAGTTAGCAGAAAGAAGTAATCGCAGTCACCGTGCGGAGGGCATTCTGTTTAGTCTCTATCGCGTGAGTGTAACGAAAGAGTTAAGAGCAGGATCGCGTATTGAACGTTCACGTTCGTTTACGAGACATTTAATCAAAAGTCGGAACATTCGCTGGCCGTACTCGTACGACTTTGCACGAGGCTAAACCTCTAGTCCACCATCGAAGCTCGAAAGATCTGTTCAGTGTCGTGAGGGAAACGTCGATCCAGCCTACAAACAGCCATGGCTGCTATGTCCGTGATTGGGATTGACTTCGGCAACGAGAGCTGTTATGTGGCCGTGGCACGCGCAGGAGGTATCGAAACCATAGCCAACGACTACAGCCTCCGAAACACACCGTGAGTATCCCTCGTACGGATAATCATCGCTTAATTATTTGCCCAGCGTTAAGTGGCCGGTGCATGCCGGCCTTCGGAATACCCTACTCTCCGCGCGATCTCCCCGTGGAAATTCACGGGTGAGAAACAAAAACGGATTGGAAACAACGACCAGGTGACCGTCGCGCGAATCGAACGCGGGGCTCGGACAAGTTTATTCGATCCCTGCCATTTATGCTCCAATCGTTTTATCTATTTAGGTATCGCGCTTACTTTCGCATGACTAAGAACTACGAAAAAGTCCGTAGCGTAGTTGTGATCGATGGGCTGCATTCTCGTCCCGATTAAATTCGATGTGTTTATCGCAGGCATGGCCCGCAATTCGTTTACATAATACTTTATTTCGGGAATCGAACAGATAATTCGATGATAATTCCACTCTTTTTCCCACGCGGGACAAAGAAGCTCGTTACGTGATCCTAATGAAAATTGTGGAAAATGAACATTCGAGAATTGTAGATTTTTCGTTCGGCGCCTTTTAATTCTTTTTGCGTAATCGGAGTAAAACGTAAAGGGGAATATAGTAAAAGAAATTGAATGTGCTGAGTACACGCGATATCTGTAATTAGAAGTTGAAACATTATAAATGTTACATGTTTTATCAGCCATGCCATGTTTTTCTACACATAACCACGTGTCGTTTTATTATTAGCGTTTTAATAAAAATAATGCAGTTCTCAGCTTTTTATGAATTAAACGATACCTTATATGTGATTATTATGGTAGCTTTCTGATAATATGGTTTTATAACCTTGAATACCTTGTTGGATTTTTGTGCCAAGGATACCTATGAGTGATAAACAGTTTTATGCCTTTTAATATTTATAAATATGATATCCATTGAATACCAATGAATTTGTATGGATACTTCTATGGTAATTAAATTACTTTACAAACAGTATATATGCATATGGAAGTTTAAATACAGATAGATGCTCAACTAAATAATAAAATTTAAAAAAGAAGGCGAAAAGTTTCAGCGAATATAGGCGTGTGATTTGCAAGAGAAACAATAAACAAACATGGATTTATAACCAGTGAGAAATCAAATAGTTTTTGACATGCTGATGTCATTCCATTCTAAATAATACATGCCATCAATTTTATGATCGATTCACATTTCATGTTCCTTTGAACTAATTAGAGCAATTGTCGGTTTCAGGTCATGTGTAGCATTCAGCGAAAAGAATCGAATTCTTGGCGTAGCAGCCAAGAATCAAATGGTAACCAATATGAAAAACACTATTTATGGGTTCAAAAGATTATTGGGTAGAAAGTATAATGACCCTCAAGTGCAGCGAGAGCTCCAGGCGTTACCTTTTAAGGTAACTCAACAGGCAGATGAAAGCATTGGTATACATGTAAGTTATTAACGAAGAATAAATTTCCTATTATTATTTCGTGATATTAAAAACCGAGGCGCACATGGTGTGTGGAGATAATTTTGTTATAAAAAATAATTGCAATAATTACGATAATAAGTAAACTGCTGTAGTAAAAGTTTATAACTATGTCATTCGAATATTATTTGGGTTCTATGCGAGATACCACGCGTATAATGTATTACGCTATTAACGTTCTTTTTAATGTAACTGAATGCAATGGTAATCTGGGCATTTTGCCAGGTTTCTCACATTTGTGGAGACTCATACCTTATTTATATCTCTTTAGAGCAGTTAAAACATGATGAATCATGTCGCGTGCGGTTCACACATCGGGAATTATAATTATAGCGATAATCGCAACAAGTTTGAATAGAGGTTCTTTAAAGTTGTTTGAAAATTTTAGGTACAATACTTGGGAGAAGAACATATATTCTCCCCCGAACAAATAACTGCAATGTTGTTCACAAAATTAAAAGATATATCTGAAACCGCCCTTCAGACTGTTATTAATGATTGCGTTATCTCTGTTCCTTCGTATTTCACACAATCTGAACGCCAAGCGTTACTCGATGCTGCAAGGATTGCAGGTTTAAATGTTCTTAGATTATTTAACGAAACAACAGCCACTGCTTTATGCTACGGCATTTACAAGCAAGATTTGCCAGCACCTGATGCACCACCGAGAAATGTAGTCTTTGTCGATTGCGGTTATGCTAGCTTACAAGTGAGCATTTGCGCGTTCCACAAAGGCAAACTGAAAGTGGGTAATAATCCTAATTACATTCATGATCGTTCGATGTTTTACAGATGTACTTTACACAAATATTGTTTGTAGATGTTAGCTAGCGCCGCTGATAGTCAACTAGGTGGACGAGACATAGATTCTATTTTAGCAGAACACTTCTGTAAAGAATTTCAATCGCGTTACAATATTGATGCACACACGAATCCACGTGCATACTTGAGATTATTGGCGGAGGTGGAGAAATTGAAGAAGCAAATGTCGGCCAATTCGACGACACTTCCCCTCAATATCGAATGTTTCATGGAGGAAAAAGATGTGCACGGCGATATGAAACGAGCAGATATGGAAGCAATGTGCGGGCACTTGTTTAAACGAGTGGAATCGACTCTACGGCAATGTCTCGAAAATTCCAGTGAGTTTTATGCTTAACTATGCATTAGTCGTGACTCTTTATAACTTTTGCTAATCTGTAATATCCTTTGTAGAATTGAAGCTGGACGATATCCATTCGGTTGAGTTAGCGGGAGGTTCCAGTCGTGTTCCTGCTATTAAACGACTGGTCGAAGAAGTCTTTGCTCGTCCTGTGTCGACGACATTGAATCAAGACGAAGCTGTTTCTCGCGGGTGTGCATTGCAGTGCGCGATGTTAAGCCCTGCGGTAAGAGTCCGTGAATTTTCAGTAACTGACATTCAACCGTATTCAGTGAAATTAGAATGGGACGCCAGTCAAGGCGAAGAAGGGTAAGCCTTGTTCCACACGTTTCACACGTGATGCTCAGTCATATCTAAGGAATAATATTTCTCTGATCTTTATATCTATTGTTTTAGTGAAATGGAGATCTTTGGACAGAATCATCCTGTACCGTTCTCAAAGATGTTAACATTCTATCGATCGAACCCATTCACGCTTAACGCCAGTTACACCGTACCACCAGCGTCGTATCCTCAAACTCACATTGGTATGTACTTGGTATTGATTTTTCGTAGTGTGTAGTACTCTGTTACGCTTACTTATATTTTTGCAGGAGTATTTGTAATAAAGAATGTAAAACCAACGTCAGAAGGAGGATCGTCGAAAGTGAAAGTAAAAGTAAGAATAAATTTAAATGGGCTCCTCACCGTTCCTTCGGCCTCGCTTATTGATAAGCGCGAACTGACGCAACAAGAGAAGGAGGAAGAGGAAAAGCAACAACAGCAACAACAACAGCAGTCGTCTCAGCAGCCGCAACCTAACATGGATGTTGATCAGCAATCAGAGAAAAAAGATAAGCCTGACCAAGAAGCACAGGCAAATGAACCGCCAGCACCTGAGGTGCGTATATCCCCCACGGTTTCATCTTTGCCTTTTATTAAAACTTCAATATGCATATGTAAATCCATTTTAACTTAGTTTATATGTGACAGTAGTAATATTTGCATTATAATACGTTCATGAATTTGTTAGCTATGTTTAGTGTTACTATCCTGTAACTAAATTACAATGTAAGTCACAACTTCTACTAAACGTATCCGAGAAAAGTGTTGCACACGTCAGAAGTAACGCTTGTGTTGCAACGAACTGTATGAATTACATCGAATTAACAAGTTTGCCATATGTTGATAAAAGTACAACGCTCATACGTTTATGCGTGCCCTGATGCATGACTATGTGAGTTTGTTGTGGTTTAGGTGAGCATGGATAAAACGCGACGGAACTCAGATGCTGATGATGATCGAAGAGGTGCGAGGGGTTCCGCCCCTTCCTACTCGTCCAGGATTCTCTCTTGGTTCAGCTCGGTACGCGACACACTATTATTACTTGGACCCATATGCATATGTTAATTGAGAAAAGAAAAGGAAACATATGCAACGATTTCTGACCTATCCGCCTTAGATCGTTGCATTGTTATAATTCGTAAATGGTTACACAAATATCTTCTGACGTGCAAAGATGATCTAGATCCTTGGTTTCTTTCATCACGACAGCATCATCAGTCATCTGTTACAAGATTATCGCGGTCCTAATCAATCAGTTAAAGTCCTGCACGATCGTAATAGGCATGACAATTTTTAATATCTTGACACTGCAAAACATAGATATTCGACAATTATTCTTCTCTTATTCACCTCACGAAAAATCGTTGCGTCATGTTTAAAGCGTGGAGCTATGAGATTCTCGTTCACTCAAATGTTTGGATAGTTCTGTAAAACGAAAAGGACAAGTTAAAGATAAATGTATGTACAATGTGAAGTGTGTCCAACTACAGAAACTTGTTACGTATCGTTCTTTTAGTTTTTACCATTGTTTAGTTCATATAGTGCATGATATCTAGTTATATTCAGAGTTCACAAATCTGTGTCGATTTCTTCTGCAAACTCGGCTAATCATAGTGACATGAAAAAAGAAAACGAACGAAATGAAAGTAATTTTAGTCGGATGGAAAATTGTATTCCGGTGTTCATAAATATAAAGCATATGCATAATATGATTTCATAGTAACGTGTCTTAATGCATATGGGTCCAAGGTACAGCTGTGTCACGCCGTGCTGTCTGTCTTTGCTCTGTTCTTTTCACTGGGTCGCAGAAGGAAAAGAGACAGTAATTTTTAGTAATGCAACAATTATCGGTACCTCAGAATCGTGAAGGCAGGCAATGCGGTTTGGTTTTCGATTCGTACAGTACCACGTAATGATAACTTTTATCATATTCTGTATTTAGTTTTAAAAAGAAAAAAAAGTTTAAAGCTAAATGGATCAACTTACGAATTGAAAACAGCTCGCATAAAAGTATGCCCCTCTTTGTCCTCTGCTCGTTCTATCATCACCTGACTTCCAATTTATATATGTTGTGTGCCTCTGTATAAAATATTTCTTTTATGCCTTATGTGACATCACTATCCTTATTTTGTGTCTTCCAGTTGTACATGTGATGATATATTCAAGTAAATGCACTTTGCATAAATACAAAAGTGCAAACGGAGAAACCAAATTACTTCGCTTTTCAATGGCAGACATGTTATTGACATGTGTTTTAAAACGTTTTTATATATGATACAAAAAGATATGCAGTAATAAACTGTCTCATAAAGATGCTTCCACAGATTGAAATAGATTGCGAGTATTTGTGCTATACAATTGTACTGTTTTCTTTCAGGGAGATGATAAAGCTGAAGAAGGTAAAGGTAAAAAGAAAGTTCCTGTTCGTACCGTTGAGTTACCAGTGGAAGTGCATGGATTTGGATCTTCTCAGCGCGACTTGGATATGGCAATGGAGAAAGAGGTGTGTTGTACTTCTCGCGACACACATGAAAGTATTGCAGCTAATGTTTCGTGCATTAATGTATATTTGGTATTATAGTTTAAGATGATCGCCGGAGATAATCAAGAAAAAGAGCGCGTCGATGCTCGTAACGCGTTAGAAGAGTACGTTTATGACTTGCGCGGTAAATTGTCGGACGATGATCAGTTATCTTCGTTTGTCACGGACTCGGACAGGGAATCGCTTTGTCGCACCTTGAACGAAACTGAGAATTGGCTCTATGAGGAAGGCGTCGATTGCGATCGACACGTTTATGCGGAACAGCTGCAATGTCTCAAGGTAGAACACTGTTTTTAGATAATGTTTAATTTGACATATTTAAAAGAGGCTACATACGTTTAACCGGCCTACTAGGTCGAACTTAACAAATTGTTTGCCTGGTTAATATTATATTTTATTAAAAAACGAAAGTACATGTTTTTTAGAGTGACCATTTTAGTATATCTCTCTAAAATTTTAATGTAAAAATAAAACAATTGAGGACCTGGTAGGCATATTTTCTCGAACGGTGTTTTTAAAAACGGCGTTCGTGGTACCAGAGATATCTCCGGTCCCTCGCATCTGAAACAAAAAACAAAAATTCTCCGTTAAACTAGATGAATGAAACTAGTCTTTGTCATAGGCGATTTGGAAAATATAGATTTTTTCGAAAAAATGATAACGATTCATAGCAAAGTGTGCGATTCTTGAACTAAAAATCGATTTGTTTATTGATAAAAAAAGCTAAGCCACAGATCGAAAAAATCTTATGACAAGGTATAGTTTTATTCATCTAGTTTAACGGAGAATTTTTGTTTTCTGTTTCAGATGAGAAGGTCGAGAGATATCTCTGGTATCGCGAACGCTGTTATTAAAAACACCGTTCGGGAAAATGCCTACAAGGGCCTCAGTTTCTTTAGTTTAGCACTAAAATTTTCTAAAACAATCGCTCTACAAAACATGTATTTTCGTTTTTTCATGAAACATAATGTTAACCATATAAAAAATTTGTTAAGTTCCATGTATATAATTTTTAGCCGGTCGAACGTCTGTAATCCCTTAATTAGATAGTGAAATTTAAACTGACTTGCTCCCTTATTAGTCGCAAGGTGAACCAATCAAAGAGAGGCGAGCGGAATTCGAGGGTAGAAATCGTGTGTTAGAAGAATTAGCAATAGCATTGCAACTAGCTAAAAAGGCAATATACTCTATTAAATCATCCAATGGGAAGGATGACAAGTATTCCCATCTAACGGAAGAGGAAGTGAAGAAGCTTGAGAAAGTTGAACTCGAGAAATGGGTGTGGCTTCAAGAAAAGCGCGTACTTCTTGCCAGTACACCTCGCACCCAACAACCACCAGTTACCGTAGCTCAAATACGCGCAGAGAGACAGGTATCAAGAGTGTAACATATCAGGAATATGCATCTTCATCTATCTCTACTAATGACACTCATGTTTCCCGATATTTCTCCACAGTCGTTGGATAGTGTTGTATCGTCAATCTTAAATAAACCAAAACCTAAAGTCGAGGTTCCAAAGGAAGAAAAACCAAAAGATAAGGCAGCTGAGGATCAGACTAATCAAAATAACCAAGGCGACGGCCAGGCTCAGGCTAATCAACAGCAACAACCCCAGGAAGAAAAGATGGACGTTGAGTAACAGTCATCCCATTTTATGTGTTTTAATACTATTGAATCTATCATGATTAAAATAATGAAAATTATTTCATCGTACACAACGTCATCTTTATCATGTCATAAAAGCACCTGACACGTTTTTAGTTAGCACATTTGATTAAGTTCTTCGTTTTTTTTCTTTCTTTTTCTTTCGCAGTTACTAATGTGATAAGCGTCAGCTTAAATAGGTCACTATTTAAGGGCAAAATGTCACTAATTCAAGTACGTTGAATGTTGAAGAATTTTTTGTTGTAAACAACGAGAGAGGATAATAGTCTTTATTTTACATCGAATTAAGTTGACGAACGTTATTTCGATTGAATAATGATATCTGAGAAGAGATTGACATGTAATTGACGATACAGCCAAAAATGTTCGAACCTACTGTAGTAATAATTGTAAAAGATTTCCTTTCTACGGTTATAAATTTTTCATTTCAGTTTCTAATGAAAAATAAATGATTAAATTAACGTTGCACGGTACTTGTACAAAAGTATGTATCTTATTTATACATATATAAATATATATATTACTGCCGTCTTTAAAATTGGAGAAGAAAAATTCTTCACGTTTGAACGTACTTGTAGGAGAAAGTATAACAAAAATTTTATCGGTGGGATTACTCTAAAGAGATGACCGATTTCATTGCCAGTAGAAGGATTTAATACTTTGTGACCTATAATGTATAGGACAAATGCTAAGTTAGAACTAATGACTAAATTAAATCTTGAAGTAGTTAATATCGCTGGCGATCTTATGTATTTAATAATACAAATAAGCATTCATTCCAACACTTTCCCAGGCCGACAGCAAAATATTCTGTCACAAACTTTTGTTGCATTTACGATACTTAAATAAATTAATATCGTCATTAATGATGTTTATTAAGCTTGTTCTAGGATTCACATTGCAGTACCACATTTGGCACCTGTAAGGGAGCTACTGATTTAAATTATGTACAATCTCACGATACTTTGTAATACTAACAAACATTGATGGATTGAATCTCCTAAAAAACAAAATTATAGTTAGATATATTGTTGTACATAATTCATAGCCTTTCATAAAGGTAAAATATTCTCACCTTTTACTTATATTTCATTCTCATATGACACAAGTAATTCAAAGTACTTTCGGTTTCAAGAAATGCATTTTCTTCTTTTTTTTAGTTATTAAAATTTCTCGAAGGTACTGTTCCTAATTGGTACTAAAATCGATAATATTGTTACATTGTATATTAATCGCAGTTCATTTGTTGTATTTATTTTGCGTAGAAAGGAAAAAAAAACAAATATATGCTGCTATTCGGTGTCATTAGGGGCGGATTTTGTACTGAGCTTTTGCAATAGCCTTTCGTATTTTCTTTCTTCCACCTAGAAGTTTCTTTTCGTAATTTTTTAAGGTACAATGAAAATCATCAGCCTAAAAAGCTATAAACGCCATAAATTCGCCTCTGATTGTCATAATACTGTGATCATAAACTGCACCATAATTAATTTATCGGTACATGTAGCATTATACGTAATATCGAGGCACTATAGAAAGATCTGTCGCAAAATCCTTGAAATAATAAACGGAAATGTGTAACGGGATTTATAGTCCACATAGATGTATGTATGTTACAAGGTTTGTGCTGTACAATATGCAAGTTTTCTTTTTGCGTGGGAATGTCTGCTTTTTATTTAGCGATTATGTTGCATTAACTGATACAGTACAGGTATACTCGCCACATCTACATATTTCACAGTATTCAATAAAAAGAAAATATTACCTAAGAGACATTGACAAAGTATGTGAATTGCAGAATGTAATGCAATATAATGTAACATCCTTCTTTCCGATAAGTATAAATACAATGTGTTATCAAGAAGGTGTACTTAATTACATAAACGCGTGAGACGTGAACACAAATGGATTAATCTCGCTTCGTTTGCGTCTTCGACTGGTCATCAAAATACGCGCGATATATAAAAGCACCGAGGGCCACGTGTAACACGAGAATCGCGACCGCAGCTGAATATACGTTGCTTGGCACATCATTCAGCCCCAATAAACCTAAAATGTATAAAAATTCGTTTTCATTTAAAATGTCGATACGATTCGTAAATATATGTAAAGCATGCTTATTGACGGTGAACAGGACAGAGTATACGATGTAATCTGTCGATTGATTCGCATATATATATATATGTTAACATTCCAGTTTGTTAAGTAGTGGATCGCTGATGTGTACATAGGAAGCAGGAATTACTGACCATTAGATTAAAAGCAAGAAATGAAAGAATGTAACATTCAAAGTAATAGAAAGAATTATTTACAAAACTATCCTCATGTAAATGTACATATAAACTGTTTTGTGCCTTAACATCATTTTTAAATAATTTATGCTTTGTATTTAGTAGGTGCCGAACTTTATGATAAATTATAATTCCTGCAAGTCGTCACAAATGTAATGCGAAGAAGAATTAAATATTTAGATAACAATGCTAGTTGCTTCCATACCATCGAAAATAAAAATCTTGCTAGTAAAGAACGACAATACAGGTAAGGCTATTATTACTAAACTGTGGAAGAGTACTGTCTTGAACACCTGCAGCTCCGGCAATTCCTGAAAGTATAAGTTAATACGTTACAGATATGTCTGCGCAGCGTTGCACATTGCATCTATTGACTCCACAATAATTAAATAGATAATGGACGTACCTTGACACTTGACATGATGCGATTACAATTGATAACTTTTCAGTTACTTGCAATTTCTTTTAACCTGCTTTCAATAAGCCCAGAATTTAATTTAATGTATATATAATTTTACAAACTGATAATGCTGCTCATAAAGTTACTTGAGAACTCACTCTCTTTCCCATTTCTATCCACTATCTTATCGAATCTCATAACACATGCAATTATATATAATTTCCGTAGGATATATTATTTCATACTTGAATGGATAGAACAGTCATATTACGAGTAGTACACCCATTATTTCACGCATATTTGAGATTATACCAGGTTATGCTACCCGGCTTAGTAACCCATAAGTCCCGTTAGGAGCGTTACATGTGCTCCCGGTTCGTTTCATCAGAGTTTTCGCATCTGGTTCGAAAAGGCTGTCACACTTCGCACTATATTTCATTTATGGGCTGTGGCTAAAACGCAGTGTCCTGTGTCCGGTACATTTATCTATTTATAGGTAGTTATCTATGGTCCGGTAATACGCTACAGCTGATTCACTCGATTGTTTACAGGAATGAGGATAAAGAATAACACGCTGTAGCAGTACGTGTCGTTGGCGAAATATTCTGAACGAACCGCCTAAGTATGGGATGTTGTTACAGTTTATGCAAGGAGGACAGCGGGCCGCAGGTAACGATATCCGAAAACATTGGTTGAATCGCGGTTGATGTTTTGAAACTTCCATTTATCGCACGTCATTTAGATATACACTTTTAGAGAATGATATTATCACGATTCCGCCTACTCCGGGAATGTGAACTTAGAATACCCAGAATCTACGCACGATCCATACTTGTAGATAAACGATTCCTGCTGCGCTTTGCCTTTCGTTAAATATCTGGGTTAATGAGAATATTCGAACTAAGCTCTCTGTGACTCCTTTTTTACAGAGTGGCGAAGTGAACGAGAGGACACACTTGTTGGTAGATCCTGTCAGTAACAATACAAATATACCTAGGGTACACAGGTATGTAATTACAGCTTTTGTGTATGCTGTGCTATGCTATTTATAAAGTCACACGAGCCTGGATAAAGCTTCTTCGCTTCTTTCTTCCTTCCAGCGACGATTATGTTAACCAATATGCAAGTTCCGCACCTAAGAAGACAGACGAGCAAAGCGCGTTAAATAGAATTTTACACGAAACAGCAGCGTGAGTGTTTCTTTGTCTTCCTTGGCTTTTATGTTTACGTTGCATTTTCATAAGTATTTCGATTAGTAGCACAAGGCAAACGATCGAGTGGGGATGAATTATTGTTGAAAATTTCTGTTTCAGCAACGTGATAGACGTTGGAGCGTTGGATTCGCATAACTTGGAGCAACACGAGTATATGGACAGATCGCGAGCGTATGCTAAGCGTATCGAAACTGGAGGAGTTAAAGTCCCTGATAGCACATCTTGCCTACTCAAAGATATCCCTGCTCCGGAAAGGATACTAGGAGCAGATCCTCTTGCCGCTGGAGATCATAGCCTGGTAAATGAATGTTCGCTACAGAATTTCTGTTAAGCAAATGATACTAAACTTATCGAATAATCGCTGAAATTTTCTTTACAGATTACTGAAATGCTCAATAAGGCTGTTAATGCGTTAGAGGATGTAAAAGTTGAACATAAAGAGGACTTAGTAGTCCCTTTCTTATCGTGATCCTACAGCATTTCCTCGGCAGGATCGCAGCTGCAGCCTGTTTGAGCGAAGTCCTTGTATTACATGACATTAAAAAGCATACATCTTTCCAAAATGAACTTTTAGCCAGCTGATCTAAGTCCGAATTCACTTCAGAATCGAACACGAATATCACTTAAGAATTATGAAACAATGTATTATAGATGAAAGTTCAGGTACTATTTCTCAGTACACGTTAACGGCTTGACAGTTTCTGAATGTATAAGATTATTTTGAATTGTTACACGTTAAGGTATTCCCAAAAGACCAGTTTACAATGGAGGAACTGATTTTGGTAATGCTGTTCTATAATTTATATACAATAATGTATAAAGCTAATCCACTGTTATTACACTTCACTAAGATATACGTACATTGGATAAACCAAGTAATATAAAGGCTATTTTGCCGTAATCTGGCACATAGATTTTGCAATTTTTCGTACACGTTAAGCAAGATGTTATGCTCCGTTAAGCCATTGAAGAATTCTTTTGCGCTTCGCAACGCCATCGGAATATTTCGATCGATTTCTAAAGCAACGCTTAGTGCACATTAAACATTACTTAAAAACGGTAGATTGCATCGAACAGTTACGGTAACAGTAGTCAGAAATGGCTTGAATATTTCTTATTATCCACATAAAATATCTTTGTTTAATTACCGTGCACGTTTTAATACTTATTGTATTTATATTACCGAGAAGTATGTTTTTATAATGTCAAGAGCAGACGCAGATTTCTAAATCCAACCTTATATTTGTGATATTCCTATTAATTAGTTCTATTATTAATGTTGTATTATTTAATAATTATCAATCGCCTTATATATGTTTCGCGTTCGTCAAAATTTGTTAACTTTATATTTTTCTAGAACTGTGGTAAGTGTTACATTGTTTCTATCCCTTATTCCTTTATACGCTATGTAATGAACTGAAAACTACGCATTAATATCATATATTATTTTGTGAATAAAGGAAAATGACATTAAATAAAAACGGTTACCTAAGCAATAAACGATATCTATAATTAATCGCCATCTCAATTCCCAGCATAACTATTTACGAATAATTCACCGTATGTTTAGACGGGTATGGATTGTCCGCCAGTTTCAGTAACGTAAGGAATCGGCGACAAAGCAGCCAGCGATTGTTGCGGATCGCGTGTCGGTAGATTGATTTAAATAGACGCGGGAAATGAGCTGGTAGGAACGCGCGAAGTTTGACGAGAGCGCGGGAAGTTGGTGGTGGGGATAAGTCAAGCCAGTAGATTGGTTGGGCGCATCGAGGCGCGGAGGGGCATCGACCGGTCTGGCATCGGGCTGCTATCGGACTGGCAGGTCCCCCCGTTCAGTGCCACCAATACACAAGAGCCGAGGACTCTCTATCGCCGACCATTGGTCCTCAATTTGCCGACCAATCATTGGGAAAGTGCCCACGAAAATATCCAATGTAAGTCCACAAATTATCAAACATCAACGGGGTACGCGTACGGCCGCGCACGGTCCCACGATTAACCGTGTTCTCGTCCCGTGTGCCGTTCCAAGTGCGGGCTCGCGTCTTCTCGACGTTGAAAAAGCCTTTCTGCACGGCCATGTTTGTCGAGGCGAGCGTTTCTCCGCCGAAATCCGCGTCGTTCGTTGGCGAGTATGTCGGGCTCCGTCTACTACCCAGCCTGTTCGTCCTTCGCCCCGCACATTCGCGCGTTTGCGATCACGAGGATACGAGGTTAATCATGCCACCGAGAACAGGACGCGTTATCCTTCGGGAGCGATTCCTGGCCGATAGAAGGTGATGATTGCTGCTTGGCCTCGATTCTCTCAGTCCTACGTATCCAACATTCCGCACGTGGGCCCTCGGACCCCAATGTGCTCGCCACGTTGGCGATCTTTATCAACGATCCTCAGCCGCGAATTACGTCTCAATAATCCACGATTCTCTCGGGAATCAAAGCGTTCCAACTCGCATACAGAAACCTTTCTTTTTATTCCTTTCCGTTCGAACGGACAAATGCGCAGTTTTTGCACATGATTCATAGCACTGTGCAGGGTGTTTTATAAGTTTAAGCATAAGCTCAACTGTTTAAATAGAATTCGTGGAAAGAAACTAGTTATATTAAACGCAACTCTCTCCGCTAATCATGCTTAATGCGTTCAGTTTTTTTTAATTATCGGGCGATAGATCTTTGTATGATTATACTTACCATAGAAGGACTGATAATTTGGGGAGTCTCGTGCGATACTAAGTAATATGTGATCTCCGAATGACTATGCGTTGATATGTATTACTTTTATTTATAATTACCGTAGTATAGAGATCCATTTCGGGTAATTCTTAGTCCCTGCATTAGTTTTAAATTGCAAACTCTAAGTATTCATTTTATATATCCATGCGTGAATGATAATGTGGGAGTACTAAGTCGGTTCTTTCACAGAGCTGTTTATTAGTAAACTAGGTACCTAAAACATAATTAGCTCATAGGCTTATGGTTACTCCCACTTTGTTTATTATTCAATTAAACGTACGTCTGTAATGCTGAGAAACTTCATACCCGATATATACTCGTGTGTATTCATAAATTCATCCTCTTATGCATGTACGCAAAGTCGTTGCCATTCTGATTATAAATTTCACTCATTGCGTTTTACATATTACCGCATTTAAATATCCCGACTTAAACGTCGCGTTGCTCCTTTGTTCTAATGTCACCGTGTCCTTTAGTGATACTAAGGGCTCGCCATGGAGCAATTGGGTGAAGGACAGGCGGTTGTGGTGGGCAGTGCTGGAGGAACTGTCCAAGTCGTTCAAATGGGCCAAGGAGGCCAAGCGATGATGTTGCCACAAGCCATACAAGTAGCGGCGCCTAATGGACAAATACAAGTTGTTCCGGTATCTAGTTTAACTGGTCCGGGTCAGCAAATCGTGATCCAGCAACCACAGACACCACAAATCATTCAAACACCAGATGGTCAAACGTACATCTATCAACCGGTTCAACTAGAAGGTCAAGTTCAGCAAGCGCAGCCAACAGGTACAGTAGCTAATTACTTTGTTGTTAATCAGAGTTAATAAAAGCGGTGTTTTAATTTTGATTTCTATTTATAGTGATTAATATTAATGGGAACCTTATGCAAATTGCGGGTACAACCTCGCAGACGGCAACCACTGCGGCGACCACGACACCGGTGCAACCTTTGGCGAGTCCTACTGCAGCAGCATCTCAGGCAGGAAACGTTGTCATGGTGATTACTGTCCGAACGTCTCTTTCACTTACATAGTCTGTGTACATATTATACTGACTTGTGGTGATTATGGAGCAACATTATGATCAACGCAATGCTTTCTTCTTTTGAACTTAAGCTGCGTGTCATCGTGAAACTAGATCCCTGTAAACCACCGCAGTCGTAGTGATTCATCTAAATGCGTATGCTTGAATGCTATTACTGCTGGGTGGACTTGCAGATAATAGTCGATAGTTCATTTATACCGATGAAGTTTATATAAACTTATGCCTCTTATTAACCAAATAATCGATTTATGATGTTAATTCTTGATGTTTAGATGGTGCCAGGAAATAGTAACCAAACCCAGTTTCAGAGGGTAGCGTTACCTAATGCTGAAGTGTTCGAGGAAGAACCTTTATATGTGAATGCTAAGCAATACAGGCGCATATTGAAACGCCGTCAAGCTCGTGCTAAATTAGAAGCCGAAGGGAAGATACCTAAAGAAAGACCAGTGAGTTTACGTCTCGTCACCTCCGTTTTATCTAAAATATCTACACTTCTAATCACGCTTTTCACGCAAAATTCATTTCTTCCTGTTGCAGAAATATCTGCACGAGTCCCGCCACCGACACGCGATGAACAGAATCCGCGGCGAGGGTGGCCGGTTCCATTCCGGTCAAGTAAAGAAGCGAAAGTAAGTGTTAATTTTGTGTCCCGCTGATACCGTGGCTGCCTCTTGTACGAAGGAAGCACACAGTGTCTCGTTGATCATTTTGTGTATATAAGAGTGTCAATGATTCTCAGTAGAGCAAACGACAACTCCATGATTACCCAGCACATCACAACATCGACCAGCACCAACACCGTTCGTACTATAGCAATAGCGGCAGCAAATATAGGCGTACAGTATCACGACACGGACAATATGGCCTCCACCATTGTCATCGAAGTAAGTGTTTGATAGCTGACGTAGTATGGCATTTATGATAGTAATAAGTATCTTTTAAGGTACGTTCTATATACATTTTTCAACCGTCTCTTACAGAAACCAAGTATTCCTCTTCAGGACATGATCTCCGAAGACGATATTGTTACCTCAAACAATCGCTTGATGTAGATAATTATTTAAATCCAGGCGAGAAGGGTAATGCGAAAGAAGTGAAAATGGAACGTGTGTCAGTGATGAGGTACTACTTAAGGTGAAATCAGACGGCACGTGAATCAACGAGCTCGCCCGGCTCATCCAGGCTCGGCAGGTCGGCTTGGCGAGCTTCAGTTGGCGATTCATGACCGTCCTCACGGCCGATTCACGTGCCGTCTGATTCCACCTTTATGTTTGTGTTAGCCTTCAAAGAACAGTCTGTAAATAATACGCATCTTGATACGAGATGTAAGTGCAAGCATAGTTTTCAAGGACACGAAGTAGCGGGGTGTTATCAAAGTTGTATATATTGTAGTCGCAAAGATGTCCGGATCTTATATTTTTTTAGCTTTTCTTTACTAGCAGCCTAACACTGACTCGATGACGTCGTCTTGCAGTGTCATGTCGCGGTACAACAGACGTTTCATATATGTTTTGGGTGAGATATATAATCACAACTAAATTGTAGTTGTGATTACTTTCAAATATTTGTACATATGAAGCTTGGCAGTGTAACATATCGGATCTAAGGTTTCGAGATTTCTGAAATTTCGCGAATCATTAATCGCTACATTGGATTGAGAGACTGAATTATAATTTATTGTTACGTGCTGGGTACTACTTCTAGGATAGGTTTTGTAAGTGAATTAATCTTAATCTTTCATTGCAACGTCGGGCGAAGGGTAGTAGAGAATGCGTGTGCACAGGAAAAGACTTTTTGTACAATTTTTGAGTGCAAGTACAATTGATTTAGTCTAATGAAAAGCTTTATGGGACATAGTTCATTGTTAAGAATATATTATAAGAAGTTGCTCGTATTTCGTGCAGTGGCTTACTGTAAATAACAAGTTTTATCTTGAAATGTTAACTATTTTGGCTGACAAAGGGAGGCTACGTAACGTGTAATGTACAATCTGAATAGTTATCGAAATATTTCCAAATTTATGACAAGCAATTAATTTCTTATATGTACGATCATAGCCCTTTGGAAGATCTGGAAAAATGTATACTTATTTGATTGTATAGTACGTAACTGCAGGTTTCGGTTAGTCTCGCGATTAGAATTCTTCGCGAAATGTTAAACATAAAAGACATGTAAAAAAGGAAATGAATTAATTGCCTTCGAAGTCAAACAATTTTGAATCTTACGATATATTCCATTATCTATGAATCTACGGTACTTTGTTTTGCGAGTGTATAGATAAAGGGAACTGGAATAGTTACGTTCACAAGCAGGTGTTCTGTAAAATAGGCCTGAAAGGTACCGGGCTTATAAATAAGACTATAGACGTAAGATTTACATCAGGCATAATAATACTGTGTGTGTCCAGCGTCGATGTGCATAATTGTAAATGGTTCGTTAAGTCGGGTGAGAATAGGAAATAATATATTTGTAAAGTAACTAAGTACATACAAGCAAAACAACACGGGTTGTGTTTTGTAATAATATGTCTGGCGATTTAATTAATGTTACCTTTTACCATATTTATTATTTAACATTGTTTGCTTCTCATTTCACTTTGGATCATCGCCGATAAGTACGCTTTATTACTGTTTCACGTCAGGAAATTAGAATACGTTAGACGGGAGTGCAATTTTCTTTTCTGCTAAAATTAGAGAGCATTCGGACGGTGGAGTATCTGGCCCCTTGGTGTATATTCGCGGCTCCACTGGTAAAGTTGCTCCGAAAAAACGTTCTTCTATTATCTGTTTCCCTGTAGCGCCAATCACAGCGCCGTATTCCGAATTCCCGGTACTGAAAAAGTAATAAATAATTTTCAATACCGCAAGTTATGTATGTAATTCTATTTTACGAAAGGAAAAAGGAAACCACTATGCGACGTTATTTATATTACATTTAATTCATTTCAATAAATCTTCAGCCGTCACAAAATGAATTTTACTTGATACGTGATGTATGATAATCTACGTTCAAGGGAATTAATATTATAATGTAGTTTCTTACCTTATACGAAGGATCTCCCTTTCTTCCTGAATCGGTGTCAAATTATCCGGGGGTTTCGTAGCTCTCGTGGCGCGCAACAAATTATCTGCAGCAATTTTCCACGGGTTCCTGTAAGATTTCTTTTGGATCGTTTCCGAAATGACCCAGTCATCCGGTAAATGAACGTCTTTCCTTCTTCCGTATATAGCCACGCGAGGCGAATATTCGCCTAATTTCCACCAATCTTTCAATTATTCTATACCTGTAAATTCACTACGAAAATGATTACAGTACCTTTTGAATAATCCAGCTGGTACACAGTTTGCTTGCTTTCATCCTCAGTTCGCTCGATCAGATCTTCGTCGGGCACAACTTCCGGGAGGGATTCTTTCAGCCGTGGATACTTGTTGCGAATCTAAAAATTAAATGCTTAGTATTAATTGTTCTTATAAACACAATGCACCGTACTAATACCTGGCGAAATTTTGCAATTCGATCTCGAACGTAACATAATCTGTTCGAAATAAGGAAATTATGTATTTTTGGATAATCTGTTCGAATTATGCAAGAAGTTACTTTGAAACATTGGTAATGTGCTTGAGTTATACATAGTTTATTATCAACCGCGCTAATTCTATGTCGTAGCATTAATTACTAATGTATAATTATAGTAGCTCACCTTGTTCAAGCTTTCTTGAGCATCCTCGCTCTGTTCATTTAAAGGCAACGTCAAATTTCTTCGACGAGTGTTGAGAAATTGTTTATAAGATCCGTTCAATATATTCAACGGTGGTGGATACTCCGATTTCGGCCGAAATGGCCTTCTACTTTTAGTTTCTTTCGCTGGAAAGTCTTTTTTGTAAATCGTTACAAAATCGCGAGTCTCGTCCTCAATTTCCATGAACATTTTTGCCTTTCTTAAAATTCGTGCATCGCGAGAAACGGACGGAGATGAGGTTGTATAAAAAGGTTGAAAAAATTCTGAAGTTAGCGATTGAAGTCAGACACTTATTGCCAGAGATATAAAAGAAAAAAAAATAGCTGTTAGCATTCTTATATATAGGAAACCTTCAAACTTCATTCGCAACATAAAGTTGCTATACCCCGAACTCTTCTAAAAGCGTGCTCTTACTTGGTGGAATATTCTCAGAAAAATTCTGTTGCTGTATATTCTATAAATACAACATTTTCTTTGATAGTAAATAACGTTGCGTGGGAAGTACGGAGGGAGGGTGTGATACCAGGCACGGAAAGTAAAAGAAAGGAGCCTCCCATTCGGTGTCTAATGATTCTCCGATTTCTCGTGGCTCATTATCGAGATGATATAACAGAGGATGAGGTATAGCACCCTTGTGTACTATAAACGCCAATTAGGGTACGACATCGAATTTCCCTGTTATAGGTGTGTCCTTGTTGGTGTACCTCGCCTACTCCTTCCCTTTTCGCTCTATTTTTGCTCTCGCCGCTTAAAGAGGGTTGAAGAATAGTTACTCGCGATTTAATATATGTAGCCGGGAATCTGTTCCATACGGATGCGACATTCTTCCACCCCGTGCGCGTAGACACGCAATCAGGATTTCATATGCCACTTCATCCTTTCATTTATTTCCGAGTTTAGTCAGCCCTTATCAAACGTCGACTTATCCCTACCACTTTATATCATACAACTCAGCGATTTATCCCTCTTGTCACAGTTCACCACACCGAAGACGAAGCAATTTGTACCATATCCTCCATCTTCGCTCCCCCAATATTGTCCGCTGCCGCCCACGCGGCTGCTTCGACCCCATCCCGAAAAATAAATTCGAGACTTTCCTCTTTTCTCCTTCGTCTACTCTACCTTCATATAATTCACCCTCCTCCTCGGTTTCCCAGGAAAGTTCACTTCCGCTGCAACCATCGAGCCTTAGTTAGAAATGACAGCAGCGCGAGTCAACGTTCAGCGGACGCTCCGCAAGTAGAATAGCACGCGTCAAGCGCGGCTGGCTGAGATCGGGGCAGCGTTGACTCGCATCACTTACATTTTCGCCAACCGCTGCACCAGCGCAGAAATGCACCGGTTCTCGTTGGATCGCCGAAGTAAAGCTGCGTTGGGCACTGTTAGTCGCTGGATGAGAGATCGGTTGGGAAGTTACCGTGCGCTGTTGGCGAATTAGTAGCTACGAATTCACTTAGAAGGATAGATTAAATATATGTAAATGCTCATTGCCGAGGGCTCATCGCGGATGGGTGATGGAAGCCCATCTTTCGTGGAAGATACATACTGCTTTCTGAGATATTACACCCCGAAGAACATTGAGTTCCCCTATGCTTCCCCCAATTCTCATTCAATTATATCAGATAGAAAGATACCCCCGGTGTAACTCAGAAAATAGACCTCGACCAATCAACGTTTATGTGACACTGCCTTCTCGTTTTCGCTTCTAGTATATCTTCAACCCCACTGTTCATTACCAACATGTTCATCTGTTTTAGGCAACGGATTTGGCTACCCACGAGCAGCATCATAAGTTGTCGAAGCATCTGTCATACGTAGTTCGTTAATATCGCGTCTGGAACTCGATATCGGGGAATTCGGATCGGTTCGTCCGGTAGCTTTCACCAGCGCGTCCATTACAGACTCGCCCATTTGAAAGCGTACTCCCACAATAAAGTAAATTGCATGCTTTCTTAGAACAATGATGGAGCATATTGTGTAAGTAATGCGTCAGAATAGCTCTCCGTTTCGTCCTTGTACAACGAAATCATTAGGTCTAGACAATTGCTCGTTCGCTATTCGCTGGACGAAGAAGGATAAGCTTATTGTTAGAGTTAGTTCCAAACCGAGCACTCGGTAACTACTTGGAATCGTGAATTTGAGAACGTTGGTACACTGGATACCTTTCGTTTTAGTTGGCTTTTAATTTGTATAGTTTAAGAGTTTGTTAGATAATTTATTGGGAAGAGAGAGGTTCTGGAAGTAGGATAATAATTGACGTTACGTTTTCTTCTTTGCGAGTGCTCCTGATAAAGTTATTTCTCGTAGAATGATGCAGTTAGGGGATTTTAAATTAATTACCCACTGTAGCGCCCCTTAAAGAGTGTATGAGTTTATATTGTACATTCTGTTATGAATCTCGATAAACTTCTATCGACGCCTAACGTATATTAAAAGTTTAATTTGACGTTGATCGAGTCGGCAGCGTGGGACAAAGTAACTCGTAATTGACTTTCCAACTAACTTCTTTGGAGCAATTAATAAATAACGGTGACTCTTTGTATATTAGTGCTTTCACTTTCCTCTTGGATTTTCTTGTAGGATTATGAGGGCGAATTAATTCTAAGCTCAAGGTTCCAACGGGATCATGAAATCAAATAAAAAACACGTCTCTATTATATTTACTGCAAGAAATGAGGAAGCGAGGGCAGCGAGCAATTTAATTTCAGTAACTTTTTTCTTTCGAAAGTAAAAATATCTCCGAGGATCGCGTTTCCTTGAAAAATACATTTTTATTACATCGTCTTCTTCGGGCTTATATAACGTGCGAGTCTGAATCGTTTATTCCTTAATTATTTAGGGTCTAGATAAATATACTTGGAACTAGAAGATACGAAGATATTTTGATGTAATCGATAACTTGTTAAAAATTTCCTCACAGTGCGAGTAGACATCAGGAGCGTAGCCATCCAACAGGCAACAAATAGTGAAATAAATTTTGTTATTACATCGAACCTACCCACGTATAATTAGATAAACAAAGGAATCGGCACCTACACAATGTGGAATTATGTAAGAATTAAATTTATTTTTATTTTGTAATAATTTAATTTTAGACGAATGACTAATTTATTATTTTTTTCCTGTACCACCGGGGGTGGGGGGCAAGCGCCCACCCCTGGCCCACCTTGGCTATCCCCATATGACTAATTAGGAATACATTAATCTATCTTCGAATAGAAGTTCTGAAAACGAAGCTTTCAAAAATTTCCCGATAACGAGCAAGGGTAACACAAAAGTAATTTTTTCTCGTGCGAATGGATAAACGCGTGGGAAAAGCGCAGGAGGTGTACAAATCACCATCCCTGATCCTTGTTACCGTTCCATTGTTCGCTCTAAACCAAAAGAAGGGATGAAAAAGACTAATGTTTCCCAGCGTGCTGCTGGTTTATTAAAAAAGCTGATAGCAACGGGTTGAGCATCCAGCTTGTGTGACGGATCACGAAAGCTAATGAAAGGAAGTAAGAATAATACGACAGCGGGTCGAAGCACGTGGAGAATATCAGTTACCCGCGTGTGTATACGCATTGCATAAATAAACTTCCGGCTTAATTGCAAATAAACGGGCAAGTGTACACAGTGGGAGTGCAAGCAATGCTATTCATGCGAGACAATGCGTTCCGCGATAGTTACGGTGGGACGCAATTAATTCGACCCCTTTGAGATAGGATGGCGTAAATATAACGCGCGACTCAAGATTTACAATTAGATCGTAAATTCGGGTCACAGATCAGGTTGACATTTTTCATACAATTACTGTGCACAAGAATTTCGTAATTAAGTAATTATGTTGCAGTAGCATCGTACCGAACAATAATTCGAATTATTTAAACTTCCACCCACCTAGTAGCTAATTACATTTTCCAGACTCACACGTAGATACACTTCTTCAATTTTTAATGAGCATCAACTATTTAATTCGACTTCACTTTTCATACGAAATAATATGCAGTACGTGGGAGAGACCGGGGTAAAGGGAGCCTAGAAAAGTTTAAAGTAGAATCCAATTTTGCCCTTTCAACAAAAATTCGTAGAAATAAATTTGTCATATACTTTAAACATTACTAAAATAAATTGGTTAGAATTTCGACCGTATATATGAAACCACTTTAATTTTGAATTATTAAACATTATTGTTGACAAATAACGAGTAGCGATACTTAAAAAGAATTTAGAGTAGGTATATTAGAATTCAACTTGAAAGAAAGATGCAAGTAACCGCCAACACTTGGAACGCAATTTTCTCGCAAAATATTGGACATCCTGTCCAGCGCGCTCGACACATAATTATGCACGGTGTGCGCTAATGCTATTCAGAATTCGCAGGAAATCAGTGACCTCGTTGATTTTTATCACCGCGAGCTTCGCAGGAACGTAGATCGCATTACGGGCCACCTACTCACGATAGGCACAGCGAGGGTACCAGTTGCTTCGCAACCAGTTGCTCGTACCAAGGGTGGCGGCCACCCTCGGCCACCCTTGCCGTTTGGCTGGCGTGCGGTGTCGTCGCATCGTTTTAGAAAGAATACCTACCCTGCGCGGCGTCGCTCTCGCCCTACTCCGCCCAGGGTCCAGATGGCCCCGTAAACCACAAGAGCTGGTGTCCAGACACCGCGAACGACCATGGAACCTGAAGTCTTATCCGGAGTCTCATCCTCGGCAACGAGATCCTCGTGGGGGCGAGTCGCCACGCCCCCCACAACTCTATATAAGCTACCGGGCCGACGTGGAGACCTCACTTGCACCCCGGCCACGGTCAGGAAAGGGTACGCAACATCCACGAGGACGGTCCAGCTTGTTCGCCGCTTGGAAATACAGACAAGGAATCCGTTGTTGGCCCCGAGGAACAACTTCGCGTAGCCATGAAGACCTGTTTGTTGTGGTCGCTCTGCTTGCTGGTCCTCCTCGTCGACAGGACCCTCGGTAGCCCCTACTTCGACGACGGTGAGTTGCTCCATTCCGTTACCATGGATTTCAATGTGCTCGGTGGATCGGTGAAGGGGTCAGCGTGCTTGTTTGGGAAGGCTGCTCAGAAATTAGAGCCCCGAGGTTGAGCCGGTGTAGCGAATCGGTGTTTACGAGGGTTGATTGCGTCGCGCGTTGGACCATTCGGTTGAGCCTCTGTGGAAATTGGGGTTGATGTGTGTATCGAAATATGTATGGAAGGGAAAGTGGGGTTTAACCGGGCATGGTTGTTTTTGTAAGACAAGGGCTGCGATGCGCAGCAAACGTATGGTGTTATGTTCGCGGTGGACCTCGCGACGGTATGAGATCAATCGTGGAGCAAAGATCGCCGTAGTTTTTCATCCAGAGAAGTTTCAAAATTTAAAGTTGAAATGTTCCAGTGTTGTGTTGCGACGAGACATTTATTTCTGATTTTTCTATTCCAGATAAATTCAAAAATATTTATGCACAAGTTAATATTTGTTCAGACAACTTTCTTTATTACTTTTGAAATAATAGAAATAACGGTTTTATAATTATATTATATTTTAGCGGCTTTTTTAACAGATAACCGATATTACCCACACCTGTAGGATAAAACCGGGTACTTGCATATTTCCGAGAAATCTTGTTTTACTGCGAGCCAAATAGTTTTTTCAAAGGAGGATTCTGATTTTCTGATTCTGCAAGGTTCAATAAAGATTTCTAACAGTGTTCAAAGTTTATTTTGCCACCTGACTTTTCGCTAGCAGGAAAAATACATTAGACACGCGGTTTTGCCCCACTTTCCCCTACTTGGTGATGTGTGGTGTTAGCAGCTTGAATTTACATCTCGTTGAAGAAGAGAATTTCGACGCCAAGATCGTCTTTCGGTTGTGGAATAAAGTCTGAGTATTTGAGTGGCATGGTTACTTCAAATATTATTGTTGATACTGCTTTATTGTGTCTGTGATTTTATGTGAATCGCTTAATTCAGTCTTCGTCGGAGAGTAGAGAGTATATTGGAAACTTTGTGAAAAGTGGAAAAGAAATGGGAATGCCGTTAAAACTATTCCAAAATAGAACGTCCCACTGGCATTTAACGGGACGATGAGCGTAATTAAGGTACGCATATGGAATCAAATTGGAGCCGAGAACAATGTCATTTATTTCTAGAGCTGCGTTCGATTTTCCATTCTTATTTCATGCTTCGTGTATCGTGACCGAGTAAACGCCTTTAATCGTCTCTATTTCGGAATTAGCGTGTTTTAATCTTATTGTCCTTAACGATTATTTGCCCAGAGAAGTTCGGAATGGTTTTCGTTGCGCGCCACGATGCTGATGGTTAAGCACACATTAGAGAACACTAAATACTAAATGGCTCCATGCAGTTTTATTTTGAATATATCTGCTTCGTTATCCAACTTATTGTTAGTATTTCAACATATAAAGGGGAACTGCATAGAATATATTCATTAATTCAACAAAAATTCTGCATTCCTTAGAATATTTTAAACAATTCACAATAATTGCATTTATAGCTTCGCCATATTTCGCCTTCGATTGAACGCAAGATGCATTACATGCTTTGCGTTTTATTTTGTAACCATCCAGCGTTCGTCATCCGAGTTTTGACAAAAAAGATTCTTTGAAATCTTCAGCAGATTGTTTGACGAAATCGTTCGGTTTGCCCGGTTAGCATTCCGCTCGTTTCACGCGTTGCAGGAATCGCGTGTCGGGCTGCGGATTGCGGCTAGTAGTACGAACCCGCGGGTGGTCAGACGTTTGGCAATCGAGTCCGTTCTGTCGGCTGGTCTGCCAAAATAGCAGCGGTCCCTGTCACTTGCAGTAGCGTTCCTTGGGACGATATGCTGACAGGATAGGTCGAGTCACTTTTCCATTTTATTATACCGAGTAAGTACGTCGATCAGCATTTTTATGTGCACCGACCTCGACGAAAGGCGAAATTTGTCGAAGGAAAGTTCTTATCCGAGCAGAATTATCTCTTCGAACATTTCAGGTTTAAAGAATTCGAGAACCTTTGTGGATTGATCAATTAAAGATTTAAGAATTTAGAAATTAGTAAAACTTGAGAAGGTCGCGCTCTATTTATAACAGATTGATATCAGATTATTTACGATTATTTTTTTCAAGCAATTCCTATTTCATCTTACGTTGTTAATCATAGCAGCCGATCGATTCGAGCGAATTAACAGTCGATGGACCGCGAGTTACGCAATGATCGAGAATAGCGAAGAAAATGAAGCCGGCGTTGAAGTGGCAATCAACCTTGGCGGTTGATTCAATCGAACGTGTCTTTCACCCCATTTTATGGCTTCTCCCAGACGTATCGAGGGTTCATAACGGAAAGACTTGGAATACAAAACGTAATATCGAGTATCTCAGTTAAAAGAATCTAGCAACATACAGGTTTTAAAAATACTCAGATACGTTATTTCAAAATATAGCAAGGAAGAACGAGGTACAAATTTCAAACAATGATTGTAGGCAATAGTACATATATTAATAAAATCTGAATAATAATATACAGCTTAAATAGAACTCCATTAGATCCGGATGGAATTTATGCGTCGACACGTTCCTCCACACAGATTCGAACCTGGAAACGTTGAGGAACCTTTGTTACGTGTACGACAGTAGTGCCTTCCTCATTGTTCCATCGTGCACGGTTATCATCTTCCAAGTTCCTCAACGAAACGAGAAATTCCAAGTACCTAAACTTCCAGAGAAAGTTGTTTCCCTCTTGACGATGGAACCTTTCGCGATAGCTTTTGTGCGCCCCTCGAAGATGGTAATTATAAGAATCGATGTTCGTAAAGCCGTGAAAGTCTTTCCGTAACGAACCAAAGAAATTCTCCTCCTTCTATCTCAGATATTCGTCATCCGTCACGTAAATGGAATCAGTTTCTTCTCACGAGACTTTAATGCAAATTCTTCGTCGCTTTCTCCCGGTACCTTGCGATTAAATCCTGTAACGTTGATCTTGGTCGGTGTCTGAAAATGGCACAGCAAAGAACGGGAATTGGAATTGCAACGGTATGAACGATTGGTCGAGGAACTACCTAGCGACCGGGCCACGCGCGCGATTAAACGGCACCTCGCTTTCAGATCGGATTAGTATTCAAGTAGTGTCAGGGAGCCTTTTAAAACGGTGACGAGGGAAAATTTCATAATCTCGTGGTTAAGATGAGCGGCGAGAATATTGAAACATTGGCAGCATCCCCGAGGTAGACCGCTGGTAAGGCGGAAGAGCTGGGTAGTGGGTACGTTGGATTACCTTAATCCCGGGGGTCGCTGATGGGAATACCGACTACCCAGAAAATGGAAGAGGGAAGGTAACGAATCGTCATGGCGCGTACTGTGCAGAATCCACCCTATGAATCCTATCAGGGTTACCTTCCAAAGGTTAATGAATTCCTTTCTGCATCGTCCTTTTCATGTAACCCCCACTTCAATCACAATTTGCACACGATTTCGCCAGATTGATTTCTACCTGCAATCTTTTGCGCGAGAAATTCCTCGGGGTGTTCGTGGAAAATGGAAGCATTATTTCAGACAGCTGAGTTGGAGGCAGTCGTGTTTCAACGTAAGATACTCGAGGTCTAGAGAGCATATGATTTAAATATTCTACCAAGTAGTGCAAACTGTGGCATGTAAATTAGATTATTCTGGTTGTTGATTAATCGTTCAGGAACGAGGTGAGAAATATTCAAACCGCCTTACGGTATTTACGGGTCTTGAAAATACATTCAAATTTTGAAGTTTAGAGGAAATGGCGCGAGATTAATTTCTCCCATTTACTTGTCTGATAAATGTACCCCTTTCAGCGTTAATATTCATTGGAAACCGAAAGTTTTGAAATGGTAATTCACGGCGGGGTTTGGCGGAAGCTGACAGTATTTACCCGCCGACGGGGGTAGGGGGTGGAAAGTGGATTTCAAACTCCCCCTTGTCAAGGTTACGTGGGAAGTTTAATATTTTCTCTTCTAAGAGTGCCGGTTTTGCGTAATACGCTTTTAAAAACAATCTCCATAAGGCAAGCTCGTCAAAAGGAACTACCTCGTTAAGAATAATCAGCTTTCCTCCTTGCACGTGTTTGCAATTAAAATAAAAAGTGGAGTTCGCGAGTTCGAATGGCGTTTAACTTTTCACGAAGCTTGCGAAATTTATTGCAATTTATTAGCAGGCCAACTATTTACTCCGTCTTATATCATTAATGGTTTATCATCATCTTTTATTTAACACCTTTTAATTGTTTTCTTGAACCGTGGACGAAACCTTTGCCCGTATAAATTCAAGTCACGCGCGATCCGTTCTGCCCTCTCTTAAACTACGCCGCAATAATTCCTCGCTGACGAAACAGGAGAAGCTGTATTAAACGTTAGATCGAAGCGTAGTAGCAGCCTTGAAATGCGAATTAAATATATGCTCTAAAAGGGTTCTTCTATTTTAGTTTCTGTTCCCTTTCGCAACGCATGCTGCCCTTCCACGCCTCTGATAATGGGCCATTAGTTGCCCTGCTCGATCGACTGCTATACGATACGTTTCGTTCAGAGGAAGAATCGATCCTGTAAATGATACTTTCAAGCAGCCTTGGATACTTAGGTTCCTTCTCAGTGGCACTTGTAACAAATACATGAAAGCTTCTCATCGTGTAAAGCAATTCCAAGCTGTCGTCATATAATTACCCACAAATATCGCGTTGGAAAAAAACATTGTTGTACTGACAATGCTACTTTCCATTTGTTGCAGAGGAAGACGCGCTGCAGGTTACAGACTCCGACTATACAGACAATGCACTGGATAACCTAATGCGAGCAGCCCAACAAAAGTGAGTATTTATTAGCTTGTTAAGTGATTCAATCCCCTCGCTCTCTCCTCCCCCGTTATTTTACTTTCCTCTGCTCTCGACTCTGCAATCCGCGTGTTTCTCAGAAAAAGTCAGCTTAGACAGGGGCGAATTTGTGTATAGGCTAAGTAGGCTGCAGTCTAGGGCGAAAAATTTTGGGGAACGTCTTATTTTGAGGGAAATAAATTGGGGAAGGTTTAAACACAGAGGCTTGAGGCAACTTTAAAAACAATTCACTTCTTTTTCATACAACGAATTAGGAATAACCTATATGTGAGTTGGCACATTTAATTAATTTTAAAATTCTCTCGACTGTTCTAAATTAAAATATTTGATAATATTTCCCAGGAAGGGTGGCAGACACATGTCAGCCTGGGGGCTCCAAATCTCCAAATCCGCCCCTGAGCTTAGGAATGTTATTAGCCTAGAGCTTTGAAAGTTTAGTCACTGCGGTGTCGCTGTTATCTGTCACGCAAGAAGAAATGTATATGTACGTACGCTTCCGTCCCAATCCTCCAGCTGGGTGTCTCGATGTCTCTATGCCTCTGCAAGGCATTGTTCTGATTCCCCTAATCTCGAGTAGACGTACCTCGTTGATCTACCTGTTTAGGCGAGCCTGCATAAGACGGGGTGGGAACTGTGACCACCGGCCGAAAGACTGCTGTTACAGCTCCAGCTGCAGGTGCAATCTGTGGGGCTCCAATTGCCGGTGCCAACGGATGGGTGTCTTCCAGAAATGGGGCTAAGCGTCTTCCACCGAGCGACAATTTTCTGATGCACCATGATTCCTATAATTTTCACGCGTTTCTTTTTGAAACTTCCCTTCGTCCTTTGACATTTTTCACTGTCTTTTTTGTTGGACTTTCCTCGGATGGTCGTTGAGTTTACCTCTGTTTTTCAATTAAACACCGGCCTCTGTACCACGTTGGGAGTGGACGCAGACTCGACTTGTAGCATGCTGGACTTTTTAAATAACATGGTAGTTGCCACTGAAACACAGAGGGTGGACTTTTGCAGGAATAATTTTGGAGGCTGCTCGACGATGCTGCGGTATTTTTGCCCGCATATCCTGCATTGTGGTTCGAATTATTTTTTCTGTTTCTTTTTTTTTTTATTTTTTTTACAATGCACCTCTCGTTCTACCTCCCTCGTGTATAATACTCGAGTAACAAATTTCACCTCGTGAACTCGTTCCCTGTTTCCCACTCTTGCCTCTCCGAAGTACCTACTGCGCTGCGCAGTACGATTTTTGTTGGTCCTATTTACCTTTTCCATTTCTTTTTTGTTCCATCGTGGTATTCTCCTTGTCCTGGATTATGCTACGTACGATTATTTCCTCGGTCTCTCTTGACACCTGTTAATCGATGTATGTACTTCGAGGCCTTGCGCAATCTGTTGTGAATAAATAAACCCCATTGAAACGAAGAGGAATGGGATAGAAGCTGATACTCCGTTTATCGCCTTCTTCGATGTCCACTGTAATTCTCTAAGGAATAAGGAGTCTATGAAACGCATGAGAAGGGAAAGGCTCTGCGTTTGGTAAACTTTGGTTATGCTCGTGTAACGATAATGCGAATTATTTTAAACTTCTCGAACTTGATTGAAACAATCAAGCTAGTTGGGACGTTCTAATAGTTTGAGACAGTGCAAGTTGAATCGGAGAAAGAGTATTCGTCACGTGACAGACTTTGGTTGCAGCTTCATTTTATTATCTCGCGTTTACTAATTAATTTTACTGCCCCAGGGATAAAGATTGTATAAAATCATTAAGGGAAGAAATGGCGAAGAGAATTATAGATAATGTGTGTCTATCACGCTGGATTCTCTGGTGTTTTACATAGTCATCTTCGATCGAGCTCGACGAAATTGGCGATTCGATGTGTTGTGAAAAACCATTGGAAAATTTCTAGGTATACTGTCCTCTGATTGGTGTTCCTTCTAGCCACTTTTTCCAATCAGACTTCAGTGTCCCTGTTTTAATCTGCTATCGAAGATGGCCACGCCTAATTCGTAGAATAATACACTGGAAATTGTGACGTTGATTTCGGAATGGGTGTCGCGATTTCAACCGAACACAGGGAAATCTCTCGTGTTAAATTTTAAACGTACCTACGTCTATGCATACTAATTATGAATTTAAAAGAACAAAAATACAATAATGGATGTTATCGTATCGTATCGAAAGGTGGATGTACATGTACCATTATATTATGGAAATATAATATATATTATATATCTACTAGCAACTGATTTAATCGCCTAAATCCCCGTCCGCGTCACGATACCATTTCTCCATGCGTGTTAAAAAAAATAGCTGTGGAAAAAGTGTCTTATTTTGTTAAAGTTCGCCAAATACTTAAATTTTAATATCAAGCTCGGAAAATTTACAGAAATATTAACCTTGAAAAGGAAAATTACCTGGGGTGCGATACACCCCGCGCGACCGCGAAGGATTAAAATACACCAAACCACAAGAAAACATTCATTTAATTCGCCAACGTCACGGCCAGCACCAAAGTGCACCAGTGCTCGTTACACCGCCTAAATCAAGCCACATCGAGCACACTTAATTCCTCCACAACTCGCCATCTGTTAGCAAATTGGTAACTCAGAGTTCACCTACAAATTGTAACCTCGCCTGCGACAGGTCGATATTAATCGTCGTCAACGATAGACAAAGGAGCATACAAATCCACCACCGTCGAGATCCAATCTCCACCCACATTTGTACCATTCAGCAGCCCCCGAGCGTTTCAGTAAGCTCCTAATCGACGGCGCGTCCGTTGACCAAGAATCGTGACCAAGTGTCGAAGGATGCAGGGAAATGAGGCAATTCGTAGGGCACGAGCGTCCGCGACGAGATGTCCGCGAGCGTGTACGAGTCACGAGCTGAAACTCGGCCAGAGCACGGAGGAGGACGTGTTGTCTTGCATCTGCCGCGACCTCCCAGTACGGCACGACTGGGTCGAGTAACTGGATCGTGACGTACGTTCGGCTTCTATCGCGATACGTGGTTGGTCGGAGCCCAGGATATTCGCAGGATCTCGGACACGAGGAAAGCGTCCCGATCGAACGGAGACGTATCTCGCATCGGGCAGATCCCCGATCTCCCGCGGCAGGGGAAGGTTAAACGAGTTAACCTCGGGCGGAGGGACCCACGTCGACCTATGCTCCCCCAAGTCGGCTTGAACGTCGTAAATAATCTCTTCGTGGTAATGAAACGTGCGGCCACGGCCGGGATACCAGATTATTCGCGAGCCCGGCGAGGATCCTTGCGATGGCAGTTTCCTCGAGGGGTATTCGAGCAGGTGGGATACTCGGAACATTTCCCGCGAGGAAACCCTCGGGATGTTTTGGAAACTAACGGGCTCTACGCTGGTGTACTTTGGAGGTGGGAGTTCTGTGGGCCTCTGATATGTGGGATGTTTTCAAAAGGGTTTGGGAAACCGAGGGTTCGGAAGGTTGTAGCTTTGAGGTACCTAATTAGAGTTTTTTAAAGTGTGAAGTTGGTGAAGTTCTGTGTGAATCGAGATTGTTAGTAATTGAGATATAATTATTTAAAGGAGGGCATGTAGTTTTGGAAAGGAGTAGTTGTATTTTAGATGTTGATTTAGGTGTGTAAAGAACACTTGCGAGTAGAAGGGGCACCTGAGTAATCGTGTCACCAACGACGTAACGCTGTTGATGGATTCTTTTGGCGGGACATGCCACACTTTTCATGCCGCACGTTTCAACGTTTGATTGGGCTTAGGTCAATTGGTTTTCCAGGTCGTGTCGCCTCTCGCAATTGCGCCGGCTAGCGTAATCTAGTTAAAGGAAATGAGGTGTTCTCGTCACGGTGACGAAATCCCGACGACCACTTCATTTCTATCTCTCTTGTATCGTTTAATTCCTGTTTCTTCTCGGGTGTTTCATCGGCATCGATATTATCGAGAGCCTAGCAGGGTCGGAGGGCTGCGAGGTGCACATTCGTTGGCCGGATTGAATGAATCACTTAGATCTCCATGTGTCGTTTATTCGAGTAATGACATCACCGAGCGCGTGGCGTATTCGCGTTTCATGGGCATACCAAAATAACGAATTTAAATAGACCGTGTCTTGTCACAGGATTCGCGCCTGCTTGTGAAATTAATCACGCGCCATTTAACAGAATTTTTCCAACTTCTTGGAAGAAGAGAATCCTACCGAAGGTTCTTAGTACTAAAGTGTCAGTTTCAACCTATCAATTTTCAACTAATTTCTCAGCCACCTTATTTTCACTCCTCGACGAGCTGTTGCAATAAAAGCGGATCATGAAACACCACGCTCGTTGTCACGAATCGTTCATTCTCTTCTGTACGATTATAAATCACGAGTTCCCCAGTGAAAGGAGAGGGAATGAAAATTCGAAATCGCTATGAGAGTTCGACGACACCAGCCACAGAACGAGCCACAATCCGTGGATCACGTTTTGCACGAGCTTGGAGTTCAACGAACCTCGCTCCGATCTCCCACGGCGCCACCACGTTTTTCGGTGTCCATTCTGAAGGTAGTGAAAGGTCAGAGGGTTCGCTGGACAAGATAAGCCTGGCCAAGGCAGGACGATCTGACTTGTCGTTTGTTTAACCAATTACCTTTACTCCCAGGCAAGCCTACCTTCAACCTATTCGAAGACTCAAGTATCTTTAATTCCGGTGAAATAATTAGTTACTTCAAAGAATACCTTTCTCGCTATCCACCCAGCAGGAAGGTCATTTCAACGTTATTAACCGGATACGATCACGCTTTGTCGCAAACGCTTTAATTAGATTCCTCCGTTCCTCTCGACATTTCCTCTTCTCTTTTCACTCCAACCACCATCGATATCGCTAACACTTTCTCGCGATTCCTAAGCAATTCGACGGGCAAATATATCTTTAGAAGAACCGAAGCGTGGTAACAGATGTCTCAGTTGCATAACAGTCAGCGTTCCGCGAGTTCCCGTTAAGTATCGCGAGCATTCCCCGAGCACCTTTAATATCCGCGTTACAGGCTCCGCTCGTGCGCCCAGGCCCGTGGGATTTATCTTGCACGAATCCGCTCGACCTTTGTCTGTGGATCGATCGATCGATCGATCCGCAGCGAACACGTGCTGCGAGGGCATGCGCCACGAGTTAACGGTGGTTCGCTTTCATGCGTTTAAATCGCTGTTTCAACGAGCCGATACCCTAAAGACACTTTCGTGGAGCTGTCGCACTTTCCACGTTCCTTCGATCTTACCGATCCTCCGCGCGCCACCCCCGGTGCCCAGGCGTTTCTCCTCGCGCCAGCGCGCCGTTGCGTAAGATTACTATGCGAGAGTGCAGCGAGTAACCTTGAAGAGCCTCGGGCGAGCTGCCTACGCCTTGACGTCGCCGCCGTTCTCCGTCTACGCTCTTGTAGGTATAACAAAGCCTCGCGCACAGCATACTTGCTCCGTTTCTGACGGCATAAGGGGGCACGGAGCGCGCACGTGGTTTTAGAAGCGAATCAGATATCAAATCAGATCGTAGATGTGTCGGGGCAGTAGATGGAACGTAGATGGAATTAAATAAGAAAGAAGCGAAGGTGGTTCGAGCTAGAATTAAATTGGATCGCTAATTCGCTGATCGTACTCCTCCACTTGACAATTATCTTATACTCTTTGCGCTCCAGCGTTTAGACGCGAGAGGAACGACCCGCGGATTCTATCTTCGCGGATCGTGTAAGCGATTGATGGAATACCGCGGTTTTGTTTAACCTTTCGGTACCGGCGCCTTATTTACAAACTTTTATTTAGCTTCACTTGGGAGTTTGTTCGTTAGTTTGCGAGGATGAAATCTTGTAAGATAATTTTCACCCACTTCCACGTGTCCGATCGACTTGAAATTTTGCACACATACATAGTTCCGATGATAATATGATATTTTCCTGTCTCTTTCATGTAAAGCTTGTTTTTAACATTCTTTATTGGTTTATTTATAACATGTTTACCCGCGTCTTGCACTTTTCACATTACGATTTTATAATGTTCTTCTTTTTAATTTTTACCTGTTACTTTGTTTTACTTCGTATAAGAATACGACTGTTCTTTAAAAATAATTCAATATTAAAAATTAAAAAGCGATGTAATTGTCTTTGAGAAAGAAAAGAGACGGAACGGACTAAACTACTACTATTATAAATAAGTGTTATTTTAATCACACCTTTCACACAATAGTTCCACTTTGGAATGTGTTTGCAGTTCCTACGAAATCACAACTTTTTTTCTTCAACACCTGGGCATCCAAACTGAAGAGCTGGTGTGAAAGAGAGGGCGGGAGAATTGTTCGTAGAGCGCAGAAGGCATAGCCGGAGGATTAGAAAAAGGTTCGAAACCGATCGGTCGCTCTCGGGCAGAACAATAAATAATAATTCACAACCGTAGTACTTTTTACCGCGGATCGGAAGGTCAAGCTTGCCACACGACCGTCAGTTTATCGGTGGAAAGTATCGTTAACCAGGAAACTATAATTTTAGTAGAACACGGTGCCGCCTTCCACGGCTCGAATGAATGAACGTTATTATTAGTTATCCGGCGAATACGTCAAGGATAGCCCGTGGGTGGTAGCCCAGGCTACGCGGTTGCTTATAGGAAAATATTAATTAGTTTATCCAGAACGCATCGAGCATCCCAGGCGACTCTGTTGCGCGATCAACCGTCCGCCCTATCTTTAGATAAGCCCCGAGTTTTACATCGCAGTTAATTAATTTTAGGCGGCTACGAGAATGCTAATTAAAGGATTCGATGCGGCGACGTAACGCGAAATACCGCTAGCGCCTATTAGCCAACGGTATCCAATTAACTAGGGTTTCGATGAATTTTCCGTCCTCCGTGCCGGATCATGCTTGGGAAGAGTTGGCGTCTCGTAGCAGCGCGATTTCGTACGGTTTTATTTTCTCCTAATGGGAATCGCGCGAGTAACAGGTTCCTATTAGATACATGTTAATTAATGCATCGGTAAGAACGCGCACCTCGCTGGGCAGAAGCGGACCGTTTTGCGGGCACGTTATATGATAATTTTAATTACGGCTGAAGTCGAACGGAAATTCCTCGGGGCTCGTACAGGGGCAGAAGGAGGATCGAGATTATGCCCGACGGCATTAAGTCAGAAGTGTGTAAAGAGGCGCGGGGACTAATGGGCCTGATATTAATAACGACGCCAGCGCGTATTTCGCTACCGTTAACGTCTTAAAGCGCTGGCATTGCGTACGCGCGTTTCCTTTTTATTGTGTGCTAAGTGCTACGGGATATCGCCGCACTTCCGTGATTATGCAGGCCTGCGTCACTTCATTTTTCCATTCGCCAACGTCTGCGCAACGATCATCGCCGGATCTCAAGTAGGTATCTATCTTGGAAGATTCATCTAAGCATGTCGCTATTTCCTTGCCAGTTTATCGCTGGCTCAACTACACGCGCGGTGGAGGAGACTCCAGAGGAATCTGATAACTTTACGGGTAAACTCGGCTCGCGATAAAGACATTTGTAATATCTGCTCAGCTTCGTAGACAGGTACATGCGATCGTTCTCGGCCTTCGATTTATTCGCATCGGAAATTAGGATGACCGTGGTAATGTTTATATTCTGGGCCACTCAGGCTCTGTGAGTTAATTTTTCGAGGGGAATTTGTATTCAACACTGGGATGGTCCACTTCGATATTTACTGCGAAGATGAAACTGCTATGCCGGAAATCCTTCCACCATCCGGTCGTGACGTGAAAATAAAAAAATTATTTTCAGGATACATATTCTGTGTACTGAATTTATTACAGATACTCTATCTGTAGTTTGCGGAAGATTAGGTGATGTAATAGGTTTCGATAACTATTTGCTTTCACATGATTGATCGGAATGCAAGGAATGTGCTTTGTCTCGGGCGACCCAGCTGTTCCAATACTGATCACAGCTAACGCGGAATGACAATGTTGCCGAAACGTCAGATAAAATTTAGAGGCCAGTTAAAACTCCATTAACTATAAATTCAGTTGGAGAAGTATAAATTCTTTGAAAAGGGAATTTTGAAATCGTGTGTAGGACTGCGAGAAATTTATCTGGGAAACTTCAAACCTGGAAAGAATTTGGCCACGTCGTTGATAGATACCGTAAACGGGCAATGGGTAAACTGATTTACTATGGACGACAGGTTTAGTGGCCTGTAAAGCACTCGGCGCATTACTTGCAAGACTTGGCTTTTTCCTAGTTTCTTTTTCTCCGCGCTCGTCTTTCTTTCGTCCGTGAAAGACACTATAAATTCCCGATGTCGAGTCTTTATTGACGTCACGAAATGTTCTGCGTCACCTGCAGCCATCGCAATGCAAATGCTGCGGTACCAAATTGCCAAGGTCTGCAGCACTCGCTCAATTTTAAGTCCACTGTTACAAGCACAGGCTGCAATTATGAGAATTGCAGTTATATCAAGCGAAATGGAACAAAGGACGCTTCCTATGCCAATAAAAACCTCAATAGACACCCAATAAGTAGACAAAGCGTCTTTAACAAAAAGACGAATCATTTCATTTCCTTAATTTAATACTAGAAACATAGCATCACTCTGAAATTTACGTTGTACGCAGAATTTTAACACCAGAACGATCGATAAGATGCTTCATATTCAATTTATTTTGGCCAAGCCAGCTAGTTGTTGTGGCTCACGGCCATAATCGTACACTCTTTACAATCGCATAACATTTTTAAAATTGGTCCAAACGACTTGAGTTGTTTTTAGAAGCAAGAAGGATTAGTTTGCTAAGTGACACGTTTCGGTGTTTTGAAAAAAAATGCAATTGGTCGGAATAGAAAAAAATAGTAATGGTCGTTTTTTCAACTTTTCTTTTTGAGCCTGTAATGAAAATTCAAAAAACCCGTTTGTAGATTTAAGTAAGTTGTATGCACGCTGAAAATTTCATCAAAATCGGTTAACGTTGCTCTGAGCTACAAACGCTTAAAGATCGTAGAATACGATCAAAAATCGCGAAATTCGCGAAATCAGCGACTTAGCAAACTAATTCTTCTAATGTCTAAAAAAAAACTCAAATCGTTTGGGCCAATTTTAAAAATGTTATGGGATTTTAAATTAAAGAGTATACGATTATGGCTGCGAGCCACAGTACACATTTTTACAATGAATATTTTTCCCTGCAAATTATATATACTTTCTTATTAAAGCAGCAATGAGGCATACTTTTTATGAAGCTATAATACTTACTCTATACCTGAAATTATAAAGTTATCTGAGGTGCGAAAACGTTACTCATCAAACCAACACCGAACAAACCATATCAGCGTTACGCCTCGTGTTTTATCGAGTCGCGGAGCATCGATCGTTAACTAATTTACCCGTGGCTGCCAATTAAACGCTGAAATTGCCCGTGTAGAAGAAAAAGCGCACGTTTCGAGATCCTCCGCTTGCAAGAATGCAATAATCGTAACGGCGATTGTAGGTACATGCGAGAGCATACGAGAGCGATGCAAATCCGCGATATAGTGGGAGGAATGAGGAGAGAGCGAGAGGGCGAAAGAGAACGTTTGGCGAAGATAGGTGCGAGTGAGACGGTTGTGGGGGGGGAGAAGGTGGATTGGAGGGGAGCGCCGAGTGAGGTTGGCGGTGCCGCCGCGGCTCAGTATGCCGCGCAGCGCGCAGGCTCGCGTACGCGTTATTGTTTCTCTCTGTTCTCGTCTCCGTTTCTCTCCTCTCTCCACGTACCACCCCTCTCGCTCTCCTCTCCGCCGTGTCCCCTACGTACGCAGCGCGGCTGGAATACGCAAGTACAAACATCTCGCTGTTTACGCGGCGTTACGCGTGTGCCGTCGTTCCTCGAATAAAGTTACGCGCTCCTTTATTCTCCCCCCACGGCTGCAACGGAAAGTCAGCGAAGCCGAGCGGCGACCAGGGAATTGCAGAGTTTCGTCGCGTCCTGGATCAAGTGTACCCACGAGACCGCGTACCGAGTGCCGGTAGCCCGGAGAATTCGATCGACGCGAGAACCTGTTATATCGACGCGTGTGCGTGTGCCGCGTGACACAGTGACACGGTGCGCGGGAGCGCCCCGTAGCCGAGAGTGCGCGTCACGGGCGAAAGAGCGGGAAACACCGAAGTGGCACCGGCGGATTTTGAAATCGTAACGCGGACGCCACCGCGAAGTGCCTGCGCCAAAAAGCAGCGGTGGCCGAAGATAATGCGGAGCGGGGCTTGTAGAACGCGGGCGACCCACGGAACGGTTACGAAACGCCGCGGGAGGAGACGCTGCATGAAATGAAGCGAGCGTGTACGCGATCGATAACTATAGCACCACGGCGAATATCAAGAGGTTCGTATTTCCAGCGCGCAACGAACCTAACCTAACCTCGCCGCCCAGAGACTCGCTGGCCCCCAGTGAACACGATCGATGCTGGCCGGCGTTTCGATCGGTTCGAGGATGTCGCGAAGGTAACGCTTCTACGGGTGCGGAAGGAGCGGCGCGATCGCGCGTTGCCATGAGAATAAGGAGCCTCGAAGTAGCTCGGGAAGCAGCGATCCTTCCGCGCGCCATCTTGATCCGGCGAACAGATCCGCGATGACAGGTGGTGGACGCGATTGTTGATCGTCGACCGCGGGCGATTCGATCGGTCACGGATCGAACGGCCGAGATATTATCCTGGTGGGCGCGCGTAACCGTTCCCAGGAGCACCCGGAAGATCCGCCGTGGCCGGGCGACCAGGGGGCAGAAAATTACGGGGAGGCGGATGGAACGTCGAAGGAGAGAGGATCCGAGGGGCTTTTATTTTTAGCCAACGCCGCATCGCAAAAACCGGTTTCCAAGTCTCGGGCCGAGCCACGAGGCGAGGCGAGCATATACGCGAGAAGGGTTTCAGCTCGAAAACGGAGGAAGCGAGAGGGAGAGACACGCGATGTAAAGGCGGAGCTGTACGCCTCTCGCTCTTCCCTTCGCCCGAGAAAGAAAGGAAGGAATAGTTGACACGGAGCGTGGAATTCACCTAAGCCGATACACCTCTCCTCTCCCTCTACTTTCTCTCCCACCTCCGGCTATCGATTGCGTGCATACACGCGCCTATCGAATGCTCCGAGTGCTACGCGACAAACGGGAGTGTGCGAGATTCGATCATCGAGTGTGTCTCTCTCGACGTAGACACTGTCCTCTGTGCGATAATTATACCCGCGGCTCCGTTACGCGTAAACGTGTGACGCAGTGGTTCTGGCGATTCGAACACTTCGAACCGTGAAAGAGGGGACCCGCTTAGGACCACGGAGTGCCGTAATTGTGTTCGTGGTTTCTTGCAAGGGACAGGAGAAGCAAAGGCGTAGATCGTAAGATTGGCGATCGTTGCGTGGCGCGCGGGATCAACCAAGACAGGGGAACGGTATGAAGAATGGCAACCGATCCGAGCAACCGTCAAGATGTAAGGGCGGTCGCCACGACGACCACCGATCCTCAGCGAAGCGAAAAGCGCGCCGTCGCGGCGCGAGGCGCCGCCGGTGCTCTGGCCCTCAGTATTCTGGCCGTGGTCCTCCAATCGGCGGCGACGGCGACCCCCACCTGGGGATACTTCACCAATCCTGACGGTGAGTCACGCTTTTGAAATTCCTCTCGATCATCGATACCCGCCTCCGCGCCGGTTCATCGCAAAAAACGCGCTCGCCGCGCATGTCAACGACTCCCGAGCCTCGCGGATGTCGCCGGCTCGAGTTCACCGTTGCGATGTCGATCGATTATCGATTTTTCGCGCGCTTTAAAATAACGTTTTCGCGCCGACCTTCGTCTCAATCGCTCTGCTATTGTGCCGCGCAGCTTTTTACGTTCCGTTGTCACGGAAATTTATTTTTCAGATAATTACTTAGATTTATAAATAGCAGTTCGTAACAAGCGATATTTTCAGTGAGAATCCCCTATTTCTCAGGAATTTATTTTAGAATCAATTAATAGAGATATTGGAACAAGTTTAATTACTTCAGTAAAATAATAGAAAATAGAGATTCAGCTGTTCACGTTTCTCTGACAAATGTTTCAGTCCTTCGAACTGATCCCCAATTAAAGTCTTACGTATTTAATTAAATTCGCTCCTTCGCCTTTATTCGTTGATCAGCAAAGGCAAACACAGTAAAACATCGGAATCTCGAACTGAGCTCGTAGCTTTGCGAACTATTTATTTTCCATACTGAATTCATCACCGAAAGTACCTATGTCTATTACTTATAATGAAACACTACGCGCGTATTATAGCATCGTTTCTCAACCTATGCTCTGCAGAATTATTCAGCACCTTTTTTCTTCAACGACACACGCGCACAGCGACACAAGCGTAATTACTAACGACAGTTGCGCAAACTAATGCGGTTGTCTCTGCGGTTCCTATTGCACAATTTACGCGGAACTGACGTGCAATATGACTCTGAACGGTGACTCGATGGTGTCGCGTGAAAGGGTGGGGGTTATTCAAATAGTTTACGGCCTCAAGAATTCCATACAGGAGAAATACTTACTCGAGGGGCATTTCGCGATATTTAAATCGAAACTCTTCCCGACATGTGTTCCTCGTTATGTGTTACAAGGACACTTATAACAGCTGCGTACAGACTGTCTTTGTGTACGAATTAAAGGTGGTTACGTTAGATAGTGTAAAGCAGTGGGGTTGCTGTTAGTTAACGATTACACGTTGCTGGAAGGTTACGTAATATTTTATACTTGCCCCGTTTCCCTGGCAAGGATATATCAACTTATTCATGCTCACTTCCGCTATTCGTATCAGATTGTTGCGATCAAAAGGGGGCAGTTTGTCCTTCTCCCTGTTGGAAGACGGCTTGACCCAATTCAGAACACGATTTCCCATATATCCAGCCAATTAATTCTAGCAGGTCGTTTTTACAGCTGCTAGACGCCGCGCCTTTCGTCACCCACCTCCCTTCGACCTGTTTTCCTCTTAGATAACGATACAGCTTAACCACTAGCGACGCAGTCGCTCTTTATCCCCGCTTCGATCTTTCTCTCGAGGCACCTAACGAAATACTCCCCGTACGTGAAACAGCGGCATTAAAGTGATCGTTACTTCGCACGGTATTCTTAAGTACCAACATCTCTTCAAACACCAACACCTCTCTAATCTACCTCGAACGCGAGTTTGACGTAAGAGTTACTTAGCGATCCTCTGCTCACGCCCACGTCGAAGGCAACAAAAGTTTCTCTTAAGACTTGAGGCGGGGGTGTCACCTTGGACGCATGAAAATCATAGGTCCATTTAGCAATCTTTTTCTTGTAAGTAATTAACTCGACAGAAAATCTGATTAGTGGCATTTATTATGCATTTCTTGAAGATTAAAAAAACCTAAATTCATTTCGAAATCAATATCTTTATAAAAAGGTGAGTGGTTAAAGAAAAATCGTGATTCTCAGCAGAGAAAGTTGGCCACAAAAATGTCTGTAGCTAAAAATATTTTCAAGCAATCGAAAAATCCATATGTATTTCTTTAGATTAGCTTGAAAGGAAGATTCTCTGAAAATTTCAAGCCCCGCGATTTTGGTTGGAAAAAAATTCCAATCTTAATTAACAGATGCCATAAATCAGATTTCCTATCGAGTCCATCATTTAAATGAATAAAATTGCTAAAGAAACCTATGATATCGATGCGTCCAAGGTAAAACCTAGGCGGTCAAGGGACTGAAGGCAAGTGGAAACAGCGGTCGACCGTGTAATCCCTCTTCCTCCGTACCGAAATTGTACCGAAAGACGAATCTAGATAATTCGTTGCCCCTTTGATAGCCAGTCGCTGAAAAGGAGAATTCATTCAGAGAGTCGCGATCAGTTAATCGCTTTTCACGCTTCGTGCCTCTCCGAGTTCTTTATGCCCGCTGATATCCGTTCCACCCTTAAAGCACGGGTATCAAGCTGCATCGAGCTGCATCACGGTGCATCACGGTGCGTTGCCCAATCCCACGGAGCTGCGGCTTTCCGCCTTGCCGAGCTCGAGGCCTACCTGTTGGCCGAAGAAAGTCTCGCGACCGCAGACTGTACTTCACGCGACGGTATAGAGCTGCACCGACACGCTTGCAGGCGCACACGGCCCCGCAGTCGAACGCAATACACTGGAACCGGGCCTCGTGTGCGCAACATCGTAAAGAGCACGGCGATGGTGTGCGGTTCCATAAGGAATGCTCCTACTGCGAGACAGAATTTATGGTGTAACGCAGGCGCGATGTAAGGTGAACTAGAGCAATTTAGGAGCTAGAACTTTCGGTTTGTATCCACGTAATAGCTGCCACGTGGATGTGTGACTTGGTGCAGTAGCTGTACTAGGATGTCTATTCAACGAACTTGAAATTTAAATAGGAGTCTCTTTGTCTATCTTTTTAGTACCAAAAGTATATATTAATTTCCTTGTTTAGGAATCAGACGTTGTTTGACTTTTGTTCCTGCTTTTATGATTATTCGGTTCGGTAACTTTCATGATACTTTTCACTTTGGCATTGAGAAGAACCATGGACTAATACACATTTTTTGCTAAATTGAGTTGGTAGCCATAATATAATCTAATAGGTTGTACTAAACAAATAAAGTAGGAAAAATTAGTTTCTTCTTAATGCCTAAAATCTGTATGGCAGATGCGTGTCGTTTGGCAGTGATCGTGTTAAAAGTGGGAAGCTCGAGGTATTTAGATGCAGCGGAGTAGAAGTAACGCGTTCACGTCGTTAACTGTACATTTTGAATGTGTCCTGTGTACATTATACCGATCACTGGTGAATGCAGCGAGAATGAAAACGGTGAGCGTGACCCTAGCAGGTGGCTACTACGATACGCTACCTGTGGTAAATATTGCACGTGTGTGCGACGACGATCGCACATTTGTAACAGGCGCACGTGTGTGTGAATGAGTCGGGCAGGTACGTAGCCACCGCTAGGGTCTTTTTCATTAAGAAGCTTCCTGCACTCGTCGTTCCATCATATCGAGGTTCGATATCCTTCTTGTGTAGCGTATCTACCGTGCGATTTAATTGTGCATGCAACATTTTACTTGATAAATTTCAACCATTTCTAGGTGCCGCAAAGTGGGGGAACATTTTGATACAGAATATAAAAATAACATTTTTACATTTGTTTTAAATGTCAAATTGCATAAAATTTTTATCTTTTCCCCTGTTTTAATACATGGTAATTAGTTGCCAACTTTAAAGTTTCCTTTTATGTTCGATGCACTTTCTTTTATATATTTTTTATTTCGTCTTTTTTAATTACAATTTTTAAATTTGCTTCAACTACAAGTGTGAAAATGCATAAAACTTTTGTCCTCTTCCTTCTTTAATACATATTAAGTAATTGCATTTGATCTTAGAAACGAAATATTGCATATCCAGCGGCATAGAATCTTCCTGGAATATCTAGCTCGCAGCTATCCAGCTACTAGATTTTTCCAATCATTAATAAAAAGTTTCCTCTAATTGCTTGCATTAGCATACCTGCTCGTTAAGCATAGATATTTTCTGTATCAGTCTCAGATTCAATTTCCCTCGGCCGCGTAACAGTATCCACCTCTATCGCGTTGCTTGCGCACATCTCGGTAACAAGGTTCAGAGGTTAATGCACGCCGAGCACAAAGACGCTAATTAAATCCTGAGAAAGGTTCCTTGATCGGTGGTGGCAGATTAACGCCCGACACGAATCCACCTTTGCTTAACGCGTCTAATCGGCGCGTCATCGTTTCATTAATGGAGAAAAGAGGAGACTGTCGCTTCTGAGGCGAGGAAGAAAGCGTGCGACCGATGGGAACAGACTCTTAAAAGGACACTAGAATGACGATTCCGGCCACGATCCCTCCTGAAATGGGTTAGCAGATTTTCGCGTAGATTTTAACCGCACGACTCCAGGCGACGTTCTATCGATCTCGCTTGTTCCATCGGAACGGTACGGTTCTCGACCGTAAGTCTGCGGCTTTGAATACTGTTACAAGTGATTCGCGTCGCGCGCAGCACAATCGGAGAACAAAGTAGCGAACTATTGTCTGCTGGCGGACTCTGGAATTGCAATTAGATTCTACCGCTGGAGAATTGTAAATCTCCGTTGATGCGAAATTCCCCTCTTTTAAGCATTAGAGAATTAAGTTACCCTGGATATGAGTAGAACACCGTTACCTTAATATATATATATGTGCCTTTCATTTCTCTGATTAACTCGCAGTACTCGCGAGGGAAAGGAAAGTTTCCTCCGCTGGAGTATCGCGGACTTGAATCTTCGGAAGTGTTACAATCTACCTTTGAATCATGGATCGGAATTCCTGGAGGATCCAGAAGCCACAGATTCCTTAGTTACAAGCTTACAAGTAATAAAAATCAATACCTACATTTAGATGCGTGCATTCTGAATATTAATTCTTGCTGTATAGTGCGTATAGAGTTGTGTAAGGTAATTTCGAACGGTACTGTATATAATAAAAGAAGCAGAGCGACACGCTTATACGCCAGGTACGCGTAGTCACCGAGACTAGCCGTTTTACAGGTGTAAGTAGGTAGGCTTTGGATACTGTTACGCACGCACACGTGTCAGCCTGAAACGTGACGGGGATCCACCACCGTGGAGCCCCGTGCGTGCCACAAAAATGATAATCAGAGCCTGAGAAACGGGAGCTACCGGAAAGGTTTCGCGATGGGGGGGGGTGATAAGGCTCGCGTTTGCACGAGCATTTTTCGTTCCAAGCTACCCCCAGTGTTTTTACATACACTCGAAGCGTCGGTGTCCCTTCTCATCGTGGCACAAGTCGTACAATCTCGATTCTATTTTAACCATTTGTTAGATAACTGGTCTAGCTATTGAGGCATATCTCGATCTTCGTGGATCAAGTTGGCACTGCGTGAATCTTCCAATTATTAGTCGTATGCTTTTGGTACAGTCTCTTCCACGTTGCATTAGCATTGCAGGGCAGCTTTAATCTTATTTAAACTTCGAAATACTCGTCAAAAGGATGCGAGGTCCCCCAAGATCTATCGGGCATTTCCAAGAGATAGTCGATGTCCATTAACATTAATACCCATTAGGAAACAAGCCTTACCCCAGCACGGCAAGAGTGAGAGTATTACAGGAATCAGCGCCCTGCACCGCGTCCCTGTTATTAGGCGCAGCGAAAAGATCGAGATTACGCGAGGGGTGTTGTTTGATCGTTGCAGAAAGTAGCCGGAACGCGTAAGAACTGGTCGATGTAGGTTAATGGATTCGATGAAGTATCGCGGGGAACGATGGAAAATAAACGATCGGGGACCGGTTAGGGAAGATAAACGAGCTTGCGCGCGGCTGAAAACGCTCGTAAACGCGGCAAAACAGAGCAGGAAGAGAACGGTGGAAGCTAGATTCCTCGTAGCGTCGAATCCAACGAATTCAAGTATCCGAAACGTCCGAGAGACTTAATGAATCGAGTGACCGTAGGACACGGTGTATTAATCCATTGAAGTCGGAATAGACAGAATTAAAGAAGCCACGGCGCGCTCCTTTCCCTGCGAGCTCCCTGTATTGGCGCAGCAACGACCATTGGCCGATAGATCGTTCTGGCTGGACGGAAAAGCTGTTGTGCGCGCTGCATTCTCCTGCCAGGGCAAATTGATGTGTCATTGTCGATTCGCGGAGCGGCAGAATGCGCCGCAACGTAACACACCATTACGCCAGGGGAAACAAGTATGCCATCCCCTGTGTCGAGCGCGCGCGCGCGCGAGCAAGCGAACGAGCGGAGAGGAGTGTAGGTACCGCTATGCAGGGCCAGGAAAGTCTCTTGAATCCCGCGAGTGCAACGGCCTTTACCTGGGCTCTCACTCGCCGTGGTATCTTCCTCTAAAAGTTATAGTCGAGGCGAGCCTCTCGTTTGCCAGTGTGAACAGGCCCGTCCGTAACGGAACACGATACATTATTATAAGCCGTCGGGATTTCTCCATCAGCCTGGCTGCCTCTGTGTTACGACATCGCTCGGGCAACCTCTGGGCCTTCGATCTTGCTCGGCAGTGTCGAGACTCGCCACTTGAAGTTTTCCTTGAGCGGCGAACAGGCGGAAGGGTCTTGCATCGTTTAACGGTGAACGGTCAGAAATGTGGGAGGAGCTACATAGTTTGGACGATGCTAGTTGATTTCTTAGTGGTCGTATTTTTTTATCTTCAAGGGGTTATTTTTTAATACTCTGACGTTGCTCAGGTGCGATTCTTGGGCGGAGGGTGTTTGGGATTGTTGGTGATAGTTTGGGTGAGGATGACTCGATGATTTTTATGGGGTGGTAGCATTTTTTACTCAGAGGGTTTTGACGTGGTGCATGTGGGTTAGTAGGTGAGCCCTAGGTCACTGGAAGTGGAATAGCTATCGGATGTCAGATGAATCGTTTGGGAGTGAGAATGCTAAGGATATCAAGTGATTCAACATCACGTTACTGCTCTGAAGAATAGAAAGTTTATTCTTGGAAGATAGTGTTTCATGCTCTTTTGTTACTCTTCAGTGATCAACTGAATCTTCTGATAGCTAAAAAATGTTTGAAAATACCATGTAAAATTGTACTGTCGGATGCAAGAAGAGCTTCAGTGCCAAAAGCCAGCTGCGAGATATTTTCTATACATAGTGAAGCTTTTGTAAAATTGTCTATAATATATAAAATTTTGGTATATCTCCTTTGTAGTTGCATTATTAAAATCGGAATTGTGTAATAAATTAATCAGTGAAATTAATTTTAATTCTAGTCCTCTCAGGCCCTTCTTACATGAAATGGAGAAATATAGAAAGATGTTGTTTTTTAATACTTATTTTATATTTACATATTCGAAGAAATAAAGAATATTAAAAAGATATAGTCACAGATCGTGTCATGTTCAGGTTAGCTTAAATACAAGTGGGTCAGTTGGTCAACATCGCTTCAGAAAATTAACCATAGCTCCGTGAATTTTAAAGATACGGCAATGAAATTTAGAAGGCATATGTAGAAAAGAACGAGGAACCTAATTATTCTTTTCCTGCAAAAAGGGTCTGACTGTCCCGAGGCCGTTCTTACATCCAACAGTACAATTAATTATATATCTGGCTCGATTTCCCACATGACAGCATTGCACAGCCGCTATATCCGTTTACCCCTTGCTTCACTCAACCTAGAGGATCGAACAGGAAGTAATTGGAATCACAGTAAACGACATTCTTTAAGTGGAAACGTTAGGTAAAACCATCTGTACGTACACGCGTGCGTTCAGCGAAGTGTTACAGTTTGCGTAAGACGCGTGTCGTTCGCACGATCCGGTTGTTTTCCTCTGAACTCGCCTATGGGCTAATAATTCGTATCATATTATAGTCTACCTGGGAACAGCCTGTAATAATCCAGCCGCAGAAAAATGAAACGAGACACGGTATCTCTAATACCGATATAAATTTCTGCGCGAAATGCACCGGATGGAAATGAGAACGGATAGTAGGTATGATTCCGCGAAGTCCCGAGTCTTCTGTTTCTCCGCTGTGATTAAGTATCCGGATGCTCGTGACAAGTATAAATCATTGATACCGTTTTTTAAGCAACAGAGATATCTTAGTACCGCCACTCCTCGTGTCTCTAGCATTTCCAACGCTCAGCTTACCACATTGCTCTATTACTATTCGCCTTAAATTCCCTTGAATACAAACTGAGAAATTCTTACAAACTCTAGAAACTTAGACTTCAGTTACAAATTTCTCTTCCCTAGAGAAATCCTTCCACGCCTACATCATATATACACCCACCCTACGCTCTACGCAAGTAGATTTCGAAAATCACGCCACCACAGTGTCGCGCATTCATTATTCGGTCCATGAATAATTCCCAACGAATTACACCCAATTCGAAAGAAATTTCTCAAGCCAGCGCGATGCACTGAATCATCGCAGAGCTCGTTAGCACAGGCATTCCTCGATACCACCGCAGAAGTTTCCCCGTTTCGAGCGTCAGTTTCACGGGGTCCTCTAAATATTACCCTGTCCTCGCCCCGTTCAGCTCGAGCCCTGGATTTATACATACCTACGCGCGGGCAGAGGGGCCGCGCGCTGGTACAGTTACGTGGATAGGTAGTAGTAATAACTGAAAGCGTTCTTGCGCAACGGAATTAGGTAAATAGATATCCGCGCGTAGTACGTCCGTGACATTCTTTCCCGAGCGCAGGGGAACTGTTCTCACGATTGAATCGCGCCCGACGCGTGGGTGGCGTCGTTGTGAATACGTTACATCGATCCGCGATACATTCATCCGCTGACGGGAAGACACAGCGTTTCGCGCGCGAATAGATAGCGAGGACAGTGTACCGTTCGCTAGAATCTTAGCGTTTGTTAGTGGTATCGGATGGTGTCCATTGTGCAGCCAACTGTCCATGCGCGTTCGACGTTAGAGCGCCATCTTATCACGCCGTGTACGAAGGTGTCCATGTTAGTTGCGGCGACTGGCTGGCTAATTGCCTGCGGGGCATCGCGACTCCGACAAAATTCATAGAGTTACGAAAGCAGTTACGCTCTGTTCCAGTAACTGAGTCGGTCTTGGAAATACCCTAAAGGGGCACTCGGCTTTCGAGGGCCGAAAGAGCACTTGAGCTATAATCAGGACAGAGTTAACTGGCTGTTGGAGATCATTCGAGAGTTATCACTTGGCTACCCCTGTTATTTTATTTTTAGTCTGCGAGTAGATCTGCACACTTTCTCTCGGGAGAATTGAAGTGCAAAGCGGGGTGAAGCGTAAGAAGTGGTTCGAGGGGATTTCATGGTGGAAGAGGTGATCTTGAGTTACCACTTCGTTTTCTTCGGGCTGTAGAAGTGTTCTCAATCATAATATTCCTGTTCTTACTTGTTTAGATTTTAGTTAATATTTGTAAAGCTCTCGAAAGAGATCGATACTTGGGAAAAGGCGATTGAGATGCTTGAGTAGCGAGTCTATGGAACTTGTCGCAGGACGATCAGGTTGAGCCGCGTATGCGTGCAGGTTTCAGTGAACATTCCTGGCTAATCGATTTAGCGTGTCCCGTTAATCTTGCATCGTTCAGGTTCGCGCAGATCATTAATTCTAGCATCAGATGTTATACCTTAAATACAAGCCTTCTTTCCTATGCACGCTCCATGCGGATCGCTCCGCGAGTCGTTGCGTTTCGAGTAAAATCATTTATCAAAGTATCAAGGAACACGAGCGATCAGCGCGGGTCCTGTATGCCGGGCCGGGGGATGATGGAAATTTAAATATAAACGAGGTGTTTCAATTATCCGCGGGAATCTACTTACACCGCACGTTTACACGCGCATGGAGCGCATACATCATCGACCAGGATGAATTAAACGCAACACACTCTCCTCTTTGCACGTTTATCCTAGAGAGATCCTGTGGAAGTGTACCTTTGAGCATCGACGTGAAAATATTACACTCCCAACTCGGTCTTGTATCACTTCTGAATCCAGAATTATACATCGCCGGTGCTGGATTAACCAATAAGCAAAATAAGCGCGTGCTTAGGGCACCGTAGAAATAATCTAACTTTTGCTAGAAACACTTGAAATTATCGGAAACGCCTAAGAAATCGTACAAGGTCTTACTAAGGTCTTAATCCGGCACTGCATATCGCGTGCGACTAGGAAATCATTTTTACTCGGAGGAAGATTGTTGTTTAGTTAACCTTCTGCCCTCTCGTGTTTGCAAACATTAGTAGCGCAAAGGGTTAGAAATCAGAGGAGAAAGAATTGTTCTAAAAACAGCTTCCTTGAGCATAAACACAGCGAAGGAACGGTGAACATGGACTAGCGCCGTTTTACACGGCCGACTCGCTGTTTACCCGCGGCAGGAAGGTTCCCTGGGAGTTGAACATCCGGCGCACGAAAACGGAAACGGGAGTGCTCCGTCTAGCGCAGAGTAGAACGACGGCCTCGGTCGCGGGTGCGCGAGCCGCGCGATTCGCTCGCACGCTCGGCTTTCGTACCAATTACAGATAGTTGCATCGCTGGTAATAACCCTCGAGAGTTGATGGAAGTCGAGGGGACCACGACGGTGCACGATGGCTAGGGCGTCCCACGGGTTTCCAGGCCGCGGCGCGCCGTCATTCGTGAGAAAATCGCCGAGCACGAGCTGCACGATTTGCGGAAACACGTGGACCGACGCTGGACCAAAGACGTCGAGGAATCATCAGGGGCTTCCGCCGTGGATCGTGAGGAGAGTTGGGAAATTGAGGGGTCCGATACTGCTGACGTTGCTGGGGGGGATTCTGAGTGGAAGTATCGGTGGATGGAGCAAGAGGGAAATGTGGGAAATGGTTATCTTGGAATGGGATCGAATTGGTACCGGATTGCCATTCAGCTGCGATCGAATTGATACCGAATTGCTATTGAGTTCTAATCGAATTGATACCAACCAGATAACTATTATAACTTGTAATCGAATTGGTACCGAATTGCTATCGAATTCCAATCGAATTCATACCAAATAGATAACTATTATAACTTTTAATCGAATTGGTACCGAATTGTTATTGAGTTGTAATTAAATTACAACTCGGAAATATAGCATTTCGCAGAACGTAAACCTATCTTAACTAACACAAGCTCGGAAACCTAAAGTGCCATTTCGTATACCTAGAAGATAATCCGATACCAGAAGTTTTAAAGAGATGTCTGTTTTCTGCAACACGTACCATCATCCAAGCAACAAGGATAATAATAAGCTGCAAAATGCAAGAAGGAAATAGCTCGGATAGCTCAGATTTCGATGAAAATTATTAGCCTCGGATTCGAGCCACGAAAACGATCCCGGGGTCATGGAGTAAATAGTTGAGTCTGGGTCAGGCACACGATGTCTACACGATAGCCCCATGCTTTTGATTACAACCTCTGAGATACTTCTCCATACAGTTACATCTACGTGATTATCCAGCAACATTCTCACGAATAATTCCGAAAGCAACGTTCCTTCGTTAATTAACGAGGAAGTGTAGGGTTTTGCATCCGTTTAGCCACGCCATTCGCGTGGAAGGATGCGAATGAACAGCTGCCCCCGTGGAAAAGAATCGGCGAACAAACAGCGTGGCGTAGGAAGTAAAAAGGATTAGCGTCGCGAGTTTCCATTGTATTTATTACACTGCTATTTCTTTTTCCATGGATACCTACTGTTATCCGTGAGAGAAATGTTCCTAGCTTCCCCCTTATCTATATCCATGAAAACTGTACGAGCCTCCAGTAAGAAAGGAAGAAAGTCGAACACCTCTATCGCGTTTCCTTCCTCCCTCCGAAGCGATAATTGATAATCGCGTTGGAAACTCGTAATTTTCTTCGTCCACTTTTCTTTCAAGTCTGGCGATCGTGGGACATTGTTTTGCTCCCTTCTAGCGATAAACTGGCGCTTTCAACGACATACTTCGTTAAGATAACAGCGTCGATGGTGTTTTCGGAGAATTTCATGGCCGCCGATCTCATTTTCTCCACCTCCTCGTGATACTTCAGATTATGAAGATTCCAGACCGTTAATTAGCTTCCTGCAAAACAGTCTCCACGGTTCGGTTCAGGCGTGGATCGACTTTCCAGTACTTTTTCGATTGTTCTCGTTGAAACGACGATTGCGTAAACGATCATTTAACAGGTATCGCGGCTCACGAATGTGTGCACCGTCCACGCCCGCTAGACAAAAGGCCTACCGACTTGTTTGTTCGCAGAGAATCGAACTTACGCAACCCCGCCGTCGCTGCTTTCACATTCGTCGTGCTTTGAAAAAACATTGATCCAGAGCGTGTCGGCGAGGGAACCGCGGTGAATCAGCCACGCGGGGTTACATTTTTCCGATATCATTTTCCAGTAATTTTAAGTAAGATTAACTCGCGCGTTTTATAGCACGAAGAAGAGGAATTATCTCGAGCTTGTACCCAGATATTACTTACTGTTTGTTGGTGATTCTTTCATTTTTTTATCTCCGTGCTAGTGTAACTTCAAAGTTGGAGTCATGGAAAAATTCGCAAGCACATTAGATACCGAAACCGTGGCCGTTTCTATTTCGCAATAATCATTGCCCTACCGCGGACAGGTCATGGTTCGCGTGTTTGCTGCGAACGCGGTGCTTGAATTCGCAGGATGCCATGTCGATGATAGACTGTGATTAACATAGATCGGTGCCATTACGACGGTTAATCATTAGAACGATACGCTGGGAAACCGGTGGTCTCTCTATTAAATTCTTCCCTCACTTTTTATCATACTCTTGGATCCCACACATCTAAAAAATTACACGGCGCAGGAGAATGGAAAACGATTAATTGCACAATCTCTGGAAAGCAATTTAGCGGAATCGATGGGAGTCAGCCAAATTAAATATACAAAATTTCAGAAGAAAATTAAGAAATTTCTAACGAAACGTTTGATCAATGATCTACCTGTTTCACTCGGACGCTTAGAACATTAGTCTATATATTGGGTTGGAACAAAAATTCGCAGCGTTTCTTAACTGCAAATTAAACACATTTGAATGAATATTAATATTAATATAAACCACATTTGTGCCATTTTGTTCCACCTTTCAGAATAATATTATGTACATAGGTACGTCATTTATTCCAATAGGTGGCGTTTTTCATATGTTAAAAAATGCTGAACTTTTCTTCCAACCCTATATAATATCCTAATTCGTGAAAGTCTTCCACAGAAAATTTTCCACGTTGTCTCTACCACGAAGGTATTCAGAATTATGGTAACAGGTTGCTCGCGTGATCTCAACCATTCCATCTAACCGTTTCACTGGAAGCGCGCGAGGGATCGTTATCAGTGCCCCCGACTAATATCGATGGGAAATCTCGTTGAGCTGGTATAAGGGCCGCCGAGCCTGAAGAAACGTGAAAACCTCGAGAAACGATCAGGAAAAGACGGCGGCGGAAGTTGGATGAGGAAGCGAGGGGATAAGTCGGAGACGTGTGCGACGTCCGTGATGCGGTCACGAGAGCAAGGCAGCAAGGAGGAGAGATGCGTGGGGGCTGGAATAATCCCAGGAAGCACTATCATCTTTCTGCGCTGATCTAATCTACTTAAGCCCATGGACGAGACCAAAGGAGACGTAGGAGAGGCTGTAAAGCCAGGTGGAATTGGACATCGGCCTGCGGCGATATTTTCTCTGACGTCACGTACGAGAATCCTGCTCGTCCAGGCTCTATTCAAGTTATCGTCCAAATAGTAAACTACATGTGCGGTTATCTCGTGCAACGGGTACGCGAACGCCTGCTGCGTGGGGCCCTCCTGCCTTTAGTCGCTGTTTTTTCCAGCTATAAAACGTATTTGCGAGTTAGGAAGCTTGTAATGAGGAATCAAGTTGCGTGGGGGGTGAGACGAGAAATCTGTGACAGAATGGATATCCACAGGGTAGACGATGAAGCTCTATGTCCACTTGGTATATTTTAATTTATTGTTTAGATCGAGTAATCAGTAATCCTTCGTTCAAAGATTTCACGATTTTAGTATCTCCAGGGGCGAATTTGTATGTAGTCTGCAACCTAGGGCGGCAAATTTTTGGCGGAAGGATTTGAAAAATCTTGAAGCAGAGAGGCTCGAGACAATTTTAAAAACAATTCACTTTTCTCGTGAGTTGTCATATTGAATTTATTTTAAAATTGTCTCAACTCTTTTAAATTAAAATATTTGATGATATATCTTGGAAGGTGCGACAGACGCTTGTTAACCTAGGGGCGTGAAATCTCCAAATCTGCCCCTGAGTATCTCCTCCTCGATTCCAGTCATCGTGAATCAAAATTTGTGACACTAGTGCAGTGGCAGTAGGAATAGTTTGCTCGAACTAAAACGACACTGTCAGAAGAGGGAATTACTGTCGGATCAAAGTCTTACTTGCGTCGATCGAAGTCGAGTCTTGAGCTGCTACGTAGGATGCAAGAGGATATTAAAGATCCTCACAGGAGAATGGCTGCAGATTATCGTGGAAAAAGTAGTCGTGGACGGCATTCCTTAGTCGGAGGATCCCTGTATGGTATCGTCGATTTGGAGAAATTCGTCGTATTTTTAGTGGCGTTTCAAGTGGAATGGGGAAACGCTGGCTCGTTGGTGGGCTTTGCGGTCACTCGATCATTTTAGCGTGAAACTCGTAGCTCGTTTCGACTCTCTTCTGTTCTTCTTCTGTTGTAGCGAGTAGCTCGCGTTTTTCGCTCGAGCGACTCTTGTGTTCCGGGTGGCGGCCACCGGAAGTCCTTTCGACTCGCCTCGGCCCTCTCGCCGCTATTCTCGTCACTTTTGTACGTACTCGGATTCTAGACAACCACGGTGATATTCCGCCTGCGCTGTGTGAAATCCCTTTTTCTCCTTTAGCGCATCCGCGCGTCTAAGAGTTGTGCTTACGCAAAAAGTTCAGCTACCGTGTTTTATCGCGTTGAAAAATCTTAGTTATTTTATGGAGCAAAATACTGTAGACTTCTAGAGATGGTCTAAGCTAAGCAGACAAATTTATTACTGAATTTTTCGCCACTGATCAGTATCGGTAAAATTAACAATCTTGTTAAGTCGAATACTTTCCTCAAAGTAAATCGTTAAATTTTATCAAACTGTAATAAGTATGAAGATTGGAAGATTATTTCCTACTGCAGATTTGTATCTCATCGTTAGTAAACCCGCCAGCTCTTGAGAGCTCACTATCACCAATATCATCACTATTGCACTACCGTTTCGTGCTACTATTTCCTACTCGTACAGGAACAGTGTACTACTTTCCTTACACACAGACTGGTATGTCTATCCACCTTCTACGTATGGGCATCGACCATTCCATTCAGACGAGCTCCATGAAACTGGTTTTAATTCAGCTACTGAGTATTTTACCTATCTTCGCTGTTGTTATTATTTTACTAGAAAGATTGTATAATAGGTATACAGCAAAATTCCAAGGTAAAAGAATCTTTTAACTTCTAGAATATTTGACGCTTCGTTGACTTCACTTAGCATAGTTGATTTACTGTCAACCATCGCCGTTATTTCAAATACTGATCGTAGATAAGCATATCATAGAAACTGCAATTGATAATGCAAGTATTCCTGCATAATTACTTGCACGAAATATGGAATTTACTTATCGCGATGCTTGAGGCCTATCACTGCGAAATTATCACCGCGTATATCAAAGTGCACTGCACTGAATGAAATATACTGCAGCGTAGTATCTCGACCAGAAACTTCACTCGACCACCTTTTTCCCTCGTGACAGTGTATCGAGGAAAAAGAAAAGCATTTTCTGTCGGCTCGGTGGCTTAACGGTTGTGGTTGATTGAACTCTATCGTTTTCTTAGTTTAGAACGGGAAACTGGTTTTCTTCGACTGTAAGCGTACGATGTACTTTATACGGATACTTTCTTTTCACGCTGCTCTCGGTGCTTGAATATAATTCCCATTGATACCCGTTGCTATTAGCACAAGCTGACTTGTTAGTGGAACGAATTATAAGTAGAAGAGATGTAGACATAGTTCTCTTCGATTGTCACCTCCTGAATTGAAGTTTGGCAATCTTGTGACTTAATCAGTAATCATCTTTTTTAATGTTCCTTATCTCTACCACAGTGGTAGTATCTATTCTATTCTAGAAGCTTATCTCTTTTCGCTCTAACACTCCAAATAATTTTGTTTTCGTCGTTCTCTTATTATGAATGAAAAGCACGCAAACACAAACAGTTTGCAGCGGGTTTCAATATATTTTCACTGTACGTAGGCATGCAATTCTACACCCACTATTAAATCAGCGTCATATTATATGTTTCGAATTACCATAGCGCAGATCTGTTCGCCGATACGTTCAATCCACGTATCGTTCATCGCCCACGCGTTTATTCGCGTCCCATTGTTCGCAAGAACAAAACCGCGTGTAGTTTAATATTGTAACTACGATAGACGCTCCATCCTTCTCCAACTGTTGGCACACATTGCGGGTACGCATTTGGGTTGCAAAAAAGTGTGCGCTAGAAAATTCACGCGAAGCTTCCTTTTGAAGGGTGCAATTTGTCTTCGTATAGGAAGATTACTAGAATTCGAATGGAACGTTAACCAATCATGGAAGATAAAAGAAAGTATTACAGTGAGATACCAGGATAGATCGAACCAACGAAATACTCAAATCTCAATTTATTCATATCGTGGGCGTAGATTCAAGAAAAATCCTCTAAGTCCGTGAGATTAAGTTTTCAGAAAAGTCGATGAAAGTAGGCAACAGTTTTCAACTTACTTAGTGGTGTTAAAATATGAATTTTAGCAAGAAGTACTTTGTGGATTTTCCTCGTTCGTTCGCGACTATTCTACAAATTCACAATTCAGCATACTTCTTCGAATTGTAATATTCCAAAGTACATAAGAAAATGATAGCACGTTGCATATTCAGGCGCATCTGGTGCAGCAGGTTGCGCAGTGCGCTGTCAGAAGCATGAATTCGCGACGCATTTTCCAGGAAAATCACGCACAGGTTGTAACGGTTATTATTTATACCATCGTGTGCTCATTTGTATAATGTCCACGAGTGCGTGGATGGAGCGCGACGCTGCAGTGGATGGACAATATCGTGGAATGCGAGGCGAGATTGCAAAATTCTGTCGGCTGGAATGCCGACACGAGTGGATATCAATGCCACCTGATTCAGAGTGAAACGAATACATAAATGCGTGATCGAGTATTTTTCGCGATTTGTAATGCAATTCACGTTGGTCAAGTTTCAGTGCCACTACGTATAATATTAATAAGAACACAGGCTGAATAGAAATACGGGGTGTGTTGAATGGAGGCTGCACAGACGATGCTAAGAACGTGCCATCGATATTATGTAACTATCAACGAGGAGATGGTAACACACGTTTATGGCACACTTTCGCACTTACCGTCAATTAGGTGCATTTAAGAAAGGGAGTCTAATAGGCAGTAGAGAAGCATTAAATATCCTTGCGCGTCCTTATTAGGTGGGCTCTGTAATAGCACTGCACTAACAGCGAAAGTTGCATCGTCGTGGCCAATTTTTGTCACGATAATTGCTCGGGTTGCTAGCCTCGTGTCTCGCGCAGGTGGTCGTTAATAGCAATTACGTTAACCGAAGTGAAGATGTCCTCTTTCTGTGCGACTGTTTCTATGGGCACAACGTATTCGGTAAATGAGAATGCAAAGTTACCGTAATATGTATTTTAAAAAAGTTGAATTTGTCACTGATTTTCTATCACATCGATCACTTAGATCACTTTCATAATCACCGGAACATTTATGTAATTGGTATGCCTACTCAGTTGGATATTTTTGTTCAGAATAATTGTTCCTCAGCAATATTGCCTTTCTTTTTATACAAAATAGAACTTATACATACCTATTTAAGTTATGTCGAGATAGCCTTTGGTTTCCCAGGATTCTTCTATAGTTCCATTAAACTACATTTCTATAGTTCAATTAGTATTGCCATAGAAGAAGTCATATACATTTTTTATTATACACATACATATTCTTCTGTATCTCCAAATTTAAGAGAGGTATTTAGATATTTTATTTCTGCATAGGATTGCCATCAATTTCTTCAGAAAATCCTTCAATTTTTATTTCAAGATACAGACACTAGCCCTCTGTTTGAGACGAATAAAAAATTCTGACCCTTAGATCACACAGTTAGATGAGCTGATAGTTAACTTATCCTGCGAAAGGAGTGACATTGGAGAAGAGAGTCGTTTTTCTTCACGTTAGATCGATCCGAGAATCCCTGGGATACGGTCCAGTAGCTCCTGCGAGAGACGAATCGCCGTGAGAATGATTTTCGCATCAATCGCGTATCGTATTGCGAATCTTCGCCTTCTTCATCAATTGTGCTCTCACGCGCCAGTCATTCTTCATCGTTCATACCACAACGATCGATCGCTTCAAGTTTCAAATTCAAACGGAAGTGACAATGCATATTCCTACCTTTCATAAAACCTTAATCACTTGAAAAACGTATTCAAGTTTTAACAACATCATACTTCGATGCTTTTATCCGTTCATCTTTTAGAGAATCTAGGGGAACTTGGGAGCAAATTCTCCCTACCTTGAATAAGTGTGCATTTCTAATTTACATCTTCCTAACGAGCAAACATACTTGATTGCTTAGATGCATTTTACATGTTTCCACCCTGTGAAACATTTTTCATGCTGCCCAAAGACCGAACCCAGTGTTTCATTTAACCCGTGTGAAAACGCCTCCCGTCTGCTTTTCCTCGTGAAAATTCGTACGTCCTGAGAACGTGACCCTGGCGTCCCAAGCTCCAGCAAACTTCTGGGCGTGCCATTGAATTCGTTTATCGGGATACGGCGAATAAAAAAGGTAGAAACTAAAAGCTGGTCGGGCTATAGCATTCGGTTACGGTCGATAAAGCACGTTTACGTGAATCCCGACAGTCGGATGCATAAATAAACGCGTACTTTTTATTTCGCTCCTACTGGTGACGATAAAGATCAATACTAGTCGCGTTTCCGTGCGAAATAAATTGGCTTCGTTAGAGGATTTTATATGTATATACGCGGAACCACTTCTCAAACGTGGACAGTTGAATTTTTCCCAACATTGCCTTCTGCGTCGAAATTGAATTACACGTTTCTATTTGCACACTCCGCATTGTTCTAATAAAATTTTCGGGTAAAGGATTATTTTAAACTACCTCCGATGACTTCAACGCGAACCATGGAAAGACTTATCGATTAACGAGGCTCAAAATTGATCGCTAATTTTAATTAATCCTCCGGTAGGTAATTACGTGTGTTTCCATTTATTTTGTCATTTCACTGCTTTGTTATTTAACATTGCACGTCTGCAATGTTTGCGAAACGAAATGAAGCGGCACCTCTGGCCATTTTGCAACGCAATCAGAGCTGCGCGCCGGTGTGTTGATCAGAAATTCGTGAAAGGGTCGTTGCACGCTGGCTGCTCGTTAATCTAATCGCCGCGCCGAGCTAGGTTTACGGTGTTCCACTCATTACAGGTCTATAATCGCGAAACGATTGCTCGAGCGAGTAACGTGGCCAGGAACGAAGCCTGCGTACCGGTTTCTCTGTAATAATTCCTACTATTTTAATTATCGTTAATTTACACCGGGCCGAGACACTTGTTGCATGCCGCGGTGCTATGCTTGTGTTTCGAGTGTGTCGTTTGTATTATATCCAGAAGGAAACATGTGAATTTTTACGGTACTCTTCCCCTGGCGAATTTCTACGGTACTCTTCCCCTGGGGGTTTCTTAGATTTATGGACACGATGCTTGAAGTCGAGGAAAGGATCAGCTGATCGCTGATTTCGCGATAATATGCAAGTGGAAATTAGCGTTGAGAAAATGTAGCGTGGAATGATTTCCGAGGCACGATGCCGTGGAAATAATTAGAGAAATACAATTACTTCCGCACAAATGGAAATTGAGATGGGGATTCAGGGAAAATGGCTTTTGTATTTTAATCGTGTGATTCACTGTTGAGTATCGAGGAAACTATTTGTTTCTTGGTTTAATAAACAGTAAGTGATAGGGCAGAGTGTTGGAGCTTTAAATTTATGGGACCTGTTAGTGATAATTAGTCGTATTTTTTAGTCAGAATTGTTGACCCCTGGCTTATGTGGCGCAATTCTGATGACTGTTGGCTGGTGGAACTTGATATCAGCAATTGTCGACGGGATTCGATATCGACGGTTACTAGCATGTGGTGGTTCGTATCAATTTCTCTTGAGTTATGAGAATCAGTATGAGGTAATCGATTTGATATTATAAAGAACTTGTGAAATGTGGTGTCGACGACACTTGAGTCTTGGAATTCAAGATCGACCACCCCCTTAAAACACGAATTTCAATAGCTACAGCACTCGGGGCTCTTGGAATTCTGTTTCGACGACCCTTTAAATTCGATTTCAACGATACCCTCGACCCGTTCAATTCGATATCAGCGGCTCAAACTCGTGAAACTTGATAGCAACGACCCAAACTTAGGGAACTCGATATAAACGACCCGAATTCATGAAACTTGGTAGCGACGACCGAGCCTTATCGTAGCTTCTGATACTCCGGATCATCAACTTGATTCCTATTAGTTACAATTCACATTGTGCGGGGATACTATGGCGTAGCATGGTCTAAAATACGTACACTCCACCCGCACTGAATGGCGCATAAATTTCTGAAGCATAATCGGCAATTTGCGTGGATGGTGCAATCGTATTTACATATGTTACCGTTACCAAAACGCGAGCTGGTGGGTGAAGCGAATAGATTGGAAACCGCGTGGATCGGGCAGACATGAATCGAATTGCTCGTTGTTCGATAAGCTATGGAACTAGAATGAAACATTGCGCAAACGATGTTAATCGCGAATCGATAGTCGTTCTAGATTCCCATCAGACATAAAATCATTGTAACTATACATTCTTGCTCCACTGTAATGTTCTGAAATCCCGAATTCTCTATCAAAATTACTAATCCCTTGGTACTCATTGTGAATATCCAGCTTAGAGAGAAAAATTCGTCGTCGTTAGCCTAATTAATCGGAGCGATCACTGGAATTATTTATTCCAGGCATTTATTTACTCCCTTACTCCCTTCTTATCTAAGGTGCTCGAGAAACTGTGCATTGCCCAGCTTCAGAGGTTTTTCACCTCCGCCAATGCTGTTCCAGTTTTTCAGTCTGGCTTTCGACGTGGTCATAGCACTACTACATCTTTGCTGCATTTGTCGGATGCCGTATTGCGGAGCTTTGATTCTAAACGCTTAACTGCCATTATCTCCTTAGACTTTTCCAAGGCATTTGACACGATTGATCATGACCTGCTGGTGGTTAAACTTCGACATACTGGTTTGTCCTCTAATGTCCTGTCTTTTCTTGAATCCTATCTCTCTTCCCGCTCTCAGCAGGTTATGCTTAACCAGTATATGCCCACGGTCTCATCTACTCGTGAGGTTAAACGTGGAGTACCTCAAGGCTCTGTGCTTGAGCCCCTACTTTTTAGTATCTACGTAAATGATCTGCCCTCGGTGTGTCATAACTGTCGTGTCTATATGTACGCGGATGACACGCAACTTGTTAAGGATTTTGTTATTGGCAGAGCTGAGTCTGCCAAATGCGAGATGATCCTGCTAAATCTTCTTTAGTAGTGGTTGGCTCTCCTGCTTTACGTCAACAGCTGTCTTCTTTTGTCATTTCCTGGGGCTCCGCATCTCTTTCTATGTAATCTACTGTTAAAATCCTCGGTGTTACTTTTGATTCTTCTTGGTGCTTTGACCAACATGTAGCTGTTTTGTGTCGCTCTGCTTTTGCTCGCCTACGGTTCCTGTATCCTTCTCGTCGTATTTTGTCCACCCACGTCAAGCTCTCGCTATGTCAGTCACTTGTTATTTCTCTCTTTGATTACGCCGATGTTGTGTATGGTCCTTGTCTCGCTACTCGTCTCTCGTCAATAGTTGAACGTATCCAGAATTCGTGCCTTCGCTATTCTTATAATGTCCGTAAATTTGATCATATTTCGCCGTTCTTTCTTCGCTCTGGCTGGCTCAAAGTCAGACAGAGGTGGATTTTGCACCTGTGCTGCATCGTACACAAGGTTTTGCATTCTGAAACGCCTATCTATCTAAATGAATTGGTATGTAGTAATTCATCTATGCACTCTGTTTATGCACAGGGCCACCTTTACCAATGGGCTAACTGGGCTATAGCCCAGGGGCGCCCGTGATCCAAGGGCGCTTAAGATCAAATACGTTGAAATGCTTTTTTCTCTTCAATATTGGAGATAAAAATTTCTATCTGGAGAAATTGCACCCTCGGGGGCCAGGGCGCCAAAATTTTTTAGCCCAGGGCGCTTAAATTTGTTAAGACGGCACTGTTTATGCACCATCTACGAGGCGTGGTGCTGACTTATCTGTGCCTGCTCATCGTACGGTCAAATTTACGGCATCTTTCTCTTATTTGTCATCCTTATATTATAATTCTCTTCCCTTGGATATTCATTTTTTCACCTCTATGTCCGCTTTTAAATGTGCTGCCTGTTCTTTTATTCTTGTTCACTATCCCTAACTCCCCTTGTCATGTGGTCCTCTCTCTTACTCATCCGTTGTTTCGTTAGCTTTATTTCTGTTCGATATTGTTTTTGGGTTAGGTTGCAAAACGGCATATATGCTGAACCTCGCCTATTTATCACATAAGTTTTTTCTCTTTTGTTGTTTATAATGTGATAAATAAAGACGAATTATTATTATTATTATTATTATAATTATTATTATTATTTCGCTTCTACCAGTAGAATATTTAAACACCAAATAATTTCATTACACACCAATCGATCTCCGTTAAAATCCGCAATTTTCTTTTCGCTACCAGGGAACACCATAAGTAGTGCAATCTTCTTACAAACTCCCTCTGCGGATTGGCATCCCCTTTCACTAGACTTCAAACACCGCGAAAGTAGCTCGAAGCTTCTTTTCGTTCTCCCGACAAGGGCAGGGCACGATTTTATAATCGACCATATGTCACCGCAATCAATTCGTAGCGTACCGAGAAATCCGATGAGAACTTGAACCACGTTTCCGTCGAACACTTTGATATTCGTCGTGCATCAAAGCATAAAGGTGAATGTAAATGTAAAGACCACATAAAGGCCAGGAAATGCAATTTTCTTTCAGCATGTCGCGCCGAACCGCGTCTTGTTGGAAGCTGCGAAACGTTTCAGATGCACCACCCGCGTAAAAACTGAGGTGCAATAATTTTCTAGGACCTGGCACATCTAAATAAACTCGAGAGCAATGCACGATCACGTTCGACACAAACGAATCCTTAGTTTTCTTTAGTTAATACGTTCGCTGTGTTCGAATCAGATTCTAATAATAATAAAATAACTTTTTGCTCTTCCTGTACGGTTATAATACTGCTGGTGTACATAATACAGAACTGAATAGTAGAAAATCGTAAAAAGATGAAGAAAGAAACTTTTCCAGCGCGGTTTCTCTCTTGCTTCCCCGTGGATCACGCTCGAGATTATCGAGGAACGCGACGCGGATCGCGGAGCTGCGGGGACGAGATGTCCAATTAATCGGTGGGGAATTCTTTCACGAAGCATCGCGTGAAAAATCAATTAGCGCTGCAATTCCACGCGAAGCTAATTTCTCGAGCCGCATAGTACGTGGCCGGGGCTGTTGGACACGGTGTCAGGCGGTTTCTCCAGGCGACCTGGATTCCCCGCGAAAATCGTAAGCGTAGTGGTCAAGGTGTAGAAGCAAAAATGCGATTTGTCACGGCGGCGTGGTCGCGTGAATCGCCCGCTCGCACGCAGAGCGTGCAGGAGCGAGTAACTGGGCCAGTTAGACATCGCTGAGCACGCACTGCTTCCGAATCGCATTAATTTTCTTTCTGCTTCGATGTGCCTCGGACTTCGCAACATTAATACGTGCTTTACCTTGGGCCAATCCAAACTGCAATTTTCTGGCAATCGTTTGGATTTAATTAAATAAAACTCGGTGGAATATAAGAAAGGTTTTCAGTGATCGTCTTGAAACATCTCTGTTGATATCGTAGAGTAATAGAGGAAGTTTCACAGAGTCTAAATGGTTACAGAGCTAGTAGTTTGTTCACGAAAACTGATGGCCAGCTTGTTACTCGCTCGTCAAAGTTGTGCCGAAAGGGCGCGTTTGCGGATGATCCGTTAAGCAGCGTGTCGTTTCAATTATCTGCTTGGAAATAATGTCAGTGCTACTTTAGAAGTAGCGCGTGAGGTAGTGGTAATTGTAGAAAATTATTTGAGAAATTGAAGGAAGGATACAATGTCGAATTTGTGGTTTAGTGGCATTTCTTGGGCAGGAACTTACACGAGATGATTAGGTATGTGTGAGTATCGTATAGGCACCTTATTGTAACAAGGAAAATGTATCGTATAGTCGGGAGAAAATCCATTGGCCACTGAAGGCTACTCCATTAGCTGCGAATCGCAGTGGGTGTTTCTTTCATGCTATCGTCTCCATTTAAAAAATAAGGATCTTCTACCAGCAGGTTTGCAGAAAGAAACGACAGGTGGAATGGCGAGGGTAGTTTCACATTAATGGTTCTTGGGTAATCAGTTGGTGCTGTACCAACTATGATACATAGGTTTTGTAAAGAGAATCTGAAGCGTGTTTCTCGCAGAAATAATTTTATTTCAAACTCGCAGGAAGCTTTAGAAAATGTGTCTAAAAAGTATGATGACCGATCTGAGGAAAAAGGGAGGTCTGAGTGACATTTAATAATTACATTAACGTTACTTCTATTTACCGACTTACACACATCGTCGAACATCCACATAGATTCTCTCTGGGGAGTAGAACTTCGCGATACGTCAACCGTCTTTTGAATACACACGCTCCGTATCGATAGGAATCACTAGCGCCCACGCGAAGTCGACGAGTCTATACTCTTCATTCATCTTATTCGTTCATCCCCATGAAACGCGCGTCATAAATATCTTCTCCTCCATTTCTTCAGCCGAAACGGTCATCAGTGTCCAATACATCAGTCGCGTTGCAAAGCACCTTCTTCTTTTGACGTCTAAAAAAGCGTAGATTGTAGAAGATGGAACGCGTCCCATATACCTTTTGAAGCCTCCCCTCTCCGATAATATCAAAGCTTTCCACAAGAAGCGAGTAATTACCTTCGCGTCCCCGTTGCCGCATCGAGTTCCATTGGATGGTAGACGTGGGGCACATGGAATGTGACATTTTCTGCCCCCTCTCTCATAAGGGGGCAAGAAAATGGGAGAAATTTGCACGGGCGAAGCGGCGAGTGGCGATGGTTTGCGGGTCGTTTGAACGGCCAAACGAGCTCCGCGAAATTGCGGTTTCCAGTTGTCCGAGCTCTCCTCCGCACGAGATCACGCTCTCTCGGATCTCAGACTCTGCTTCGCTCGTTATCCGCCTTCTTCACCCCGCGAGAAACCACGTCGTCGCGATCTGTTGCTCCCCGTTGCGTAACGCGATCAGGGACGAGTTATCGCTCCGAAAATTCGTCGCGCCCGAGTAACCACGATGATCGGCCCTCGAAGACGCGTTGCCCGCTTTGAAACGCGCGACGGTAGAAGCTCCCTCGAACGAGTTTATGTTGTACGTGCGGCAGATAGAGAACTGTGTATCGCGAAGCAGTTGCGGCTAGTCGAGTGGATTTAAAATTACACAAATGAGTGGCTCTGTTTTGTTAATTGGGTGGCAGTATCTTGAAAGGGTTAATGTGTAGATTGAAATGGGGATGTCTTCGGTTGAAGGAAGAATTTTCTACTAGTGACTTTGCAATAGGGAGTCTTCAGTTTCTTACTTCAAAACGCAATGATTATTATCAATCCTGAAATTCGCCTTGATGCTTGATGTTGCAGCCGGTTCAGCGGCCGAAAAGGGATACTTTGGTCCATGGAGGCAGTGCAAACTTCTACTCTACGGTCGTGAACGATGCGGCCAAGGGGTTTCCAGGTTCCAACCAGTGTGTAAGTTCACTTGAAACATTACTAAGTACTCGAGACAGGCTTGAGAAAACAAAGGGGAAAGTTATTGCTGGCAATGAAATGAAAGGAGTTAATCATAGGAGATGTCAAATGGAATTCGAGATTAACTGTTTTCTTCTCTGCTTTCTGTACAGTGGCTGTGTGGGTGGCAGGATTAGCCGCTGCGACCGCCTCCGCTCTTTTGGCGGTTTTGGTTGGTCTTGCTGTTCTACAGCTGGCGATGGCATCCTCAGCGAAACGAGTTCTCATCTCGTACAGCACGGCTCTCATAGGGAAAGTGGCCCTTGCTACACTTGCCAGTGAGTATTTTTACAAATATACTCGTTTATAACAATATCATTACCTGCCTAAACATCCTGCGACGGTAAATTACTATTTGGCTGACTACAGCTCACCTCATTTAGTTCTGAGTGAATTTCAAAATTTCATTAAACTGCTGGGCGGTATAGAAACTGAAAATTAATATGCGGAAAATAAGAGAATGATTGGCGTGAATGAAATTATATACTGGATAAAGTGCAGCAGAATTTCTAGCTGCAAACCTTGGCCCCCATTACTGTAAGGTAAATTGGAATTATAGTAAAAATAAGGACATTTAGTCGAACACAGAATGCAATTTCGATTGATGCAAGTATAATTTCATGGAACGTTGAGGAGTTTGAATAGAAATTGCTCGAAGGATTTATATACGCAGGGTTTTGTAGTTATGGAAATGCAAACTTCTTTCATTTCGATGTTACTAATATGGATCTGGCGGATTACGGTGCAGGATGTGGTGGCTTTTCTCTTATGTGCAATTCTATCACGCGTTCAATTAATCTAACTCACCATCAAAGCCTGTTGCTGGAGGTTTATTCCTTACAATGACACGAGAGTCTTTTAAAACGTAATTATGTTTATAGAGGTAAAATGTGTTTAAGATTATATGACACTTTAAGTGTAGATAAGAATATGATGTAAATTTTAAAGGGAAGTTGTTAACATAAATCAATGTAAAGTGTCCCCGATACTTGAGGAAGCAAGGCGCGTAAGAGTTCCACTGCTCGGTTCAGGCGAACAAGTCATGCTCTTAGATACGTAGTCTGAAAGTTTTGCAATCTACCGGCTACGATAGAATTACTAGTCTCTCGACTACTTAGTGGACTCCTCGCCCTTACGCGAAGAATCGAATGTCTGTGGTGGATCCTGTTGCGTTAAGCGATACTGTCTAATCTTCTAGAATCAAATAGGATCACTGTAGGCTGCCGGATTAGTGAATTTTAAATTAAATTAACCATCGCTGCTATTATTTGCCTAGGAAATAGTGTAATACAGCTTGTTTCTTACCAAAATGATTAGAGAATTCAGTTCCCAAATATCTGTGCCTCGTCAGAGGGGTACAAGTAGAAATGTGCCGTTTTGGTCAGGCAGCGGATAAAATGAAGATGCCATTTCCATTGCAATCCGTGTCAATACAAATTCTTCTAAACAGCGCATTTTCAATAATATACAATAATTTAAAAAGTAATTCAGTAAAAATACTATCATGTTAAGCACACATTCTCCCGATTGTTATTTTGGTAACTATTTAAACAACACACAGGATTCCTTTTAAATAAAGCTTCCACCTTGGTAACACATCTAAAATTCAATTCCTCTTTTGTTTCAGCGTCACTGGCCATCGTAGCAGCGAGCCTGTTCGCCCTGCAGACCGACGACAGAGCCAGCAGCTTTGTTATCACAAGAGGAGAGGCGTTCTACATGCAGGTACAGCTTATCAACATTACGTCACTGTTACATTCCCAACTTTCACTTTGTCCTCGTATTCAAAATTCTACCCATAGTTCCCAATCATCCTCGAATTCACACCAAACGCTTTGCAAACAGGATTCTGTTTAAATCTTGCTCACCTAGTCCAAAGATCTACTTTTCTCAAATTACGAGACATTCTGGCATCCGCAGGAAGAACATTCCCTCCTCGAAATTCCTCCGTCTGGCGGTAACGCGTCCATTAGACTCGTCTGCCAGCCCCTTTATTAACATACTTCGTTTAACGAGGGAAACTGCCTTCGGAGGACTTGTTCCCGAGTTCCCGATTGGTTTGGTGAAGGAGCACCGTTAGTAGCTATCGACGGGACGAGGATCGTCGCTCGCTCATCGTTAGAACCTGTTGCTCCTCTATCTCGCGGAAGAGAAACCGTTGCGCATTTTGCTTAATGCACGCGAGACGTTCTCTTGGCCTCGGATAGTCGGGCATGATTTATCGTGACAATTTCCTGACGAAGCGGCCTGAGCCGGGGCCAGATGTTGCGCCTCCCACGAGGAGATTAAGCTCGGTTTCGCGGCTTTCTCGAACAGATGCTCTACCTTTAGCCCGTACTGCGCAGTTGCAGCCGATGCACCTGATTTTGCCCCTTACGAAGCTCCACCATGCATCGGGGCCATGTGCACCTGACGTCTCGCGACTCTTCAAGATCATTCGACTTATGCGACAGTTCCGTGGCGTGACACTTACGATTTTCAAAGAGTAGTTTGACGTTTGGAAAGGAGAGATAGCTTCGCTATGCTTCGTCGAGGATGTGAGAAGACTGGGTGTATCTGTTAAGCTCGTTATCTGTTTAAAGTGTCTTAGTTCACAGATCAGTGAGCACTTGTTAGAATTCTTAATTGGGTAGTTGATCAACCGAAGATGGAATCTTATCTGAAGTATACTCCATCATGTTTTCGACTGCTCGTTTGTAGGGAAACGTGCGGTGACAGTATCAGAGGAAATTGAAGTTTACAGGCCTGTAGTTATTGGCTTCCCGTTACTAATTGCTTAATAGAGTCATTAGCGGCGAGGCTTGCTGATAAGTGTGCCGATTACACACGGTTAATCTGCTTTTCACGGTAGCACACGAGCCTAGCATTTTCCTTTTTTGCGATAATGAAGAAGCCCCGCGATTTAATAGCACGGCAACGAAACTGGCACGAAATTGTACCTCTGGCGCGATGGTAGTGTGTCAGCGCGGAGTACATATCGCGGTTATTGGAACACCGCAAGCGATAAAGACGATGATGGCGATGATACGCCCTGACCAGCCACTATTATCGCAAACCGGCGTCTCGGATTTCTCTGTTGCCGCAGACGAGCCGTTTCCACGGTAATTGATTGCAAGTAGATTGAAAATCGCGGGGTAATACCGCGGAATTTTTCACGTTACATTTACCCCCAACGCGGCAGTCGGAACAACACAGATAGAATTCCACGAAGCAAACTCCGCTTTAGCAGATTTGAAAAGGTTCAATGGTCCATGGATCAGAATTAAGAACCTTGCAGCAAAGGCGTGCAGTTCCCTTTTTGACAGATTTCAATTATGGCATGTAATATAAACATAGTTTCCTAATTTACTCAAAGTTGGTAAATATAGACCTGCACTTCTTTCGCTGCAAGGTCCTCAATTCACGGTTTAATAATCGACTCTTTCATCCCGAATCTTACTTTACTTCCTAAAGTCTCTCCAATCATTTCCACCACTATACACACACACACACAACACTGTTCAGAAGAGAATTATTACAGTCAACACGTATTAACCCCGATTCAACCCTTCGATATTCACCAACGTACCGTCCAGTTAATACTCGATACCTGATTCATTCACCGCCAACGAGATTTACACGGGCCTGAATTATTCCCCTTTGATACCAGTTCTAATCCAATCCTCGTTCCCAGCGGCTTGCACCGAGTCCAAGCGTCCCTTGGCGCGAGAACTTATAGGACAGCGCGCGCGATCAGGGAATTAAATACTAAAAGGCCACCTGATCAGGAACAGCTCGCAGGTGTCTCGCTAAGCCCCCCTGCGGGGCTTAGTTAGTATGTGTCAGAGCACCCACGGCTGTTGGACACTTTAAAAACAATGAGACGACATCGGCGGACCCTCAGTGAGCGTTTCGGCGCGGATCGTTAGCCACTGCTCGGCCTCGTTCTCCATTTCGTCATCGGGCTCGTCGCGCACCTGGGGCACACGCAGCGTCTCGCTCACTTTTTCTTCGCATTTCCAGCGTCCGCTCCGCGAGTTCAGATCCTAGTCTCGATTGTCCGGGCATCGGCTGGACCAAAGGAGCAGCCTCCTTACGGCCATGAAAATAAAACGTATTTCGCAAGGATCGCTGTGCTTCGTAGTGAAAGCTGTTAAACGGGTCAACGTTTCTCGGTTAACCGACATGCTGAAATGCGAGACTCAGTGCTTCGCCTATCGACACTCTTACGGGATTAATCGGTGAAAAACTGCCTGGGTGATTAACCTACAGGCGAATGTCTGCGCTTAGTTTTAATGTGATCTAGCATCCTCCAGGTTTAATTGATGTATGAGTAGTATCGGTGTTTGTGTTGAGTATCGGAAGAGAAAGGTTGATTGCTTTAGGCTTGCCTAGGGGGAGCGGTGGATTTAATTACGCGACAGGTAGCGAATCTCAAGGAAAATGGGATTGCAGTGACTGTTGCGGGATCATGAATTTAGACGAGCGTGGAACGGCTATATTTTCTTCGGGTGTACGATGAATACTGAAACTCTCGGAAGCTGTGGAACAGGGGCCTTTCCCGCGTTACGTGGCAATTGTTGCGCATACGTCGCATAATCCAGAACTTCGAGATGATGGAGAAGAGGAGACGCAGCCTTCTGCGGGAGGCCAAGGACGAGATCGAGCTGGATAAAATGAACAAACAGAAACAGGGCAAGGTAAAATCCATCCGCGATTTATGACCCCATAAAGCTGAGACATGGGCTTTCGTGTTGGGTGGAATAGTGGGAGCCAACAATCCCGCGAAGTAAATGGTTTCGGCTGCAGAAATCGTTAACAAAACTTCGTGAACGATAAGAGAAGTATCTCAAGAGTTTTAAATAAAGACATTCGAGGCACTTCGACTTCGAATTTGTAACATTAAATATACGTCCGAAGTTGTTCCCTTTGAATAAACGAAATAGAGAAATTGATATTTCAATATTTCCCATGTGTTGCCAAGAGTCTTTTCGAAACCTAGGCAGAATAAGTTATACTCTGTTAGCTGAAGAGAAAAAGTGCAGGGGACAAACAGTTGCGAAGTAACTCCTCCACAGAATACAGCCAACAAAGAGATACAGACAATTTTCCTTTTCGTTCTTCGCTAGTACTTTATCTTATTATGTAGAAGAAGACACTCGAGGAAACGCTTCGTGCTCAGCTTCGCGAAAACACTTGCTCCTAGGGAAGACAAATAATCATTGGAAAACTGTTTATTGCGCAGCCATTGGCAACAAGTATGTGACTAGCTTTTCCAAATTACTCTTCCCTCCTCTTGCTTCAACCGCGGTGAAGAAACAAATTAAACGTGTCGCCGTTCCTTTCCTAGTTAGTTTTATATTTCTAGACGTTGTTTTTAGGTTTGAATAGCCGTAGCTTTAAAACTCTCTTCTTTGAAAGAAACAGAACCTTAAAAACCTGTTACATGGAAACGAACAATTTCTCGCGTAACATTGAACGTTATCGCGATAACAGAAACTCTTTGCAAACACAGTAAAGTATTATCATAGCGCTGATGATGACGGCAGCTGAATCACCCGTGCAATATAAATTACGAAAAGTTAGTCAGCGTCGCGTAACTTTTCCACTTAAATCACAATTTCTCTGTTTTCTTTTGAATCAACTACAGGTAATTCCTTTTTATCGCTCGGTCCTCGACGCGGAAGAATTATTGTGGTTTCATGAAAAGAAGTCAGAAGTGGCGTTATTAATTAGGTTGTCACTAGTCGGTTTGTTGAAATCCCAGTCTCTCCTTCTTCTCCTTTCCGCTCGGACAAGCCGGTGGAAATCTAACAGTGGCGAAAAAACAACGGCAAATTAATTGTAGCGGCGGAACAATGGCTTCTCGACGGCTTTGTACGTCTTAATTAAATTCCTCTTCCACTGTGACCCTTTGTCTGTTCCTTTTGCACCACGAGCGGGCTTATTTCGCAAGAAGACGCAACATCAATTCAGCGTGGCCGTGAACATGGGGGATTCAATGTCCTGGAAACGGCGGACCTGAACGATGAGGGTGAATCTGTTTCTTACGAATTTCAGAACAATGCAGGTGTATTACGTTCGTCGTGTTGAGAAACAGCCTTGTGTCGTGGCAGTAAGAGGCACTTGATAGTTGCTGGAATTAATGTGGTGGGCAGTTTTTGGACATTAGGTTTGTAGTGGGTGTACATTCTTCCTTAATTGATTCTGGTTTCGATTAAGGACGTGTGCTAGTATTAGTGTTAATAAGTCATAAATCTCTTAGGATGTAATCGATCAATTGATTCTTACAATTTTGCAAGTTTCTCATTAAATTTTCAACTTTGAGTGCCCCAAAAAAATAATTTAATTTCCACTTTCTTTCTTACAATTACACGTATAAGCTTCCAAATTCCAAACAACCAAGTCACTCGAGTAGTATCGATTCCAACACAGAGTATTATAAAAATAGGAAAAGCATCGTTTTACTCTCCTTCGCGAAGTAGAAACATCCTCCTTTAATCAGACACGGGCATCCAAGTGTAAAATCGCTGTTCAATCGACGATTGGAAGAAACATTGAAACCATCTATCCTATTTCTAACCATCAGGAGTTCTCCGCACTAGACATCGATAAAATTTCCATTACCCCCATTGCATAACAGTCCAAGTATTATTTTCCACTCACAATTAGAGGAATCCCCTCAGCCATAAAATCTGCACCTTTGTATAAAAGAAATTTATATTTACAACGATTGTGGGTTTAACTCTCCCCGTGTTCTCCACGCCGTTTAATTAAACCCATTCTCCACTCCCCCCTGTTAATTGTAGGCATTCTTTCGATGAAAGGGTAGTAATTACGACGCGGCGAACTTCTTCGTAATAACAGTGCCGCGTGTCCCAGTATAAATATACATAAGCAATGTCCCTTTATTTATCACGTCTGTGTAAATTGTCACGTACCGTAATTATCACCGCTTTTCGATCAAATGAGATCCTGCCAACCATCCTCTTCAACAATGTTCCCCCGATGGGAAATCGTGTAAATTGATTTCACGATTGGAAACGAACAATGCCAAAGATAAATCCACTCAGAATAATGGACGACCAGTTCGTTTGTTTCTTCCATCTTAAACTTGAAAAACGAAACGCTCTGGCTCGAAATGTTTTCGCGCTGAATTTTCTCACGGAAGAAGAATGGGCTGCTCGTAAACTTCTCAGCGTCCATTAATCATCCAGATTTGTAATAACGTTTCCACTTTCATTCGTACCTGTGCGGGTGGCTGTTCCGTCTGCCTTTTTGAAAATTCGTTGCTGAAGCGCTCCGTGAAGCTCGTTTCAGAATAAATTATGTAACGCTGATGTCAAATCCGTTTCACGATGAAATGTGCAATCAGGAAAGTTTTCTTTGATTGTAATTCATTTCAGGAGCGATTGTCGTTGATGAACTCCGGTGGTTCGCAATTTTACTCTGATTATTGGAATTTATATTCGTATTAGGGATTAAACAGCTCGAAAATTCGCACTGCCATCGCGGAGTAATTGGAAATGAAGTTACTCTTGTAAATGTTTATTAATAGAATGGGCGAAATTTGTTTCAGTTGGCTGCCATCGCCTTGAACTTCGGCGTGCTGGTCACCGCAGTGTACGAGGGCATTTACGCTCGTCGAGGTGGCGATCCAACGAAGATTAGGGTTGTGGCTGATCCTCGTGCGGCCACCATAAATAATCCTGGCTATCGGGAACATCAACCCACGAATGGTGAGTTCAGTGAACACTGTATTCCCTTTTTACAAATCAACCAAACTTCATGGGAACATTTAGCAAATCTTTATGAATAAGTATTTCTAAAGTAGATAATATAGATGCAAAATGTAATCAGGAAAATTAGATTTCACGATCATTCAACAGAGAAAGCAAGTAGCTAATTAATATTTTAAAATAAGTTAATAGAAAAATGATATATTCATTCAAGTAAATCAAGATTTTATAGAAAAAATGTGAGATAGCTTCATCTTCTTACACGTAGTTTGTAAACTGACGTAATTCTGTAGTTTCCTCTGCACGTTTTACGTTTCAAGGCCTCCCTCGTCGTAGACACGAACAAAGGTTTCGCCAGAAACGATAGTAAAATTTCGTTGCAGAAGGCGAGGCATTACAAAACTCTTTCGACGCGTGCCTAGAATTTTAAAGCGTGCTCGGTTCAAAGTCTTGAATTTGTTTCTGTCTCGCCTGTACGTGGTCGCGTTTGTCCATTCGCTTAACCATTTTTCTTTTTTTTTTTTTTTGAGAACTGTCAGGAATTTGATAAGTAATTGCGTAGAAAATAGAATCTTTGAGGTAGAATAGTCTCCTGACAAGCTATGAGAATATTCATAGAGTTCAATCTATACAGATATCTTAACAAAACACCTACTATTTTCTCTGTCTTAACAGTTTTAAAATATGAATAGAACCTGTGTATAGAAATTCGAAAGAACAGATGCTTGCTAATGCAAATTCTTCGCGGTGCACGAATGCATGCACGTTTGGTAGTTCCCCACGTCTACGTTTGTCTTCTTAATCTCCTGTTTGAAAACTTTGAACGTAAGCTCGCGACACGTGGCTCAAAGATGTATAATTAAAGAGACGAGACAAAGTCTGAGCATCAGTCGCCCGAGGGCTTTATGAACGATGAAAAGCCAGTTGACATTTCTTCTTGGAACGTGTCTCTTAAAACCAAGAAGACATTAATTTTCACGCGACAGACCAAATTGTCTTCGTCTGATTTGTTTTTCCCAATTTTAAAATCTCATTTACGTGGACATCTGTGTGCTCCAGTGAATTTACTGAATATCTCGAGGTTAGTATCAATTTTTTGTGTTTAAGTGGCATTATAAGTTTCTGGTATTAATTACGTTTAATTTGTGAAAAGTTACGTTTCTTGTAACTCGTTGATCAAACTTTCCGCATGGATTGCCCCGCACTAGTGGCCAGTACTTGGCGTACAATACGTAAATGGTGTGTTTCCTCGGAACAAAGAGAAAGCTCTTAGCTTTTAGCTGGAAGGAAAGCCTTTCCCTCATCGGAATGTCATTTGTGCGGCTAACAAGGGAAACATATCCATTTAGCTCTTGGCAGAGGCTTCTCCTCGGTGCACCACGTTAATCGAGCTACCTCGAAGGTTACGCGCTATATTGTAACGAGGCAGTAACTATCTAGTAAGAATTATTTTGTAGGATACTCGAAAGATCCTAAACACCTGAATATGCAAAGTGTTTGCATAGATGATTTAGATGATTTAGAATTAAACTCTTATATTATTATCTGAGTGAATATCTCAATGACAATATTATTATTGTCCATTAAAATATCAACACAGATTTTAATTTCTCAACCAAAAAATTGAACATACTTATTTAAAATTCTGGAATTACAATGGTTCGTGGTTTATGTATAATAGGAGTTACTTAAGTAGATAGCATAAAGCAGTACAATTTTTTAAATACAAAATAGCTTCAAGAGCTAGTATTCTTGAGAAGATATTAGAATTATTCCCCACGCATTCATTTTGATCTACTCCCACTATCCTTTCGAATATTTCCTACCGTTTCGGTGAACGAATCTGAAAAGTAGATAGTGACGCTAGTCGATCGCGTGCCCTTCAAGTTTCTTCTGGGAGAAGGTTCGCCAACAGAGACCTTCGCCTGGCAGCTGATGGAAACTCAATATGCCGGAGAAATGTCTTCGGATGTGAACGTGATGGGAGTCAAGGTGAAGGGAGAGAATATAGAGGACATGTGTGAGATCAGGGGAAGTAGATGAGTGGTAGGGGGATAGTAGGGATGGCGGGAACCTTGAAGGGAGCACGTAGGACGAAAGCTGCGCAATAAGGAAGAAAATTGAATGAGGCGCTGAAAAAAGGGAGCAGACCTGTGCAAATAAGATCAGTCGTTAGAGCAACAGGTAAACAGACCGCGGGAAATTCTGAGCAAATTGTAGGAACATCCGAATGGATGGCAGAAAAAGATGTAACAATTGTGGGACACAGGAAACACGAAGGGGGCTGTGGATTGTTACTATAAAGATTCCTTTGCGTTTCACAGATTAACAATGAAGTAATACGAAGTAAAGTATTACTCGAGATATTTACTTTGAAAAAGGATTAATTGGATTCACCTTCTTTCGTAAGTTAATCGCGACAATTAGAAATATCGTACTTCTGAGGCTTCTGTATTTCTAAATGTTTAACAAGAATACAGATTTTTCGGATGTAAGTATTTCATTTGTGGTCATTTAAAAATAGAGTTTTAAGGTATTTCGATGTTTTATTGATAACGGATCTTTAAGTTGAGATTTATAGGCCTTGCGAAACTAGTATCCACTTAAATTACTTTCACTCCAATCCACAATTTTAATTGGAAGAGAAACGTGAGATAACAAAAATTATTAATATTTCACGTGTCGAGGAAAGATCCTAGAAAGCACTACTGAGAAAAAAATTGATTCAATATGCAATACGCGAGGAAAGGAAGATTTTCTACCCGAGGAAGAACAAATGAAGAGGAAGAAGCCCCTAAATTATTAAAGAAACAAATGCTCGGGAAACAAAGTGAAAAGAGAGCAGTGGAAGAGGATTTCCGTATTTCCAGGGAAAAAGAATGAGAAAGCAGACAACTGACTGGAGACTAGTGAAAGAAAGCTTGATGAAACCGTTCTTCCGCGTCCCTCTACATTTTGCACGACAGACATCGATGATTGGATTCGTTCGTGTTGCACGGTGCATTAAAACGTCTCAACGAATTTCCACGTAGGCTGCAATGCATTTCACGGCTGCAGGTGCGCTTAACTATTATCATCGCGTACGTGGATGCACGCGGGCAACGTGACGCGCCTGTGCGCCGAGCTGCAACGTGCACGATTTTTTACGTTCCTCCGCGTTTGCATGGAAAAAAATGCTTTTTCCAGTTCAGTGACACGTCGTCCCCTATATTCGTTCCACGCACTTCGAAGCTTATTTCACTTTCTGCGAAACAGTTTCTTCCCTTGGAATCGTTAGGTATATCTTTATATTTTGCTAGTCTGCTGTATTTAGTGAAGTGTTCTTCTGTAGTTTCTTTGGCAATTCTTTAATTCGTTTATTTCTTGCTAATTGCTGGAAAACTTGTAGGTTGGTAAAGAATTGTATAAGTATTTAATTATTTGGATTACAGGATAATTTATATTTCAATTTATTCGATTGGAATTTGATAAATGTAATCAATGGGGTACGAATGTGAATTTTGAAAAAGACTCTATAAGTGTTGAATGGTAAACTGAAGACTGAATGTTAAAAGAAAATTGCAGTAGATGGAGAAATAATTGAAATGATAGAAATGTAAACAGGAGGGAAAGAATGGTGGGTAGAAAAGGGAATGAGAATAAAACGGTTGCAAACAGGTGGGGATACTTAATGGCAAACAAGAGATGCAAATTTTACCTAATTAATGACCAGTTGTAAGAATAATTGAAAATTATGCTCGCAAATTACTGTTGGTACTCATTAAAATTCCTCGTGTACATTTCAACTTGTATGTGCAGCATGGTGTCCTCGAAATTATTGAGGAATTAGGAGCACACTTAGTCATATTCGTGAAATATGATGTTCAGGTCTGCACGTGAATGAGAAATTCCAAGATTAATTGTTGATACCACGTCGTGGCTGTTGGTGCGTACAATTATTACTCTATTGTAATTGGAATATTTCTCTCTGAAAGAGAACTTGAAATAGGAGAGCTTGAATATCTGGGATAATTAAAATTTTTACAAGCATCGTACCATGAAACATTAAACTATATTTCCCTGTCAAAGGATATAGTTTTAATTACGTAATAAATATATATAATTACGTACATTACGTACATTATATATCAATTTATATATCAAGCGATTCGATGCAAGTGCATCCATCATCTGGCTACTGAAACCTGTTAGCCTCTCCGTCAAGAAATCGTTGAAAACTCGTTCCTGCGTTATCACACACTGAAACGTTATCGTCACTTCCGCGTTTGGTACGATCTTAAAGAATGTTTTGATCCAAGTAATTTTCCATACCTAATTAAGTTAATTTCACACAAATCTATGAATATTTATAAAATGGAGGCATCTCTAATAGAATAATAATTTACTAAGTTAATAAGTTCCTAAAGTAAAATCACACCAGAACCGAGCCGCACATCAATCAGCAAAAAAGTACACACAATCCACTGAAACGTAAACTCGTGTAGACTTAAGTTCAATCAAGTGTCCTTCACAATAATATAAAAAAAAAGAGAATTGTGCGAATTGATTTCAGGTGGAAACATCTCGATGACCGACGCCAGTGGCAAGCCGTACGTCGGCGGTGCCGGAAACGGCTCGATGGCCTCGGTGGCGACCTCCGGAAGCGTGACAAGCGCTGCCTCGCCGCTCCGCAGCTCCCTGAAGAAGCCCAAACCGCTTGGAATCCACAATCCCGGCTTCTCCGCGCACAGTCCAACCCTCTCGAGGAATGGCTCGCAGAAGAAAGTGCGAATTCAGACGCATTCGACCGAGGTGTAGAGGTCCTCTTTCAGTTCAATTCGCTCGATATCCTCGCGAAAGACGATAGTCGGGCATGCGTCACACGCATCACACGCGTAATATGTCGCACGGAAGCCGAACGAACGCTTGACCGAATTTTCAGCGTGAATCCGAAACGAAATCGATCGCAAGCTTGTCGCGAATTCAGGACTGCTTCCCTGAACTCGTTGTCGCGTTAAGGCGTACGAACTATTAACAGCGATGAAGTTTCAGTTCGATAGAGAAACAAGAAACGAGACTCGACGACGCTACGTTCGTTCGAGGGTACACGGGAAGCAGAAGTTTTCCAATAACCGCCCGGTCGTTGAGCGATTATTCGAAAACTTCCGACGAGGGTGGCCTTTTTACGAGGGGCTACCTTTGGTTTGTAAGAAATCGAGGGATTCCAATGATCCTGGATTAAAAACTCGTAACTCGAACCCAACGCGAGTAGTCCTAGCGTGTAGGTGGCGGACGACGAAGATGGCGGAGGAAATGAGTATTCTTGAAACTGATCAAGGAATCGAGGGAAATTGCCTAGACCACAATTTCCAACGGCGTCGTGACGTCCGAGGATGGCTGTAACCTTCCAGGCGAGGTCTGCGGCTGACGTACGCGGAGTGATATTTCTGGGTGACGTGACAATACCTACTGACTTTCGGGGGAGACTGACATTTCTATTCACCTCCAAAATATATTCTCGTCGATTTCATTATTATTTGATGCGCGGTATATTCTTTTTAATCACTCGTTTTATATAGCGAACACCTGAAGGAAAGAAGACGCCGTTGGATCCCAGATCCCTTGATCCTGGAGGATCGAGAATATCAGCCAGTCGTGTTTTGGTGAGATTACATTTTAAGTTCCAAGCGGTTCCAGCGGTGAGCAAAAGCTAATTAACTTTTTGTGGTTCGTGTGTCTTAAACTCGACGATACTTCGTCAGCTGACCCTACTTCGGGAAATAATTAAAGAAGGGCTATTTACTCAAACAAGAGAATCTACTATTATCACCAACTATTCAATTCATTCTCTAAAATCTGATACTCTATACTCCAAGTCATTTTAGAAGAAACTGATTTCGCGCATGTAGAATGAGCTCATTGGCTCCGAGGGAGCGTTTGTTTGGGGTACAGCCAATAGTAGCTTGTTTCACAGGTCTGAACTTGTCTGTCCTAAGTTCCTTCTGAAATGACTTGGAGTATACATACTTACTCTCAAAACTCGAAATCTTCTAATCATTTTGTGCATAATGCGAGGCATTGAGAGCAAAAATGGACTAACTCACATGGAGAAAAAATTAATTTTTCCTGTTGGAATACATTATATACTTTAGCCCGTTCTTTTTGTCAATGACTCACATATCTCACTCTTCAGAAGTATTATTAGATTTTAAGAAACAGCTGTGTAGAAATATTTTTCCCCAAAATCACAGCTTGCACTTGGCACCCCTCTGCCCCAAATGCGAGCAATGTTTCAGCTGCGACATAACTCAAAGTGCTCGAGGGGCGTCACAATCGAATCCGAATTCCTGTCCACGGTTTGTGCCCACTGAACACACTCGAACCGCAAAAGGTTAACAGAATCCGATCGAACGATAAACCAGTGTATCGAGCACGTGCGCAGGGCCTATAAGCCCGATGCCTGTTCAATGTACATTCGCGCGTTACCAAACGAGACGAGCAAAGCGATGGGACGAAAATTAACCGAGGCTGCCCATAATCGATACACCGCCGATACGCGCGGCATTCGGTAACGGGATTTAATTAACCGCGACGTCTGCAGCCGAGTTTTAATTAAGCAGCGCGGGCGGTGATCGTCGGTAACACGCGAAATAAGCGTGTACCACTGAAAGAGGAAAAACAGAAGAGAGAACGAAGGCTGGATGGACGTTCTTTGATATTGTTCGATGCAGTGCCACGGTTGGAGCAGCATAATACTAAGGCTATTACGTGTTGCCCAGGGAAGAGAAACATTCAAGTCGATTTATTGTTAACTATCGTTTTAAGCGTGAAATCGCGAGATCCAGGGTTTGGATCCAGCGAGCGATCGAGGCCCGTAGAATTAAATGCGCGGACGGCGATATATCGTTACTGGAATCGACCATTGGCGAGTATTCTAGCTTTGGAACCTCTGATAAGTTTCTAGAAAAAGGAATAATATCTTTTAATTACAGAAGCCCTTCATTTAGTGGAAATACTTCGAGTAGGCGATGGAATATTAATCGATATTACACTTGTATTAGCTAAACTGTTTCGTATTTAATCCTATATATTTTAAACACCTCGCAACAAAATTGAAGACTTCAGAATCTATACAAGTCAAACATAACGAGTCGGTAAGCTCCTTGTTCGTTTCTTCCAAGCAGGTTTGAAATTCGAAAATACTGATGATAGGGGACGAAAAGAGGCGATAGAAAAACGGAAGTCGCTAATGGTTGTGCCCCAGTAATCGCCTCGCCGTGCGTCGTGTAAGTCGCAGGATACGTGATACGATTTCTCCCTCGTTACCCTTTTCTTCTTTTCCCCCCTTCGTCTTTAATCCAACCTTTCTTTTTCCTCCCCGTACACTTCTTGTTCGTCGTATTAGGATTAACTCGGCGTGTCCTCGTAGTTGATGGTTACGAGGGTATAAATAAAATACTTGTTACGTCGCATCCGTCCAGCCCTGCATAGGCAGCTAGCCGTCAAACGGCGAGAATTATATATATATATATATATACACACACAACACACAAACACACACAGAAATATAAATATATGAATATATTTATATTTTTTAGCGGTTGTTTTAATATAATATATATAAATCTGCGAAAGAAATCTATATATATATATAAATATAAATATGTATATGTATGTTGCGCGTAAAGAATGAGATCCATTCAGACGTGTGATTGGTCTCGTAGGGAACGATTCTCGTTTACTCGTTTAGATATTATTTTTTTATCGTTACTGTTGGTGTCGTCGCGCCCTTTTCCTCCCTCTCTCTTTTTTTTCAAACGAAACTTCTTTTCTCCATTCCCATTCCCATACAGAACTGTCTGTATTTCACTCGGGAGTCTGACTCTATTCCTCTTTCTTCACTTAATCTCTCCTACCCTTCTCCTCGTAGAGTTGTACATGGATATTTGTTGGCGTATATTTATTTGAACAGAGTAACTTCAACGCGTACGATAGGAGGTTTGTCGTTGAACAAACTCCTGAACAGAACGTTGTCGATTCTTTGCACCGTGGTTCTTACTCCGTTGGCGCGTTAGTTTCCACTTTACTCCTCGAAATTGTCTCGAGACCAGGCGGCATTCGGTGTTGAAATCGCACGCACGCACGTGCAGGCCCAGTCGGCGTTAATGGAATTCGTGTTTTTTCACCTGTTTTGCACCACTTTGCTACTCGGATTAAGCCAGCCTGCCTCGCGTGGCTCGCGCGAGTCGACGCGAGTTTTGTAACGACCAGTGCGTCGAGGACTGTACGCGAGGGAATCGATAATAAAGGCGTTTCTATAATTTACGATCACTGGCGTTGCATCTGCCCGACGTTTCCACCCATCTTCATCCACCCGCTCCGGCTCCTCTCTCGCCTTTGCCATCAGGACCAAAAGGATAGTGCGAAGAAGTAACGTACACCGTATGGTAAAAAAATTAACCTTCATTTATTGGCTTACAGACTGAAAAAAGAAAACTTAAACGACGAACAACAGCGTCTCTCGGGCCACGCGTCCCTCACGGCAGTACGCGGTTACATCTCGAACGTCTTCCCATACACGCGCAAAAATTTAACCAGAAGAGAACTGGCGAAAGAAGTTTGAAAACAATACCCGTTAAGTCCACCTCTTTTCCCATTTGCGCCGTCAGTTATCCCCAGCGGGTAACCGTAAAAATACCTTGTGGGTCAATGGAGCTCGCCATAGTATGATAGTGTCGATGAGGGGACGACGAGTCGCGATGATATCTAGAGTGGTAGAAAAATGGCCCGACGCGAGTTCGAGGGACTCTGGAGACTAGTCTTCTTCAATGGCTTTGGCTCGTCGAGGATCTCGCGCGCTGTCGCCGCGAAAAAAAACTCGGGCGACGACGGGCGCGCGGGCGCGCGGACACCTCGGATGCTATAGTAATAAAAATAATTTACAAATCGACGCTAACGAGTCGCTACTACATTTAGAGAATGTTATCCGTAGATACAGATGAATCTTCCGCTTTCTTATCCCCTCCGTGTAAATAGTAACCGCAAGGTGGAAAGCATCCTCCTTCGTTTCAGCCACGATTGCTCGCGACGATGGGGACGGCAGGGACAGCGAAGATGGAGGTGAGAGAGTCGTGGCGTTTCGTCACGGAGATCTTTGCGAGCGCGAGGACGGTAGTGTAGGAACCAATAGACACCCCACGATACCGAAAACACTGTTTCTCGGGCGCGAGAACACGTGTCGAGGAACACTTTGCCAGGCCACGCCTGATCGGCAGTGACTATACTTCGCGAAGTATTTCGACGATCGAATCGCATGCAACACTGTGGACCTCTTGGATCGCTTCTTCAACTTCGTCGACTACGGTGAGATAGTGGAGTGTTAAAATAGTATTCGAAACCGCAGTTGAACCTCCATTATTAAGGCTTGAAACAGAGGATATGGTATTGTTTTATCTGAAGGGTAGAGTGATCGGGGATAAAAAAGTGTCTGTTAGTTGGGCTAATGGAGGTTCTGCTGTATCTTCTCATTCGCTTTCCAAGCAACAGTGAGAGTTGTGTAAACGTACAAACTCTCGGGATTGGTCTACCAGTCGTTAAAAGAACACAGGATATCTCAGGATAGGCCCACGTGATTAAGCTTTATCACTTTCACCGAGTTAGAAGTTTAGGCACGCGCAACGGATTTTGATCCCTCGGCAGAACATCGAGATTAAGTCGAAAGAGTCAAGATTCAATACTGATGGTATCGAGGAGATTGCCCTACTCGAGGGAGGTGTTCGATCGAGGTCCCCCAGCATTCGATTCGATCGCCCGTGCAGAATCACTCTGTTCAGAAGTATCCCTCCCTGTCCTTCGGCGCGCTGGAGATCAGCTCCCTCCGCTTCCAGACGGGCTGCGCGCCAGCGCGCTGATTCTGAGCGCTGTTCATCGAGGACGAGGAAGACATCGTCGACGAGGACGCGACTGCCATTGTCGTTTTGCCCGCTAGAGCCTCGGAATCGGGGATGTGGCGCGTCTGATGCCTCGAGTCCGTGTAACGCCTCTTGGTGTATTTCTTGCTGTCGGAGGAGGTGCTCGTGGAACTGTTCTTGCCTTGCTGCGAGACGCCGATGCCTGCCTCGGGTCTGGAGATGTGCAGCATCCTCTCGATGTCGGCGGTCTTCGACCTGGAAAGGAGGAAACCTTTCGCTGGGAAAAATCATGGTATATTCGAGCGTGAGACGTTCGAGGAATCTAGCTCTGGTGGATATCCAATCCGTGACGAAGAATTTAATTAGTCTCAGTATTAATTTTGCATCTTGATTCGTGAAATCTATTAAGAAATTGGTAGCTCAGACTCCACCCAAAAACTACGACGAACTTAAAACGATTTCGACGACAGTAATTCCTCGATAGGTGAACGGTAAACTGGAGTAGCAAAGTTCGATGTATAGAGAGCGCATTCGATGGGGTTAACGAACCGTCCCGGATCTTCTTCGCGAATACCAGAACAGTAGCGCGGATCAGGGTCAGCCACACAATTCCTGCGACGATGTTACTAGGAGACCTACATAGCTGGGAGGGTAAGGATTCTCACCTCAGGACCGCTCCACCGATGCTCATGATGCTCGGTGTGTACGGGGCCGCGGTGCTCCTCGACGTCTCCTGGTTGTTGGACCTGGTCACTTGGCGTACCTCGCTCGAGGTCGTGAACGAAACCCTCTGGAGGACCGCCTGCTGATCTGGTATGTAGGAGACAGCGGTGACCGCGCTGTCTGGGCTCGCTGGTGGCGTAGATGCCCACGATGGCGGTGAACTTGGCGCCTGGTCACCGGATAAAGTGGCCGAGGAACCCACGGCGCTGTCGCTTCCGTGCCTGCCACCTTTTAACAGAACGTCATTCCTCCTGGTTTTAATCTCTCTCTCGTTTTGCTCTTTAGGGTTTACTCTGCAAGGCGAACGTTGCGTTACTTTGATCTATTTTGCTTGCTCGTAGGCGGAGGTGGTGGAAGGTGTTGGATGATTGGATAATGTTAGGTGTTAGGTGATTCTTAAGCAGTAAGGACGGAATATTGGGTCTTTTTAAGCGATAAGTAGGGGATATTAGGTAATTTTTAAGTCATAACTAGGGGATATTAGTTAATATTTAAGTGATAACTCGGGGATATTAGTTAATATTTAAGTGATAACTCGGGGATATTAGTTAATATTTAAGTGATAACTTGGGGATATTAGGTAATTTTTAAATGATCACTAGGAGATATTAGATAATTCTTCAGCGGTACCTAGGGAATATTAGGTAACACCAGGTGAGTATCGAATGGTAAACTGAGCACCTTTAGAAAAACACACGATCCACTTCGACCCCAAAAGTACAGAGTCATGATGCAGTCAATGCACTCTGAGCGATGCAAGGGAATGACAGGAGACATACCTTCGCTGCATCCGGAAATCGATCGCTGCCTCTGCCTTCTCGGCGGCGCACTTGGTTGCTTGGGTGCTTCCTCGATGTAAGGAATGTCTGGATCGTCGAGGTTCAATGTGAACGCTCCAGACATCGGTATGGTGAGGCTGGCTGTGATTATCATAGGTGACGATTTTCTCCGAGGATCCTGTGGATCCTCGCTAGATCCACTATCCACGCTGTTACTCCTGCCCTCTTCCTTTCTTCGACTTCCAGGCCTCTTGGACCTTCGTGGCCTGGGACCGATGTCTCCACCAATCCCAGCTGTCTGGTGAAGGCACTGTTCCCTTGTCCACACCTGCAATTTAAAAAGTGATCCATCTTTTAATTAAATCAGATAGTAACGACTAGGAAAAATAAATAAAAGCGTCGTCCACAACGCGAACCAACTCTTTCGCTATTAATTTATCATATGGACAGTGACGTATATCATCAAACAAACTACTTTCAATGTTTGATCACTTTCAGTGTTTTTCAATTTCAAACAAGACACGTGATTTATTCGGATCCAATGTTTCTCTCCTTCGATTCTCGACAAGATCCACCTCGCAATGTGGTAGGCGAGAGATCTCGAATCCCCTACCTTTCTAGTCGACGTCGTGGTCCCAGCCGTGGTCGTCGTCGACGTCGTCAGGGTCTCCTCCACCGAGAAAGTTTCAGCTTCGCTGCACGGATCCGCCTCGTCCCCGCATTGCCTGTGCAAAAGCGCACGAAAACTGTTAGTTTCTACCTCGCGATTCGCCGAGGGACATTTACGCAAACTCCTCCTGGCTTTCTGCCATCTTAACTCGATTAAAAAAACCTCACTCATTCAAACGGAGACTTAAAGACGAAAGATCTCGGTTCGAGAAAAATCTGAATTTCCTTGATTCGCATAATTGCTTTCCATACAATTCTTGAAAAGCTTCCTCAAAGTACACTACCATTGAATCACCACACTTTCGAAGTGTTTCGAGTTTATTCCACGCCACTGGTTATGCTTTTGAAAACGTACCTCCAGAAGTAATTATCCGTCGTAATTATCAACCGGATTACAAGTTCTTGTTGAAAATAAACACGAAAAGCGACGTATTGGAGAAATATGTGTATATCGAGAAGCTTGGATATAAAGGAATATTTCACAAGAGAAGCTTTCTAAGATTGATTGTCCAACAATGAGATAAAAGAAGTGTTCGTTGGTCACTCACTCGTCGGCGCGTCGAGAAAGCGCCAGATCCAGCTCAGCTGGATGGGTGTCCATCATGTGCAGGTACACTTCGTCTAGAAGGGCCGCTGGCACCGTGAACAAGGTGGCCGCGTGCTCCAAAAGCGCCCTCACCACGTTTATCACGTCTATCCTCTCCTCTGCCCTTTCAGCAGACACCTCTGACCTCTGTCCAGGTTTCACACAGTGAAGGATGTTCGGCGCGAATACCTTAGCGAAGGATTTTCAACGATAAGGAATTTTTCATTAAATTTCGGGGAATTGCATCGCTTCGGGAAAGCATAGAAGTAAGGCTTCCTTAGCTTCCACGAGTAATACTAACTAAGATTCCAACGATAACCATAATTCAATTTAAACAAATAATTCTACATGTCATGAGAAAATATAATACTAACAAGACTCAAGAATCGAACTCAACTCCTTTGATTAAACGCAGAGATGAAATACAGAGGACTTACTGTCGCCAGATTGGTGGTGTCCATTTTATTCCCCGGTATCCACTCGCCATTCTCGTTCTTTTGATCCTCACTGTTCGCGGCCACCACGCTGAGAAAGTTCAAAAGTGCCCAGAGTGTCTCGCGATTCGGCGTGGGCAGCAGCTGAATGAGATGCTGAAGAGCCTCTTGCTGAAGCCGCCTGTTCCGGATCTCTGCGCGAAAACGGGTCCCTTTGAGTGGCAACGCTCGTGTATCAACGCCGCGATAGAACGCGCCGAGGAAAGGCAGGCATAATTACGCGCAGGGTCTCGAAGGAATAGTTTTAAAACTGAATAGCAACGAAGTTCTATTAAAACCTGCTAAATAGTTTCCCCAACAACTCGATTCTGAGACAAAAGGTTACGAGGTACCGTTTAAATTAATCGACTGCCTTTCAATTACGCGGTGAACACTCCTCGTTTATGGAAATTCTGCGTTCTCGTCGAGCCGAGAGTATTAGCAGCGTTTTAGACACGGAGAGCCGTTTCGCTTAACGGCGTAATCTCTTTTCCTAATAGCAAAGGGCAATCCTTTACGCGATCGCATTTAATAACGAACATTCATCAGGCTCCCGGGCTAACTCCACTCTAACTCAATCGGCTCACATCGTGTCTGCTCGTGAGTTAAGCTTGACCTTACTTTGTGTATGGACGAACGCCTGGTACAGATCCCTGCAGAGCAGGGGGTCGGGCATATCTCGAAAAAACTCCTTCAACAGGGCTGCCACGTCGTGGGGGCATTGGTCGGGGCCGATTTTCGTCTCGCGACCGCAATCGAAGTCTTCCCTTAACTGTAACAATTCCAATTAACTTGCATTGCGAAGACACGTATACATATTCGGTATAGGTACCGATATTCTTGTATAAAGGGATCCTCCGCATTTCGAGACTTCTATGCGAAAGGATATTCGGTGTTTCAATATTTCTATACGGTATTTCCGTACATCCGTATCGAGGAATACTGTGTTCGATATTCTATAGCAAGATGGTGAATAGCTCCGACGATTTACCTGTCTCACCCGCTTCTTCGAAGGGGACACACGGAAGACGCCGAGCGTCCGTAGCCCCGTATTCTCGAGATGCCTGATGCATTGTCTGACTACTCCTGGAACCGCGTCCCATTCCCCTGGGGGACCTCCTCCGCCGCTGTCGCTTAACTCCAATACCCCGGAATCGCTTCCGGTCAATGCTCCTCCTTTAGACGACAGGGACTCGCACGATCCACCCTGGAGCAGAATTTTTGCCTCTTTCATCTACAAGCCAACCGCGGAACCCAAGGAAGTCGGACACCCACGCGAACGGTACCCCGAGTCGAACGCGCCTCGAATGGATCGATAACGCCACCCCTGGTTGTAACAATGGTTTCCTAGGAAAGCATTACGAACGAATATTCCCCTGGGTAGAGTTGCGCGCTGGGAATATTTATCTTCGCGTTTACCATAGATCCCAGTCGGCCTGTCGATGCTCGCGATTCCCTCGAATAGACGAGTTACGTTGCAGTGTTCGTGAATCATTTTCTAGCACGTAATGGGGCGGTGTTATGCATCAGACGACACGCGCCACGGGACGGAAATAATACTGCATAGTGGAAATATGATTTGGTGAAATGATGGCGATGGAAATATTTCGTTAAGACTCTCTCTAAGCTTGTGCATCGATCTCTTTTTATTGAATATCAATTTTGTAAACCCTATTAGTTTTCTGTGATTTTAAATGCGCTTCGCGCGAATACACGATACTTATGCTTTATACAGGTATCCACGGTGAGAAGAACTGTGGTGTATTAAGTACTTGCATTAGGAAGATATACTCTACTTTGGACTATTTTGGAATCTGGTAATTATCGTTCAATTTATTTTATTAATACACAGATTATGCAGGGGAGATTTCTTCCCCAGTGTCCCCGAATAATCAGAAGTGTACAATAGTTTTAGTTGAACCCCGAAAAGTTGAGCGCTGAAAGGGTGAACGTGAGGCCATGATCGTCTCTGATCGACAGGTCCGACGAGCGTGTGGGCCATTCTAATGGTCACTCCGCTTCGGCCCGTCTCGTTCGTCAGAGGATCTTGCAAAATTTACGGAACTTAATTAATCCCCAGTTAAAATTAGTGCTCTCTCGCGAGCGTTCTATTCGCGTCCCCTATCCGTGACGTCATTGCCGGTTCGTGATGCGCGTGACGTGGACGGGAGGAGTGCAGTGTTACGTCGGTTCATCCCGAAATCGCGTTAAATCGATCAATCGTACACGGGCTATTTGAACGAGTAGCCTTTCATCGAGACACCAGCCAAACCGTTACCCAGCATTTATAAATAAAATGCACGTGTACCCGCGATGTAACGTTCGATGGAAAACAAGACGGAATGGGAGAGAAGAATCGAACGTCGAATATGAAATGGAAGTCTTTCCTTCAGCGTGATTTGAACATTTTGGGACCCAGCAGGTGGAAATACGAATCTCGAATGTTTGTAAAATTGGATAAAATGTTAGTTCGTTTAGTTGGATACGAGGTGGAGTGTTCTTATTATTAGTCATCAAAGTGACCATTGCTGGAAGCTCTCTGATTGATGTAATTAAAGCATTTGTATAATATACATTCAGATTGCTGTGATTATGTCAATTTTTGTATACCAAAGAGATTTCCCCTTAATAATAATAATATAATGGGTGGTTCGCTTTCATATCTTCGAAGGTTGGCTAGAATCGAATGATGACGCAAGTTTGGGTGGAAAAATCGCGGGGGTGTATGATTCTCGGATAGCGAGCGTTTAAATTGTCATCTAAATCCGTTGAACGAGTCCTGTTGGCGGATCAACTATTGAAACACCCACCTACACGTATATACAAAGCGTCAAGCTCGATTCTACCATCGATTGTTCACCGGAAGTAGAGGGTGGCATTATCGTGGCGTACGTCACGATAAATCGATGCTATTTCCACGGAGTGTGAATCATGAGTCTCTGTTTAACGAACCGCCCGTCTATTTCTAGGGGGAAAGTTGAAGAAAATCCACGTTCCAGTGGCACGGATTTCCTGCTTCCCAAGCTTCAAAACTCACCGTTAACATCGATCGTGAATGCATACTAGGTATTGCTCACATACTTTAATTATTACTACATATTTGCTTTACAATTTTCGCTAATAAACATTGTTTCCTATTTCCCTGCACGCCTGACGGCTCAATCTGTAAATTCATGCAGATTTATCCAACGAAAGCAGAAGAGATATTTAATTATCTAAATTAATCGAAACAATAACATCCACCCACATTTAGTTAATATTCATTTAATTTTGCATTACGAAGTAGAATTAATGGAAACTACCAACAGGACTACATTTTATAAAACATTAATTATCGTCGCTAATATAGTATTGATTGTTTGTTGGTACACAAAACAACAAATCATTCAAAGTCCAATCATTCAACATACCTTTCTATTTCCCCCAGCAATGTATTTAATTCTGTTTTTATTTCACATAATATCGAGCGTGCAACAAATTAAATGGAAACGAGAAACAGCAGAATTTCCTCGCTAGTGGGGTATCGAAGCCAGCAGGAGAGCAGCTATGGCCCCGTAACGATGTTGCGAAACTATTCCATCGATAGTCGAAGAGAGTGCACCGTCGAACGCGCTATGTTTTCCACAAAAAGAGGAGTCGCGGGATCGATTTGGTTTCTGCCTGAAAACCGATGGAATTTATCTCCAGGCTGGAAAACTTCCACCCACGGACAATGCGTCACGGGCCAACGCGCGAGCACTCGTAAGTAAGAGTCCTCCCAATTATTTACATTCCGAACGGAGTATTCAGAGTTCCTCGAGTAAAATAGATCGTGCCGCTCTGTATACGCCCGTATAAGAGCTCGAGCTTTACTGTGGAAGCTAATGAAATCCCCGAGGTTAATATATCCAGCGAGCAACTGAGTGTAGAGTTAGTTAAATTAATTATTCCCTTGCAATTAGAAGCATCCCGTTTCCTCGATGCTTTTCGGAGGCTAACTTCAAAGCTCCTTCTCAATGTTTCCTTATTCCATGTCTATATTAAGAATCCGCGTGTAACGCAAAGAAGCACGGGCGATAAATTAGTGCAAATAGAAAGGGAAGGGATGTTGGACTCTGGCCGTCGTGCGAAGGTGGATCCGTTTGAAATAATTTTCCGCGCGCGTACAAATCACGCCGTGTATACGCGCGCACCGTAAACTGAAAAATCAATACGCATAAGCGTAAACACTGAGAAATTAGATCGGATCGTGTAAATCAAGTGGCGCTGGTCGAATCCTCGGCTTTCTTAAAATAACGCCCAAACGTTCCGACTTCTCCGCTGGAGAACGAGTGGGGAAAAAGAAAAGAAATTCGTGCTCCACGGCCAGGTGGCGCCGGTGCTTCTGAAACCAAAACATTTACTTCCGGCCGCTGAAGAGATTGCTTTCAAAAAAATAGGTTTCGAAAATCTGGTGAAATAGGCGAACATGGAGTGTGGAGACGATGTTAGAATTTCTCTGAACTTACTACGTCATTGGTAATTATTAATTATTCAATGCTGTTGTTATTAGTTAAATTTCTTGCATATAGATTGGGTAAAAGTTGAAGAATTACACTAATTACAGTTCCCTGATACTTATCAACAGTTATAGAAAGATATACTTGGTGCGTCGATGCGTGCCGTCTGACCATGCACGCACCCTTTTCCCTTAATCTCTGACTTTGTTCTTCCCCAGTTTGGAAATTGAATGGAAAATTCCTCAGATTAATAGAAAATATAGAAATTCCAAAATTAAGTAACAGAATATCAAAGCGTTCCCCAACCCTTTTTGAGTCGTGACCCCTTTTATAATATTCAAATAACCTGCGCCCTCCATACCGATATAAGACAAGATAACTTTAAAAAGGTCGTGAAAACACATAAAAATATAATTCTAACTTAATAATATTTAATTATCTTATTTAGCGTATTAAATAAGTGCTAAGAATAGTCAACTAAAAATAATCGCGACGACCCCCCAGAAAACACTTCGCAACCCTCAATTTGGAATCCTCTGAAATATTAATTCCACCTGAGGAACACGAATTTAATATCATTCAAGTCTCTCCTTAAATCTATCAGAAAAGGTCCCATAAAAAATGGAAGCCACAGTATTACTGACCGCCAACCTATTATTTGCATTCCATTGCATCGCCAATGGCATTTCACTTCGTTATTCCAAAGCCAGCTCGTCATCCAGCACATATTCATTGTCCTATTCATACACGCTTCGGTAATTTCATTGCCTACATCTCACCTAAATAACGACCAATGGATCGCGACTTTCGCCGATAAATATTCGAGGCTGTTCTTTCCGTGACGTAGCAAGTCACCATTGGCATTTAATTGCAGCGGGACGTTAGTTAAATCCGGGTAAGAGGATTTGGCAACGGACTCGATCGTCTAGGCGACACGTACGCGATGGAGCAAAACGGCCGTTCCTCGGCGACGTCGTTCTGACGTGCCCGTCAAAAAATAACCACTTGCGGCTCGCGACGCCTCCCGCCCTTCTATCACGCAAGTGGCCATCGATAAACACCCTCGTCGCGATCGGCGGCCACTCTGACGCAACCGATGACGGCGTTCATGATCCGTGGCGCGACGCCGCTTTTACATTCTAACCGCTTTCCCTCCGCTGTTTGATAAAGCGACCGATAATGACGCAACGGTAACGTACGTATCCTCTTCCCTGTGTCTAAGTGTTTACGTGACGTGTCGCAACGAGGTAGGCGTGTATCGAAAGCGCTGTTGTGCAACTATCGCGATCGGCTTCGCTACCCGAAATATTTCTGACGTTGGAGGGGATATAGGAAACGGGGAGAAAATCGTTTCCAGGGGAAAGTGATATTAATGGCGGATTACCGTAAGATCGTGTCTTTATCGAGATTTCAGTGTTACTAATCGCGAGTCGAGGATTCGACTTTAAGGCATATGTTGTATTTATCGATTGTGCAAAAGAGAAGTATAGTTATCTTTGCATATCCCATTATACCAATGCTCGGCCCGTCTCATCTTTAAAAATACGAGAAGAAAGAAACAGCAAGACTCGGATCGCGTTAACGCGTCTATTTTTAGCCCGTTCATATTTTTAAACGAAAAGACACTAAAATTTCTAACGTATCGGATAAATCGAGAACGTTTCACGCGCGCGCGCAGATTAGTTAACGTCAATCTAAAACAGGTGACTCGAATTTCCACGCTGCCGCGTGGGCGGCGCTCTCCTCGCCTCCTCTTTACGAGTAGTCATCGAGAGAAGCGAATAAAACTCTCTCCAGACCGTACCGCCGCGATTGGGCAATCTACTTTTATTGCACGTAATTCCCAGCGTGATCGACTTCTAAGAGACGATCGTCTATCTTGCCAAAATAAACCGCATCTGCCTCTTTGTTACCAGATGCACGAAAAAGTACGTCCATTGCAACGGTTCGAGGAATCTCACCTTGGGGCGCGTTGCACGAAATTCTTCGAGACTGTGATTGTTGCGATAAATTTAAACTTTACTAAAAGCTAGTGCTCGGTTCGTATTCCAGGTAGGGGCAGCTCGAACGCTACCCATAAGCATTTTACTTAGGAATACATATCGCGACAAGCCTGCGACGAGGCTTACTTGCGTGCCTGACCCGCGACGCACTTGTACTACTGCGCCAGAGAACTTCACAGTGGTATAGGTCTACGCGTAATGAAAGAAAAGCGCATTGATCGTGAATTGTGACAAGAACACTTTGGTAATGGTAAATAAGTACATATCTTGTATTTACAGAAGTAATATTCGGAATGTCACAATCGTCGAGGAATTGAGAACCTTGTATCAGGAGGGGTGCAGCTCCATCATTGATAGTTTTTCATCTGTGAAGTGTATATGTTAAAAAAATTCTACGCCGTTTGGTGCACGTTTGATGCAAATAATATAACAAATGACTGATTTATTGCAAATAAATAAAAATAGAAATATTAATATTAGTGTTAATATTACTAATAATAAAGATTTTTATTATAGAATATTTCATCGCTAAAAATAGAAATAAAAATACTACTTATTGTGTCAAAATAAATATTTTTCAATTAGTGTTCTCTTTTTAATATCAAGTCAAAGCAATGATTGTATAAACAATTTTTTCTAATTTACTTGAATTTGGTAAAGATGGAGTTGCACCTCTCTTGCTGCAAGGTCTCCTCAATTAAAGGAACTGATTCTAATTAATTTCATCGATTGCTATATCGCAGTTTACAAATGTTTCTTCATAAGAAATGGGGTGTTTAAAGAGGTGATTGGATTTGCGTGAGTTGTCGCCGTGTCAACGACCGATCAGCCTCTCGATCTACTCACCTCCTCCGTCTTCGTCGCGACAGTGGGCTCGATGAGGCTGGTGAAGCTCGTCCTGCTGCCGTGTCTGCTGCTCCTGGATAGGCAGCCGACGTCGGCGACCTCGCCAGCGGCGATTCTAGCGATCCTGTCGTTCTCCAAGCACTGCGACAGCGGTATGCCAAATACCAGGCCACCTGCCGAATCTGAAATAAAGACGCAGAGAATCCGTTGGAGAATTTCGCGCGCAAAATACCCCTGACTCCATTAAACAAGAATGCACAACGGTCGGCGTATATATTTCCGCAGAAATAAACGCGCGATTTGCGATGAAAGAAAGAAACAAGCGAAACCATGGGCCCGCTAACGCGAACTGTAAATTTTATCGCACAGTTGCCTCGAACCAGTAAAAAGCGAATAGTAATTCAATTCTTATTTCATTGCTCATCGTCACCGTAACTCCGAACTCTCTATTACCATACTAGCATTACAATAGCTAAGCATTGTTCAAACTAATTACAAATACACGCATAACCACACACTAAATCAAGCGATATCAAGCCACTAATTGTAAGCGAAGACAGAAAGAATGTTAAAAGACTGGAAGACAGTGGAAGAATGAAGCTGGATAAATGAAATGTTCGTGTTGATGGCAGATTCTCGTTGGAATTCGAGTGACTCGACACGGAAAATGCGTTCCTCGTCGAAGAGGACACGTGTACAGGGCTCACGTGCTTCGAACGTGGCGGTGATCTAAAAGAGGACGTCATTTAAGTGACGTCCCCCTGGTATGATCGAATATGTCAGAGTTTCGCGGTGCTCCTCCCTCTATCTACCTCTCTCTCCCTCGCTCTCGATCTCTCTCTTTCCACGTAGCCGGCCGTACTCCCCGAAGCCAAGCTAAAAACCGAAAGGCAACAAACCGTGTCTCTATACCGGTCCGATTATAGACCACAATCTGGGCCATCCCAGCAACCTCTCCAAACGAGCTCTCTCATCGTGGAACGTCGACCACTTTCAGCAGGCGACAATGGACCAGCAGAACGAGCCTTTTCCTGGACCCCTCGCCACCATTCGTGCCACTTTCCCTCTCTTTTGGTCCTTTCCCTTTCTCTCCTCTTTCTCTTCCCTTTCGTTTCCCTCACTTTCACCAGAATTATTTATCTCTGCTTCCTTCTCTGCCTTTTCCGGCCTTATACCCTTTTCCCTCTCATTCAGCCGGTGCATATGAAATTTTCTATCGCAAATAGCGTAATAGTTCCTTTGTTTATTGCGGGGAGAAAATAACAATTACTAACACCGGCTTACGACTCGGGAAATGTGACAGAGATTCAAGGAAATAAAATAAATAGAATAATTAAGAAAGAATAAACATTTTCATTCAAGCTTTCCTTAGCGAAACGGCAATTCCATATGCAGTTCCATATTTCTGCTTTTTTTACTTGTTTTATTGTTCCGGGTGTACCTACAAGTTTGTTTTACTTTCTTCGCGAGTTGTTTGTTAATGGTAAGGTCGATTCAAAACAACGTGGAATATGCATTTCCACGAAAGGTGCAGAAAGAAAACGGCGCAAGATTGCCATACTCGCCAACCGAGATTTGGCAAACACGTCCGTCGCGCAGGAAATTGTTTTCCCGAATTTTCTAGACTCCCTCTTTGATGGTTGCCGCGTCTTCACGGGAATGTAAGCTTCTCGGGAAATAGAGGAAACTCGATCAAACATTTCTGGGGCCGTTGTTCCCTGGCCCCCTTGATACTTTATCGCAAACGTTTACGAGTGGTGTAAATAATTGCTCACAAAGTCCCTACACCAGAAACGTGACTCCCAATTAAATTATCCGAGACTCGACATCGTCTTGGAACCAGAATTCATATTTTCTTATCCATCTACTTCCGCGGACCAAAGTAATCTTTCTCTTGTCAAGCGACTCTCCTTCGCCGCTATTAACCTCGCTCAACCTACGAGTACTTTACAACCCCTCGTAAACAAGCTAACCAAAACCGAATTAATTCCTAATCAACCAAAGCCAAACTGCCATTCTGATAAGATTTTAATGCAACAAGCTACCCTCAAAAGTGCGAACGATCGAATCTCTAACACACAACCCCATAAAACATGATTTCGTCTGAACAATTAAGTAACACGAATAATACAATGCATCATAAAGAAAACTTTACATGTAATATTCTATTACAGACAGCCTTCCATAAGCGACACATTTTCCACGCGCCTGGAGACTTCTGAGTCACCATTAATTTTAGAATGGCAATGATAGTTTCAGTCCGCGTGCTTTGACTCGTAGAATCTTCAGCTCGTGAAACTTGAACGCCACGACAAACCTGCCACCCTCCAAGGGCCGAAGATGCGAGTCTCCGGTATCCCACCCCATATCGGAGCCATCCCGCATCCCCGATTGACGTTCGGTGTCCCCAACGGCACTTGTACCCAGCACGAACCACAAATAAACCTGGTATATGCGGAAATATGCACCGCCACCAAGCACCCCGTGGCTAATTTTAGCTGGCGAAATTGTGTCTCATACCAGCCTGGCCGAGGCTGTTGCCGCAGCCTGGCTACTTGCACATGGCAGATCCACTGTTTCTCCCCCATCGGGCGTTTTTCTTCGCACCGCGAGGACATCCGAAGGTAATTGTCTTATCTGCTATAGGCTGTGCGTCGCAAAAAAGTAGCTTAGAAAGTAGCTTCAGAGAGTCCGGCGTTTACTATTTAGATCCTTTCTTCATGGATGCCCATAAGCGTGCATAGGCTGTGAGTTTATAGGTACATTAAATAGTAATTGGCCGTAAATATTTTGTGTCTCTAATTGTAAGCTGGAGGATTAACTCGTTTCATTCGGAAAGTAATTATACGAGGATTATCATAAAATGTATTATGTATTATGTATTTCGTGGGCGTTGCAAAGGCAGGCAAGCTTTTCAACACTGGTCCGAATTGTACACGTAATTTTTACGTGGGAAAGTCGGCACAAAAGTGCTTCGCAAATGGAACAGGATGCGATACACCCACAGGGTGCGTGATTAGTTTGTTAATCCAGGGAAAAGGGGAAGCGCGATAAGGTCAGCTTTAAAGCATGCTACTTTGAATAAAACATGATAAAGGCACGTGCAGCTTAGCATTTTATTACTTTAGTGAGAGGAGATTTTAAATAAGAATTTGTTATATAATATGATGATTGTGAATTTTAGTGAGATGGGATGGTCTCTTTGTCTGTTCGCTTTAGCGCCGGGAATGGAGTAATTGCAAGTAGAAATAAGGGAGGCCTCTCGGTTTGCGTAACTCGCACCAGAAGCATCGCCTTGATCGCGCGAAAGAGGAAGTGTCTTTGCACCTGATTTACGTAATTGTCGACCGTGGAATTCGAAACGAGGAAACAGGAGCAGAACAACTGCCGAGATTTGTCCCAACGATAATATTTGTCTTTCCTACGGCTCGACTAGATCGAAACACGTACACGGGGCGATGTCGTAAACGCATAAAATGATAGAGTACTCCTACCGAACTTCAGCAAACAGAATCGCACCTGAAAATAGCTGAACTAGTTATTCTCCAAACAAATAATCGCCCTCCCAATAAATCGTCCGATCGTTAACTGTGCCGCTTTCCGCGGATTAAACTGCGCACTTAATTCACCGCATTTAATTATTGACTCTAACAACTGAATTTCTATTACAGCCAAGCCCGTCCAAACTTCAACGAGATGTCAAGGCCTGCTTTTTTGGTGCATTCAACTTTGAGCGACGTCAATCAATGTAATTTAATATATTTAAACTTTACAGTGTAATAGCGATTATAACTGTAACTGTGAAGCGTGAATAGCGATATTAGTAACTGTGAAGTGTGAACTGTGAAGTGTGAACTATGAAGTGTGGACTGTGAAGTGTGAACTGTGAAGTGTGATGACTCACTTTGAAGTATTAAAGAAGTGACAGAAATGGAGTGATACTAGGGCAAAGATTATATGTAAGCGGCGATTTATATTATCTTTATTATAGCTTTACATTAATTGCACAATAATCACTCAAGCGACGCCACACAATTAACAACATAATTGGTATCTACCACTCACCCTTTTCCTTATCGTCCTTCCCTTTATTGTCAAAGAAGCCCGTCGTAAGAGCCTTTCTCTTCAGCAAGGGCGCTCTCCTCTTGGGCTTCGTGACAACAACGCTACTGCCCAGGGACTCTGGAAATCAGCAAAGAAAGAAAAGGTATATTCTCTCTTCGGGTCCTTCGCCAGGCTTCATTTACGCTATGACTTCGATGATTCGTGGAATCCAGTGGAATCGATACACTACGTTTCAATAAGAAATCCTTGTGCTCCCTTTCGTTATTGTGGTCTCATTGATTCACTTCCGCCAGCTCTCGGAAGTGGAACAAAGAGACGCAGAACGCGCCCGAGAGAATGGAACTCGATAAAACACGATCCTTTCGTGATTCTTGGGTATCTTCGATGCTAACAATGCGCAGTGTAAAAAATTCATGTAGCATATAGCATATTTAATGTAACTAGTGTGCCATCAGTTTCTAAAAACATTTTCTCAGCATCGATTCTACACATCAATATAATGAAGAAGGTTCGTACACATATATGTCCCATAACGTTTAATCTTCTAATTAAACGCAATTTTTTACTCCCCGAAAAACGGACAAAAAAGCCTGTGGAATGGCAACCATCTTACAGCGGTGCTGGTCAAACAAGAACACCGACAGATCTCTGTGACTTTTGAAGATAGAACAAAAACCGTGAAAGGAAACTGTATAACTAATAAACAATTAAACATTACCGAATATACATATACACGACCCTCTTCCATTACTTCGATGCGTGCAATGGATCTCTAGGAAATGTCCCGCATTTCTATTGCCACCCCGTGCATCACTTAAACGACGTCCCATAAAGTCCCACAGCAATTAAACGAAATGACATATCTTTCTGCCGCGATAATTTATCACGCGATGTTTGCAAACAGGCCGTGGACACCCCTAATGCGACGGAATTAGCTCTCCATCGAATTTACGGCCGCGATGAGTACTGCGTATCTCGGCCCATTACACGGGGTCACGTTTTCAAGCGTCCATAACCGTGAATGAGCGATTTACATAAAGAGGGGTAATAAAATCCCGCAAGAGACTTAAATGCTTAGTCGAAGTGTATATTTAATGCCCCGCAGGAGGGTGGGCGCGAGACTCCTCCGAGAAAGGGGATACTTGGACGTCAGAGATACACCGCAAAGCGAATGGATCCTTACGCTCATAAACACGTCAATCATCGGGGAGACAGCCGAGCTGAGATTCCATCCTCCGCGAGGAGGATAAGACGTCGATTTCCTACCGGCAAAATAAAAGCACTCGTCTTCGAGAATTCGCACGATTCCTCTTTGCTTTCTTCGGCATACGCTGGCGCCACTACGGTCGCGGAAAAAATACTCTCGCTTTTTTTTTACGTTTCGAAGGACACTCGATAGCCTCGCGAGTCGATACATTTGAAAACGTAGTGTGAAATAATTAAGATCTCGGAAAATTTATCAATCCTAAATAGAGTGTAAATAAGGATTCTTTGAATGTTTAATAACTGACGGCTTGGCGTGAGAAAATAATCGTAAGGGACTTACCACTGGGTGGCCTGATGTGGACTCCCAAGTTGAGGGCCTGAAGTTTCGCGACGGCCACCTTGCAGAGGACCTTCCTCTCGATTTCTGACAGGGACCTCAGCGGTGTGTTCTGCAAGGTGACTCGTCGGCCAGCAGTGCCCGCCCACGTGCATTTTCCCTGAAAGAAAAGTTACGCTCCAATTTATGTCACGTCCCATTACCCTTCGAAGGTTAACTGCTAGACATAATCCGTTGTAAATAGCGTTTGTGGATGGAATAGAGCAGGGACGAGCATGAACGTCAATTTCGTGCTCTTAAACAGAATCATATACTTTATCATGCATTTTCACTTGCGAAAAATTACGAGAAAGAAAATTTGCCCCGGCAACGTCAATTTCACTGACGATATTATAACAAGTACGCGCCACTTCCTGCATGCACATCGTCACCGAGCAGAAAATGGCAAATTGCGTTCTCACGCGCGTCGATCGATGCAATTTCGTCGTTCGTATTAAATTCGCTGCGTTTGATGCAATGAATTGGCTCCTCGTCAATGTCAAGTTCGAATATCGTCGAATGCCTTCCTTCCTCGGGAGCAACGGTGCCTGAGAATTTACGACCGCCGTTCCCGTTTAACAATTTTGGGAATAACGCACTGAACCCGGGTAATTTATGCGTGGCCACTTTCTGGATTCGACGTTTGAGGAACGACGGAGATCCAGTGTATATCTCTCTTCGCAGTGGCAATTAGAAGAGACAATAAAGCGAGATCTCTGAGTGCTGCCAGGGAATATCTTGAGACTAATGCACGCGATATCTTATACTCAGTTATACGATCCCTTAATCTCAACGTAAAATGCGAGATAAACACTGAAGATTATAGGAAACATCCTCTGAACATAAAATATGCGACACAAGCTTTCATATTCAAATATACTTGGTAATACTAATAATAAGTATACTATATTTTGGATTACTGGTTTGCTACTACTTCGTTCCCTAATTATAAAGTTTCTTTCTATCAAAGTTCAATCGAAGAATCAAGGTTTGCCACAGGTCGATTCATCCAAACGAAATTTTCCTTAATTAATTAATTCTAAATTTACTAAACTTATCAGGAAACTCTTATTAGTAGAACTATCCTAATCCTACACTTCGGACTGGAATTGTTTTTTTAAATGTAGCTTCTTATTAGAATCTTTAACCAAGCCTCGGTGTAATATAATTCTGAAATTTTCGCCTATAAATTTCGAAGAAAGGGAGGCTCGCGCGCGTTGCTCGTGAAGGATCACTGCCAAGACGCGGTTGCACACGACGATCTATCAGACGTGTCGTTACTTTCTCGTGGTCGAGTACGAAGCAGCGCGATATCATCGGTTGCCTGCACCGTGTAAATAAATATACAAGCCGCCGCATCGTGGGCGTGCAAAATCTCGCGGATTTAGATCGTGGAATAAATCTTCGCGGCGAGGACGTGAACCGCCACCCTGTACCATTGACTGGTCGATGTTGACGAAGAGGACGCTAGATGCAAGTGGATCAAGGAACCGACAATGGATCGCGTGGAAGACAACAGAATCATCTTACACCGAAATCTAAAATCTAAGATGGTACTTGGAATCGAATCACTTGTCACTGTGGCAAACCAAGAGTCCCCTAATATTTCCAGAAGCGTTTGATTCAGAGTAAAAGATTCTACGAGGGGCAAAGTGCAAAAATCGAAGACAGATGCTACTATTTCTTAAACCATATTCACGCAATGAATCGCCCATGTGCAGTCCGTTTATTTCTAATAGAAAGGAGTTACGCTCCCCCAGGCCGAGGTATATTTTTAAGTTCTCCCGGCTCGTGTCGTATGATAACAAACCATGCTACATAGTGGCAGCGTTCGAAGACTAGATGATCCTTCATTCGCGATAGCGTATCAGTGGAGGAGCGCATTCGTGGATGGCGCGAGCATGTAACTGCACGAGCAAGTGGAAGCCGGTGTGTTGGTGGAGGTAGTAGTAGTATAGCAGGGGTTAAGTATACATAGTTCATACACACCACCGTTGGCGGACTATTTCTGGCGGCGCCGGCGAAATTCCGAGGCCCTAAATTGGTTATCGCGCTTACCGCTTAACGAGATCGCCTGCAAGGTCGACACCTCCCTCTTCTTATTCCCACCGCTCCACTTTTCCTCTTTCTCGTCGCCCGAATAGCCAGTCACGCGGGGTATTAAACGGCAGTGATAGAAAGAATAACAGGCGTGCCGTGGATGTCGGCACCGCTGACAGTGACGAGGGAGAGCGAAAAGAAGAGATCTCTGCGGCGGAGAAATGAAGAGAAAGGAGGACCGCAACTATAAACACCGTCAGAACACACTGCTTTCCATCGTATTTTCTTCAGAAATTTCTGGAGATAGTAAAAGAAGAGGGGAATCACGGAGACACGGATAAGAGAACTGAATTTGTCGAAGAAGGGGTAAGAAAGGGGTCCTTGGGGTAAGAAAGTTTCGGGTTGAATGGCTGACCAGGAAACTTGCTGAACTTATAAAATTAACCGTGGGATGCTAACCCGTGAAGTTAATTTAAAGGCGTTATTAATCCTCAGCAGGTAGTTCGCGTAAAAAGATTCTGTGTTTAATTAGTTAAACTTAAAAGCGTTGTTTATAAGTGAAGATGTTCTTCGTGAACTTTTATGAGAAATCCCTTTTATGAATATTGCCTTTCTACTTTTGGGTTTTTTTTTATATGACGAATAAGGATACGATTTCTCTTTTATAGATTTTGTAATTTTTCTAATTTTTTTTCAAAATTGGGTCACATGGGGCCCCGTATTGAAAGCTAACCAAAATTCATGGTACCCCGCTGAGGGTTAAGAAAGCAGTGGCCGAGTGTCGTTATTAATAGCAACACTCTATTTTCGCGACGGATCTTAATAGCAGCATCATTAATTCGTTTTCTTTCTTCTAACGAGGTGGACACTCTCAACTATGCGGCGACAGGTGGTTTAAGCAAATTATTCGTAGACGTGTTTTGGCAAGACAAAACGCTATGTATAGCACGTGGTACTCGTTCTCGCTTCGTTTACAATGCGCAAATAAAATGTATTTGGAAAAAGCGCTATATAAAAGTAAGTTAACCGTGTCCAAACAACACGCCATCAGATACACTTTAATCTTACAATTGAACTTGAATGCTAGGTTCTATTTTAATAAACCAGTAAACGATTGACCTTCAACCAAATCCGAACTGCCCCACTTCCTATTCAGCTCTCTTGATTACACTGTAATCAATGGCCAAATAAATCTGAAAATGGCCTATTCAACCTACCACAAATATCTGTTCCAAAGGATCATTTTCCCCAATGAATCAACTGAATCTCTCTCCAATCCCACCACACTGATCGCAAAATGTAATCCAGTAGAAAAATTCGAGAATTTGAGATACAAGGCCAAGCAGCGCGCAGAAAATGGGAGAAAGTAAGGACTCACCTGTGGCGTCCAGGCGGAGGGTTGATTGGACGCCCTCGAGGTGCTCTTGCTCCTGGACCGCCATATCTTCTTGGCCACCAGTCTGCTGCCGTGATGCACCACGCTGCTCGAGGACTTGCTCTTCTGCATCGCTGTGCCACCTGCGGAATTTGTCGGCGATGATGTGAGTGCTGGCGAACCAGGCGCCGAGTGTGGCTTATCCTTGTGCGCGTTAGAACCGTGAAGGAGATGGGACAGGAAGGATTGGTGATGGTGATGATGCTTGGGGGTCAGTGGTTCCTCGGAACCGAGGCCAGCGTCGATGCTGCTCCTGGAGCTCGCGTTCCTGCTCGGCGGCGATGTGGTCGTGTCCGCGTCGGACAAATTTTCAGACGGATTCTCCGCGGAGGATATCTCTTTGTAATTGAACACCCAGTTGTCATCGGTCTGGCAGCCTTTGTTGTTACCATCGTCGTCGCTCAGCTTCGTCGTCTCCCCCTTGGCCTTGATGTTCCTGAGGTTTCGATCGTAATTAACCCGTTTAAACCTGTCCACCTTGTCCGCGTCCATGGACTTCTTTCTGGCCATCCTTAGGTATCTCTTAATCGTGTCGCTAACGGAGGGTGATACGTCATCGTTGTCCACGCTGCTTCGCCTGCGACCGGTGCATTTCTGTCCAGCCGTCTCTCTCGAGGCGTCTTCCTTCTCCCTTTCCAGTAAAATAGCGTCGAGAACGTCCCGAGGGACTGGGTCCGTTTGGACACCGTCTTCGATGGGCCCACGATCGGTGCTGGGTCCCTGAACGGCTATTAAAGGTGGCGGGGACATGGGGTCCCTTCTATGAACAGACAGCCAATCTTGGGTGTCTTTAGTGGGTATTCTAGTTCGTTGATGAGTCCACGAACGAGCGGACGGCGACGTATAAGCTCCAGTGACACGCGGACCCCTGAACCCCCTGGTGCACCTCAGATCGAAGTACAGCTTCTCTAGGAGCTTGCGGTCTGTCAGAATATCCGAAATCACGTGTTGCCGTGTACCGGACTTGCTGTAGTAGCGACTAATAGTGTCCAGTAGGGATTTATGCACGTAGTCACCCTGATACGGTAACATGGACTTGGGTACCTTGTCGGGGTCCTGGTCCGCGGAGGATCGTTGCTGAATAGACAGCTCCTTGAGCTTAGCTTGAGCAACCATCAAGTCCAAGTGTTGCTGGAGCTTGTCTATCAGCGTCTGATAGTCAAAAGGTTCTTTACCCTCGACCTGAGCAGAGATCCCAGATCTCCCAGTCGACTTCGTCGTGCCAGCGACGTCGCTCTGCATGTTCAGGTACTTCTGCAGCATATCAGCCAATGCCTTGGCCTCAGCGTCCTCCTGCTGGAACTTCCTGCGCTCCACAGGACTCGACGGCGTGCTACCTCCCTCGGTCGCTAGCAGCCATTCCCTCTTTGCTTTAGCCAGGTCGAATTTCCCAGCCGCGGTCGTATGGAGGATGAAGGACTGAGGCGTGCCCCTGACATCGTCGGCTTCGTCCGCCGAGCTGGCTTTCGTCCGGCAACTGCCGCCCTTCACGTGCCGTCGACGTCTTGGCGAGCGGAAGCCCAAGGTGCCTGGGTAAGAAGCCTTCCTCCACAGCAGGAACCTGGGCTCCCTTTGGCACACCTCCTGGAAGTACTGCTCTATCTTCGGGATATCCTCGGGCCTGTTGTGCGCCCCGTCCGGGATCAATCGTCTCCCAGCGTCGGCCATGTACCTCCATGTCTTCCTCGTTAGCAGCCATCGCTCTTTGGACGGTTTGCTGGACCGTTTGGTCCTTCGGTCCTTCGAGGCGGGCGGCGTGCCGTGCATAGGGCCCCCCGTTTCCATGCTGTCGCGACGCGAGCGTCTTCTACCCCCAGGACGCTCCGCCATCGTCCCGTCCTTTTCCCTCTTCGCCACGCGAACCACTTTCGCGGAATTGTTTTTACTCTTCGGGCACGATCACCGACCGACGACCCCTACAGTCGTCCCCTCGGACGGCGCTAGACCATTCCTGTACGCGCCCAGGGGGGGGGGAGGGTCACACTCGCGACCGCGTCACCGCGTTGCTTCGGGGGCACATTCGAGCGCCGGGCACTTCGGATATCCAAGAACGTGGAACGACACTGCACTTTCACACCGTCGAGTCTGTCACGGCGGCTACGCCGGTCCGCCGCGAGGAATCGCGCTCGATGATCGATGAGGGACGAAGGTGCGCCGTGCAGAGGACCCCCGGTGCTGTTGCTTCGATATCCAAGGTGGTCCGAGTCACGGAGTCGTCTGTTCCGCTCGTTATCGAACGGGACTTGCTCGATAAGTTCGAGGGGGCGTGTTGGAGGGACACGTGAGCGGAATGATACGTCGCAAGGTCAGGAGGGAAGGAGGACATTAGCTTATTCTTGGAGCAAAGGAAGGACGTGCCTGTGATTCTGTGCGTGTAAAAAAAATTCAGTAGCCACTTGTTCCTCGAGTAGGAATCGCCACTTCCTAGCAGAAGCAGCGTCGTAACCTGCCGGCCAGAAATTGATCCGGCTCTCGGTTCCCCGTATCACGCTTATTTTTGTGCCTCGTGCACGAAACTTTACGTTCTTTTTACGCCGGCCACCGCCAGGCCAGCCGGTTCGGAACTTCAACAACGGGCTCCAGATTAATTTAGACTTCGCGGATCCCGCCGAAAGTCAGCCTAACCACGGCCATCATCTTCCCTGCCCCTGCACTTGTCAACCGAACGGTCCACTCCTCGCACGATCCGCGCTGCACACCGAGAACCCTAGATCCCCCAGAATGTTGCCCGCGCGATAATGGGATCCCGATACCGCCCTCCAGGGACCGGTGAAAAACGCCTCGACCCAGATTTAACTCTTCCAAATAGAAGCCGCCCGTGCGACCGAGCCCGAGCGTTCTCCAATAGGGGAGCCGAGCCTATCCGGCCTGGTTCCTCGAACGTCCCTTAACGCTTCGTGAATCCCCGCGGTCCAGGGCACTCGGGAACGTTCCAGGCGTGACGGGGCGAGCACCGCACGTTCGCGTAGCTTCGCGATCGAGCAGACGTCGAGGAAGAATCACGTTACGTACGGCCGCGAGCCGGCAAGGTGGAAGCTGCCTAAGGTACGCGACTACTGCTTCTCAAGGCGTCGCGACGCTCGTGGACGCTCCGTGTCTAAAAGCGTCTTTGCCCCTTCTCTCTTCTGTGCCTCTCTTACGCGAAGAGAGGAGCGTGTGAGAGACAGAGGAGAGGAGAGAGAGAGGGCGAGAGAGAGGGTGAGATAGAGAGACGGAGAGAGATTCGGATCAAGCGAGAGAGTTAAAGCAGAAAAAGGGAGGAAGAGCAAGAGACAGAGAGTGCAGAGGGGGAGAGAGAGAGAGAGAGAGAGAGAGAGAGAGAGAGAGAGAGAGAGAGAGAGAGAGAGAGAGAGAGAGAGAGAGAGAGAGAGAAGGGTGATGGACAGAGGAGGACGAAGGCGACTTTGGACCAGACCGAGGAAGAGGCAGAGGCTTCGGTCTGGGGTACCTGGGACTGCAGACTAACCGGAGGTGGTGTGTCGACGACGCTGTCATCGTTTGCCAAATACCGTCGGCGCTTTCTGGCGAGCCACGTCTACGTGCACCCCTCATGTATTTCATAGTACGATAGTCCCCGCCCCGGCGATTTGTTTATAACGATAAACGCAGACGCGCAACGAGCGCGCGCGGGCGTGCGACTCGGGAGATGTTTTTCAGCGTCGGCGAGCTACGAGGACCGTGTTTTCGTAAGACCCCGTCGTCCCACTTTCACGATCGTGGCTCGGGGATGTTGGAACCGTAGCAGCAGCCACGGAACCACTTGGTGCGGATAGTAGATTCGTTCATTTCGCGGATCTGGTATCCTTTTTTGTTTAACGAGGAGCTTGTGGGGGGTGGAAAGGCTGATCTTGGAAGGCAGTGTTTCTAGCGGATAGACGGGTGGTGAAGTTTCTGGAAAGAGAGCAGTTTTTGATGGGGGGGGGGGGGGTGGTTGGCAGGGTCGCCATGGTAGTAATTAGACACGTGGCGGAGCTTGGTCCCGCTGGTGTAACGTGCTCGATAGTAACTCGGAACCAACGACGTAATCGCGCGTGAAAACAAAGGCGAAGGCGAAGGGAGAGCAGAGCTTGCGGCGTGGAGTAGTAAACTCCCCTAAATTGCAGGAGATTCTGTCGACGATATCGATTTTGTTTGCCAAACACTATAAGAAATTCCTGGCGAACGTGCAATTTCTAAATTCGTCGGTTCAAGCAACTCTGCCGCGAACTTTTGTCTTGGTAAATTATGTACAGGGTGGCTTAGAAGAGGAGTCGAAACGGTTGGGGCAGGCGAGGCGCGTTAAAGTAAACCAAAATGGATACCATTGAATTAACCCACAATCTTCCGTTTCGATAAGGCGAATAAATAATTCAAAGATACTTTTGTAATAACAACAAGTTATTACAAAAGTATCTTCGAATTATTCAGGTATATATATATACCTGAATAAAGAACAGTATAACTGAAAAACCTCCTGTAGGGTAAATCCGGGAGACGCGGTCGATGTAATATAAAATTGCTATTAAAACTAGTATAGAAATTACTTATTTTACAGAAGAAACCGATATGTTCAGAATTTTATGCTGATTCAGAAAAACTGGTCAATATTTGCTTTATGACAATATTTACTGTAAATCGGGTTGAAAACTGAAGTCATGACATCTGACCACCTCTCCCGAGGTGCCGGGAGAAATGGTTTTCGCGTTGGCAGAGACCACTCACATAATTATTCGTGAAAAATTAACAAAGGATAAAGCAAAATTATTTATGATTGAATAGAACTACAGATTCGTTGTTATTTAATTTGTTTACGCTAAAGAAGTAAAGAACACATCAAAGAAAAAATCAACTACCTACTGGCGGTTAGCAAGGCAAATTGAATACAAAATTGAGTAAATAAACTAATTAATCAAAAATAAAAATAAATGATAAAAAAATAATAAAAAATCATAACTCGACCATGTCTCGTTTTTGCAGCGAGACATGGTGTTCTTGTTAACTTTCAGAGGAATAGCTAATATGGCCAAATACTTTGCCTGCAATGTCCCTCAATATCTGTACTATCTTATTATCCCAAACATTAAACGAAAATAAACTTAGAAGTATATTTTAAATACAATTTTCTACCCTGCTGTTGACAAAAGAAGTTAAATGTAACCTCAATTTACCTTTTAAAGCCTATAAATCCAGAAAAACACAGAAGCAAGCGAAATGATGCTATTCATTCAATTGTTTGGCTTCTAAAGAAGTAATTGGTGTGCAGTTTAACGCATTTTTACGTACAGACTCTGAAATATAGCGAATCCACCAAGTCTCCGGCCCGACCGCGTATCCCGGATTTACCCCACCAATTTATCCATTTATTTAATAAACAACCCCCTGAATGTAAACCCGATTGCATGTACATATAAAAACATTGAACCCAAACGAAAGAGAAGCGATCCACGTGTACGCCACGCCAAGCCCGTCGAGAATCCATCGAACGGTTTCGGAAATCCGAAAGGGAAGTTGAGGAAGCAACGATTACCTAACGCCGAGGGGAGAGAGAATGTGGGACATTTCTTTATACGCGCGGCGGTGACGCGGAGCGATAAAAATCGCCCATGGGGCCGTTGCCTAATATTCCTAGGGATGTATTCCACGTCCGGGACTATTTCGGGACTAATTCTCTAATGCAAGTCAGACCACACCTTGGCCCGGCTTTATGGCGTTCGCTCGTAAATCAGAGCTAGGTCTAGCTCCGCTGAAATTCTTTATTTTTCCGAGTGGAAAATTGACGACTGATTTATCGACCAGTGCGCCAGGAATGTCTAGGCCGCAGGCGTTTCGTGAAATATGAAAGGTACAGGGGGAAGCATCGGGAGCTTCTCAAGCAAATTCCGATTGCTCAATGGTCACGGACATCGAGCTTATTAAGAAAGACAGTTTCTGTTTCTCGTCGCGTTTCTTTTTTATTCAATTCTTACGCTCGCGTTACGGGGTCGAGTAACTCGTTGCGGATGCCTCGGTTATGTTCATGGAGACGAACCACGTATCAAATTAAATTATCAGATGCCGGGTGATCCTGTTATCAGAGCTTACGGGGCTAATGAAAATATACAGGAAACGGCATTAAATTCTCTGAGCTTATTAGCCGTAATTTCCTGGATCCATAAAAAAGCGTTATCGAACAGCGAGAGGTGTGACGTCAATGCTGCCGAAAATAAAACTTCATCCCCTTTTAACTACATCTTCGTTACTGTTCCCGTGTTTCGCGTTACGAACGCGTCTGATAGCACGAGAACTACTATTCATGCGATTAAGCCGTGTTCAGAATTAATTTCTCTGTCATAATCACCCCGACAGTTGTTCCACCGGTAATTGTAATTTATTTCACTTTTGTGTACAACACAGCGCTCCTCCGTGCTCGCTGAATTTTCGCGCGAGCCGGGTATCTGGCGAGAAACAGGGAGGACGCGGTGATATCTGGAAAAAGTCGAGTCAAACGGCGAATCAGGGGGACCACGCTCTATCTTTAGCATTTGGGCTCGAGTCTCTCGTCTCCTCGAGACGCCGAAGTGTCTGCCGGCGAGCCTTATCTGCACTGGCCTGCCGCGAAAGTTCCTTATCGGCGAGCTTTCGCGCACTTAAGTAGCTAGTCGGAGACGTGGACGGTCTCGGAAGGTAGCCGGCGTCCTTCGAATTGGCAAAGATAGACGCGACACGGAGCGTTGACAATTTAAACACGCGGCCTTGTTAGACGATCGAAAACATGTGAATGCACGTGGGCTAAACGTAGCTTCTACCAGCGCTTCGAAATTGCTCTGGATGTCCTACAAACTACTCGGCACGTTCTTACGTGCCCACACTCCGACGAAATTGGAGGCAAGAGTGGCGGATACACGATCGAATATCAAATGTCTTCGCGAGGTTAATCGTGGGCTCCGAAAGTGGTCCGAGTTTGTAAGGATCGTACAGATTAGCTTGAAAGATGTTGCTACGACCGCTTATTAAAATGGAATACTCGAGAAGAGCCTCCATTGAAATTGCAAAAATTGTAAATATGAAATTAAATTATTGTTTCGATGAATTTCGTTCGAATTAGTCACCGCGTCTCGCGTTTCCACGGCCGGGGATTGTAGATGAAATTCTGCCATTTCATTTCGTGTGTTTCTTCAGCCGACGGCGTTCTACGTTTACGACAACTCGGGCGCATATATGAAAGTTGATAGACACGCTATTATCGATCGCAGAAGAAACGGAAGGGGCTTGACGGATGCGATAAAGCCACCATTAAACGGTAATTGTATCGAATAGTAAAGTGCCCGAGAATGTGAGAAACAACACAGATGAACCGGTTAAAAGCTTTTCTAATTGGCGAAAGAAAAGTGAAACATGCATAGGCTAAAAATCACTGACGTATTAATTAATAAATACCAAATAAATGGAACCTACAATCCCGTTCCCAAAATGTGCAAACTAAGTATAAAAAAATACAGCTTTCATACTTTCTAATCGTGTCAAACTTTATAATCCTCTAGGAACGAATATGCGCAGATGAAAACGTGCTGCGGTAACATGACGCGAGATTTACCGTTATCACGATCAAGCATGAATATTAAATTCTCTGTTAATAAGATTAACAGCCATACCATCGAGTCTTAATTAATCTCTGATTCATAGAAAAAGCTCCTACTTCCTATCCACTAAATTCATCACATATCCCAAGTAGGTATCTCAAATAAACACTTAATAAAATGTTCAACCACGAACGTATATAAAAATTCCATTTTTTAGAATTCCTCGAGACATTTCACTAATTACTCTGAAAAATGAAAAGATGCTTGGCACTTCCAGTGATTAAATTCAAGACCTTATTCCACCGTCATTGCGAATGGTCCGTTTGTACTAACGTCGGTAAGTGACACGGGCAAGTATTAGCTGCTCCATTTCAAAACGGGAAAACGATATTCTCTGTTATTAACACTAACGGCGTTGAACCGTGACTGACAAACCGATATGTGTGCGCAGACCTTTAAAGGCTGGGAATCGACAAGCAAGTGGTAGCAATCAACGGGGCGGGCACGTGCGGACGAAAGTAGTGCAAGACGTCGATCGTCAGACACGGCGGTCTCGTCACCGATCGATGACGATCCGCCGGGATGAGTTGGCTTGATGACCGATGTCGAACCTGCCGTCACGAGAGAGCGACGCGCAGTGTCATCGACTGATTGCCGCTATTTCGAGCGAACTCTCGGCCAAGCCTATTTAAAATCATTTGCACCGCCACGCGAGCTTTCCACCCGGCATAACAAACAGCGAACTGTCGCGCGATCACAGCCTCGTGACACGGAAATTAATTCTACGCTTCCTCTAACAACAGATACTGCGCCCTGACGTTTTTATAATTAAAGAATACGCGCGCCAAACTGCTGCGAGATTTAATTGAAGACAAACAAGGGGAACGGCGGCTGTCGCGCACGAGCGAAGCTTATCCTACACGAGGTCGCAGAAAGAAAGCGACGCTCCGATGTTTCCTTTACCTCCGATCATTATGAAACGGTTTAATCTGTTTCGTTTGAGGAATTCGGGCGGAGGGGTGCGCCTCTAACGTCAAGCAACGAAGAGAAAAAAAGAAGAAGTGTGTATACGCAAAATCCGCGATAATATTTACAGCTCCGAGCGTAAAAAGTAAGCGGCGTGAATAAATATACACTTGGGGCAAGGTTTGAATACCCGTTTGCCATGAGCACCCAAAGATTCCGATACCTTTGGAACCTTGAAACTTATCCAGAAACTCGTATTCGCCGACGCGTAAATCGTTGCGCGACGGAATTATGTAAGAAATTTAATGAGGTACTATATGCTTTCTCTGGTAAGCTCCACGCTCGCTAAAACACAGCCCCCGCGCGACGAGATGATGAGCATTCGCGCGCTAACACCTTTGGCGGCGATAAACACTGCCAAGAAATATATACCTTGAAGAGAAAAAACAGAAAGTGACATATTCTGATTAGAATTCCCAATTGCGAATCCCAATTTGCAGTCTCACTTGGCAAAGTTCAGGTAGCTAGCGTGCAATATTACAAAAACGGTGGAGAGAATTGGGTCCATTAACAGTTTAAAAAATAAATTATTAACGAACGAGGGAATGTCGTTTGATTAAATCATCTGTGGATCAAGGAAAACGACACGACACTGTCGCTGCCTCCAAGGCTGGAGCAAGCAAACGAGACGAGGATGAAGGTGCGAGAGAGAAAGAATTACGGAAGGACACGAGTAGCGTAACAGCGCCAGAATAATCGTCCCAGTGGCGTCTTTTAATCTGAACCGCCATACGAATCTATTTTTCGCCGGACAATCGCGCCAGAAATACCGGATTGGCCCCCCTTCGTGTTAATTCTGTTCTGGTGCTCACATGATCGCCACCACTTGGTCTCCGCCGCGTACACACCGCGCGGGTCCCGGCATTCTACCGCCCCTTTCAAGTGAAACGGACGGAAATTATAGAAAAACACTTGCCACGACTTCCACATGCGGAAAATGGAAAATTATTTTGTGGAAATAGGATGCAATACGTAGTTGAGGTACAACGGATCTTGGGGAACTGCTAGAAACTAATTGTAGGCTTCGATGGACCTGAAACAATTGGAATATGCATTGATTTGTACTACTGAGGGGTAATGTGAATAATTCGGATGGAAGATACACTTACGAGGGATCCAGACGAGCAGGGCGTTTAAAATAACCAAGATCGCGAGTAAAATAATTAAATTAATGCTTTGCATCCGAGGGATCGTATATCGAATGTCTGGATGAGAGCATCGCCCAAAAATAAACGTCGCTCAGATTAATGGCAATACAATTAGACGCGACTTGAAAAGCTCCGCGTGAAATTCAATCGTGCATCGAACACGCCGCCGCATGACTTGCAATAGTATCCAGTAACCATCGTGCACAAGTATCAGCTGTCAATGAAGCAAGCTTCTCCGAATACTTGATGAATTATTCATCTTACACAAAGCAGAGTATCGTCTCTTCTAAAGATTCCAATTTGATCTAACAAAATACACCCTGGACTACACCCTACTGTCAATATTTCCGTCTCTGCGGGCGGCACGATCGGTCCAAGTTTATTTGCGCGCCGATTTATTTATCTCTTCCCAGGAAAAGGAGACCGCGATGTTCCGAGAGACAAAGATCGAGATCGACCGGCGAGCAATTCGCGCGCCTCTTGCGAAGGATCGCTCGGGATTTGGGTGTAGAATTTTCAAAACTTGCCGTGCAACATGTAGCGGAACGATCGACGATCGGCGAGGCTCGGTCAGTCCTCGCCGGTCGTATTATAAAATGCGCGAATTATTTTTAGCGGGGCGCAAAAATATCGCAAGGTCGCCGCACGCGCCGCCAGCCACTCCTGCCCGTCCGTCGCGTGCGCCGCGAGCTTGCTGTCTGAAAAGCTCGCAGCTTTTCGCGGTAGAATCAGCCAGCGGAGTCGCCACCGTACAGACCGCGCTCCCTATTTTCCCGAAAGCTCGTCAGGTGGCAGCCACGCTTGCGAGCTAAGTGGAATCACTATCTTTCCCGACATCGGTACTTGAACTCACCGATTCACGGATTATTGAAACCGTCCTACAAAGTGGTGGGCATCGTATCGCTAAAGATAACCATGCATTGTAAAACAGTTTGATAATCAGAAGGTTGACTTATCTAGTAAGCAATCGGAGTCTGCGAGAATTAGCAAGCGCTGATACAAGGAATACCATTGACCCAATTTTTCCAGCATCAGGTAATTCCTTTGGGAACGATTTCGAATGAACTGTGCATCGATAGAATCGGTCCCTCAGTTACCGAATGGATCTTTCAGATGGAGGGTTTCGTTCCAAGCCTTATCGACAGTGGACTTTGAAACGCGAATTTGAAAAAAATCAATGAAGTAAGGGGAACTAAATTGAATCAGGCTGGATTTACTAGTTAACCAGAGCTTCTGGAAGATTGTCGCTAATGAGAAGAACACGTGATGCCGCTAATCTTGTTATTATGTCACGGAGTAACGTCACTATTATGTCATACACGAATTTAGTCCGCGTAAGCGTTCGCAGCTACACAGCCGCTTTTGTTTAAACAACAGGATACATTCTAAATGGAGGAATCATGAAAAACACGCTTCTATGCAAACTTCATGCACAATAATCCTATCGAAACAAACGCCTCCTATCTGACTGATCCCTGAACCATCGCGCCCTGTCTGACCAACGGCGCTCTATTCCACTTACCAGTACTACTCGCCTTTCCACCCTAATTACAAGCACGCGAAAATTGAGCTCACCTTCCTGGAATATTACAAATTCCCAGGAAACCGACCCCCGAGCCCCGACGAAGATTACCACCCGTCCCTCCCGATTACCTCGGTTTCCCAATAAATCTAGCCACCGGGACAAAAGCGCTAGCGCGTTCCACGAACAACGGAAAATCCTCTGCCGGCTGTAGAATGCCCCGGGAACTATCCCCGCGGTCGCCGGAATCGCGCGATTTCCGTGAAAGTTCCTTCCCTGGAACGACGAATAAAAGCAGTCACACCCGCAGACAGGCCGTCGAAAATAGCCGAAACGCCGGCTATTTCCACCGTGCGCGCGCGCGCGAGGGATAAAGATCGAGCGTGGCGCGCGACTAATGCAACGGGCCAGCGAGCGAGAAACGCCTAATCGAGGCTCAAGGTTCTGGTCCCATTAATGGCGCGACGTCTCGTGCGAGTCTTAATAGTTAATGATCGTACACGGGGCATAGCGTGCTAGCGTGCTAGCGTGCTCGCTCGCTCGCTCGCGTCTAGCCGAGGAAGCCGTGGAAATGGAACGCCCGAGTCACGGCACGTACGCGCGGGCCGCTTCTTCAGCTTCTCGCGGCTTATTTCCAAGAGCTCCGATACAAGCGGGAGGAGACGGAGAATCCTAGACCCGGAAAGGCCTTTGGCCTTTCGTCGTGGCGTGCTACCGTCGCGTCGCGCTGCCTACACGTGTACGCGACCCGCTCGGCGTGCCCGCGCGAAGCGGACGGCAATGCCGGGGGCCGATAATCCGCGCGGCCTACCTGCAGCCGCGTTTGCGCGCGCGACCAGGCCGATTCGAAGGCGGATAGAGCTTTATTTATGGATTATGCGGCCCGCCGTGTGCCAGCCGGCCGGATTGTACGCGCAGGCGGAACGGGGATCCTTGCCAAATACTACGCGCGCCGCCGCGTGCACGAGTATATCGATCTCTCGGCCGTGTTACATTGTCGGAAGGATTATGAGGATCCGGTTCGATTTATCGCGCGTAGCACCGTAGTAACGTAGCTTTTTCATTGATACAGTCGGTGCGGTGCCAATAGCTCGGCGGGTACACGCTCGATTCTAGTAAAAGTGATTTCGCGCTGAATTTCCTGGTCCGTGCCGCGGAATTGCTTTTCGATATCGACCGCGCTAATCTCGGACGCAGATTGAAGTCTAACTGAGTTCCAACTGGGAGTTTCGTTGCAGGGGGTTGAGGGGATATGGCGGTACCGTGTTTTGTAGTTGATCTGGAATAGAGGGGGTCTTCGAGTTCGCTTGTGACGATGGGAAGAGTCGAGCGACGAAGATGATGATTCATTAATTTGTGCGGTAGAAGGTCGAGTTGCAAATTAATACAATATATGCCGAATTAATGCAGCCGCAGAGTTGATCAACGGACGGCCTTGAGTTTAATGCGAAGATTAATTCCTCGGCGTAATGAGTGCGTCATTGTACCTCCTTAAACGATACAAGTCATTGTTTTCGTCTTTCGTAGAGCTACAATGCCGCGTAAAGAGATGTACTTGATCTCATTTACGAAAATAACGATGACCAGCCATGAAGAAGCTACGTCCACTATGTAATGACCCACTCGAAACGCGGCGATATTTATTTGAAATATTCTGTGGTGTCGCTATTAGTTTCTGACAGCAAGACAAATGGCGCTACACTTTCGATTATTCTACAAGGCATTGCCAAGACAAAGGTATTCCGAGAATACTTTGCCCATATTCCACTGAATCACCAATGCTCTCGCAACCAGGTACCTATATAATTACCAGGCGTGATCGCGTACCTAAAGGGAATGATGGATAATAACGGAAGAAAAATATTTGGATCGCTCGGAAATAGCCGCCACTGGTTTTATCAACCACCGCCGTTCTCACGTCTGCCGAGGATCGAGAATCTAAAGCTATTCAAAGACTCCAACGAATGATAAATCGTACGCTGTACGCGTGAAAGTCGAGCGGATCCCGAGTTCTCGAAGTACAAGCTGCGGAAGTACCTAACCCAAGAATTTTTCCCTGAGCTTCGTGGAAAAATCCACGAGACCGCTTCATGCGACATTCGTAAGGTGTGCTTCAAGCCTTACACGGAGAAATTTCACGCGCGTTCGACTTGTAAAAAGATCTATAAATAAAAGGACATCTCTTTGATTCTGTGCCTTTCTTTCTCGTCAAAGTGTAATACAATATTAGCCCAACATCCCTCGATTTCCCCCGTCTGTGGTAGAACTAAACGCGCGCGCGTCAGCGTAACTGATGCGCGCACGGCGATACGTAACAGCGAAAGACCGAGATCGTGTCCAAGATCGTTACGAGCGTAGAAGGCTCACGGAAGCTAGTTACCCACGGCATTATTTCAAAGCCGTGACGTAGGCGAGCGGCTGTCAACCGGAAATTTTCCTTGACGTATGGCCCGAGCGACTCGCCCGTGCAATACGATTTTCGCGCGGGCGTACCGTACGTACGCGCGTGTACACAAACACCAATCTACGATCCGCGGCCGAAGCTGGCAGGAATCCATGAAAACGATCCCTGCGAGTCTCGCGGCAGAATCGACGTGCGAGATAAAGGCCCTTTTCGCATCGCGCTCGCTGTCCAGAAGAAATATTTACAATAGCCGCGAGCTGAGCTTTGAAATCGGTTGCACCTATTTCAACGCAGGTAATACTACACACGCGTTTCCCTTGGCCAACTAACATTCCAGTTATACAATGTAACTCTAGCGAACTCTTAATAATCCTCTTCCTCCCAGAATCGTCCAAGTGAAACGAATCAAGGTACCGCAATTAAACGGACGACGACAAATGGTCCATCTCCGTAAGAATCTACTTAACTATCTCCCAATCGCAATTTCTGCTTTCTCCTAGAAGTGCAAGCACCATCAATCGGTGCCCCTCGCCCCGTCCCTCCTAGACGCGTATTAAGTCGAAGGGTGTGTTTCCGTTGCTCCGCGAGATTGCGTGAAAGGCATATTTGAGAAGAGGCGCCCTAAAAATACCGCCGCTTCATTTCGATCCCCGACCATCGTGGAGCACCACACGCTATCAATAAACACGAGTTACGAGCGAATTGATTTTCTCATTAGCCGAGGCGCATCCTCGCCGAAAGGCAAGGACGATCGCGTGCTGGCCAGAGGCGAGCAGGAAGCGCGTCGAAAGAAACCTGATCAACGGGACGCCGCGCGAACCGATTCGACCGTCGATGGATTATCGACGCCGTCAGTCTTCTTGACGTACTCAAGACGGCCCGGGAAAATCTCTGACGAAACGATTTTAAATATATATATACACGCGCGTGCGAAACACGCTCGTAGTCGCAGGGCCCCACCCCGCTGGATCGCTTGTCCCAGGCACTGTCGATCACGTTTCATCCACCGCTACAGAAAACGCTCGTAAAATAAACGGCCAGATCCTACTCGCAGATTGCTTAGGAGTGGTCCGAAGTTTCGTCTACGTTGTCTTTCTCTTGCTGTGGACGGTGGTCCACGTATTTATAGATCCTTCCCGATGATACGAGCGCGACATCGATCCCGAGACACCGATGCTGCCCGCGGATTTTGCAGCGAAACTTTGCAATCCGGTCGGGATGTTAATGACAGCCACGTCGATTGGAGGAAGTTTTGAAAAGGTGACAGGGACGAACGGATCTCCTCGACGAGTCTATACGGCGCGAACGTTCGACGTTTGCACTGTTAGGTATCTGGAAAGTACGCGGCTCGAGGGTGCACGTTCGATTCTCGAGCCGGACACGCACCGTTTTCGTTCTATTTTTAACTGCAACTGCGAGGGAATTAGCTTTTATATCGAGGGAAAGGTGGGACCGCTTGATTTACGTGGTGCAAGAAAGTTTCGCGAAAAAAGAGAGACGATTCACCACCGTCAGAGTGTCGAGGCACTTGAGGGATCGAGGAGAGAAGAGGGAGGAAGAGAAAGGCGACACATGTTGGCTTGGATCCCCTTTGTATATTCCTCTGGGCTCCGCACAATTCCTGAATGACTTTGCTCGTGAAAAACGGGGATGAGTGGATTATTGTGCTGGGAGGTTTGTTAACACGGTTCCAACCGTCGGCCAATGACCGGGCGCGTTACCGCGAAATTAATACTTTCTAAGTGGAAACATAATCTTTGATTTATATCGCTTGAAGATGCGAAAGTGGATTCACAGAGGAACGCGAATGGGAGCTGCGAGAGTGAATTACCAAGCAGGATAGAATTGTCGATAAGAAGTCACGTGCGATGATGAAAGTAGAAATTTTATTGTAAAATAAAAGTTGAAGGAACGCAAATAGTCTATCGTTAAACGAGGAAAGCCTTCGCGCGAAGCGTGGTTCGTGCTGGATCTCGCGGCGACACGTGAATACGCTCGTAATATAAGAGTAAATAGATTATAACATTTTCATAAATAAATCCGTAGGCTTGATGTAAACGGGCCCTGCACATGCAAGACGATCGGCTTTATTTCACTTGCACGCGCGCCGTGGTGACCGAAGTTTTCAGCGCGGAACTACATTCAAGCTGGCAGATTTATGACGCCCGAAGAAATTATACCGAGATTCTACAACCTCTGCAACGTATTATCGAATGCTCCGCTCGAATCTACAGCAGCTTATATCGGCGCGACCAACCGCGGTCACTTTCACTCTGAATTCGAAAAGCACGCGCTGCTACTTCCGCGAAATATTCATTCCAAGTGTATAACTCTTTACGTGCCTTTTTTCTCGACTTCCTCGCGACGCATATTATATACGTTACGCTTGCGTCAAAACACATTTGCATAGGCGGCTTTTTTGCAAACTTGCATAACATTGTGCCGAAGAGATCGAATACCAAAGTCCTTCAACTTTAATCTCACAGTGTCCCATTCCCCGTTCCTCTGTGTAAAACCTTGAAGGTGCAAATCGACGATCGTGTCTCCCATAAGATTTTAATCTTACGAGACAATTATTTCATTATTTTATTAGCTTTTTAATTATTTTATCATTAGCTTCGTGAAACTAAACTCTCGTGGAACTAGTTTCATGATATATTTTAAAAAATCTCATCTCTCGCGACTATTTCCATTATTTCTCGTGTAAAGTTTCATCGTGGATTCGCACCTTAAACGTATGAGTGTGAATTAATATTCTCTCTCACCGATAATGTGGTGGTACTTCTCGACGAACTGAGCGGTGCTTTGAATTCCCATGAGTGCCACGTCGATGTTGGAATAACAGGGTGCGGGATATCGTGGCTCCGATTCGACGCAACTAACGCCAGACATCTGCTCGATCGTCACATAATTCCCGTCAGGGGCTCTTTGTTTTTCCCCCTTTTGTCCTCCTCCTTTTAACCACTGATCACTTTTCAGCGCGGTGGCGGGGGGGAAAGTCGTGGATCGGCGGCGGCGGCGGCGGCGGCGGCGGCGGCAGCTCGATGTCTGACCATGCAGCGGCTTCGACCACTTTCTCCGCCACGACCGCTTCGGGGATTCACTGAGAGAGATCACCTCCCGGCCACTTTCGATCGCGCGGCTCGTTACCGAACAGACGCACTGATTAATCTCTAATCGGATCGCGTACGTCCCTCCACGCTCTGCCTGTCCGGCACAATTGCTTTCTCGATTGGAAACGATCGTTTTTCGCCCGACTATCGTTCACCACCGTTTCCTGTAATTCAAATATTTGTGGTCAGCCGACGGTAACCGGACACCCGCTGTGCGTGCAATTCATACGACTTTCTTTCCCGGAACAATCGACATGTCAACGGCTAAACGAACGAGCGCGCCCGAGCTGCTATTAATCCTAAGCGGCGCGATTTAAGGTGATCCGCCCGAGGATCGCAAATGAGCGGGCGTTCGCAACAATACGCATCGGAGAACGCACGCTGCGACGTTTCCAAGAATAATCGATCTTCTAAATGCAGCGCATCTCCCTGTCTCCCGTGCCCCCATTAACGCGAAAATACGCGGGAAGCCTGATATCCAAGTAGTAACTTAACTGCGAAACAAAGACGAAGACTAAGACGAAAGGGGGGAAGAGCAAGTGTATCAGCGGAAAGCACGCTTGCGCGTTTAATGAAGTGCCACGAGAAACATTTCCCCTTTGATCGCCCATTTGTACCCAGCCCTGCCTTTGTGTACAAACTTGCCCCGTTCTTTAATATCCCGGTGCATTAATACGCGATGCGGCTCTCGTCGTATCTCTTGCAAAACACCAGCCCCCCTGCTCCCCCAACAAATTCAGTATCTTGTGCGCATCATTGTTTACTATACGCTCCTCGTCTTAAAATAACGAAACACAGCTGACAGAAGACCGCCCCCCGAACTTCTCCTCGCGAATCCGATACCACCCCCAGAATCGAACACCCACGACTCCCAAATCGCACGATCGACTCTTTGAAACACCCTTAGCTATCCCTTCTCCAACACGAGGCACAAACGAATTTCTACGACTGATTCTCGACGACAATTCCCCTGTTTTTACCGCTCACGAGGCGCTGGATATCCTTTCAAGGAAATCACCTTCCGTAACCCAATATCACGCGCACAGCGAGGGGCCGCGTAACGCGACCCGCGGACGATCCCGTGTACGTACCCGTGAAACTCTGCGGGCAAATCATCCAGGTACACTCGCGCTACGCGGGAACCGGCACCACGTGTCACCTGGCGCGCAAACCGCCCTCTCTTGCCCTCCTGCACGCGGAAAACGCTCGCCTCGCTGTGGGAAGAGCGAGACTGGCGGGTCGTCTCGCGGATGGCACGGGCGCGCACGCGACACGCTCGGCGCGTATGCAACGCCTCGGCTGGATGCGCCCGAGCGGACGAAGCGGACGGCGCGACTGGCGAGGCTGCACACGAGGGTCGCACGGGCTGCTGCGAGGACGGTGCACGATCAACGACTGCTTGAAAGGTAGAGCGCGCACGTCCAACAACAGACTGGTCGCTCGGGCCGATAGGCATTGGCAGAGCGCTGGGGACCCGCGGAGCGGCAGCTTATTTTAAAACCGCTGTCCTTCCAACTCGGGCGACCCGTCCTGCGGCACACGAGCGTTGTAAACGGCCGCGCCGGTACCGTGTAATCGCGCTTCTTGGCAGACGGCGGCGAGTGTCAACCGATTCCGTGGAAGGAGCCGAGCCGGGGTCTACCTGGAACGTTTTTATTCCGTGCTTTTTAGTTCCCGCCGCGTTCGGCGCGGGAACCGGAGGCCGATGACGGGTGGATTGAACCGGGGAACGCTGGTCTGGGGCTTTTGCTATGATTTTGCTTGCCCTCGGGCGGTGTTCTTAGTATCGAAAGCGATATTGGGGACGTTTTGTGGTAGGGGCGTGATTGATTCGATTTAGAGGTTCTAATGGCTTTGTATGTGGTGTGCGGTGGTCGTAGTTGGTGTGGTTGAGGTCTTGGTGGGTGGCTGAGATTGTAGTTTGGTGTAGGAGGTCGTAGTGTAGGTATGTAGAATTTTGGAAATCGATTGGTGGTTCTTTGTAAGGGTCTTGGTTCTTGATGGAAGATTCTTTTGGAGGGAGAAGTTGGAGAGTTTGTTTAGCAGTAGATGTTTTTGGTAGGGATCGCAAAAATTCATCTCTATGAATGAATTTGAATGAATGTTTGAATGAAATTCTGAGAGATTCTGAGGATTCTATTGGTGGATTATCGGTGTTGTCTATAGGAAGACTAATCGTTAAACTACTTATTGTTAAACATTGCTTCTAGTAGAGGCAACTCGTGACACGCCCATCGCGATAAATTATTAATCGAAAGGTATCTACCTGTTGTCCTACATCGATTGTTTTGATCGACGCGGTAGTCGAGTGGGAATAAAAATAATGACCTACATGTTGCGTGGCGACGAGTCACTGTTCGAACTCTCTACCGATACTGCGTCATCGGATTTCTTGGCAGGCCGCAGATTCACGTGACGAAACGTGACGAGTGTCAAGTTGACGATGGCCGCGTGATTCTACAAATCACAAGTAATTTTAGGGCTCGTTTACACGACACGTGACAAAGGAACGTTGAACGCACGCTACGGAGAATTTCTATCCTTACTACGAACTCTAATAAAGAAACAAAATTGTTATTCCTTTACATAATTTATTCAAGAAAATTACTCATTTATGCTACGACAATAAAACAATCAAATTTATCTCTGTAGAATCCTATCACCCTCCACGAACCCTAAAAAAATTAAAAAGTTAAATCTCGTTGAATTTTAAGCATAAAGGCGCCGGTTTTCGTTGCTCGAAAGAAGAACCCTCACCAACCTCGATGCCCAGTTACCAGAAACGAAGGCCTGGTCTTCTAACGAGCAACTTTAACGAAACGGATTTCACTCGTCACGCGAATGCCGGCGTTACGCGAGGGGAGAGATAGTTACTTTTAAACGTTCATATTTAGAGGCGATCTAATTATAATGAAAATGTGGGAATAACGTGCTATAATCGAGCGGTAGGTTCGCGGGTACACTCGGCTACGCGTTATCGTGTAAACTGGCAGCGCGTTAGCGCTTCTTGGCAGAGGTTGCGCGCGACAGAACACCGAAAGCGTCAACTTGTCGGCGTACGCGAGACGAATCGAATCGGAAAATGTCACGCATGTATAAATAACGGAACCGCGGTCGCTCTGCGCGAGTACACACTGCGTTATGGAGCAACTTTTTACGCGACGGAAACGCGATGAGAATCGCACCGCGTCCAGACACCGCTGGCTTATTCCTCGCGCGGCACGTCGCGTCGTCGCTCCAATTGTAAGTGGCGTGTCGTTAACAAGGATTTTGGCAGGTGCGTTCGATGTAACGCGATCCCAGTCGATTTGTCCACGTGCTGCACGGCCAATTAAGTTGAAAAATCACTCTACTCAGTTTGGGGGGACCGGGACATTGATTATCGAGAAATAAAGGACGTCAAACATTGTAAAGTGCTAGCTGATTCATATTTGTTTGATTCATCTGGTAGACACTCCTTTGTAAGATCGATCTTCGAGCTCCTCTGACAAGGCTCCCCTTTGTGTGACTTTGGTCGCCATTTACACTTTGTGCGAGGATAATAATATAATTCCATGCGACCTTATATTCGTCGAAAATGTTCCTCAGAGGCAGGCGAGGGTTTTCGAAAGGAAGATAATAAATATCACGTCTATCCAAGGTGCTGGAGCTTGGAAGTTCCTTGAAATTCAAAAACGGACGTAGGACGTGTTCCTGGGATGTTGAACCAGCTCGCACCTACCAAAGTGCTTCCTCGAACAAAGTATCTGAATCAGTTTGTCCCGTGGAACGAGCTCGGAGTCGCGGGAAACGCGACAAAAACGCGAGGACGTTTCGTGAAACCGAAACGTGAACGTTCTACACGTGGTCTCTGCAAATACTTTCCCATATTAAAGAGATTTAGAGCACTTAAATGCTCCAAAATCGAAGGGGTTGAATCGAAAGAGTAGGCATACTTTGCTTCAATTAGAAGCAAAGATTCGGTAATAAACCCCTTGAAAATAATAAACTTTCCGTTTCAACGCAAATGCTTATTGCCCCTTCTAGAATCTTTACTACCTTCAACCCTTCCTTTGGCCCGCCCTACGCATTTCGATTACACGCGCCTATTAATAGCGCACCTTCGATTAACAGCTGATATTTACGGTTTCGTCGTCGGAAACGAAATGGTACTTTAGGAATCATTAGTCACGGGGAGGGGTTGCGTCGAGGTGGAGGAACGTTTAAACGTGTGACGTTTACGCTCGTGAATCTTGAGAATGTCGCGCGGCGGCCCAGACGCGAAAGAAACGGGAACGAAGACAGGAATCACGACGAATTAATTTGACGGTACGATCGCCGGTAACGATATCGCCAGTCACTTCGCGTCCGGCGAGAGACGCCTCGATGATCCACAGCACTTTATGCCAAAATTTCGCTCGTCGAACAGACCTCCCCTGTCGCAGCAGTAGACAAGTGCCTACTGTCTAGAATGTTAACCAATCGCTCAAGTATACTCTACATCGCAAACAAAGCTAATTTCAAGCATGCCTCGAAAAACTTCTCGCCACACAGGTTTCGACAAAAGGAAAAGAATCTAGTCGAATAAATGGCAGAATCTTTTCCCAGCGTGGACCATAAAACAATCACGAGAGGGGACCACTGGCACGAAGTGAAACGGCGAAGAAAAAGGGCGACCTCGGTGATCGGGCTTACCTCGTGGCAGTAATTCTACGCTTTGTACGGCAGCTTGAACGAGGATCGCGCCGCGCCGCGCCGTTCCGCGAAACTCTGCCGCGAGTCCTCCCTTCTCCCTGCCCCCTTGAACGCGGATTATTTTCGCCGGCAACGTAGAGGCGGGCGTGTGCCGCTGGAAAGTCAAAACACGGGGGACCACCCTATATCAAACGTTTAATTGGGTGCTACGTCGGCTGGCGGGAATGCGAGAACACAGTTATAAATTTAATGAGACAGGCGTTCGAAGCGCGGTGTCTCGGGCGTTGTCTCGCCGTAAACGTACCTACCCCTCGGAACGGCGAACTCGGGACGATTTTTCAAATTTACCACCGGGCGCCACGATTTGTCTCGAATCGCGGGGGCACGCGCTCCTTAATCCTTCGTTGATCAAGTGGCAAGATAATGCGAGGGGACGTGAATGCGAATAACACGAGGATAAGGGGGCGTTTACGATCCCGCGGGGGGTCGTTCGTCTTCTCTCGCGTTACTTCGCCGTTTGCGTGTGTCTTCTTCCTTTCTATTGCCAAGCGATGTATTTTATTTTTCGCTACTTTTGCGGCGGAGTTAGATGTAAGTCGCCCTCGGAGACGCGCGAGGTGCTAATGAACGTTAATGGTCCGGCTGCTATTTCGACGGAGTCGCGTCCGCTTTCTGCTCGAGATGAGTAGGCGACGGGCTCGACGCTATCTGTCTTGTCCCATGGCGATTTTGGTCTTCCGATCGCGCGGATTTCTGGAAGATGCGTCACGCGTGGCTAACGATGTCCTCATACTTGGAATACAGTTCGCGGTGATTCGCTCCGAGCAGAGGGGTCACGACTTCTTTGGTCGAGCTGAATCATCCCTTCAAACATGGCACACGTGTGTTGCGTAAGCGAAGCCTTCGTTTGATCGAATTTTTTAAAAGCCAGGCAATTTTATAGGGTATCCGCGTGAATTGCCGTTATTTTTTTTACTGTATTCGCGACTTAACTGATCGTGGCCAATACTTGGCCCCTCTGGTTTTTCCAGATCTTCCACATGACAGTTTTGCCGCCAGTTTTAAAATTGAAAGGTGAACGCGCGTCGTCGTCTTTCAAGGGGTTGAACGCTCCCCTGAAAATAGAAAATAATACACGGATTAATTCGAAGCGCGCCGCAGCGGCTTCTTTGTCGCCCCTGTGCTTTCATCAGCGGACGGTACATGCCTGGGCCACCGCTTTTCCTTTTTCCCACATCGTTGAGTCATACGCAAGAGGAATCCAGAGCTTCCAAAAAGGAGAAGCTCGGGCGAGCGACTCGGTAACGGCACGTTTCTCTGCAACTCCTTGGCCTGCGCGGTGCTTTTGGTCAGATCGTTGCTGCGTGGTGCCTTTATCTGGCAGCAATAATTCTTTTCTAACCAGAAATTTACGGTGCGCCTCTTGTCAACGATTTTTATCGACCCCGCTCGCGAAATTGTCTTTTTTACCCCTCCTTCGAATCCGTCTTTTCAGATCTTTTGAGGTTACAGTGGCAAGCCGAGATGTAGAACGGAAAGATACAGTTCAGCGGTAAATTAGTGTCAACGTCTACGATTCTTCGTGGATTTGATCACGCTTCCGTTTTTAGAAAAACTCGGAACGGGCTGAGGTCTCCTTTGTAAAAGGATCCTCGTTTCTTTAGCTACTCTTTATTGCCTGACAAGGGCCTAGTTTATTTGAAATAAGACAAACGGCAAGGCTTCTAAGCCTTTTTTCAGAGATTTGAAATCCTGTCGGATAGACTCTTATACTGTATTCTCATCTGGATAGAAATTCGTGAATATTCGTAACACTTGTAGCGAGGATTTACCTGCATTTCTTCAGATTTCGAAAAAAAATTCTACATTGTTTGGTGCACGTTTGACGCAAATTCTAGAATAAATGAGCGACTTATTGCAAATAAATAAAAATATAAATATTAATATAAATATTAATATAATAATACTAATATTTCTATTATAGAATATATTTTCGCCAAGAATAGAAATAAAAACATATCAACTCAATAACTACTTAGCTACTGTTATACCTACTGTTTACTGTGCGAAGAAATATATTTTTCAATTAGAGTTCTCCTTTTACTGTTAAGAAATAATTTCATAAACAGGTTTTTGTAATTGACTTGAAGTAGGTAAATATGGAGCTGCACCCCTCTCGCTACAAGGTCCTCGATTACTCTGAATAAATACTTGTTTCTAAGCTCCCAATGCCAGGGTGCACATCAAAGTAAAAACCTTGGAACATTGTAGGAACGTTTCAACAAGTTTCAACGATCACCCGCTATAAAACATCTTGCTCGATATCGACAGTCATTGTCCCCCTTCTTCGACGCTGGTACCAAAAACCCTCCGCGAGCTTGAAAGGACCCCGAGAATCGATGGAAGCGAGACAGGGTAACGCCCGTAACGCACCGTTTCGTAAGAAGAAAAAACCAAGTCAAGCTAAGTCGCGGGTGGAAAACGAAAAAGTGGCCGGGCGACAAGGCGAGAGTTCCTCTGCGGGGTGGCGTTCGGAGGACCGTCTTCAGCATCGACCTCGAAACGAATCCCATTGGCTAGCTGTCGCTGTACGGCGAACCGAGGAGTTGTGTCCGCTCTGGTCGACGAACAACGACGTCACGGTTCTATTCCTGGCCGTGTGGACGCAGCGATATCTTTAGAGCAACCATCAGTACAGTCCGTTTCCGAGCTTTCCTTCCTACGGGACAGAAGGCCTGCCAACGGATGAAGGAAGGCGACCGAGACGACTCGTTTCGCCTTCGAATTGGACGTCCCGTGATGTCATAGCTTCCCGATCATAGAACCCTGCACGATCCCTGTCACATTCTCGATGTCTGATAAATGTACCCCCTCGAAATGACCCACCTGCCTAATTTCCAATTTGAATAAGAAAAACCGATCGTAGCGACAGGCAATCTTTGATCTTGACGTTACTCCTCCGAATCGTTTGATCTTCATTTCATAGACCAAGGATTAGCGTAGGGGGGAGATGGGGCCGAGACGGGTCTTTGGATTTTCAGAGTGAAACGAAGATTTGAAGGAGCGGAGCTGACGAGTGGCTCGCGTAGGAGAGACGACGGACTCCGGAAGCAGAGTGACCGAACTCTCGAATTGATGTATCTCTAAATAAAGCGAGCACGACTTGTACTACTGTCGATTGCAGTCGGTGGCCTATGTCTAGTCTCCACATTGAACTATCTGTTGGTGTTGGACCATCGCCAGTCGCCGATGAAAAAGTAGGGGTGAGAATAAGATTGATGCCGTGCAACCGAGCGAGAACGTGTCGTTCCAACCGTGTAAAATAATCCACGCTATGTTCGGGCTTCTTACCTAAGTAATGACAATTGCTTCGATTGACAGTGTTGCCTGATAGTCGAGTAGAGGGACGAATTCGATGAATTGCTGGTCGATAGAGATGTTTAAGGAGGGCGGGGAAGTTCCCCCATTGATATCTCCGTTTTTTTCTTCATCGCGCGACCGACTACGTCACGCAGAAATATTGACCTGGAGGATGGATAATTTCTATTGAGAATGGCGTTAGGCCAAAGGCAATAATCCGAAACGGACGGTGCCATCTCGCGTTAATACGCGGCATCTTTCTTTTGCGATTGCACGTAAACGCGAGAACAGTATCGTTCTACGACTATTTATTGGGCAGAGTTTATTTGCTCAGCCGACGTTGCAACTTAAAATCATACGCCGTCGACTGTTCACCGGCACGGGAGTTGTACAACTACCCTGCCGTTTGTTTGAGCTGGCGAAATTACTGAACTTTCGGGTCGCTAACTGGCTGACCGGCTACAATGAAGAGGCACGAGAAGTCTGAACGTTGTCGCGGCTCTCAAACCGTCGGCGATCGCGTTGTTTGACTGGCGAGATTTCATCATGCGGCTCTTCAACCTCCAAATTTAACGTCCCAAAATGTCTGGCATAAAATAATAGTAGAAAATCCGCGATGGCAGAGCGAAACGAGCTATAGCAATACGCGCGATGTAAAAATCACAGAGTAATCCTTAATTCCACCTCCATACTCACTTCCCCCGAAGGAAAATTCAAACTTCAAAGCACACCGAAATGGACCCATAAGGTAAATATTTTCATGAATTATTGCGAATTTTGTAGGTCTAAAAAAAAGTCTATTTCTAATGTGTTCTCTAAAGTTGTGCTACTTATTTCAAGGCACCCCGTTGCGAATAATCTTAATAGGTGTATCAAATGCCTTGTAGATTCTCACTGAGAAAACAGAAACGATGGAAGGTATCGCGACGGAGTTTTTGTAGTAACGAAATCAGCTCTCCATCGACCGTTCAAAAATAAAGAAGAGATCAGCCAGCATGGACCAGTTTATTTCAACGTATCAGAGATTACACGTGGCCTTCGACGAGAATTAAGCACACGCCGCCGAGTCTTCTGAAGGAAGGTGGTTCCTGTCGGTGTAGCACGCGTTCGCGCGAAATAAAGGTCGTCGACCTATGCGGAGATGAACACGAGTGGAGCCGCCTGGGTCCTATGGGGCGGCTGCTGGACCCAAAGCTCTATCCTGCCAAAACTGGGCCGTACCCGGAGACAGAGGCGTCGAGGCACGACCAACCGAGCACGTACATAAGGAAGGTAAATTAATGGCGATCGAAAGGTATCTTGCGCTTTCTACGCAGACACGCTTCGTTTCAGTTGGAAGAGAAATACCCTAATCTCTATGGAATCCTACAGAGCACCCCTATCGACGAGATAATCCAACGCGTGGACCGAGATCGATTGAGGACGACCTACCAGGTGGACTTTTCCGACACGGGTAAGGTTTCGATTTTTAGTTGTGTCGCGCTTTCTGCACAGTCGAGACAGGAGTAGACTATCCTAGCCATCCTAAAAATCATTTACAGCAGCGGCAGCTATGGACAAAGTGGCCAGAGGACCTTGCGCTGCCAGCAGACGACCGCCGGAAGATATTGATTGTCGTCCCTCCACTCGATCTGGAGTTCTTAAACGCGATCGCGGCGTCAGTGGAACAGGAGATATAGGGGACATAACGAAAAAGAAGGTTGAAGATGATTCTCAAGAAACACGATTACCACCTTGGCGATCAGAGTACCAGGATAGCATCAGTAGATTAGGCCACGCCATTATGAAAACGAGGATTCATCACAAGAGGACCGCAGCACCGACATGGGCAATGGCAGCATTTTAAAAAATCACGTCTGAATTAATTTTACTGCCCACAAAGCTGTATTAAATAAAATACATCAGTCACACCTTTAGTCAGGGGATGAATTGGGGGGTCCTTGTAGAAAAAAAACTGTAATTTTATGAAAAAATGTTCTACGTGCCAATGAGAATACTATATTAGTATATAATTTGATTCTTGGCATTTACAGTGTTTTCTACAAGGACTCTTCACTTGTGTTTCGATGATCTGTACTTGGTAGACCCGTCCACGCATTCTCCTCATAATAACTTTATTAGTTTCTCTACGAACGTGTAGCTGCATGGCAACTTACGCCTCGTAATTTTAGCAAAAGGCTCGTACAGTTCTCGGAAAGATTTCTTTCGGTAAGAAGCTTCTCTTTCTCGACCATTCGAAATATATTTCACACAGAGCATTGAAAACCTTGAAGTTGCCCAAGGGTCTCGAGCACCTCATTTGCGGTATGGAAGACGGACAAATTACCTATGTGAAACTGAAGAAGCATATTGCGTAGAGAGATCCTACGTGATAATGCACGAAGAGCTATGCATTTCTCAACGACGCATTCAAAGGAATAAATTAAAATGACAGCCCTGCCTTCGAGTCGCGTTCGTGGCAAAATATCCGACGAGTAACTGCCTCCCTTAACCTACAGCGATTGCAATTCACAAAATTATCATCCCCTGACACGTTGACGGTGTTTAGTTCAAGGTGGCCACCGAAAGCTGGAGATAATCGTCGAAAAGCTTCGTCGCACACTGGTACCGTGCCAGGAAACAATTGGTCCAGGGAGATACATCCCAACGCGGTGCGATACGCCAACTCGAACCATTATCCACAGGATTCCATCGGCGAGCACGGGACGAAATTTCTCGAAGCGAGGACTTCCCGGGAAACTCTCGCCGAGGCTGAAGAGACCGGCGTTAATAAGAATAACGTATGATTAACGGTGTCTATTTTAACGTCACATTTGCGAACTAAAACACGATGTGAGCTAAATCGTAGAAACGGGCAAACTGTCGCGAATGCCAAAAATGAAATTTTTAGAATGCTACTGAGCAAGTGGTTTTCCCCTGCATTTATATAGATATCTCAGCCAATTTGCTTTCTCATACTAAATAGTCTATTTAACTATGAAAACGGCAGTAGAATCGATTAAAAACGGAAATGGGGCACCAATATTTTTGCAAGCTCCTCTTAATTTTCGTCGTTCGAACATCTCCGTTATTACGTATCAAAGGACTTCGTTTTCAGTTCCACAATTATCCAGACGAATCGGTTTTTGTGAACGTCGTCCCGAAGCATAGCAATAATGCAGCCCTCCGCGAGAGGTATCATCGTTTCGGCGATCACCCGGAGTTAATCGGGCCCGAAGCGGTGATAGCGGTCCAGAAACTGCAGAGGCTGAAAGAACTACAAATGAAACGAGAATTCAGCGAGAGATACTATTCGCAAGAGATCAAACGATTGATCGGCGAATATTATTTGGGTCCGAGGTTGGCCGCGCCAACGATGAGACCGAACGGAAGATTGCAAAGTTCCAGCTTCCAATCGTGTTCTGGAGAACGGCTGAGAAGTGTGCCAAAAGTATAAAAAATGAAATTAACATAGAAATAAAAATTGTTTCAATGTTTCGCTTGAAGGATTGGAGAACTATTTATCTTGTATCCGCGTCGCTGAGAAATGATATTTTCTACAGCTTCTTTGAGATACCTACATATTACATTTATGAAATGACGTTTTTTAGAACCTGGAACCATGCGGCACAATGACCACAATTACTAGATTGAATTGTGGATGCATTCAGGAGACGACGAGGCCGATTTTCACGACAGCAAGGGGTCGCGTTCAAAGAAGGAATTGCAGTCAATCCCAAGACAATATGTTTAGATTCGCCCCTTCGAATCTCCAGGAGCACTTATTTTCGTCGTTAGAATCGCAGAAAGAGAGGCAACGCTCGAAGTCGAGAAAACGGCTGCCCTTGGACCCTCGAATATGCCCCAAGATCTCACCATCCGGCGATCAAGATTTCGAAACGGAGAACGAGAAGAGAAACGAGGAGCAAGAATTGCAAATCCCTAGTCGTATTTCGAGAAACACATCCCCTTATCAAAAGTGCAGCGACACTTCGGCCACCTCCATTTAGGAAGCAAACTTATTCTTTTCTATTAAGTACTTTGTACGTTCACGGTTGACAACAATAAATTGTCCCCGTACATCATTTCATTACCGACTCGCCACTTTCATTACTCTTTCGCAAATCCAACGGCTGCAATTCTATTTCGAGCAACGCGAAATTATCTAAAAAAAAAGGGGGTAACAAACGCGAGCTTCAAGTGGATCATTCTGGCGTAAAGAGTATTTGTCGTGGACGTCAGGTGGCAGGAATGAATTTCGGATATAAATTCGTGGTGCGTCGCGCGACACTCGAAATGCCTTTGTAATATCCGAATCTGAGGATGAACGACTCGAGGCTGACGGCCGAGTCCGTCATCGAGGGTATCAGCATCACGTTTCTGAACGCTGTGCTTCACTACGCGCTTTATAAAGCTGTCGTTGCCGCGATCATGCTGGTCAAAGAGACGCTGTTTTGCTTCCTCCGGAAGATAACGATGTTCGGTGGTGCCACTAGCACAGACGAATCGGCTCAATCTCCTCTGCCATGTAACGTTTAGTCGCTGTTTCTTGCATCAAAATTTTCGGGTAAGTCGCGCACATTTCTCACGCAATTTTTGGGAAATCATCGATAACGATTTCGTCGAACCTCACAGAATGTAGCGGAATTCGAACATTTTGTATTGAGGTAACATTTTCCAAATTTCTGAGTGTCTAAATCAGTGTATCCCAACCTTTTTCGAGTCGCGACCCTCCTTTAGAGTATTCAAATAACCTGCGATTCCCCTCCCCATATAAGGTAAGATAAATTTAATAAAGTAAAGAAAACACATTAAAAATAGGTATTTCAGAATATAATTCTAACTTGTTAATATTTAATTATCTTAGTACATGTATTAAATACACTTGAAGATTCTACTTTCTCCTTAAAGGTCTACGTAAATTTTAGTATCCTAACACGTGAAGCAATTACCGGTACACGATGACTACTGCGTTGGAAAATTTCGTCACAATCACTCACCGTGACTTTAATTGGCCGTATACGGTACCCCTGATTGCAAAACCGGCCCAGCCACCGATGAGCGCAGGGATTCCTCTGTACACCCCCAGAATCGATCCTGAGGACTGCCCATGCGACGAGCATGCCCGTCAAGGCAGTAAAAATCGGTAGTTTTCCATACAGAATCCACCTTATACATGTAAAATTGCAGAGGAATATTTCATAGATACAGAAATATTTCAAGTCACAAGCTTTTCATTCGCAAATTATTTCTTGCTCGACGTCCAATATATGAGTCGACAATTATTATGTCTGCGAGAGACGTAGTTGATATGATTCGAAGGAAATGTTACAGTAAGAAATGTTTGCAGGTACAAGTACCTAGCTGAGAAAGAGCGACAACTTTATGATCAATTGGTGAACGTTAATCAAGAAATGACCAATCTGGCGACAGCTATTTTGGACAGTAACTGCGAACGGATGAACGATGCGATGAAGACCTTCTATATGACAGATTATGGGAAAAGAGGTAGCAAACAGTGTCGACAAAATAGTTTGCCCGAAATAATTCTAAAATGATTGACTTCATTGAATTCAGGTTTACCGATCAGCGAGTACAGGCAGCTAGTGGCTGCGGTTGATTCGCCATACTGTTCGCCAATCGAAGAGGAAATTACGGAACTAAAGGATGGCTACAGGGATCCCACTAGATTTCGATATACCGCCATTGAGAGGCCGCACATTCAACCTGCTAAAGCTATTAATTTGTTACAAGGTAAAGAATCTTTCCTCGCAGTTCGAAAGCTTTATCTAAAAATTCGAAATTTCCTTGGATTTGCTAATATTTCCGAAACAGTTGCCGTTTGGCCCCAAAGTCCCACTTTCCCCCCAAAATTATGATTTTATCCAAACACTATATCTTTTGGGGGTTTCCCATAATTTTCGTACCACCAGCGCGAAAATTTATTTGTAATTCTGTTACGTATACGGGGTCTCCCAGAACGTTTGCCACCTGGTTCTTTTTTCTTAAATTCGACACTGAACCCACCCCCATCTTGCAAACTATCGTTGAAGTAACTTGAAAGAAGAGCTTCTTGTCCGTTACTATGAAATTTATACTGGACAAGAAAGGCTAGAAAGCGTATGCCATGCATTCTCAGAAATTCTTCGAAGGAGATACTTTTTCCTTGGCGATCCAAGAATTCGAGACATGATTTTTCCAAGAGAATAATTTTGTAGACGGATATTCATAGACCCTGACGTCGATTCCCAAAATTCAAAGGGGGATTTAGAATTGTAATATATACTGTTAAAGAGAAGGGCCATAGAAGCGGTCTGCGTAATTTAAAGATGAATATGTAACGGAGTGGAAATGTATCTTTAGTTCCAGAAAGTTTCTCTCTGTGGGGGGAACCTTTCACTGGCCGCTCGGAGTATATGGACTCCTTTAGCAAGATGGGTCTAAGCAATATGAAAAATCGTCAACAATATCTGGAGCCGCTGCCTTCGTCACGAAGAATATTCGGCGACTGCAAGCTGTGAATTCGATTCGACATAAAGTTCCCGTCTTTTATCGCGCACCCGTTAACGTTAGAGATGTCTGTACAAAATTTGTCACGTTCGATAAAAAATATAAACCCTCCAAACTGCGTGGAATCATTTAACGTTGAAAGTAACGCGCCGCGTTAAAAACAAAGAGACGTACACATATGCGCCACCTTTTGTTTGTAATTTAATAACCAATTAAATTTGAAACAGCAAAGCTGCACATGCGGGTCCTAATATTTTATTTTTAACTTTTTTTCACTTTTAATTATGTTCGCAAATATTGCAAGATGCCAAAATCTTGCAGACTGTTTGCCACGGAATACAGCCGTCACTTTATTGACAGGGGACAGACACCAGCAAAAATGTAAGTTTATAAGTTTCTTCACAAGAAATAGTGTGTTTTAAATGGCTTCTATGGGGGTGCACCCCAGCAAACCTCATTACGACTGGGGATACTCATTGTCAGAATACTTGAGCCATTTTCACGGTCTCAGCATTGGTGAGCTCAGCTACCCCGGGATCGTCAGTTGCCGCCCTGTGGAACATGTTTCGGGGGAAGAATCGTCTACGAGACAAGCCACGAGTCCCGGGGGATGAAGAAAGGAAAATTCCCGAAACTTCCATTTGAAAATCTAACTCACGTTTCCCACAGAATCGAGCCAAGGGACTATTTCTCGGAGCGTATCAGCGAAGGAGAGATCGACCCGCGCATAGCTTCGATTCCTACTAAACTAGACGAGGCCGCGGAACAATTAGTCTACAAGCACATTCTCGATAACGCTCGATCCGTTTATCAAGTCACCTTCAAGGATCCCAGTGAGTCGTAGCGCGCGAAAAATAAATTTGCCTCTAACTTGGATTTCCTTGAAAAAAACCGTACGTGACGAAATGTAGGGACCCCGCGGGATGAAGAGCACCCAAAGGAAGGCAAAGGCGAGGATTTCGAGAACCAATTGCTGGAGTATATTAAACACGTGTACTTTGAGCCTGACGCAGAAAAGGTTCTTGCACCACCTGTAACCACGAAACGAAGTAAGCTTTAAAATAAATAAATAAATTGTGTGACTTGGCGTGGTACCGGATACCGGAAGTGCAATCGTGACAGAGTTTAAATAATCCACAGCATCAATTCGAATGTAATGGATGCTGAGCAATTGCAAAATAGTATAGTATTAATGCATACTGAACTAGTAATATATCATTATACGCAGTACTCGGTTACATAAGACCGCAACTATTGCGTGGAATCCTTTCGATGTACCAAGATACTTTCGGCCGCACAGGAGCAACGATAATGATGCACGAATACGAAAAGGCGCAATCAAGATCTCATAACGGAGAAGCCACTGTCAAGAAGTCCGATCCATGTGCTGACCTAAGCCCAGAATAGTAATAAATGGTGAACCATAAAGAAAATGAATTACTACCTCTCATTAAATAATTCTCTCTGCGATGCTACGTTTCCGCTTGGAAAAAAGAAGTTCCGCGCGAAAGATAGCACTATTTACCGTGATCTTAACGTTGCGCAAATTTTCTTTCACTGCGTTACTAACTGGTGACAATTAAGCCCACTGTTCGTGCTATCATTATCACCAGCATGGTGGTGCATATTACACATATATTACATAAACGCCTTAGAAACATAAAAACGGAGTCTTACGTTATCCCAACTCGATTTCTCTTCGCTCGTTACCACTGGAAATAAAGTGCGTTCACATATGCTGAACGTATAGCAGACTACACACGCAAACGAAACACACACCTGACGATTCTGAATACACTGGGAACGATACTATTCGCGATATCTAAACAAAATATACATACGAGTACCTAATACCTGTTGCAATATCGCAGAGAAATTGGAAAGAATAGTTGCTACGTCGTTTCGCAGATGGCGCGCTGACATTCCCATGAATCGAAATAAACGTTTTAAATTCCATTATGCAAATTTTATCTAACATTAGACACATGTAATAAACTTACAAATCTTTATATCACTTTATGGAACTCTGTCGGGCGATATTCATAAAAATTTATCATGTCTATTTAATCAACGTAAAGCCGGCTATGATGATGAAATTTGACAACAAAAAAAAAGAAGAAATAAAGTCCAACGTTAATTATCGACTGTCCGTATAATACGATTTCGAGTATCTCAGCGATACTTTCGTGTATTGCAGATAGCTCGTTGTTGCTGCAAAACAGTTACTTTAATAATCTGTCTGCCGGCGCTATGTAATTTTTAGCATGCCTCCATTCCATTTGGAAGCCGACTTTCCTTATGACACGATACAAACACCGTCTTAAGTACTGCGCAGTGAATACGAAAATTCAAAAATGATTCGGAACGTTGCCATACACCTGATAATAAGCGCTATCGGTGTGTTTGTAGGCGTATCAGCATGTATCGTCTTCGTCGCCGCATACGGCAATCACGACGACGGATTTTGGGCGATCTTATCAGGTTAGCACTCCTTACTGGATCGTAAACATTTTGTTCTACACCGTTTACGTCAATCAAGAAATTCCGATAACACGAATTCTACAATGCTTTCGCAAGACACTTAAAACTATTGACGTGCGTAACACATACTTCGGTACATTTATGAGAAGTAATGCGTAGTCGTCTTTTGTTTCATGAGAAATAAAACTGATTTGCTATCACTGGGTATTATTATTATTGTTTTTGGATTCTTAGATAGTTTTTTCTTTTAGTATGAAATTGTGTCTTTTCATGTAACAGAGAGTAGTTGCACTTTCTTCTCTAATATTTATAGCAGTAATTCGATACTTGTCGCGTATGGCGAAGGATGCTATGAATTAAAAATGTTCATGCACTCTTATCGTTGCTAGGTATTACCTGTGTTTTTTCATGAGAACACTATCGACAAGGGTTTCATGAGAAAAGTGTTGCTTTGTATATTTTATAGGTGTATTAGCTGCAGTTTGCTTTCACCTGCACTGGGTTAAAGGAAAGGAAACTCTAGAAAGATGGCACACTAAAGTTACATTGCGGAATCTGAATGTGGTCGGTACTGTGAGTGCCATTGCTGCTATTGCATTTTTCATTTGGTACCTCTTCCTCACATTTTATTATCAGATTCGTAAGTCTATCCTATCATTTCTGAAATACAAGTAATTTTAAATGTATTGCTGTGTATAATACCACTTTAATGGAACTCTACAACTTTCATGGAGGTTTGTAAAAACTTATATTTCTAATATTCTAGCCATTGTACCAGTTGAGGAGAGTACCGTGATACAAGCTGTTTGGTCCATGATTTGTGGCAAATGGGGAATTTTGTTAATGTACTATTCCCATAAGTACGAATTAATAATCCAAGTAGGATCTGGACCTATGTTAACCGAGAGTAATGCTCCAGATTTTATATATGAATGAATGCGACACTTTTTACAGCAGTTTTGTTACTATATATATCATTAAATACAATTGAGGTCAACTGACTGTTAAATATATTTCCATACAAATGTGACTCGGTGCTGAATAAATACTTCTAACTTTTATCCCGATCCTTTTTTTTATATATCTCATCAGCTTTTTCAAGGTATTACAAAGTTTATTAAAGTACGTGCTGGAAATAAATCACAATATATTTAAATATCACAGAACCATTGTTGTATAACCATTTGAAATATACAAAACTGATAAAATTCAATAAAATACAAGACCCATATAAAAGTAATATAGTATAAAACATACTGAATATATTTCACTTTTTAATTAAAATGATTTGTAATGTATGTATATGTACATTATATATGTATAAAAAAATAATACATCGCACGAACAGGTTTTATGCTGGTGTTAATTTATATAACGGGTGAATTATTGTATAAAGACCTACAACCGAAGAGATAACACCGAAAATACCTATCGTACCGGGAGTAAATTTGGTAAAACCTAATGCTGTCAATGGAATAAACAAATCGCATCCATTTTTAATGGCGTCCATCACAACGTCTTTATGATTCTTTAAATGATATAACATTTCATACTGCGTGCTTATGGTAGACAAATTTGGCGTCGCCAATACACCCTTCCCCGCACTGTCCAGGATTTTAATAATTTCATATATGTCCCTTGTAAGATTCATAATAATGGTCATTAACCAGTATTTATTAGCCACTTTGCTCCATTTCTCTATGTCGACTCTAAACAACCCGACACGACCGATCCAAATTATGTGATCCGCTAGTAGGTATAGAGCGTTGGCAATTTTTGATATCGACAAAGTAACTCTTACTGTTACGTCCGGATATTTCATTATTTTCAAGGCAGAGTACAAACTGTCCAAGCATCTTCCAAGACGTAATACTAAAAGAAAGAGATTAAAGCATTAGTGGTAGAGCCGATGGCAGTAAAATCTGGAACATCGGTGAAAGAGTACATTTTCTAAATGAACTGAAAGTGTATTCTAAACTCCTTAAAATTTCAGCAGAATGTTGCGTAGTACGGACATTCTGAGCGTAATACCAATAAGCCCGACTTCCATATTGCATTAATCTGTAAATTAACAAGCATTAAACCTTTGTAGCTCTGTTATTAAATAACCAACGTCGATTAAAGAGAAAGACCGACTAGTTTGTCGCGTTTAGAAATGCCTCGAAGCGAAATATAACTCACATACCTGACAATTCTGTCTCTGCCCGCTGTTTGTTCATTTAACTTCAGTATCGTATCCATTATTCTCTCGTATAATATACGTTATATCGTAGAATAGATGAGAAATTAAAAACTATTTTAAAAATTACGTTAACAAAAGGTTTGTTGACTTTAACACATAAACAATAATTGCACTGGAGAAGGAAAACCTAACCCAATACAACTAAGAAGCCTAATGAGCTCGTCCCACTTATGATTAACGAGGTGTGTGAAACCGTGACTGTCCGTACCATAATTATGAACATCTTGTTAGACCACTTTTGATATTTATCATTAAATGAAGTGGCTTGGTCAAGGTACACACATGATAAAGGATAAGCAAGGCCTACATTCATTTGCGCTATCAGCGCCGCCCCAAATTTCTTTTAACGAACCCGCGAGTTTCAAACGCTTTAAAAATTAAAGGAACAGATTGTTGTGAATATCTTTAATAATACATAATGTCTATTTAATGCAATACACACTACATATACTAAAAATATGTCGCCCTGGCGTTTAACCAAATAATTTTTAACAATCGTAATTGAGTATCATTTTCCTATTTAAATAAACATTGGTAAAATACGGAATACCTTTATTATAATTGCTTTTATAATAAAGAAACAACGTAGGAGTATATTTGTAGTATAAAAGTGCATTACAAATGAGTTATGATGTTAGGTATCACATAAAACGACAAAACAGAAGACCTCTTTCACGGTTGTTACAATTACCGTAAAAGCATAAAATCTATTTCATCCTAGTATCGAACTAATAAATTACGAATTAATTTATGTCATAAGAGAAGCCTTATAGAGAATGAAGTGAGAGGGATACATACAAAACGATGATTATGATTTTTTTGATTCGCTCAAATAATCAGGCAGAAATGTTAAGAATGGTATTGAACGTACTTTGTGTCTGAATCCTGGCATAAGTAGAATAATGGTCACTGTAACATACCCGAGGGCCAGAATTAACTTTAGCGTCTACACGTTACGCACTAGAACATTATGCGAGTAAATAAATCTCAAAATTGTTACCAGCAAGATAAAGTAGGAGCAAATTGTTGATCGTATTTCCAATCCATATACAAACGACGAGGCAAGATATTATGGTGGCGTAGTACTGGAACATAACGAAGCGCAATAATTTTTGTGCATAAAAGTTATATACGGCATATAAATTTTCAGGTAGTAAATCCATGATTCGCCAACTTACAACGTTAGGACGATCATTTCGTGTATTTAACATTATTCTCCATAGACTTTGTAACTGTAAGATCGTTGCAGACAGATTCTGACAAATCTCATTCAACTTTTTCTCTTTTTGGCCTGTCCAAGTATTGAAAGCACACAAAAAGCCTGTCAGAGGTGGTACAAGATAGTCAACTAAGGCCAACACAAGAAGAGATACAGATATTATTCTAAGCAGAGCAGGCTCCAACATCCATATCAGACTGTAAACAAAAGAGTCTCACAGGCATTGCAAGATATTTACAGGCTTCGGTGGTATATAGAAATGTGTAAATGAAACGATCGATTGATATTTGACAGAGTACACCACATGCATGTGTACATTGATAAATATAACATCGAAAGGAACATTAAAAATGAACTTCTATTCATTATTTTATAAATTAGTTCTACCAAGAATTCCTGAAATGAATAGAGGAAATATATTTCTTTCGCAATTTACTCGAAAAGAATTAGAAATTTATACAACTCGTTATAGCCAGTAATACTGTGAGTAAAAAGTGAGTTCTACTCACAAGAATATCGTGCTTGTGACTCCAAATATAAGACCAGGGTACCAAGATTTCTCCCATAATAGAATGGAATTCAAGGGGAGTATAACTTCACGCCAACATTCCATACTCCGTTTCAATTGTTTCATGTGCTTCTCCTGTAATAACATTGCATTGTTAGAGGATAAAAATGAGTGTCACTGTCATTGATTTTTCTCCAGAATGAGACTTGTATGATTCAGTGCAGAAGACACTGTCCAGTCGTTTTACTGAATGAGACACGGTAATAATATTTTTTCACGAGCGAAATAGAAGGAATGCGAGATGAAACCTTACCCTGTCTACTGTCGCACTGTCGGTCATCCTGCCTAATATGTAACGAAGTATTCAAATCTGTTGCAACCGACGGTACAGGCGTACTGCTACGGCACGAGCTTGGGATTAAATGGAAGCTATGATACGGCGCAGCAGCGATCTATTTGCATTATCCGGCGTTATGGTCTTGTGATATTAATCATTTCCTCGCTCTTCTAATTCGATTACAATGACGTCCCCTCGCCGAAACTCACAGACGCCGGATACTTTTTTGCTTGAAAACACGAAACGGCGAAGGATCGACTTCCAGCTTCGAGATTATTGTAACTCGCACGCGATTGGCTGTCAGTTCAAAATGTTGGTTATTGCAGGCGATGCTGTGCTGATGTTGTGACGTTAAAGATTTTCTAACAGTATACATCAAACAATCGCGTCCCGAGCGCGTTTAGTTGAAACTTCCTTGGAAATTCGCTGAATATGGCCGCTGTAAATTCTGTGAGTACTTGGCGATAGATATTATTTCGTACCTTCGAACTTATAACGGCGGTGGCCCCGTGTTTATGTTCTGGTTATGAGGAAGGACTTCCCCTTGTATATCTTCCCTTCCCTGTATTCAACTGCGTATTCCAATTAATCATTTCAGATATCAAATGTCGAAAACTTATCTCCACAAATTATACGGCGTGTGGCTAAGGAAATGACCGAATTGGCTACACAGCCACCCGAGGGTATTCGTGTTATTTTGAACGAGGAGGATGTTACTGACATTCAAGCTATTATCGAAGGACCCTGTAAGATTAAGCCCCGCATTATTATTACCCTCTTAAATGCTAGATCGATTAATCCGTAGAAAGTTTCGTAATTATTCAATCATAACCTATTCATACGTCAATTATGTATGTGTAATGAATACGTGTAAATATTTATATAGCCATAGGTACGTTTGTTTACCGTGTACGTGCGACGTTTGTTATTCTATTTTCTTTCCAATATAATCGTAGAAAATCTTACGTCCATCTAGGGTCTGTTATCATTGAGAATTCTCATTTGGTACCGAGTATTTTATAAATTTATACGTTCCATTCGTTTCAGTAAATTTCGTATAAATATATGTACAGTATTGTGATGTTTGTAATTTAGAAACATAATTTTGTTCCAATGTCAGCGGGAACACCATACGCCAGCGGTTTCTTCAGAGTGAAATTAGCGCTTGGCAAAGACTTTCCCCAAGGACCACCAAAGGCATTTTTCCTCACAAAAATTTTCCATCCAAACGTCGCGAAAAATGGAGAGATATGCGTTAATACTTTAAAGAAGGATTGGAAATCAGATCTCGGAATTAAACATATATTACTGGTAAGGTATTTATTATTGCTAAGGGCTTATTCAGACATGTTCAGTAATTTAGTAATTTACCCGTGCATGGACACTAAAATTTAGTGGAGTAGTTTGGTAAAACAATGGTAAATAACTGAATTACTCGCCACTCGACTGAATTACTGGAATAGTGTCCGAACCAGCCTCAACATATTTGACTACTTTGGGTAGTATCTGGTTATACTACAAGGCTATTAATCTTTATGATAAATTATAATTTCTAGACCGTAAAATGCCTCTTAATAGTGCCAAATGCAGAATCTGCTTTAAACGAAGAAGCTGGTAAATTGCTTCTAGAAAGGTACGATGATTACTCGCGGCGAGCGAAAATGATGACAGAGATACATGCACAGGTAATGTATTATTAAAAGGCGTATTAAGTTAATTCACACACACATACCCCAATAATGAATGATGTGTGACAAACTTATGCCTCAGGGAGGTGGAAAGGGCAGCAAAGCAGGTCTGGAAAGTTGCGCTTCCTCTGAAGTCGGAGGACCACTCCCAAAAAAGCATGCGGGGGATAAAAAACTATCAGCGGAAAAGAAAAAAATGTTAAAAGATAAGAAGAGAACACTCAAAAGATTATAAAAAAGATCGACATCATTTATCTATCTTTTATAATTTAAAACACTGGTGTGGTAATGTTGCCTCGTATTGTACACAATTATTGCATAGTAAAAATTTATTATCTAAACTCGACTGATCTTATTATTAAGTATTTAGAAAATTAATAATTCCAGGAGCATTGAATAATGACTTCTTAAGATACAAACAAGTACAACTCTGTAGTGATCTACTTTACAATCAGGAGTGAAAAGCAATTTAGCCCACTCTATGGTATCTATTAGCAAATATTTTTACATATGTACAAAATGATACCTCGTGTGATTATTTAAATAAAATAAAGAATGTTCTATAAGTAAAAATGTCTTTGTAATTACCAATCTCTCATGGCTTTCTAATATTTCAGCGTTCTAACAAAAAACCTCGGTTACGAAGACTTCGTGTAAATAAAAGATTATATAAGTTTGAAAGCATGTCGTTCGGAAATAATCGTTTGAAAATAAATAAATGCAAATCTTTGATTAGGTGGGAAATAAAAATTATTTGATTCTCAAGAACATTGTTCTTTATTAGGTAATGACTCGTCAGTTTCTTTGCTTCAGTCTTGTACCACTGCATTGCCATTCATACGCTGCATGAGTAAAAGCGTATACATTGTCTTACAAGCCCATTACTGCACAGTAAAATATTTTCATTAGTTGTTTGACTAGATAACATTATGTCACAGCCTTATTCCACTATGAGCTATTAGCTACAGATAGTGGTAGTTTTGATTGTTCATGGTAAAAAAAGAAAACAATTCATTAAACATGATTTACAAAGATATGGTACTGCGAGATATAGTAATTGACATATAGTACATAATAGGATGTTCTACAAGGTGTAAACTAAGTTGAAAGATGGATACGTTAAATTGTCCGAATATCTCGATACTTCGCGACTCATAAAAATTAATTAGATTGAGGGCTAGAAGCACATTCTGTACTCTGATAAACAACAACTTTTAAAGATGAATTTTACTGTATTTTTCATCTGATAACCACACACGCACGATAGTACATACAAATCCATACAGCCTTTACATCATAATTTCTTTATTTTTTCTTTTCCTGTTTGTTAAGGTATCATAAAAAAATCTATGAACTCCTATAAATCATCTTTCTTAAGAATCTGTAAAATCTGTATGCCAATTTCCAGAGAAAACGTCAAAAATAAAAAAAATCCATTTAAAAGAAATTTCTTATAACATTTTGCTAATGATACAGTTATACTTATTTTTTATATATTCTCATGAAAATCAGGGAAACACAAGTTATCGTGTTAAGTCAGATCAGAACAAAATCTTAAAGAGTGTGGAGATTTGTGACGTTGTTACTTTACTTCTTTCACATAAGCTTCCAATTCTGCATCTAATTCTTCAGCGGTGGGAGTTTTTGGTGCTTGCCGACTGCCTCCTCTGCCACCACGTCGGCCAGTTCCACGACCTTCAAATAAAACGCAATTACCGATATTAGAGACGGCCTGTGATCCTCGGCGATTCGTTCATTTACGTCGAAGATCATTAGATCGCATACCTCTGACCGATCCTGTTCCACGACTACCCCTAAAGCGGGGTTGAGGTCTCTGTGTATAATTACTGCCGGTAAGTCTCGGGCCTCCGCGGATAGATGTGAATGGTATTTCAGAGGTGGCAACTTGTATGTTCATTTCACGACCTGCCGATGTATATCACACATTGCAATAATAGATGTGAACAGTTGTGCAAATCATAATTCGCAATAACTTCTTTGAAATTCGCTTTTCTCTAATGTCATCCCATGTCGAAGTATTTATGGGAGAATAAAAGAGAAAAATGCTCAAACAGTATGTCGCTAGGTATAAACTGGAGACCAGATTAATTAGTGATACTGAAACCCTAAATGTAGGCGGAATTTTATAATTATTATAGAATTTAAGTATTAGTCCAAAAATACATTCAACTACACACCGTCTAAAGGTACGCCGTTATACTGTTTCATCGCTTTAATAGCATCCGCTCTTCTTTCAAATATTACATCTGCAGAACCCAAAGATCGCCCGGACCTGTCGTAATGTACTGCTGCTGATTTCAAGGGGCCAAATTCGCTAAATAATTCCTAGAAACACACGAGCCATCAGCGTTTAACTTTTTCTCAGAAAATGTTCAACGCTATTATTATCAAAGCATCGAACAGACGATCTTCCATTATTACGACGTCATTTCTTAGCTTTTAACTTCGACTCGCTTTCATCTCGATCAATATAACGATAGGAGCACATACGAAACAATTTTATATCAATACCTGAATATCTGAGTCGGACACTCCAAAATCAAGGTTAGAAACAAGGAGCTTGGTTGTTCCTGTACTTCCGATTGCACTTCGGCCAACTTTTTTGACCCCATCGAACATATCGTGCTTCCATGCACTGTTTACATCGCCCTAAGAATGAATATCCCTTACATTACCATATACCACTTATCCATTCATACGACACGTAAAAAGTAATATTCATTGCACAAGTGTTTTTATAAAATAAATCGAAGAAAATGACAAATTACTCCGAAATATTCGATTCACGCACGCGTATGATTAAATTACATATCTTGTCGCTAACTCTCATTTCCAAATCACTACGTCAGCATTCAAGCGAGTAATCGCATAAGAAACTATATACAAAGATGTTCTTGGAATCAGCGAACTGTATTAGAAAAGCGTGCTCCGCGTGATAATTCTCGAGGAATTCGACGTCGAATGATATCAGAAACGGATAAAGTATTTCGAACGAGAGTATCTAAAACGGGAGGTTTACCTCGTGACACTATTTTACTTTCAAATACGGTCGTTACTGTATCCGTGGATTACGGTGTTTTAAACACAAGCGTTTAGGGCGGAAGTAATACAATGGGTTTCGATAATATGGCACACGTGACAAAGTGTGCACGATATTAATCGTGCACAATTGGTTGAATAGAAAGAAACGAGTGTGATTCCTTACCCTGGTGTACGGAAGAGAATTTCGTGTAATGCCACCACGGCTGCGTCCCCGCATGACGCCACCACCAACTCTTTGAGTTCTGCGTGCTCCTCTGCGAGGTGAGTTACCGGCACCTCTGCCGCGTCTGCCACCGCCGCCGCGCGGTCTGGTCCCTTTATTTTGCTTGATAATATCGTCCAGACTCATGTCTATTTTATCCACCATCTTCATTTGTGCTGGCTTTCTTGTAACGACACTTGCACGCGAAAATCAGTAAAACCAACCTCTTTGGTCTTCGTAATGATGGCGGCGACGACGACGAAACAAGCGCGCACAGAAGTCTGGGTATGAAGACCGTGGAGTATGATTGGCTTTCGTAGAGGAGCAACCCGGATTGTTCTGTGACCGAGCCTTATAGATAAACCGTCAGAGGACTGCTAGCATTAACAAATTGTCTGGTTATCTGCTACAGAATTTAATTCCTCCAAATAGCAGAATTCCTTCAAATTCGAATATAATTATACTACCAGTATATTCTGAATGAAATGTAAATTGCGTTCCCTGTTTAAAATTGTTAATTTCCATCGCCATAATCTGACGACCAGAGCGCTCTCTATCTTTTAATTTAAAAGACCGTTAACCGGTTCTGTTCAAATCGGCCATGTCGAGTGTAACGACTTATTTTATTTGTACATATTTGTATTAGAAATTGAAATAAATGATTTGTGTAAAGAAAAAATTATTCTATATTAATTAACTTGCAGACAAAGCCACTCGTGTATTATACGTATGTCTGTAGTGAACTCTTTGATTTTAAATTGACGTTTAAATTTGCGAATATTAAATCGAACTTGTAGTCCAAATTTCTTTACATTTATTTGTTTTAGATGCACATTACACTTTATGTTTTTGTGCTCTGTACTTGCTTGAAATATGTTACATTATTGGAGGGCATACATAATTTTCCACGTTTTAAAAAAATATATTGACGCAAATATATCGATTTTTATTATTTGCCATTATAATTCATCGCGGTCTCCGTCTATATCATTTTCGTCGGCGTCATCACCTTCGCGAGTAACATCTGCAGGATTACACAGCTTTGTAGTATTTGTGCATAACTGCCATTTCACATCATTTTCCTTGCGAATTAATAATGAAATTATTGCATCTTCAAACTCCTCTACTATTCCTTCACACTGAAATATTATGAAAATATTTAACACACTTCTGTACGAAGTTTAGTATAAATGAAAAATAATTCATTACATTTACTCACATAGTACTGTAAACTTTTATTTAAATCCCCATCTTGAATAATGTCAACTTTGGACATTTCAGGATTCATACCACCAGATGGACCCATAAGATTTAAGATTGTTAACTGACCATTTGATTTATATGTTGCTCTCACGTAATCCGACATTTTTTCACAAATACTATCCAATACATCGGACAAGTGTACTTCAGATTGGGCAAGTGGTATCTGTAAAGAAGAATTCAGTCGGAACAATGAAAATATATGTTGAAAGTAACATAAAGAATATACAAATTCATTGTTACCTTCTTACGAATGATATTTCCCTGTGCATCTAATCTGTAATTACCTACTTCAACTTCGATCAAAGGATCGATCTTTGCCAGTTCTCCCTCAATTTCTTTCACGGTGGATCTACAAACTACATATTATTAATATTAATACATTATAATTTGAATTGATATTCCGGATAAATAATTCTATGTTACATGTTACATGCGCATAAAAGTGGCTCAACTTACCTAAACATTTTAACAATTTATTATCGATTTCTGTACATTTAACATAACTATTTATGAATAAAATAGAAAATACCACTGTTAGACTTTTCATCTGCAATGGAAATGTATGGTTGTGAGTTAGAGTTCAAAAGTAACTGTATATAGAAGAATATTCAAGCTTTTAAGCTGTACTTACATTGTATTTAATCAAGAAGGTAGCTTATATTTATTCAAATTCTAAAATAACGAAGTTCTAATCAAATGTCTAATTCTTCCTGACGTTGGACACGTGTATGATCGTGCACGATACATATAGATGCATATACATAAATGTAAAACACGAATGAGCGTTCATCACGAGTGCGTTCCGATTCGCGCATGGAGCGCATGATACATGGTGGCATCGTATTGGTGGTATCGTACGATTCCCTAGAATTTTTCCCATTTGCGGTGCATGAGGCGCACAGGAACTACAGCAATTCGGACTAGAGGCAGTTGCGGCTCCCGCCTAGCGGCGTGGAGCACAGAAGCGCGAAATTTGAATCGGATCACACGGATGTAATAGGAAATGGAAAGAAAGTGAAGTCCGCGCAAACCTGAGGGGTTTGAAAATAGTTGGAGATTCTTTAATAAATAAACGGATGTTTGAATAAATGTGCTCTATTTTTTTATCCCTCCCCCTAAGTGGGAAAGCCATACAATTGCTGAAACTGCTCGATCACACGTATGGCACTCTCGTTTCTTGGCCATTTGATGAAGCGTGGTGCAGCGCAATGGAGAGCATAAGTCACACGCCTCAATGCTCGGAAAGCAGATCCTCTCCCAATTCCGAATTTTAAACTTACAGACCTACAGTAATGCAATATGTGAATTAAATATTGCTGCAACTTTTGTTGCAATGTATGTTGTCGTATTCTTATTATATAAAATATATATCAAATATACCTATACGAATCAGGTGTAGCCATAAATTCACGAATTTCTCATTTCCCGCGAATATTTTATGAACTTTTAAATTCATGTCCCGAAGAATAGACCCTTGGCTACTTTCCTATGTGGTCCTCGCGTAGATTTTGGTTATAATTAATTAGTTATTAACGATTCTTTGAAACGGTGACGAGAATCACGGTCCTATGTGAACACTCAAGCTTCGTCGATTGTAGGTGCATTTTCTAGATGTAATTTATCAACTTTTGCAATTTCATCTTGAAGTATGAACCCTTCACTACTTTCCTACGTGAGAGTTGTAATGATTCTGATTAGAATTAAGCAGCTACGATGTGTTTTTGGACAGATTTACAAGTTCCACTCCGCGTTTAGTAAATGCACACTTTCTTCAAGGATTCTCGATCTTTTCAAAATGATTTGTATATTTGTACGTGTAGATTTGAGAATATAGTCTTGTGACAACGTTCAGCAATCACTCGTATGCGTTTTATTTACAAATCTCTACATAGTTACTAATAAAAAAAGCCTTTTATGTAGGTTAGATTACCGATGATCGCGATCCCTATGTTACCCACAATTTGGATTGACACCAGTAAATTCTCCGAGTTAATAGGGGACCTAGTAATAGAAGAGGTGGCACGGCTGAGCTGTGCGAGAGAGAACGCTAGTGTGTGCGGCAAGGAGGGAGATAGGTGGCGTGAGCGAGAGAGAGAACGCTAGTGTGCGCGACAAGGAGGGAAATAGAAATATCACACAGTCACTGTAAATTCACGAATTTCTCATTTCTCGCGAATATTTTATGAACTTTCAGAATCGCGTCTCGAAGAATAGACCCTTGGTTACTTTCCTATGTGGTTTTCGCGTAGATTTTTATTACAATTAATTAGTTATTAACGATTCTTTGAAACGGTGACGAGAATCACGGTCCTATGTGAACACTCAAGCTTCGTCGATTGTAGGTGCATTTTCTAGATGTAATTTATCAACTTTTGCAATTTCATCTTGAAGTATGAACCCTTCACTACTTTCCTACGTGAGAGTTGTAATGATTCTGATTAGAATTAAGCAGCTACGATGTGTTTTTGGACAGATTTACAAGTTCCACTCCGCGTTTAGTAAATGCACACTTTCTTCAAGGATTCTCGATCTTTTCAAAATGATTTGTATATTTGTACGTGTAGATTTGAGAATATAGTCTTGCGACAACGTTCAGCAATCACTCGTATGCGTTTTATTTACGAATCTCTACATAGTTACTAATAAAAAAAGCCTTTTATATAGGTTACATTACCGATGATCGCGATCCCTATGTTACCCACAATTTGGATTGAGACCAGTAAATTCTCCGAGTTAATAGGAGACCTAGTACTAGAAGAGGTGGCACGGCTGAGCTGTGCGAGAGAGAACGGTAGTGTGTGCGGCAAGGAGGGAGATAGGTGGCGTGAAATAAATATTTCCAATATTTATTTCGAATTCGTGTTGGCTATTCTTTTCAAAATAGAGCCAAAAATAACTGCCAAATGATAGCATCCAATTGGTCGTTCACTAAACGGGACTTTAGTCGGAAGTGAAGAAATCGGCCATATATATTCTTAGGTCCATGGATTGTCCCATTTGTTACTGCCAATATAAACACGTGTCACCCCTTTCAGTGGGAAGTCCATGTCACTTTTTAAATTAAGTGATTGTGTCCGGACGTTTTGCATAAAATTAGATCTCTTTACGCGACAATTTCGCCGAGATTCTTGTACGAATTGTGGCGAGGAGTTCCGCTGCTTTTACATTCACGCTTGCCGATACAAGTTCGAGAATAATATACGAAATAATTTTTGCGAGAAAAATGACAAGTCTAATAGAGATCGCAGTGTAAGAAACGAACAAAGTTGAACAAAGTCGTGCAAGATTTTAACGAGAAAATGTTCGCGTCGTTGGTGTTACACCGCGGCGTTTTAACGTTAACGCGAACCGTTAAAACCTGAGGACAGTTTGAAGAAGCAATGCTATGACAGCGAGCAATTCTCACCACGATTGTGGCGATACTAGTTCAGTATTATCTGTTTCAAGCTTTTATAATTTATAACGAAATATGAGTTAAGTCGAAAAAGAGATAAATAAAATACAGCTATCGAAATGGAAGTGTGGTGGTTCTCTCGTGTAATAGCTCATCATCCTTATACCATTCTAATGGTAATACTTATATTCTCTTCGACATGCCTGATTGTTCCTTTAGCTGTGAAGAAGTTTCCAGATTTCTCTGATCCTCAGTTGGTGAGTGGATATCGATTTCACATACAAATTACTATACAGATGTACTTTTCTTTCTTCACATTCCGTTTGTTTTATTAAGGGCTTCGAAGCTAGAGGTACAACACTAGCCCAACGACTCATTGCTTGGCAAAACTTGATGGAAGCAAGCAAGCCCAGAGGACAGCTTATCGATAATCCTTTAGAATATTACTATTACGCGCGCCAACTAAATCAACAGGTAACTCTATCATGGGCCATGTATCTGTTCATATTTGAGTCATAAAGTAATGCCATAATGTGATTTAGAACTTACAGAATCAAGTTAATACACAGAATCGTAGCTGGGTCAGTCAGGGTATTATGAGAAAGAAACCCAAGAATAAGAAGAAAGTAGGGAAGAAATATCAAAACCAAGTATCCGATGGGCAAGAAACAGATGATGTCGAAGGTAAAGATAAATGGGAGGAACTGAGAGAATTAAAGAATAATAACAGACTGGATATAGTAAAAGATTATAAAAGACAAGATCATATCGACGGTGGAGATTTCTTCTGTAATTTACCGTCTTCTGCTTATGCAAGAGTCGTTATCGGCAGAGACTCTGAGGATACAAATCTATGGTCGATGGAAGGTGTATTGGCGCAATGCCATATCGATGCAGAGCTACGATCGAACTCTCAGTTTCCTTCCTTGTGTCAAATACAAATGGAGCACAATGGCGACGAGCAGAAATGTTGTCGAAGTTGGTCGCCAGCGAATTATGTAGCGCTTCTGTCTAATCGAACTTCTTGTTTGGGCGTCACGGAAAACGATCTCAGTCGCGTGGAAACTCTCTTACAAAGATGTATTTACTTTTACCGCAATTTTCAGTTGACATCAAACTGTGCGGACGATTTAAACTGTCAGAGACATGTCCCGACAGAGTGCTATACGCATAACGCAGCTTACCACTTGCTGCATTATTTATTGGATGTTGACTTTATCTTGGATCATGTAAGAAAATTAGTTATTAATTAAATTAGTTAGCAATTACTATCAATACCGAAGAGTTTTTTAATAAAATTTCTAATTTCTATTATAGAAGCAAAATTCTCAGAATAAGTTGAACTCAACGTTGAGATATGCCATGATATTTTTGCCGATAGCTGCGAGCTCCGCCACTTTAGATTTTTACAAAGGATTGAACACCGATGGTTTATCTTATGGAAAATTCTGTGTCAAAGGGATGCAATTGGGTTTAAAAAGTACATTATTCGATCGATTGTTGGTTTCGGATTCTATTCTGTTACTCACTGGTTTTGCCTTCGTAACAGTTTGTATATGGGCATACACTGGCTCCCTGTTGTTAACTGTTACAACAATTATAGCAGTAATCTTTAGTCTCGGCATTTCGTATGCGTTTTACACTTTAGTTTTGCATATAAAGTTTTTTCCATTCATGAATCTGTTGGCAATTGTCGTTGCTGTAGGTAAGGATCTATGAAATATATGAATGTGACATAAAATATAGTTATTGGTGTGGTATCTAATATCGATATTATTGATTTTTAAGGAATAGGCGCTGACGATGCATTTATATACTGCAAAATTTGGGAGAGAGGAAAAGAACAAAAGATGTCAAACGATGGATTAGTTAAACTAGTGCAAGAAACAATGAAGCACGCTGTTCCATCTATGTTCGTTACATCTTTAACTACTGCCGTAGCCTTCTTTGCATCGGTTGTTAGTAACGTTACCGCTATTAATTGTTTCAGGTATACATCTGTACACTTCTTTCGTAAAGACAAATGCAAAAAACTCTACTACTTCTGTCCTACTAATTACATGAATTTTTAGTTTATTTTCAGGAATGACTGTCATTGCGAATTTTTTCTTGATGATCACTTGGTTGCCAGCATGCGTGGTAGTAGCGGAGCGACTAAAACCGAGCATTTTATCCCCTGCCAATTTTATAACGCGAAAAGTTATTCGGCCTTTACGGCTATTCGGAGATAAAGCGACAATAGGTTTTAATACCTTTCTAACGAAGACAGTAATCAACTTTCGATGGTGCTGGTTTCTAAGTTTGGGTACCATAGCAATGATATGTTGCATCATCGTTTTCCAATATCCAGGATTACAGTTACCAGATTCTGCTGAATTCCAATTATTCGATAGCTCTCATTCATTCGAGAAATACGACTTGATATATTCTCGCAAATTCTGGTTCGAGAAGCACGAAACAGTACGTATAAAAGATTTACAGATATTTTTCTAATATAACAGTTTCATAAAGATTTTCAATAAATTAACAACAAGCTTTTAATATTAGATTGATAATGGAGATGTATTGCCATTGAGATTTGTATGGGGCATAAAACCAATCGACAATGGTAATTACCTGGACCCTGACTTAATAGGCACCCCAGAATGGGACGAATCGTTTGATGTATCTCACCCAGACTCACAATCATGGCTGGAACAATTCTGCCGCGACTTACGAGCTCAACCTTTCTATCGCAATACCTTAGGACCTCTACTTCCGAATTGCTTCATCGAATCATTGTACAATTGGATGCAAAGGCGTTGCGAGGATCCTATTAACTCGCGTATTAACTACATGCCGTGTTGTGAGAAGAGCACATTTCCGTATAACTCCAGCGTTTTGGAAAGGTGCGCGGCTGAAGCTAACGCGGAATTATATCGCACGCCTTCGTACTTGTGGGTTCGTAACGGCGGGTCTGCCGGTATAAAGTTTTTGAACGAACCGAATCTCTCTCAATTGCACGTATCGAACGACACGAATTCAGTGACGATGCCGACACCTAAAATTAAAGCTTTGATCGTTGAATACGATAGTATATATAACTACAGTCTTGCGTTTTCGAGTATGGATCAATTTTTCCATCAGGTACGTATAAATGCATACCTGCGAAACATATCAGTTTCGGAAGTGAAGAAGATCAATTATATCTTTTCTAGGTTGAAAGTTGGATGCAAGATAAACTAAAAATAGCGCCGTTGGGTATGCGTGGTGGGTGGTTCGTTAGTAGATTAGAATTCTACGAGCTGCAGCGAACGTTGTACGAAGGTACACTTTGGGCGATGGGAGTTTCATTGATATTAGCCCTTACAGTTTTGGCATTTGTAACACTTAATCCACTTATTAGTCTGTATGCAATTATAACAATTGGCGCAGCGATTATAGTAACAGTTGCTGGTCTGATTCTTCTCGGTTGGAAGCTAAATGTTTTAGAAAGCGTTGCAGTGTCTACAGCGATAGGTAATATTGTTAACAATATTAAGTCACGATATTTATAACTCCACGTACATAACACTAATATGCTGATTCTCACAGGTTTGACCGTAGATTTCAGTTTGCATTACGTGGTAAGCTATAAAGCGTGCACTTCCAAAGAAAGAGAGGATAGAGTGAAGACAGCCATTACACAGATGGGTGGCCCAACATTAATGGCTTCACTAACGAGTGGAGCTGCTGGTGCTCTCATGTTACCCTCTTGTGTATTGGCGTATATTCAAATCGGTATATTTTTATTACTCGTGATGGGCATAAGCTGGATATACGCTACGTTCTTCCTCTGCCCGATGCTAGCAATCATCGGTCCATCGTCGCATTTTGCTCAGTTTCAGTATCCAAGGTAAATGATCTCATTTGTATTCCTACATTTTTATCGGAAGTATAGCAAGCATTACGTGGCTCTGTGATGATTCTAGATTAAGTGTGCTTTGGAAATATTTTCGTAAAAACAAGCCTGGAAACGTGCCTGAAACAAGTACAGATACTATTAGGGCTAGACGAAAGGCCAAGGGAAGAGGAATGTGGTCAGAGTCTACGTTAAGTACGTCTAGTACGGTATGTCAATTCCACTGTAACGAAGTAGAAACATTTACAAGACCACCGCCGTCGCCATCGCTACCACCGTCTCCAACATTGGCATTACTTCATTGAGATGCAAGTCAAGTGATAGTTTTGTTTTCCTAGGTGATATTTTTGGGGATGGGCGGTCATCGTATGACATATGCTCCGCAAAAGTTAGTATTGGTGAATTTACACATTCACGTGTACCTTGTGTCCTATAAGAGCTATGCTCGCGTGTAACTGATGTGTCATTGGCTGTGTTTAAAATAGTATTTAAGACAATTGTTTATATATTTGTCTATTATAACATTCATTGGGCTTCCTATATCAGTTATGCATATATATGCACAATATACCCACTGGAATGCGAGTGAGGCTTCAAGTGCCAAATATATCTCAGATTCTTTTATACCATAATATGTATTTCAGTTTCCAATTCTTCAGGAGATCGTAAGCAGTGTTCTATGTTCATAGATGTAGCTTGAACGTGGCAAATAATGCTGATAGAGTATTACAACGTTAGACTCGCATTTACATATCTACGAATACATTTTGACTAGGGATGGGTTTCTCGAAGCGTCGAAGCCTTGAAATCGAATTAAGTTTCGAGAACTCGAAACTGCGCTATTTTTGTGATTCAAAACTCTCGATACGCAGATAAGAAAAAGTTTGAAATTTCAGGTCTTAAAGCAAGATTCACTTCAAGTTTCGAGAGTTTCGAAGCCTTACAAACTTTCGGATTCGAGTTTCCAGAATTTAAATATTTTGTTCCAACCCAACCCTAATTTTGACTTATTCTTTACAGTCCTTTTTACACGAACTGTCGTATTATTATATGTACTCATATTTGTTTTAACGCTAATTAATCTTTGTATGTCGTTAGATATAATTTATACAAGCTGTCTTCCATTTTGTATACAGTTTAATACGTTCCGTAAGTTACCTTACTATATTCTGGCACTTGCGTGGCATTTATTAACTAATTTAAGTTCTTCGTGTTACTTTAAAACACATCCTATTTTTATGATCTCATTTTTGAATGCATTACTTTCAACATAGATTTGCCAATTTCCTAAATCAAGGACTGTATCCAGAGACTGTTTGATTCTCAAAGTAAATATTACTGTTATAGTAAATGTATTAGAACGAATGGATTGACTACGTATTAAAAATTAAGAATGCATTGATTCATGTATTCCATTGGACGATGCTTTCGAATCCAGAAAATACCAGATTGTACGTGTATGTGTCTGTAATTAAGTTTAAGTCGACGATCACACACGATTTCGAGGTACATAAAGAAGACTGACAGATTTTTATAATTTCCATCGTTAGATCCTTCCAAATGTAGGTGCCGGAAAAAGGGAAGTCGTCTTCAACGGGGAACTCGAACCCGCGATCTCTAAGAACCGTAGAGCGCGCTGGCCAGTCGCCTTAGCCACCTCGGCTAACACCGACTCCCCCCGGTCTCTCAGTCCCGAACTCCTACCTAAACGACGCCACGTATGGGCCACATTCGCACCATAGGCCGTCTCCTTCTCTGAGCGCCAAAGCGCCTACACAAATATTTCAGAGTCTTTCGAGCAAATTTAGTAAATACCTACTTGTTAAACATATATTCTCTGAGTTTCAATTTAAATTTCATACATTGAAAAAAAATATACGAGAAACGAAAAACCGCCTAATTTACGGAGCACTGTAATGACAAACAAGAGATTTTAATTATCAGTTGTATTATTTTCTAACGCATTGAATGTAATACAGTTAAATTATAATGTTATATATTATTACTCATATAACTAAGGGGAAGCTGGATCTTCGCACATGTTTCATTGTTCGAAGGTTTAAGGTACAAACGAACAATCTACCTAGTACAACACGGTGCTTTTAAACAGATACGAGAATTTATGAAAAGATGTTAAAGAGAATCTGTTTTTAAATTACTGTATATGCCTGTTCATCGAGTATTCAGATATTTATAAGTAACATATGTAAGAGGTATCAATATAAATGATCTAGAATACCTTGGTGATTTTTAATACACCTATACACCTGGCCATGCGCTCTTAAACTACAATTTTTAATATATCTACACGCAACGACGTTTTAACGATTTTGGACCCGTAGGATCGGGCAATGGTCGCTTTTCAGTTCTTGGCGCGCACATTTTGTATTTGGGAGCTGGCAGTGCTTTATGAACAGTCTGTTTTCTTAGTCGCGCTATTTCCTCTTCCTCCTCCTTCTTCTTGGCAACGAGTTCCTGTAATTTTACGTCATTACAATATGAGCTTTTAACCCGAAAAATAAAACGTCATTGAAGTACATCAAACTTGCCATTTGTCTCGCTTGTTCTCTCTGCATTTCTTTCTCTTTTAAAATATTGTCGAAACGCTTTCTTTCTTGAGCCCGCGCTGCTGTACGAAGGGGTGGTGTTTTTGGTCTTCCTGAACACTTTTTCGATAAAGATGGCACAAAGGGCGGTCTTTTCCAAACCTGAATTATATCACGAACGATATAACGTAACTGTAAACTATTATTAAGGAGTATAAAGTTTCCGATTCAATTACCTCTGTATTCTTCTTTATGGGGTTTTCAAAGCTATTTGCACTTTGACCCTTCTCATTAGCGTTGCTCTCTCCTTTATCATTTTTATTTCTGGTTCCATTCTCATTACTTTTATGTTTATTAGTATTATGGGGCACCGATGGAACTTTTAAATACTTGGGAACGGGATTCGCTCGAAACACCTTTATCTCCTTTTCTTCCTCCCGGATCTATGGATAATTATAATCAACGAGTTAGAAAACCCTTTATCAATCACATTAAAGTTGCAATCACAATTTCTCCTACTCTGTTTATACGCTCTTGCTTATGTTCCTGTCTCTGCTTTTGCCGTAAATCGAAGGTAAACGGTGTCACGGTAGTGGTTTGCGGTTTCTTCACTTTAGAACAATTTCCCCTCCCACCCTTTTTTTCCTGAAATGTTTACCCCGAATTCATAAGCCAACAGCTTTAATTCAGTTGACCGTGTATATAACAATTAAATACCGTCGTGCAGTGAGCATCGTGGACCACGTTCTCTTCTTCACATTTCTCGTTTCCATTATTTAAGGTGCAGGGCGCTTCCTTGGGTGTGTCGTGCTCTATACCGGACAGTGAAACATGATTGAAACACCTGAAATCATACGAATAAATTTTATAGTAAAAATAATTCCCATCGCATCTTGCTCAAATAAATTCACGATTCTCACGCAATCAACGTATCTTCTTTTTCAAAAAAATTGGGGAGCTTTTTATGGTCGAAGTCAGGTACCGGTGTGCTCACGATTACGGTCACCTTATCTGAAAGAAATGGAAATTGTCGATGACAAATTAGCAGATTTTCTTTCGAATTCAAAGTACAAGATCACTTACTGAAGAAGGAGTCCCCAGTTTTCGGCAAATTGTTGAAGTCAACGAATTGTGGGCAGTTGACTTCGCTCCATTTCTCCGATTTCTCGCGTACCCCGCAATTATTCTGTCCTGGCTTAACGTTCTCCTTTTGCCAGAACTTTTGTGACGGTGGTTTTAATTTATTTCTGGTTTGTAGATCGTCGGCGTCATTGATTGCTCGTATTTTGTATCCGGTATCAGCCATGCGGGTGATATCATTGTTCTCGTGGAACGATAACACGTGTAACTGAAACTTTTACTTTCAGGAGAAGCGATCGGTTTGATTCGATTAAGAATTCTTAAAGTGTAAGATCTCGCTTGTAAGGTTCCAATGGGAATGAATTTCCCGAAGACCCCTCGCAAAATTAACTGATTTGACGACCAGCAAACTCTTTCCCTCCACGCTGTCACAGATGTTTATGTAGCAACTATTAGCAACGGTAACTTCCGTGTTTACGTATGTATTGAGAGGTCAAGGTTCGTTTGTGTACCTTCGCGAAGGAAACATGCGATGACAAAAAAGATTCAAATAATAATTACAGATGCAAGAAATTCATAATAAATTCACGAAGAAGGCAATATTCGTTTCAACGAAATCGGAACAATGGACCGTCAGACAGTAGCGAATGAATTTCAAAAAGTTATAGTTAGTTTCAAATATGACAGTAAATGCAAGCTTATAGTACAGGGTGTTCGCCAGCAGCTAGTAAAAAAAATGAAATGGGCGAATGTACGAGGAAAATCAAGAGTAAAGAAATTATCAATGGGGGCTTCGTTATTAAGTTATTAATGTTTGAAAATTCGAGCCAGGGACGCCTGAAGAATGGCAATACGGCGATCAGCGGTGTGCATTGCGTAGGCAGCTGTACGTCGAATTGACGTTCTCCAGGCGTTCCTGACCCGAATCGAAGGGTTTGCACTTTGCAGCAATAAGGAGGCAGCTTCAGTTTTTACACATTTTTTGTTATGTAGGTATTCTATTTAATTATTCTTCTTTATGGGTTTTTCAGTGGTATTTGTACTTCAAGCCTTCAACCCTTAAAGAAACCTTCAAGTTTTAAAAGAATGTGATCGTTCACTTGGTGTAAAAAGGAGCTAATCCCCCGGAAGTGGCAGCCGCATAATTTTTGAACATAAATAACTAAAGAACGAAGCGTCCATCGCAATTTCTTCACTCTCGATTTACGGCTTATTTTGTCACGTAGAATCACCTACCTCATTTTCTACGAATTTTCTACATTTTCATTGCCGAACATTTTATACATGCTTAATGCTAGACACAATTATACAACATTAATTAATTTAACTCGATTGCGCTCCCTGCTGGCAGCGTGGCGCGCGATCATTGATATCTTGTACATCCACGGACATTTCTATGGATACAGACGCCCACAACAAAGGCAGGGACAGCCGACACTGTTGCATCGCTGGACAACTTTTCCGAACAGATCTTTCGATATGAACGACGCCTGTCACGCCTGTAACTTGCAATATCGTCAGTACACGTCCGGCCATATACGGAGAAGGAATTCTTTCAAGATACACAACATATTGGTAGCGATATGACGATCCATTAATCCGCACTACTGCACAGTGCATAGAACGTGCACGCCTTAACATCTTTGAACGTGGGAGTTGATTATGCGACACTGAAACTAAGATCTTCATTCGAATAATAAAAGAAGACTTGAAGGATGCAGGGACTGAGGTAAAGGATAATAAAACCATCATTAATTTTATCAATTTATCGAAGTGTTTAACGAACATAAATGGATAATTGCCGAACTATACAGTGTATGTATAGCCTGATGACTTTTCAATGTTTTAGAGCCGATCAGAATATCAGTCACCGTATCAGTCGATGGCTCGAAGCACTCTGGGAACCAGGTGCCCGATTGTACACCATGCCAAATGGGCTTGATATGGTGGATATAACTGGCGATGGGGATGCTAGACTTATCTGCGCTGATTTGGGAGTACTTGATCTCAATTCGACGAAGGTATTTTACTGTTTCTAAACAACCGGAGGACGTGGAAATTCTGTTAATTTAAATAATTACAAAGGGATAGAGTAGTAATTACAGCATCGATAAATAGATCGGAGAAAATTAAGGAATCCTGTTTCGATATGCAGAGCATAGCTTAGTTTAGCTTTCAGGTACTTCACAGAATTATCTTTATTTTGTCCGATTGCGCCTCTTATCTTCAGATCCGAGTTTACAAAGGAGGTGACCAGATAACAGAGCACAACATGGTGTATCCATCCTGCGGGGTGGTCGGTTTTTACACGGAGAACGGGGAAGCGCGATCATCCGTGGTAGCTGTGGGCGCTGGATCAAGCGTGTACATTTTCAAGAACATGAGGCCCTACTTTAAGTATTGCTTGCCGCACATGGACGCGCATCCGAAAGAACGAGAGGTGCAGCAGCTGACAATTTGATCTTACGACGATTATTAAAGAATGATCCATGTAAGATTACTTTCCTCCCGCAGATCTGGCACAAGGCTGGATTGGAGGAGGAGCTGAACGTGCTCACCCTAGCCGACGAATTAGACCTATTGCTAAAGGAGCTCGGTGCAGGGTTCATCTCACCACGGACTTTAAAATTCCTCTCCATGGATCCGAGCCTGAGGTCTAGCTTCGCTGAGCAATACAAAAGAATTCCGCTTGTGAAGAGCAATGCTTTAACCGCGATCTCGGCCATAAGAAGAGACTCCTGGAACGATCCAGCGAGCTGCTGCCTCGTGCTCGGCACAGAGTTCGGAGAAGTTCTCGTTCTAGATCCGCGGTACGCGATCGATCAACACCCACAGCTTCTGCACATACGAATCACGTTTAACGTACATTTGTCATGGTGTTGCAGAACGTTCACAGTAATGGACAAACATCTGGTGCAATGGCCACCGGTAGCTTTCGCGTGTAACGGTTTGTGGGCCGGCGACGGGAGAATACTGATCATCGGGAGGGACGGAAAGATCGGCGCGATCAGAAGAGGAAGCGCCGTGAAGCTTTGGGAGAAGCTGTCTGCGCCTGCTGTGGCCATTTCCACCATTCGCAACGACGGTGCCGCGGTCAGTGTTATGAACGGCAGTGTGCTGGGGTTCTCCAAGAAGGTATGCTCAGGAATAATTCTTCGGATGACGCGATAGTTCCGGGCTAACGGTACGATAATCGTGTTAGGGTATCAGACTTTGGCAGGTGCTGGTACCGGGTGCGATCCTGGATTCTGTGAGCTTGCCAGTGCCACAGAGCGGGCTCTCTTTGCTCGCTGTTAGCACGGCCGGGTACGGTGTCCGAGTGTACGACGGGAAGCACCACGTGGATACGCTGAAGATGATGGAACCGGTGTCTACGTTGAAGGTAACGCTCTCCTTCCATCGGCAGTACCATCCAGCACACTTAGCGCTTCGCTTTAATCATTCGTTGGCACACCTCGTTTTGCTTTCGTAGTATGGTCGAATGGGCCAAGAGGAACGCACCATGACGATGGTAACCGTCGGCGGTGGCCTGTGCGTGAAGATTTTAAAGCGCACCGCCGACTTCAGTGTTCACAGCGCAGCGCCCGGTTTTTTACCAAACGACCCCTCCAAGTTCTTGATACCGAAGAAAACGCGACTGTTCGTCGAGCAAACCATACGAGAAAGGTCGGAAGCGAAGAAGATCCATAGTACGTTTCAGCAAGGTCTGCTTCGGCTACGCCTGATGGTGGCGAAGAAGGCGGTGGAATCGTTAAACGACAGTCAAGACGCGGGACCGAATCCCATCACGTTGGAAGCCACCGTTTTAGGCTTGGGCCCTAATTATCAGATCCGTATAGTGCTTACGAGCATATCCGATGAGCTATCCGACACGGGGCTTTACATCGTTTGCAGGGCCGAGGACACGGACGTGAGGCCACGTGTGATGGACGTGCCTCTGTTGCCTGCCGGGATTCCTATTCCTCTAATGGTACACGCGAAATTGAAGAGCAGAATATCGGAAAGAGTGGAAATTTTGCTGTGCAAGAAATCGAGGGCTAAACCAATCACTGTAACGACAGTTGTTCTGCCTACTGCAGAGGAGGAGATCGAAGTTTAACCGCGTGAAATACAGGGGAAGTGTGATTCGGTGTATAGTTTTGTTCCACCCTTACCATTTTAGTCTCTACATTCTCTACATTCAACGTTCATTCAGAAAGGAATGATTACAGCTTAATTGTAGGAGGAAACCATTTATAGATTTATACCACCACTCATTCGAACATGAGTTACATTGTAATATCATCGTTTATTTAAATACTAAAAGTTTCTAATTGGTGATATACCTAGTTAAACACTGTATTGTTTCTTCCTTGAAAGTAACCTGCCTATCGAACGATCTACATATTAGATATAATACAATAATACGTATGAAGCGTGCGGTTTATCAAGGCTCAACGGAGTATATAGCTGATATTCTACTTTCTTGTAACATATCCTTTAAGTCATTCGATCTGGATACATGTTAAATTCCATTTCTGAGCTTTTGGGATTTCATTTTATATTTTGTCGGCATTTTGTGCTGACTTCCCTATAAACCTGTAATTTTTTATGAAATATACTTAGGTATGTAGTAGAAGCTGATTTATTTGATTAGTAGATGAATGGAACCCGAAAGAAGGACATCCGTAGATTCGCTAGTTGACCGAACTGAATGATTTTTATCAGACTATCGCACGGCAGTTTTTTCAAGTTGGAAGTTGGAAAAACATTTGGAAATTGTGGGTTCTTCTAAATTTCTTTCGAGACTTTCCCAGACGAGGTATAGAATAGACCTATCAACCACTATATTTTTCTGTCACCGGTTTGGGGGGGTCCTAGCACAGACCAGATATAGGATAGACCCATCATGCAATGTAATTTTGTGTCACACAGTCGGGGGGCTCGCGAGCCGCCTTATCATTTTCACGTCACACCCAATGTTATCGATTCAGTCTAAAATAAGATCGTAACGCTACGCGTGGTAGGAATTAGAATTTGACACGGGTAAAACCACAGACGAGGTATAGGATAGACCTATCAATCAATGTATTTTTCTGTCACCGGCTTGGGGGGTCTTGGGACCCCCTTACCATTTTAGTGTCACATGCAACGTTACCAGTGAAGTCTCGAAACAGATGGTAACGCTACGCGATTTACAAATGATTCTGTTAGAGTAACAATATAAAAATCGTTTTATAAACGTATTCCGTGCAACATCAGAGAAAGAAGGATCACAACAAAACAAGAACATATACGCCTTTTAACCATGCCGTCCTATTCAACTTTATTTAAAGCAAAACAAATTATTTTTTCCAACACCTGCATGAAAATAGGTGCTTTTTTACGCCTGCTGAACGGGAGCAAAATGACCAATTTCAGACGTATTCGCATGCGTATTCACAATTTCTTACTTTTTCTCCCAAGAAAACTGGACTACGCCTATTTTCATGCAGGTGTTGAAAAAGATATAGTACATACGTGACAAGGGAGAGACGCGATTTCGCCTCGCGTGAATTACTGCCCTCGCTGCGCTCGGGCGGTAAACTTCACTCTCGTCGAAATCACTGTCTTCTCTCCCTTGTCACGTAATGTCCTATTAACATAAAAATTTATATAAACAACATTATACGCGTGCTTTTGGGTCGGGTAGGAACAATCGAATAACATTTCAAGTTACATATTTTATTCTCACATTTTACCAAAGTATTGCAACTCAAAGAAATTCTTATACAATCGCAGCTATCGGCTCGGTTCTCACCGATTACCAGGTCTCACCGCGTGGAGGTTGCTGCGCTTGGAGACCCGTAGAGAGATAGATGGAATCATAGTTCCGTCGATCTCCCTGTACATGAAACCCTTAGCCTACTAAACCAAAGAGATGGATGGAAACAAAGATCCATCGATCCCTTCGGTTCAGATATCGAATCGGAGATGAGGAACCAACAAAAGGTTCATCCCGAAAAAAAACTCTAATCCCATCCACCCTCCATTATAATCAACTCATCGCGTCCCGCATTGCAAGCAATGAGGGAAGCGGCAATCTCACTCTACTATTTAAAAAAAAATCCGCGGACGCGAAAGAGATTTTACAATTTCATAGTCTTAACAGACTATGCTTCGGTATATTAACCCTTCGGACTGTGATTGCAATATTCGGTAAAAGGCTACTAAAATTCTTTCAAAAGACTTTACTTTAAAGTCTAAAGGGTTAACATACACGCGTGAGAGAAATAGACGAGAGAGGTTCTCGTCGATCTCTTTGCTTTGCTCGATGCTTTCGAGTGACAAACAGATTCTAAGTATCTCATTGCAGAGATAGAAAAGAATTGACAAACGCACTTGCGTAACTTACGAGGGATATGCGAAAGCTAAGAATCTCCCGATTGAGATTGCAAAGGAGACTAAACGCGACATTCACTCTCGATGCACGGAATTTTCGTTTCTACATGTCGTGCGTGGCCGAGAACGAGCCATCTGAGACTACAGAGCGCATCGACTTGGAAGCCCGGTATAGAAGCCCGGTATTCGACAGGATATAGAACTCAGAATGGTCATGAACTGGCGCACATCATCGACTTACAAGGGTCTTCTGTCTAAAACCGACAGACCCGACATTCACTCTCGATGCACGGAATTTTCTTTTCTACATGTCGCGTGTGGGCGAGAACGAGCCATCTGAGACTACAGAGCGCATCGACTTGGAAGCCCGGTATAGAAGCCCGGTATTCGACAGGATATAGAACTCAGAATGGTCATGAACTGGCGCACATCATCGACTTACAAGGGTCTTCTGTCTAAAGCCGACAGACGCGACATTCACTCTCGATGCACGGGATTTTCGTTTCTACATGTCGCGCGTGGCCAAGAACGAGCCATCTGAGACTACAGAGCGCATCGACTTGGAAGCCCGGTATAGAAGCCCGGTATTCGACAGGATATAGAACTCAGAATGGTCATGAACTGGCGGGCATCATCGACTAACAATGGTCTTGACTAACAATGGTCAGACGGGACGCGACGCGACGCGACGCGACATTCACCCTTGATGCACCGCGACGCGACATTCGCCCTCGATGCACCGAAATTTCGTTTCTACATGGAGACTCAGGTAAGTACTACGACTTTAGACACTCGTAAAAAGCCGTGATACCAGCACAGTCTGTCGCGCTCTACAGTCGAGCAACACCATGCTCGAAATCGAAATCAGTGGTCGAAGGCGAATTGTATTTCTAGAAAAGTGCATTTGGCACTCTTATATGTAAAAAGAACGAGACGGAACAAAAGCTTATCGCTCGAATTACGCAAGTGCATTTTTTAATAGATGTCGCGGACGCGAAAGAGATATACACTTTCCATTCTCGTCTATGTCTCTGTACGTACATAGGTCTTTACAATTCTCTTACTTAAATCTAAACGCACGATTTCCTGAAAATCTTGCGAAAATATATTAACCCTTTGAACTTTGGTTGCAATATTTAGAGAGAAAAGGCTACTATGTTCTTTCAAAAGATTTTAATTTAAAGTTCAAAGGGTTAATAAGTGTATACACGCCGCGGGGTATATAGGGGTGGCTCTAATTCGAAAAAGGAGTGGCAACTTTTGGCCCTCTTGTATTTTAAACGCGCCATTTCAATTATTTCAGATTCCTTGCTCCCGGAATGGACTCGTTGGGCAAAGTCTTTTTGTTTGCATTTTGTAGGATGCATATCCTACCAAAACGCACTGCGTGCAATTAAGTAGGATGCTTACCCTTCCAAAATGCACGCACAAAGATTACTACCCAGGAATACAAGGTACTCGTGTCTACAATCGCATGCAAGTAGGCCCTCTTTAGGGCCTATGCTGCAGGCCCTCTTTAAGGCCCACGTTTTAGGCCCTCTCTAGGGCCTATGGCAGGCCCTCTCTAGGGTCCCCATTTGGGCCCTCTCTAGGGCCTACGCGCTAGGCCCTCTCTAGGGTCCATTTGTTGGGCCTTCTCCAGGGCCCACAGCTAGGCCCTCTCTAGGGCCTAGAATCTCCTTGGCAAGTCTAAGCTGAAAATTGAAGCTAAGCGAAAATTTGACTCTACATCCGCGATAAAAAAGCAATTAGAGCACCGGTGCTCTGGACGAACTTTATATGCGCAGACAATTGGCTCTACTTTCGCGAAGAAAATTCAACTGGAGCTTCGGTGCTCTGAACAAGTCTTAGATACGCAAAAATTTGACTCTAAATTCGCGGTAATACTACTCTAAGTAAGAGCCACGGTGCTCTGCAATACATGGACGCGAAAAAAGCGGGGACTCTACGATCGCATTACAAATTTTTCGCGGTGACTCTACTCGACCCGATCGATTCGGTTATTTTATGAATTATTAATCGGAATTGTCAAAATCGCGAGCAACTGATTTAATTTTCTGATTTTAAAGCAGACACATGCATGTCACTATCTACGAGTACCTTGTATGATCAGCTCATTTGATTCTGCTCTTTCCAACACATATGCGCGGCGGTTAGTGGCCTATTTCATATAACTGGCATTCGTTTTAGGAATATTTCTGCAATATTTCGTGAATATGGTTTAGAAAAGAGCCACGTCACGAGGCTATTGCCTAGACGCCCTAAGCCATACTCGCGAAATATTGCGTAAGTGTTCCCAAAACGAATGTCGACCATGTGAAATGGGTCCCTGCATGTCGCGCATTTGTGTTAGAACGGCCAGAATCGAAAGAGCTGGCTACGCTACGTTTTCTACAGAAACCATTTTATTCTCTTGCATGCACCCACATTCAAAGAATTATAAAATGACTTATCGTTCGCTGTCATCAAGAGTACTGCATCTCTGCAAACTCGAACCCCTGACCAGCACCCCTGGGACCAGCAACTCTGTGACCAGCACCCCTCGAACCGGCATCCATCGGACCAGCACCCATCGGATCAGCACCCATCGGACCAGCACCCATCGGACCAGCACCCATCGGACCAGCACCCATCGGACCAGCACCCATCGGACCAGCTCCTCTCAGCTCAGCACCCCTCAGCCCAGCAGCTCCAGTTGGACTCGTGCATGACTCTACTTTCGCGGTCAAAAAACTATTAGAGCACCGAAGCTCTCAACTAGTTTTACTTGCGCAAAAACACTGACTCTACGATTGCATTACGGGCAATCACAAATACTATTACTGAAACAGACAATTTGTATTTAAGCAAGTTCCAAAAAATTTTCTTTAAATTCCAGGCAGCCACATGGAGCGCCACGCAATTCAGACATTTAGAAAAATTTCGAGCAGCCACATTGGGCGCTTAATGATTCTTAAGACTGATAGAAAAAAGGAGTGGCCCCTTTGGGCGCCTAATACTTTTCAATTTTAATAAGAAAAGAAACGGCAGCGTCTATGCGCGCTTAACGATGTCTAATCACAAAACGGAAGAACAGCAGCCTCCTTGGGCGCATAATAATTCCGAATTGTAACGTGAAAAAAGCAGCCTCGTCAGGCGCTAATGGCATGGAATGCCAGAAAAATGTTCTAATTCTACTCTACAATGTTAGTAATCCCGAGCCCGCCAACGAAATTCTGAGTGAATCTGTTAAAGAATTCACCAGAAAACTCTTCGGCGAATCCCTCGGCGAATCCCTCGGCGAATCCCTCGGCGAATCCCTCGGTGAATCCCCCGGCGAATTCTTCGATGGAACGCTTAAAACTAGTGTTGCCTGCCCAAGTTTTCTAAGTTACATGCGGTTACAATTTCTTTCGCATATTTTAGAGGTACGCTTGCAATGCTTTCGAGTGACAAACAGATTCTAAATATCTCATTGCAGAGATAGAAAAGAATTGACAAACGGACACGGATTCGCCGTCTCCGTCTTCGGAATCATATTTCCGGAAAGAAAGAAAAGACAATCGAAAGTAGGGAATATAAAAGTCACTATGACAAGTGTTTAAAAGTATGCTAAATGAGAAACGGCATGGTGCACGGTCAAGCTAATTGTAAGAGAAAGCAAAAGCAAAAGGTGTCACTCTCGACAAGCAAGCCTACCTCTACCCTTAAATTTAGCCTATCGCACTCTTTACAATGAGCCCTAGTGGCATAATCTATCGCAAATATCCACTTGCGTAATGATTGCAATGTACGGTAAAAGGCTACTAAAATTCTTTCAAAAGACTTTACTTTAAAGTCTAAAGGGTTAACATACACGCGTGAGAGAAATAGACGAGAGGTTCTCGTCGATCAACAAAGAAGGAAAGACTACGGGTGAGCATGCAACGAGTATTGAATGGCGCAATTCCTACCACCCTGCTGAACGAGTCGAAAGGGAAAAGCGCACGGCATCTCTCAGGCGATCCTACTTGCTCCGACGCGTGCGACCCGCCAGGTGTAACCGGTGGGAAACACCCCGGCCGAACTTACTGTGCGTAGTTAGCAATCACGGCCCGAGTGACCTACGCAGGCAGCTTCCAAACGGTACACCCCCTACGCCCGAAACCTTTCCCTTTCGACAAGAACAAGGGATGAAACTGATCCACCCATACACGTTCCATGCCTAGCTAGAGCATGAAACGAGTAATGAATGGCGCAATTCCTACCACCCTGAAGGAGTCGAAATGGAAAAGCGCACGGCATCTCTCAGGCGATCACTGTTGCTCCGACCACATGCGAACCTGCGAGCTCCCCCAGCCGCGTGTACCCTGGCTCAAGCCTACTTACGCGGAGATTGGGCAATCGGCCCGAGTGACCTACGCAGGCAGTGCACCAAAAGGTGCACCCCCTACGCCCGAAACTTTTCCCTTTCGACAAGAACACCAGGGGATGAAACTGATCCACCCATACAGATTCCATGCTCAGTCGCTTGCTTCCGGAAACGGAGACAGCGGCGACCTCCTCATCAGAGATGAGGAGCCAACGAAACAGCGACAAAGCTAATAAAATTCTGTAACTACTTGGCAACTGTACATGAAACGCGAAAGAGAGGTACTCTTTACTATTTTATAGTCTTAACAGACTATGCTTCGGTATATTAACCCTTCGGACTGTGATTGCAATATACGGTAAAAGGCTACTAAAATTCTTTCAAAAGACTTTACTTTAATGTCTAGAAGATTAACATACACGCGTGAGAGAAATAGACGAGAGTTTCTCGTCGATCTCTTTGCTTTGCTCGATGCTTTCGAGTGACAAACAGATTCTAAGTATCTCATTGCAGAGATAGAAAAGAATTGACAAACGCACTTGCGTAACTTACGAGGGATATGCGAAAGCTAAGAATCTCCCGATTGAGATTGCAAAGGAGACTAAACGCGACATTCACTCTCGATGCACGGAATTTTCGTTTCTACATGTCGCGTGTGGCCGAGAACGAGCCATCTGAGACTACAGAGCGCATCGACTTGGAAGCCCGGTATAGAAGCCCGGTATTCGACAGGATATAGAACTCAGAATGGTCATGAACTGGCGCACATCATCGACTTACAAGGGTTTTCTGTCTAAAGCCGACAGACGCGACATTCACTCTCGATGCACGGAATTTTCATTTCTACATGTCGCGTGTGGCCGAGAACGAGCCATCTGAGACTACAGAGCGCATCGACTTGGAAGCCCGGTATAGAAGCCCGGTATTCGACAGGATATAGAACTCAGAATGGTCATGAACTGGCGCACATCATCGACTTACAAGGGTCTTCTGTCTAAAGCCGACAGGCGCGACATTCACTCTCGATGCACCGAATTTTCGTTTCTACATGTCGAGCGTGGCCGAGAACGAGCCATCTGAGACTACAGAGCGCATCGACTTGGAAGCCCGGTATAGAAGCCCGGTATTCGACAGGATATAGAACTCAGAATGGTCATGAACTGGCGGGCATCATCGACTAACAATGGTCTTGACTAACAATGGTCAGACGGGACGCGACGCGACGCGACGCGACATTCACCCTTGATGCACCGCGACGCGACATTCGCCCTCGATGCACCGAAATTTCGTTTCTACATGGAGACTCAGGTAAGTACTACGACTTTAGACACTCGTAAAAAGCCGTGATACCAGCACAGTCTGTCGCGCTCTACAGTCGAGCAACACCATGCTCGAAATCGAAATCAGTGGTCGAAGGCGAATTGTATTTCTAGAAAAGTGCATTTGGCACTCTTATATGTAAAAAGAACGAGACGGAACAAAAGCTTATCGCTCGAATTACGCAAGTGCATTTTTTAATAGATGTCGCGGACGCGAAAGAGATATACACTTTCCATTCTCGTCTATGTCTCTGTACGTACGTAGGTCTTTACAATTCTCTTACTTAAATCAAAACGCACGATTTCCTGAAAATCTTGCGAAAATATATTAACCCTTTGAACTTTGGTTGCAATATTTAGAGAGAAAAGGCTACTATGTTCTTTCAAAAGATTTTAATTTAAAGTCCAAAGGGTTAATAAGTGTATACACGCCGCGGGGTATATAGGGGTGACTCTAATTCGAAAAAGGAGTAGCAACTTTTACGCAAGTGCATTTTTGAATAGATGTCCAGACCGAACCAAGCTCACCGAATGTGAGTTTGGCTCGATCTGGACCCTTAAACTAGATCGTAGGCTTTAGCTTGATTCCGTTTCGAAAGTCTCAATGCTTGGGAAACGTTACCAAGGAGCCGAGCACACCACTTGGAGGTACCTACGAAAGTGACCCATTTCTACGAAATATTTCTGGTCTATGTTCGACCAATGCTTTGCGCATTTTTGAAAATTTGGAAAAAGTCTTATGGCTAAAATTCATAAACTATGACTTATTGCCAGACTGGTTTAAATATTGTAAAGAGAGAGAATAGTAGAAGTAGCGAGCACAGTGACCAAGTAGTATCAATATCAACTGTCATTCTCAATTATTAATATTTGTATGAGAAAGAGCTGCAAGTAATATAGTTGAAAATCCATAAGAAATTAATGCTTTCCATTCTCGTTTTATTAAGATAATCTAATGACTCGAATGTAATTAAACTTGAGAAGTGTAACTCGTATTCAAAGCATCAAGCTTTGATTATAAAATTCAAGAAAAATAATTTCTAATATTTAAAACACGATATTAGCACTCTGACCTCGAATTTGAAATTTATTGTTACTGTTTACGAGAACTAAGTATGTATTCGTGGTCACTGTGCTTGCTACAGCAATCATTTGTTCAATAGCATGCAGAAAAATTGAAAAAATGAAAATGTACCACTCACCGATCGTTGAACACAGTCTCACTACTATCCATGCAGACAGGAAGCTTGATTTCACTGAGATCCGATCACTATCGCAAGTAAAGTTCAACTGGCAGATCACGAATTCGGTAGAGGTTGTTGACGTTCTGTCTCGCTCCAAAGACTCCCAGCTCTTCGAGAAAAGTATTGCTCAAGAAGTCTTCTAGGTACTGGGTGAATTGTAGTAGAATCTTGTTAAGCGACCTCCCACATAGTCCAGTAATCGATGAAATTAATCCAGGAATCGAGATATCACGAAATAATATGCTCGCGCGTTCACTGACATCCGATCACTGTCGCAGGTAAATTTCAACTGGCAGATCACGAATTTGGTAAAGGTTGTTGACGTTCTGTCTCGCTCCGACGACTCCCAGCTCTTCGAGAAAAGTATTGCTCGAGAAGTCTTCTAGATACTGGTTGAATTGTAGTGGAATCTTGTTAAGCGACCTCCCACATGGTCCAGTAATCGATGCAATTAATCCAGGAATCGAGATATCACGAAATAATATGCTCACGCGTTCACAGACATCCGATCACTGCCGCAGGTAAAGTTCAACTGGCAGATCACGAATTTGGTAGAGGTTGTTGACGTTCTGTCTCGCTCCAACGACTCCCAGCTCTTCGAGAAAAGTATTGTTCGAGAAGTCTTCTAGATACTGGGTGAATTGTAGTAGAATCTTGTTAAGCGACCTCCCACATGGTCCAGTAATCGATGAAATTAATCCAGGAATTGAGATATCACGAAATAATATGCTCACGCGTTCACAGACATCCGATCACTGCCGCAGGTAAAGTTCAACTGGCAGATCACGAATTTGGTAGAGGTTGTTGACGTTCTGTCTCGCTCCAAGGATTCCCAACTAACTTGAAATTCGTTCAGGCCAGAAATAATTTGATATAGCAATGTGCATTGCAAAATATGTACTTTTCGCAGCTGCAGCCATGTACCCTGCATTTTCTTGTATATGTCTTTCACTACTGGGGAGATTCCATATCTGGAGAGGTATCAAATGAAATAAATCATGTAAACCTATCGAAGAAATGCATCAAATAAAATAAATCATGCAATCCCATCGAAGAAATACACGAAATAGAACGACTCATGCAAAAATCCACGAAGGAATGTATAAAATAGGACAGATGATGGAAAACAATCGAAGAAATCAGTTAAGAAGGAAGAGAAATCGGTTTTGGCCTTGGCAGAATATTGAATGGCTTTTAACGAACCCGAAAATTTCATCGGCACCAAAAGAATAAGCTAACCTAGGCTAGGGGGCCGAGGGGGGGGGGCAGGAATGACCAGGGTTAAAACCGTGAAGAGGTCCCCAGGAAGTCCAAGTTGTCCAGTAGGTCCGAATGGTCCAGGTGGCGCAGGAGGTCCAGGATGTCCAGGATGTCCAGGATGTCCAGGATGTCCAGGATGTCCAGGATGTCCAGCAGCTCCAGCAGCTCCAGCAGCTCCAGCAGCTCCAGCAGCTCCAGCAGCTCCAGCAGCTCCAGGGTCTCCGGATGTCCAGGAGGTCCACCAGCTCCACGTGGCTCGGCAGCTCCAGGGTCCCCGGAGGTCCTCCCGGCCCGTAGGACCGACGACGACTGAGTACATGGAGCTCCGTGAGCTTAGTATATACACTTCGAGAAACTATGTCCTCCAATCAAAACAAAGTCGATGGTTGATTACAACTGCGAAATCGAACGAATTCTTCGGCAAAAATGGATTTTCTGCTAAAATATCCATTCCAGTGGCTATTACTATGACAAATAATGTTAAGAACATTTGCACTAACCGGCCAGTATAAATTATTATTAACTATGATCGATACAACTCGAGATATGAAGGAATTAGTAAGCTTTGGCCTTGGATTTGCAAATGATTTTCTATGCCAATTGAATTCTATTTTATTCTCAATGTTTAATCGTTCGATAAATGAATGTTAATACTTATACATATTACATAGTATTATTTATACTGTTTAAATACATTTTAGTTGAACGCTTCGAATCTACATATATGACGAAAACTTCCAAGCACTTCGAACATGATTAAAAGCTTAAAACTCTTAAATTCTTGATAGGTCTTGAAAATGGACATCTGGTTGTCAAAAATTAGCCAGGTTGATCGGCCATTTCGAGAATTCTTTCTCGAGAATTTCTCGAGAAATATTATAATTGCTTATTTCTTATTTCTCGAGAAATTTTAGTCTAGCAAATCGCGAACGTATAAACACATCTACAATTTATAATAAATCTTATTAGTAAAATTAGAACCGATATGAATTACAATAGAAAATCTCAGTAGAGAAGATTCTACATTATTGACTGCAAATTTCTTAACTGCAGAACTCTTAAATTCTTATTTAACAATTTAGAAAAATTGTAGGTATATCTACTGAATTAAGTAATGAGTTTCTTGTGGCGACGAAAGGAAAAAAAACTACGGCCGAAAATTTTCTACGGCAACAGATTTTATGCCCCCACAAAAAGAAGGAAAGAAATAGATTAAAAACTATTTTACAATAAAAAAGTAATGTTTCACTTTGCACAAATTTTGCACTAAATAAATAATCAATTATATTTAATATCTTTTTTTCATTTATACAAGTTTTGTGCAAAGTGGATAGTAATGAACAATTAGTTAAAGTTTTCTGGTGTTTTTGATAAATATTATCAACATTATTCCAAAAATATCAATTTTGTAATATTTCCTTCAATTTTTCGAGAGTTCTCAAGACGTATGATCTGATTTCTGATTTCTCGAGAAATCAAGAACACTATTTATGACTGTATTGTCCCGCGAGTCGGCGGTGGACGTAGATACGGGTCCAAAACCTACCAAGACTTTGAAGCAAGAGTTTCAAGACTTTCAACACATTCAAGATCTATCAAGACTTTTCAAAACTTTCAAGATCTATCAAGACTCTACTCTTTTCCAGACTTTCAAGAGTTTTAAGTTTCGAATCATGTTAAAAGTGCTTAAAAGTACTCGCCTGATATTCAAGACAGATTCGAAGCGGTTCGAATCCCATCACTATCTGCGGGACTGTCAGTAACAACGTGAATTTTTAATACGTTTCGGCGTACGATACGTGAAAGGGTTCTACTACACGCAAAGTAATAATAAACAATGTCATCTTGCAATTTATAGCTTACACGGGATTTGAAGAAATACCATTTTTGAGTGCAATAGTGTCTTGATCCCTGAAATGGATTTCCGGAGAGAAATCCGCGTGAGTCGTTGACAAGCCGAGCCAAAGCATAGCGTAGCAAAAGCCTGCCTTCAAACAAGTCAGACGTACCTATACAAGCACGCACGTTGGACGCTGTTTATGAACAGATGACACTACATTCAGTCTTCAAATTATGGGTCGGTAACACAGTTTGAGTGGCGACACGAACATCCGTAAGATGATAGGTCTATCCTATACCTCGTCTGTGGTAAAACTTAGATCATTTGAAACCCGCAATTTACAAATGATTCTGTTAGACTCTAGAGTTACACGTATATGTAGGCATATGGCCCACCACTACTCTGCTGCTTGATACGAGACGCATCATAAGATTACCGTAATTTATTAATAATTTTTCAATTAGTTATTATAGGATAAATGATAAATGAAAGTGTATCTCTGTAGACAGAGTATCCCGGGTATACAGTTGAAAGCAATTGAAAAGTTGAAAAAGATAATATAAACCTATGTCTGCAAATAATTTATTAAGGAATTATAAGATAGCAGAGAGATACAAAGCTTCTCCGTTGTGTGGGACTGTAGAGTTGTTGATTGATAAACAAATGAAGAAATTTTGATTTGTCTTTTAAAAATGCTGTATCAATTTGACATTGGGTCACCCTGTATCTAAATTCTCACTGCTATTATATCTTTCATTCCTACCGCTTATAGCGCTGTACTCTTATTTCATGCTTGGCCGTTAACGTTGGATGCGACACGAAAATGGTAATGAGGCTCTAGAGCCCCAAAATCGAGTGACACAGAAGACAATAGAGTGAAAGATCTATTCTATACCTGGTCTGTGGTGATAGGTCTATCCTATACCTCGTCTGTGATCTCGTCTGTGGTTAAACTTACTCTTTAGATAACGCAATGATATTTTGTCGAAATTCAAGTTTCGCTTAAAACAGTTACATTGATCGAATCTGAAAGTATTTTAAATGCTTACTAAATACAAACGATACAGGTTCTCACTCTTACCGCGCAATATTGTCAACTTTATCTATTTACCGACTCACTACCTACACCATACAATTACTGTATAACCATCGAACGGTTCTTGAGCCACAATGGCGCGACAATTCAAATCCATCGAATGTCGCTACACGTGTGTGTCTTATTATTCAGTATCCGATATTCAATACGTTCGAATAGCGTTTCGATCTCCGTTCCTATAATAACAACGCTCGCGTTAAATCGGCATGGGGCGATTTCCAAAGTATTATTTTACTAAACGATAGGCAGCGGCCGTAGCCATAATGGAAAACACCGGTTTTCGTGAGATCATCGAAGTTAAACATCACGGGGAGGTGTACTGGGGAAAGATGGGAAAGGACCACCTTTCTGCCGGTGCGCCGCTGCTGCTGCGACCCGAAAGAGAGAGAGGAGAGAAAAAAAATGGGATATAGTTCGTTGGGCAATATAAGCGAATAAGCTTGAAACGCCATCCTGTGCAAAAACACAGGAAAAGAAATATAAAATACAATACTATGCTAAACGATAGGAAATATGAAGGATCGATCGATCCAACGTTGCTTCACACTTCTTCGAGTTTGCAAAATAACACCCTTCTGTTCGAGCACCGTCCCTACCTGGGTGAATGATTACACGTTACCATACTCGCGCCCTTTTCCTGCCTTTCGAGAAGCCCTTCACGTATAATTTCGGTATTTACGGGATTAATGCTCGTGCTATGAACAATGTATGAAGAGATGGGTATTCGATAGATCGGCGGGACAGCTGCCGTAGGCACACGCCGTTAAGCCGCTTACGTCAAATCGCCAGAATTTTTGCGCTTTTTTGGAAAATCGATCTCTAATCCGACAGCCGTTAGAATTATGGGTAATTTCGTTGGAATGAAATGATAATTGATTCGTGGGGAAGGGGAATGGACGCGGTGGACGAACGTCCCCTCGGGGGAGCGTCATGAACAGAGCTTCTGAATATTTGCACATATAAAGCGGCGAGTCGTTTCCGTAGTTTTTAATGACATAATGCATATAAGGTAAATCCGAGAGAAGCGGTCGGACTGGAGAGTTGGTCGAGTCGCTATATTCAGATTCTACACCTGTGTATATGCAAAAGTGTGTTAAGATACGGAACAATTAATTCTCTAGAAATCAACTGTTTCGAATAACTCTCCCTCCCGGCCACGTCTCCCGGATTTGCCCTAGGATTTAGTAACAGCGCAAGTGTTTTTACTGGCACGTTAATTAAAATACAGGGAAAGTGATTAGATTTCCTATTCATTGAATTAAAGACTTTTTCAAAATAAGCCCTTCGATTCCCACTTGCAGCGTTATTATTATTAGTATTAACGGGACAAGCCCAATTTATACAAAAAAGAATACAGTAAACATACGTACAAGAAGAAAAACAAGACATCCAACCGTACAAAAGAAAAAACAAAAATAAAAATATTATCATTGCACTTAAGTTGAAAAATCAATGTGGTCTGAATATAAATTGGCGGCACTGACAATCTGATTTACAGGGTCACGAGCACCAAACTTAGACTTAGTGTTTGAGCAGTAAAAAGATGCCCTTCCTCTTAAAATTCTAAATGGTGCATAGAGGGAGATATCCCGTAAAAGTGAAGGACATTTGATACAACCATTAACAATTTTAAATAATAAATAAGTTAAAGATGCAAGAATTTATGAATTTATGAATATAGAATGTCTCTCGCAAGAATCGGCGACCATGGAGCAATACTCTAAAGATGGTCGAATTAATGTGATATAAAGCAGACGAATTGTGCGAATACATTGAAAGTCAGAGGAGAAACGCGATACGAACCGCAGAGTCCTCAGGGTGGCGTTTACGACTCTCGTGCAGTGTCCGGAAAAATCTAGTGTGGACGAAAAGTGTACTCTCAAGTCCTTGACATCGTGAATCACCGAGATTGCAATATAATTGAGATGATACGAATAAATTACTGACATCACGTAACATTTATCGATGTTCAAATTCAAATAATTGCGCAAGCACCAATTGTTGAATCTGTCAAGGTCTGATCGAGGAAGAAGCGCATCGTTCAAGCTAGAAATTTTGCTGTAAATTTTTAGATCGTCCGTATATAACAGAAAGTTGTTATGCAAAAAAGCAACAGTGTTCATTATCTAACATTTCCCTTTAACAAACAATCGATTAATTCCGATTCGCGACACCACGATTCAGCTCGAAGCAGATCTAAACGTTGTCTCTCGTTTGTCGGAAGGTGCTTAATGACCGTTCACCGGTGATCAAAGGCTGGCTTAATAATGAGTTATAGTTTGTCGCGCTGGTCCAGCGTGCCATTAATTGAGCAAGTACTCGTCCCTGAGAACAACAGGAGCGCATATTTCACACCCACTTGGAGTTAGACGAACGATTGTTACAACATTCGTTACGTCGAACTAGTTGCTCCCCGAGCAGTCCATCGAAACTTCGAAGCGAGAAATTACGGGGTCGAGGGGGAAAGGGTGGTTCTTCCTTAATACCGGTGCATTCGTCGTGTTTCATGAATCCGTGGACGCAGGGCAGGGCGCTCGAATATGACAGAGGGCTAATTCTGAATTATGTCCAACGTTTTACCCTAGATTACAAGCAGCTACAAATGAGCCTCATATATCGCCGGATTACATCCCGGCCGAGGCGAGATTGAAAGGAGAACTGCAGCCTGAGCAAATAAAGTGGATGCTACCCAATACGCGCTATGCCGTTTCGCGGCCAGGCCGGCAATTCAATCGACTTGAAGCGGTAGCCCAGTATCGTGCGGCCGATACGTGTGAATACACGGGAAACCGTAGCATATGCCTCTGCAAAGGCAATCGCATAATTCACCGGGATGTCATTTCCGAGAGGATCGGTCCGCGATCGGTTTCGCGGTCTGCCATAAAGGCTTCGCTGTTGCCCGACGGTATTGCGCCTCTTCCTGCTCCCGATACGGTGCAACTTTCAATTGGCATACACAGTCTACTCGAGAGGGAAAATCTATATCGCGAAATGGGAAGGAATTGTTGCATAGATGTACCTTAGTGATCGCTGTTTGAGTTGGAGAATCCTAATGACTTGTTTCATGCTTTATCGATAGCCGAAGAGATAAGGCTTCTTCGATTCTTCAGAATCTATACCGCATACTCTTCAGAATCTATACCAGACCGTAGTTGAAAGTCCGAGGAATGGCGCAAGACAACGTGCCGTTATTAATTGGAAACTAATACCTCGCGAGCTTTTAATTAAGAGACTTGAGGCGCGCGGGAAAAAGGAGCGCAAAGAAACGGGTATCAATCATTTTCGCCGATATTATCCTCCAGCTGGAGGCTTCGTGATCCGCCGACTGCTGGTCCCCGGGAGAAAACGCAGCCAGGAGAAATTAATTATCGGAGGGCTGCTGCTTTTCCAAGCTTTCGGATTCATCGGCCGGGCGGGAACAAGAGGCGCGTGTGATTGCGCAACGTTCGAGTCGTTGCGTGCTAAGGTTGGCAAATATTCTGCCGACGAAGATACCGGGTAGCTCTGTATTATTGCAATTATTCTTTAATTAACTACCTCCGACCATGCGTAAAAAGAACAGAGAGCCTCGGATCGCTCCGATTTCGTTTCAAAGCGCGAAAAGGTGAAGGATATCGAAAACGCGGTATCGTCAGTCGCAGAGTGAAAAGTGCGGGTAATTGATTCGTGCTATTGCTCTCTTCTAGATCGAATTCCATTCGTCCAATAAGATATATCCGATTAAAAGTCTTATTTTTCACGAGCAGCTTCGTTATGGAACGTACGCTCAAGTTGCCACGCGATCCGAGCCGATATTTAACGGGGGGCTGCACTCGATGCAATACATTCTCGAACATTCTCCATCGAAAACCCAATATTTCGCTTCTCTTTTCCGCTGGCCTGTTATTTTCGGCTCCCTTTGCCGAATCTATCGACTGCGCCCACAACGATTTTCCAACACTTTGCCGGACAATTGGACGTGAAGACGGTAAGATCTATTCGAACTTAAGTCCCCTTTGACGAAATAACAGTAGGGTTAAGAACGATGCCAGGGAACAAGGGTATGGGGAGAAAAATATAAGCAAATAACAGAGGCTAACAGAGGAACATCCCTAACCCGGAGATTTATTATAACGAAATTTTTGTTTGCTGCTCAAATTCACTCTAAGAGAGTGTAATTGACCCTTGAAAATCCGATTTTCTGTTCTAACTTCTGTTCTAAACTGTAAAATAATTCATTTTTTAAATGACAGATCTAATTAAAATAGGTAGATATCTTTTGTCTTGAAACATTTTTTTTTATATCTCTTATAGTTTGCGAGTGTTGACACAAAATCGGAAAATGGTCGAGTTTTCAGGGAATAATTTCACCAGTTCAAGTGAGTTTTGGTAGCAAACAATAATTGCATTGTAATCAGGAGGAAATCCCCTACATATTCAACGAGTTTCAGAATGTTTTTGAATTTCCGGGTTCGAGATCTTCCGTTGTAAGTAATACCTACTTAGTACTTGACACAGAAAACTCGATTGTTTCGCTCCATCCAGGACTCGATCTGTTAAATTTTAACAAAGACTTGTAAGTCCTCGCAGTTGTTCAATAACGTTATCGTTAGCAGTAACTCTGTATTCGCGCAGTCGTGAGAATAAATTCAGTCGGCTGGGTATAGCTGAGCTATCCATGCTCTTTCCAGCAGGACATAATTTATCGCGGAGTAGGCACTGCGTAACTAACGTGCCATAACTAAAGACGAGCCCTACCGATACTCGACACCACTCGAGCACAATATCGGGATGCTTTTGCTGAAACGGTGTCTCTCTGCCATTCGAGTTTACGTTGGCAAAAGGGGCTCGAACACTGTCAACGTGCACGAGCGATTCGATCCGCGTTAACGGCACTGGGGAGGGACTTTAAGTAGTCTCGCTTCCGAAGCCTGCTGTTTCCGCTGCCGCATCGGCTATGTAGGCTTTTTAAACGGAAGGGAATGGGACGATTCGAAGAAAGTGGCCATCATTCGCCAACGATTTAAGCAGGATTTACGAGAATTAATCACCCCCCTCCTCCGCAAAGCTCTCGTCTTCGCCGTTTCCTGGCGACGAATCGAGAATATTTCAACAATCACGATTTCATTCCAGCCTCCTCTTTGGCAATTGATTCGTCTAGAGTGCCATTAAATTCCTTCCTCGTCGATTATTTTTCTCCGCAAGACACTCCCGCCAGAGGTTTTCGGACACCGATACGTACTTTTCGTCCGCGGGACATGCTTTAGAAATATCATCAGGGAACGGTTGTACAATGGAGGAAGCCTGGCAGAAAGTTTTTGTACTTGTAAATTGGTAACGATACGGTGATTTGTAAGCGTAACGAGGTAGCAATTACGGTACATGGAACGAACGGAGAATTGTATTTCATTGTATCCGGTGGGAGCCAGGCGGGACATTTGTATTCGCGAATCAGACGCGAGGTTATATTATCAGATAATAAACACAATAATATCAAACTTTATTTCATATTTATCGTGCCGTTCTTATTAATATTATGTTTCATAGTTTGAAGATGAATTATATCGACTCGTTTATATAGATACAGGCAGTGCCTGAATGGAAACATTGTACCAAACGAAACGAGTCATTCCATGTTTCAATTGTTCCGCTTTAAACAGTTACGTACGTTATTCAATTCAATCTCGGATTTAAGTGAATGCGAGGTATTTAAGTTATTTAAGTTACACGGCATTTCATCGCTACGTAACGGCGAAACAACGAGGGAAATGTTTTCTCTTGGACAATCCCGCCAGCCGTGGAAAAATTGGTCCCCGTCGCTGCTTCCCCATCCCTGGCTCCCCGAATGGGTTAAATTAAATCTCCCCTGTCCGTGTTTCAGAAACGAAAAACCCAGCGGACTCTTTGTTATCGATCCCCTTGCCTTTTAGCAATATCTCTGTTCCTACTTCGGCCGAAATTGGTCCAATAAATTGGAACTCGGTCTAACGACGTCTTCCGATGCTCGATGCGACGGAACGATGCTCGAGCGTTAAACGAGTGGCGTCTCTTCACGGGGACAAAAAGTTCGCGGGCTCCAATTCCATTGAAAATTGTATCGCGTCGTCGCACCTGCCTTACAAAGGCGTGCTCTATAATTAAAATCAAATAAATTGGGTTCCTCGTAGGCGGGTCGCGCGGACGACGTTATAAATTCTGCAAACTAGCGCGCATGGACTCTATCGTTAATAGGATCGCGGCTCTGCCCACCATGGAATACGCGCCCGATTAATGCTAGCCCATAAATTACGAATATTCGTCCTAATAACGGAGATTCGGCCATTCGAGTGCATCAAGTATTGTGATCCGGCTATGAATCACGGAGCCGTTTAATGCCACGATCGAACGTTTCGTACGTGTCCAAAGAAGCCCTTTGCCGTTTCGATGAATGCCACTACGGGCCATTGGCCGTCCAATTGGGACACGCGTTCCCTTCATTGTCGCTCTGTGTCCTACCTGTTTTTGTGGAAACCACCAAAAAGAATGTCCCTTCCGCCCGACTGTTGGATCGAGTGGCTGGAGGCGTTGGTTAGAGGGAAACAGCTCTGAACGGGGGAGAGATCATCTTCTCTTGCGAGAGGCTGGGAGGGATGGCAGAGGGTAGAATAAGGACAGAAAGTTTTTTTCTCCCCCTCTCGACACCTGGTCCATCGTCGCCTACTGTACATGGAGTGGTTTCATCCGATCGGAAAATTGCCGTAAAATTGCCGCAAAAAGCGATATTTTATTCCTTTCAGAGGCACGATTTACCAACCGCGTTTGGGTAGATTCTTGGGGATGTTTATGGGATTTTATGGACTCGTGGCGGCCGTCTCCCTTATTCGGGACGCCGAGGGGGAGGATGGTACGAGCGAACGCGAGGCATGTGCACCTGGCTATGGTCCACGACGATCCACCGTCAGGGACAATAATTATTATCACATATACTCTCGTCTGTCTTCACTGTCTCGTCGGATTGTTTCGAGAGGACCACCACTCGCCGCGCCCCCGGATATCGAACACTTCCAACCCGTCATTGCATTTAATAAAGCGTATTATCGCGGGAACAATGCGCCGGTTGGTTGGAGTGACGCTGAAACGTGGGCTCCTCTATCGAATCCGCGGAATCGTTGATATCGCCTCCCGCGGCAATCAGTTTTCACCGAGCCTGACATAAGATGCTGGGGCAGAGATTCAGGGACAATGAAAGTTCGCCGAGACCTCTCTGTCACGGTGACGCTTCTTTTGGCCTTGAGGAAATCGCCGAGAAGCTTGGAGAGGTTACACTCGAGTTTCCCGGATGCTGGGCAAGCAATCGTGGTGATGCGCCAGTTGCGCGGCGACCGTGTCCTTCCAGCCGATAAACTTTATCCCGCGTCTCTGGTCCGAGATCGACGATAGTTCTCGAGTGTAGTAATCAATTACGCGGGGTCGGCCCGTAAAGATCGAGCGTGCCCTCGGTCCTCGAGAGTCCCGATTGGACGCCGCCAATTCCTCCCATTGATCGCGTAACCTCGTTTGTTAAGTTAGCTCGTCGGAGTTGTAATTCGGTCGCCGATGTCGCGTTTCGAAAAACGCCGCCCGGCCTTCCCGCGTCCGGCTTTGTGCGCTCGGCTCCGCGCGCACGAGCCGGCGACTTTGCGCGGAGCCGCGATAATGGAATTAATCATGGGACCGACGCGGCGCGACAATACGCCCGTTAGCGCGACGACGTAGCCTTCATCAGGAGGTGTCTTCACCAATGATTATACCGGCACGCGTTGAATTATGCGGCACGTGATCGGAGCCGGCCTCCACGCGGCCATGCAGCCAAACGAAGTTACAGGCGCAATCTATCGTTTATTGTGACCCGTCCAAAGTCACCGAACGAACATTCGCGGATCGCTCGGAAACGCTGCGGGACTGTTTAACCATCCCACGGACTTTGGATCCTTTCACCATTTCCATTCAAAACGCTCAAGTTCCTCGACTGCGCGTGGAATATTGCCATGGCCTTCGCATTCGCGAATATTATGGACTAGTCGGCCATGGTTCGTTGTCATTGTTCTGTTAGTTAACCGTGCCTTTTCGCTTCTGGTAGATCAAGTTAATTGAACACACACGCGTGGCAGTCAACATCGCGTTGTCGGTGGAGCTTTTCCACTTTTAATGAACTCGGTCCTTTTTGTTACTAGCATTCACTGTCACGGTGGTACATGTTCGCGAGGCAGAGTTTCCAGACTAGGTAGCGTCATGTTATAACTGTCTGCATCGATCAGGCATAATGAGGACAGATATTCGATCACCCTTTTCCCGTGGCACCCCTGATGAATTTATAAAACGGTAGACGCCGAGGGGCAGGGGGCGAAAGCTGGAAGAATAGTTCTCGTATCGCCGTGTCATCGAAAATTCATTTTTCGAGTTGTGTTACTTAAGGGTCGGGGGAAATGGCGAACTTTCAGGGAGCCAGGTCGTGGTACATTGAATAAAATAGGAGCCCTTTTCTTCTCAAACCTTCCTTCTCCATCTTGCATCGTCCCGCAAACTTTGCCGCCGCTGTCTACAGTTATCGTATCACTCCCCGACAAACTACTTCGGTTTTACTTCCTTAACAGGCTGCTTACGATTCAGGGAAACGGGCTTCCCTTTAACTTAATCGGCAATGGGATTGTTCCGAGAAACGATGATGCTCCGCGCAAATGTTTCGCGGGAGAGTATGTGGCGAGACTTCGTGATAAAAACAGGGGCTGGGTTTTACCGTTGCCGCGGCAGCCTTCGGCAAAAACAGAAACTGCACATTTTAATCCGCAATTCGCCCGAGCGCGAACGTAGATTTACGGGGAATATATCAAAGTCCCATAGAGCGCGCCTGTAGTTCCCAGTAATATCACATTATTTAAAATAAAATCCTCGAGATATATTTTTCCCGTTTGTAATCCGCTGTTTCGCTTTACTCGTTGAAATAATGTCGACGAGAAATTAAAGCACCACGTCTATCCATCGCCTTCGCTTGCGGCTCACGTTGCCCCAGTTTCTCTCCCTCTCCGTCTTCCTCGTCAATTTCAATTCATTACCGATATTTCTACCCAATAATGCGCAGAAAGTAGCCCATTCTGTGGACAATCCTTTTCTCTCGTCCGTCCATTCACGTCGCGAGAAACTGAGAGACCGTCGACCCGTGAAATTTTCGGGGAAAATTACATTTTAAGAATGCAGCGTCCCTCTGGCGAATACGAATGCAAAGGCACGGGTAGTTCCGGCCATACCGGTGATGTATATTGACGCGCGGGTATGCACGTCCGCGTAAACGTGACCCTCCGCTGAATTTTTCGCTGCCTGGAAGGGAAAATGCGCTTAGCGGGTCTTTTATCCGTGGCTAAAAGGTACATAGTCTCTTAACCTCTGGTGCACCCCCTGTCATTAAGTCTCATGATACTCTCACGACCGTTGAGAAATTATGAAGCGTACAAGAAGATCGTGCCCGATTCAGAGTGCCCAGCGAACCGCGGCGGCATCCATGGGCCGTTCGACAAATCCGAATCTGACTGCTCTCTACTCGTGAAGGCTCCTTGGCGCGTGTCAAAACACTGGTACCAAGGCGGAAACGGCGAGAGGATCATAGCGGAGGAGGGGGTGAGCCGACAGGCCTAGGGAAAGAGGATAGAGGACGCGTAACCTAGCGAAATTATCGAATAATCCACGCTAGAGTGGTCATCGCGATTCGGGAACGGTCATTGTTGCCGACAATGGACCACGAAACAATACGCCCCGCCGCCGACAAAAAGGTCACCGATGCACACTTATGATGGATTCACGTCGGACTCCTCGCTGCTCGGGCTTCGGCTCCTACATCCCGCTCTAATTTATGGAGCACATTACGGCCGCGAACCCTTTCAGACCCTCCAATGTAGGTGTTCTTTGCGCAACGTTTCCAACTTCGCGGTAAAACGCGATCTACAACAGCCCTGGTCGAGTTGGAGCATTAACCTTTTTGCCCCCTCCCTTCGAAAGGAGTAATCCCCGCTCGATGCTGCCCCGCGAACTAGATTACCGAGTTTCGGGCTCACGAATTCGACGAAAGTTCGGGATCGTTAAGTAAGTAACACATTTGTGGTTGGGCGGATAACATACGGGCTTCGCGGTCTATTGGATAAGCTTCTTTCCACGGTACACAAAAGGGAAAACAAACCCGTGTCCTCTCCTCCCAACAATTATTAACCACGACCCAGTGGCTGCGTCTCTGTGCTCCGAGCATTTCACGCGAAACGCAAACGATTGATAAATAATATAATAGAATCGATAAATGGAACTCGTTGGAGCTCGTCCAGCGTACAATCTCGATCGATCGATGGTCCGTACTCGAACCCTTTAGCGTTTGCTTCGGAAAACGGTCCCGAATGCGAGGCTGGCTATCGGACTACGAGGAAAAAAGACAAATTGTTGCGAGCGATGGCTCGTACAGATATCTTTCCGGTGTTTGACGGCGAAGGGGGTGAAGAGGGCGAGAGACGAATAAAAGGATTTCCGCAAAAGTTCGCCCTCTCGACTATGGTCGAATCATTTGGTCCGCGGGGCAGCAAAAGGAGAGATTCGAAATCGTATTTGCCATTCCCATGATTATTTGGTGGAGCTCGGCACCGTTTCTTTCTTCTTTCCCTCCTTTGGTACTTTTTTTTTCCTTCTCGTGGCCCTTTTATAGATGACCAATAGCGTGGGTTGTGTCTGGGCTGCTGTTGAATGGGATGCTCCTTTGGGACCGAGCATTCTGGCCTAAGAATGTACTTTTCTGCCGGGTGAAATGAGCCGAGCTAATTTCAGATCCTTGCCTCGAGAATCGGGCGCAGACGGCGGAACGAAACGGCCGGGATAATGGCCGAGGAGAAAGGAGTAAGTTTACCGAAGACGACATCGATCTCGCAATTCTCTTTCATCGCGTAGAAATCGTGCAAGCCGATTGATCCACGGTTCGATCTTCACGGAGCCAACTCGAGCGTTCTTCTTCTTCGTGTATCCATGTGTGTCGAAAGAAGGCATCGAAGGCCTCGTCGACTATGATCGAGGGTTGCTTGCGTTTTTTCTTATAAAATCCCGAGGGTCATTGTCTCCCTGTGTCGTCGCGTTACGCTTTATCGCGTCCATCTCCAAGGATTTTCGGGTTGGACGTGCCATCCTTGTTGCTTGGAGGAACCGTGGCTCACGGCGATTTTCCTCCTCTCGCTGGGCTCGTTCCTTCTCGTTCGCAAGTTCAGGCTAAACTGAATTCTCGAGTCGACGATCCGACGAAAGGGACGCGGCATGGAGAATGCAAAGTTGTGCGGGAGGGTGACGCATCGATCGCGAGTTTCAATGCACGGCGGCGGAGGCGAAGAAGTTGAAATGAAATCTATCTCCGAAGTCGATGGCGGAGAAGCCTGGCATCCATCCAGCCACTATCGTATTTGATTACTGGAGCAAGAAAGGAGAGGGTGGACATTTTATTCGAACCACTTGGCCCGATAAAGGTACACCCTAAGTTTTCCAGACCGAGGAGCAACTTCCCTTATATCGTATCGTAGTGAAGTGTACGTAACAAATCCTACGGAACAGTTTGGCCAAGAGTCCTGGTAATTTCATACCGAAACCGCGAAGAAATTGAAAACGATATACGAACTTGTTAAATCGTGGGTGAAGCCTCGCCGGTTCGGGTTGCCCTCTCTCGATTCATTACACTGCTCCGAATACTGTTTAACTTTGTCAATGGTGAAAGAGCGTCATGAATACGTCAGTGTCTCCTTCGATTCCATCTTTCCCAGTCTTGGTGCTTGTTTCAAACTTTCGTATTTCGGGACCCAGTATGCGGATCATCAAATATTTGGTTCGTCGTCCGCCCACTCGAAGCGTTTTCGTTTACGTAACAAGAGACTTGGACCTGGTAGCTCCTGATAACGACGAAGGGAGTCTATTAGCTTCTGGCTCGTGTATTTTTCAGTCAACATTCAAGTTCATCGCGTAACTATTCTACGAATATTTAATCAGCCTTTAGGTTCACGTTCTGCCGACTGCGGGGGTTGAAAACTGTATCTGCAGTGTTTCAGCAGAACACGCTTTAAAAGTGTAGTTAAAGTTCCCGACACAGTTGCAGCTAAGGAGCGGAAGGATTATCTACGAGTAACGTGGATGGTTTGTCAGTGTTGCCTCGGTGCCCTCGATAGCGACGGTATCGCGTATCAACAGTGTCGCTTTGAACGAAACTTGGAAACTGCATGGAAGTATGTGAACAGCTTTGAAACCAGACGACGATGCCGCGCGTCGTGATCGAGCCGAGAAAATTGAAAAGCTTGCTACCTATATCGGGCTTTTTGAAAATAGACATGCCCGGGAACGTCGATGGGCGAGATGGAACGTGAAAGAGGAGAAAATTGAAACAGGGCTCGGCGCGGCATAGGGAATGCTCCTTCAAAGTAGAAACAGCATAAAGCGCCAAGTGGTTCCTTCGCTTTGAAGTAACTTTTCCAATTATATTGGCGCTGAGTTTTCTTCGCCGTTCGCGCTTTATCCATTGTGCGCCCTTTTCTTGTTTGCGCGCGACGCCCTCTTCCCCTCCGCGAATTTTAAGCGCGACTTCGATATTACTTCCTACGTTGGAAATTGAAGATTTCGACTTGGGGGTTGCGAGCTACATACACGGTATTCACAGTCCTCCCGGCGAGTTCGCTTTGACGGGATACGAAGCCCAGTCCTGTTGTCCCTGAATTTCTTTCAGCAGGGCGGGGCACGCCCCGTTTGGAAAGGGCAGCCAATGGGGTGGCGCGAGGAGGGGTTGCACCGCGAAATTAAAACATCCTTCGCTCGTAATCACTCGAGATATACGCTGGTAACGATGCACGTGAACGGTACGGTGCCAGCGTAACTTTGTTTGCGATATTCTGCTCGCGTACGAGGGGTGCCGGGCGGGGGACCAACCCCTCGCGAACGGGCTCGCCCGGCGACCCTTCGAATCCGCCAGATACACCGGACATATGCTGAAAGAGAGAGAGACGCGCGTTGTATTATTCACGGGGTTAGCTCGTGAGATAACGTTACCCCGATTTTTAATAGGAGAGCCGAGGGGTTGGGCCACGCTCCTCCTTGCCCGCTGCCTTGGTAACATTGTAATGGGATTAGCCGCGTTATTAGGGGTTTAAAATCACGGCCGTGTTTTCTCTGATCTCTCGCGTGCTCCGACAGCATTATGAGCCATTTAATGCGCGACTATCGTGTCCGGGCTTGCTTGTTTCCGCGTACAAGTGCTGGCTACCTCTGCGGCAGTGATTAGGCCACCGTGGATTTACCGAGCGGAGGAACGCGCACTTGCCAGAATGCAGATAAGCGATTAACTCTGCGATCCATCATCCACGCGCAGCTTTCAACTTCTTTGCGTTCAAGGATACGAACGCGTCCTTCCGTGAAGTCTGATGCTGGCGTGGATATCGCCGTATCATCACTGGTCACGCGCAGATGAACGACGCGATAGATACAGGACCCAAAAATTCGTAAACGCCCGCGGCTGGTCACGTCGGATGTGTAGCAGGTGCAAAGGGGCGAGCCCGTTCGCACGAGAGAATGTAGCACGAATGACGAAGTGGAAACACGGTGGAAATGACGCTCGACGACGATACGTCCGACTGAAAGGACGCCTCGCTCTAAATATTAATTTTCCGCTTTGTGAGCAACGTGGGTGCCGTGCAGGACACGCTCGATAAAGCAGCTACAAATGATCAAGAAATTAGTACGCGGCTTTGCTGCAACGTTGCATCGGTGCGTCCAAATAGCTGTATTTTCGGCTGCGCACTGGACACCAGGCCGAACCGTTTCATTACCCGGAACACTGTAGTTCCTCCGCGTAGCAGGCTACCTTGGGCATTCATTAGCTGGCGATTAAAAGCACCGTGCGCGCAGAGACCCTGCATTACACTCGCAATTCGTGAATCGCTAGTGCATACAGCTTCGCCAACTAGGTATGTCAGCTGGGGCAAAAATTTCATATCGGCAGCCCCAGCTTCGGCAACTATGTAATCGTGGAATTGATTGAGCTGCAAAGTTCGCGTTTCTCACGGTGACGGTAATAATTGAACGCGGGATCCTCGCTAGGGCCGGGGCACGATCGAGGGAGTCTATAACCAATAATCACCGACATGGTTGAAATTTTCTGACGCGCGGGCATCGATTCCGCGAAAGTATCGCGAATGGAGCAGTGCTTCCGTGGCAGTGGGCGAAATACGCTTTGAACTTTGCAGCGCTGGGTTTTGTTAAAATAAGCCTCGCTGATTGTTAGCAAACATTTACCTACCCGTGATTATGAACGGCTGGGGATTACGAACGGAGGTGTATGCGTATCGGAATCACGCATCGACGAATCTTGGAGCGTTTAATATTCGATAGAACCAAAGTTCATTCGTCCAACTTTACTCGTAGGGGAAACCTGTCCAAAACCGTATACCGGGGCAAAACCGTAAACCTACTTATTTCTGAAAATAAATTAACCAAGCACCCACGCGTTTGGGAATTGTTTTCCGCCATATTGAACTGTTAGTCAACAGATCCTCTTGGCAAAATACATACGCTCCAACTGATTATTAAATTTATTATATTTCTACGTGTTGTGGTCTTATTTTCGACTGTATTGCCAGTGGACTATATAGTGTTCTGATAATTAGAAGGTAAGTTACACGAAGATATATATTAACAGTATCTATTTCTTTTATATTTTGATGATCGTGGCCGATTGTTGTCATTTTCATATTTAGGTGTAACCGAAAGTGTAGGTTCTTACGTCTTGGAGCAAAACCGTACGGGGTAAAACCGTACGCCGAACAACGATTCGTAAACTAAGTAGTGTTCCATTTTTGTTTAAAGGTGTCAGCATCAGCAAGATGCTACCTACGTAATTATAAACGAAACACTACCACACAAGTTTGGGACTCGGAAAATATGAAAAAGGCTATAATGAGTATAATCAATCGAAACATGAGTTCAAAATTGGATCCAATGTACAAGGTGTGATGGATGGCCACACGAAGGTTGCACTGGCTGGGGATCCGAAGAATTCGACGATTCTCAATACTGTCGTTGTTAATTGAGACCGTATACATAGTATATACGGTTTTGCCCCATAGGGTGGGCAAAACTGGAAAAAGAAGAGGTTTTGTTTTATTGTTCAATGAAGTACCCTATTTAAACTTTTCAATCGTATTTTTCTTATTTTGTGTTGTTTACGAAACCCTTTAATAAATACTGTCCTTATTACCCAATTTGTTTTTTTATTTAAAAAGTTATGGACCTAGAACCTTAAGTATACGGTTTTGGACAGGTTTCCCCTACGCCTTTCACATTTATAACGTATCATTGAAGAATGATTCGTCGGTTCGTACACATCATTCGTGAACAGGGGAATATTTCCCCGGGATGCAAATCGTCTCGGAAAAAGGGAAGGGAAGTGGCGCTCCGCCTCAGGTAGACTCGAGATTTGATTTGGATCTCCTTAGCTGCTGAATATCGATGCGGGGGGAAATTAAATTGCCGTTCGAAAGACTTCAATATGCTTTATAAAAACGACGTCGACGTGCCCCGACAACGGACACAAACTTTGAACGCTCGAGGGAGAGATTGATTCTGTTTGATGATAAAATTTCTATAATAAAGTCATTCCCTGGATATTTTTATCTCCAGTTTGGAGCGCATGTTTGAAATAGTTCTCTCCGTGGAAAGCAGGTTCATTATTCGACGCTTCCAGCCACGGGTACGCGTTCAATCATTGCAGCAAATAAATGAAAGCTGTGATTTAGCAATGATATCTATAAAATGTTTACCGAGGCTACGCTGTAAATGCGCAAATTCCTTCCGAATTTACATTCAGCTATACACTCTAAGAATATTCGTGAAATCCATCAAACTTTGCGCCTACAAGGACTACTGTAATGACACTTTTCCCAACCACCAGCTAATCTTGATCGTTCTCACAGATTCTTCAGCACGCCCCACAAGAATCTAGCTGATAATCGTCGGCGACAAAAACGTTTGCTCAAAGAAAAATGGTTGGATAAAACGCCTTTGTCTTTCCTTCCCCATCTTCCCGGAGATCGCGGTCTGAGGATTCAGACTGTTATCCGCGGAATAAAAATTGGTGTCGAGTGTTTCTCGTTAGAACTATAAAAATGTCCGTAGCGTAAGGTTGCTGCATGATCCATAGACGGAAGTTATATTGCAACGAGCAGAAGCAGCACGAGTAACGGTGAGAAGCTACTATTAAGAGACCAAAGGAAAAAGTACTCACAAAAGTTTCGCACGACGCCACACACCGGATCGAAAGATCACTTCCGTCAATTTAAAGTCGTACTTGAGAATCATCGCGAGGAACGAATGCCCCGGGAAATAATGAGGATACGCATCCAGGGGTTGCCGGCCAATAATAGTGGAAAGATGGGTAGTATAAAGTTTCCGGACATATTAGCCACCCGTCGAATTAGCGTTGCGAGAAAATGCCCTACTCAGTGTCGATCCCAAGGGAAGGGAGCCGCTTGGTCCCTGGTCGCGTTAGGGTGAACTGAAAGGGGGCACCCTTCGAAAAAGGGCGGGGCCCCGTACAAAAGGGGCCCCAAAGAAAACCAACCCCTGGGTGGAGTTAGCACCCCGTATATATTCTTGTGCGGTGGTCCTGCAGGATGCAGAGCACGGTATAGCATCGTGCCGTGAACATCTCGGGAGTCTGTACTACTTTGCAGATCAGGAAAGATCGCTTCCATTTCTCGAGAATCTCACAAAGCTTCAACTATCCGGCGGTAGTCGTCTAAGCGCAACTTTCGAGCAGCAAGGTGAAATCGGACCCAGTGTATCAATGGGATCTCGCGCGCCAAGGAGTTACAGTGTCCACAGGATTATTTAGTGTTCCGGTACCAGTGTCTATCTAACCGAGGACAGTATAAATCCATCGTGTCAGAAGAGAGACTGCCGATATGTCGCGAAGCTTCCTGGTGGACTCGCTGATTGGCAACAACTCGCCACCCGTGTACCCGTTGCCCTATTACGGGAATCAAATGCCGAACTACATGTTCAACTTCTTTAATTTGGGGCTGGGTTATCAACCAATCCGACCGGTGCCCAGGCCGCCGACTATGCCTGTTCCTGTTCCAATTAGTCCGCCGGCTTTGGGAAGCTTGCCTGTACCTGGCCAGAGCCCACCGTCGCCTCTAAACACCTCCACGAGCAGACTCTCAGGTAAATATTTCACTGGCGCATACGTAGACACATAGGCCATCACTGAACGGTGTGGTCTAAGAAATATTGCTCTTCGGTTCCTTAAACGACGCGTACTAATGGTAAAATCTTCCTTTAGATATATCAGCGCCAAACGAGTCACCGTCGCGGAACAGCACCCCGACACCACCGCCAAAGTCCCCGAATTCCATCAGCAACAGCTCCAAGAGGATTCGCACCGCGTTCACCAGCACCCAGCTGTTGGAGTTGGAGCGGGAGTTCTCGTCGAATATGTATCTGTCGCGTCTCAGGCGGATAGAGATCGCCACGAACTTGAGGTTGTCCGAGAAGCAGGTGAAGATCTGGTTCCAGAACCGCAGAGTGAAGTACAAGAAGGAGGACCTGCCTTCTGGGCAGAGCCAGAAGTGCTGCTGCCTGAGGACGTGCGGCAAGAAGAAGGATGGCTGCGCCGACGATTCGCCCAGCCGGAAATGCGACCAGGAGGAGGACACAGGGAAATCGCTGAAAAACGAGAAGATCGAGGTGTCCGACAAGCACGTCGATACCGCCGGCCACGAGGATCCGTCGAATCTCGGGGCGGATCGCTTCGAGCGATCGATGTCATTGCCAGCGGCCGAAAACTCGCCGTTTCATCAGGCCACGGAGGAGAAATTAAATCTACCGAGGGCCAACCCGATGCCCGATCGCCTTGGTTACGAAAGGGATGCGCACAATTTGTCCAGGGGCTTGAAGAGGAGCGTCGACGATGCGCGAGAGGAAACGGACGAGAAAAAGAAAAGGATCGACGGGTGTTCCGTTTACCAGAACACGATGCAGGACACTGTCGTTAGTCCTCTGTTCAGGAGCATAGGATGCACCAAGCACACCGTGGACAGGATCGTCAACTCTTAGGAAATAAAAATCTGTAGCTAAATCGCTCACGGAACGATCCAATATCGCTCCTTCTATCCCTCCATTTGGCCATAAAGCGTGGCTTCGTAAATATTCGCGCTCACGCGGGCTTTGTAAATATTGTACATATATTTTTCTACGATTCAGGGAGAGTTGGAATGCTGTATATTTTTAATATAACTGTAAAGAGAATAAAACGATTTATCTATGTACATTTATCACTGTAGTCCTTGTACTCTGAATACATCCTTTTGTGAATTCTATTTAAAGTCGTTTTTTTTTGTTGTTGTAAAGTGTCTACTGGTACGTGTTACATATTCATTCATCGGATTGTTAAATAATGTAGAGACGACCGTACAGTGGCACAAAAACTTCGTTCCCCAGAAATGACAATTCTGCGATCTAATGATAGAACGACGACCAGGTTCTGGATAAAATTCTGTGAAGGATTAATTACTGCTGGCGCTGGTGGATACGCTATGAATATTTCTCTCTCTCAAAACACGAGGATCCGAATTTCGAGGTGCGTTCGGACGAACATCCACCGGTATTCGTAGCAGACTGATAGAGCTTACATAATTATTAATTTCCACGAATATTTGCGAAGCTTATAGAAATTTTACACATTACGCGATTCGGATTACATACTCGTAAGCGAAAACTTGGCAAAAAGCGAGGGCTGTTTTATCTACGTCGACGGATATCGGTGAAATTTATTGCTCGCAAATCTCCACGGGAAAATACATTTCCCCGTTGAAACACGACATTCCAGAGATACGGACGAAACGTCACGAAGGGCAAAATTCGTGCAGCATTTTGCGCGTCGATCTCGCAAGCGAAAAAGTGGTTCTAGTAGTTTCAGAAGGATTTTCGACAAATTTTTGAAAATATGAAGCTCGCCAGCTTCCGCCTACGCATTAGCCATAAATTCTTCCAACCCTGATTTGCAAACGCAAATCAGAGTTGGAGTGAGTGGAATGAGAGGGAGAGAGAGAGAGAGAGAGAGCTAAAGAACAAGGCCGACAAGGGGATAGAGGTGGAAAGAGAGCGAAAGGGAAGCTGGAGGATGTGGAGACGTAAAGTGGCGGCGGCAGGAGAGGAGTCATTGTGAATGGGAAATCGGCCGTGATGCCGTAAATCCTGGAAATTTGTCAAGAGGCCCCCACTTTGGGTGAAATTTAAGGTAAAACGTAGTTAATGGTGTTAAGGAGCTAGGCGACAATACCAGGAGGCACTCTCGTATCCTGGCGAATCGACAATGGGACACTTGTGTCGCCTTCGTTCGCGCAGCGGGTGAGCGAACGTGAAAACCGGCTGCCTTTTTTTCGGTCCCCGGAGTTGTCGAGGCCCATTCACAATGCCCCAAAGTCCGTTCCTTCTGGCCTCATTCATCCCGCCGAGGAGCTAGAGCGAGAGGTGTATGAATGAGCGGGCCTAGGAAAAGTCCCGGAATCAAAAAATTGTCATCCCCCGCGCGACGGCTCGCTTTCTTCCCTTCCTCCCATCTTTCTTCCCGGCGGAGGTTGAACGGCAGGGCGGTCGTTACTTTTCACTATTGCCCCTGTTCAAGGGTTTAAAGGACTGTTTAGTGGGTGCTACAGCGGCGAGTTACTACGAATTTCGTGGTCCTTCAGCCAGCATGAATTTGCCGGAATGTTAGCCATCGAGTGGGCCAATCGAATACGCCTCAAAGTATCGTTGCCATTCGGCAGGAAGCTTCCTCAACGACCGAGAAATTTCGTCTACCCAGCCTGAGAATATAGTGGCATTCCATATTTACAAGTCTCCGCGCACTTCGCCCTACGGCTTTCGTGGTTTTCAGGACAAGAAGGATGTTGTCTCACGTCGCCCGACACGAGCTAATGAAAGAGCGCGCCTCGACGCCGCTCTAATTGAATTACCAGCCTCGGCATGCGGCGAATCTTCAGCTGCGACCTCCACTCGTTTCCCAAATACAATTTTCCCCGACGGCGGGTAATCGACTTACGTTATGCATCTCTTCCGTCGTTCCCGAAAACGATACGGATCGCTGGAATCTGACTTTCAAATTTAACCGTCACGGCCGGTCGAAAACACAACTTCCGCGAGGCTCGCAGAGGCAGGCGGAAATATCCCGTGCAGAGGCTGTTCCCGGGCTTCGGTCGTGTCTCTCGATCATCGAAAACCACAGTTCTGGTCTGGCTATCGCGCCGCCCAATTGTGACCCGTAAATTCTGTATCGACCTAAATGATTCCGCAACTGCATCGTCGCCGCTGGTCGAGCTGCAATTCAATTTTCCCGGCCCTCGCGTGCTCACCCTCGTCACGCCACGGATTCAATCCGATCCCGTGTAATACGAGCGACATGCAGATACCAGGAGCTGGCTCCTTTGCGAATCTATTAACATTTCAAGCGTTTGAAGGGCGAGGAAGTAGCGACGGAGGAAGGGCGCTCGGCTCCCAGGGACGCCGCGCGTTCGTCGAGTATTCCAGCTAACGAGGAGTCAGGTAATTAGGCACGTTTCGACTTTGCGTCGGTAGGACTTTAGTTAAAGCAAATTAAACTGGCCGTCGGGACGGCTGGCCGACTCGCCCGACGGCATACTAATGTTATTAGACACGCGTGTAGTCTTCGCAGCTTCCTCGCGCGACCCGCAGCGGATTAAATCCACAGAGCTGGCGTCGCGACGTTTCGCCGGCAACTTCGCAAACAAGCATCGCGCGGCTGATAGTTTAATTGTTACGCGGTCGATTGAACGGTTATTGTATGGAACCGCATTGGCGATTATGTTTCCGCGATTGCTATTGGAATTGTAATTACGTGGCGATACGGTGATTACAATTAGTCCCGCGGCATCGGGGAGCGCTTGCGGGATCGATTTGAATAAATCTGCGCGTTCGATTGGGAATCCCACGGGGGCATTGGGTTGTTTCGGTCATTTAATTGAATTCATACAAACGGGTATATTGAAATCTGACTTTACAAACGATAGGTCGACCGGAACTTGCAAGCTGATCGAGCGTAATGCAATTGTAAATGCACTTTGATCGTTGAATCGATGAGTCGCGTGATTCCTCAAATGGAGTTCGCACGGCCGAGTGGAACGACGACGAAGCGTCTGAACAAACTCATCGACAATTTCACACGAGGTTGTTGGTCGAACTGTTTCCACCCGATATTCCCTTGGAACACCGTAGCCGGTCGCCGTCGGGGGGGTTGGAGTGGTATTAATGAGTCGGAGCGACTCGCGACACTCGAGAAAAACTGTGGTCACACAAAGCTTTGGGGGGGGGGGAAACCGCAACGGTTGCCGCGCCAGGAAACAAACGGAGGAAAGGGCGAGGAAAGGAATCAGGCGAAGGGCGACGGGACGGAGGAGCGGTGCGAGGGACAGGGGCGATGTCGAAGGAAGGACAGAGAAAGAGAATCGAGGTTTCCGGTTCCGGGCCGCTAATTCATTTCATCTTATGCGCACTGGAGTGGCGCTCGATCAAAGTTGAAAAGAGTCAGCGCGACAGCACTCGAGCCTCTCGCAGAATGGCGGGGGTTGCTTCGGCCACTCGTGGCTGTCGAAGGGGACACGGTGACAAGGCGACAGAGAACGACGCGGCGCAGTGCGGGCACTCGAAAGTTGAAACCGTTTTTCGCCTCGCCGTGGAAGAGGGACAATGGCGAGGCGCGGTTTCCACGTCAACGCTGAGGATCCCTTTTGCAGCGCAACGCGCACGAGTACCGTAACGAATTTCTCTGTACAATAGGATGCTCCTTTCCGCGATACGGGAGGGCGAGGAAGAATGGGAGTGACGGGGCCATTTAACGATACGTTGCACGATTTATTCGAAAAAGCATGGCACCGAGTCAGAGTTTTATTCCCTCGCGTTGCGTTTCGCGGCGGGAACCGGGTCACTATTAAAACATGCACTCCCGGGTCATCTTCTCCAAGCTCGTTCCTTATTCCGATTGATGCGCTCATCTGTTGTATCTAGCTATGCGCTCGATTCGCGATACGAGATCGTGACTTCGCAGTCGGAATCAGAAGTCTGTACCTTTCATTGGTATTCAGGAAACAGTCTCGACGTACGTATAATGTCGCCCGCTATAAAGAACGAATTATTACGGGTCGGTGGTGATCGTGCGCGGGCTCTTGCTCCATTTTCCCGTCTCCTTTGGCGCCCGAACGCCCGCCGCCTCCCAATGACGGCGCACAAAACCTTCGACTGTACTTTTTGGAAACGTGAAAGTCCACGATGGAGCAGCTCGTTCATTGTGAGGCGGCCGCATTGTGCAAAGAAGCTGCATCGTGTGCACTGCCGATCCCAGTTAGGCACCAGGTCTACGCGCACTGTGCTCGATCAATGACGTGGGAATAATTCCGCTGTGCCGCCCACAAACACGGGTGTCTTTTACCTGTATTCAAGTTAAAGGGCGAGCACACACACGCACACACACACACACGCACCACCGATGAGCGAATTCGTGGGCGTCGCGTGGTGGCATTTCGGTAGTCATTGGCAACTTCGCCCTGGGCTAATTTATAAATCGCGCGGGCCTTTTACTGTCAACGAAAACACCAATATACCACCTCTGTATTTATATGTCCAGTGGAATTTCTGTGCTATTAAGGATTGTTGACCCTCCAGCGCAGCATGAGTTTATGTTTCAAAGTCCCGCGTCGCAGTACGTAGCGACCAAGTCCAGCAGCGACTGGCTTTGCAATTTGCATACATCACGGGGCATGTTTGATCATTCCTATGGGAGCGGCATGGAAATTGCATAGGGTATCCTTCCTAGGATTTCAAATTTAATATCCTCCACTCTCGCGTTTTCTCCAGAAACAGCAGCGGAAGAATGCAAATCCTTGTAATAAGGGGAAGATCTACCTAGAACGGTCAAAACGACATGCTTCTTTGGGAATTTTTTCTAGAAAAACCGGTCAACTTTTATTATTAAACATTAGTCTATTGGAAAGAGTATATCTTAGGAATATTTCAGTATTTTTTTGTGGTAAAAAGTGTCGAGATGTTTGTGAGTTAAAGGCGATGCCCGGGACGTCCTTTTTTAGGGGTTTTGCCGTGACAACCGTAGCTCGGTGCAGGACCATCAAAAATTGAAAATTATCTAGTCACTATCGGACTTGATTTTGGAAAAATTATTTCGAGACTAAATAGCGGCCGTGCAAGGTTGAAGCATCGATATTTGGCAAAAAATCGCTCGATTTTCAAGTGTAAAAAAATCTAGGCAAAGAAAAAGGAAAGCTTCCGATAGCGCTTAGATTTTCAACCCTAAAATATGCCTGCAAAGCATCGCGTAAATCGGTTAATTAATTTTTCAGTTATGTGTGTCACCGACTTTGAAAACACGATTTTCAGGAAAACTCGCTTAAAGTTTTGGGTCTGTATTAACTTTGTAATTTTTCTAACACGACTCTTCCTGGAAATATTTTCAAGACGTTGTGCTTCAAGGAAATGTAAAACTCGAATTCTTCGAAAATTTCTAGGCAGGCCCCCTCCCTTATTTCGCGAATGGGTGTATTTAGAAGAAGAGCGCATCTGTTTAAAATTCAAAGAGAAGTTTCCAAACATTTCTTATGCACCGTTAACATAACTTCTCTGCAAGCAGCTCCGATTTATTCGAAAACTTATAAAGTCAATTAACGTGGAATAAAGAGCGCCCAGACGTGAAGAGACTTCCTAAACTCTAAACTCCAAGGGACGGATACCCCTGCCCCGCAATTAAAAAGAGCGGCTGCTTCCTCCGCGGAGTGGTCGAATTTCCCTGAGCTCCCGTAGGAGACAATAAAGCCCGGGGTTTCGACGAGTCATTAGGCGATCGTTACGCGCGGCAGGTGCATGTCCCGCGTACCCGTGATCTGTTTGATTTTCACGTATAACCATTGAGGCACGCATGTCCCACGCATCTGCAGCTTGCCCGTCCAATCCTGGCTTTCAACTTTCAGGAAATTGCCGAGGGTCCATCGATTTGGTTTAACTGAAAGTTCGTCCAACCGTGACGAACGGATGCTTGAACGTGCGCCCCGAAGGGTTAATAATCGAAGGAAGGAGGAAGCCGGTTGTAATAACGCCAGGGTAGCTTCGACGTTACAATTTCACCTACTTTCCCGCGCATGAAATCGATACTTTGTCCAATTCCGCTTTATTACACGCTTCTTGTGCGTGAATACGTTCCACTTTAGTGGATGCTTAAACGATTGGAAATACGCTGCTCGGAATAATTAGAGGATCAGCTATTCGACTTCGGTGCACGCGGTACACTCCACGGTACTAGAGCTCAACTACCCTAATCCAGTTAAAGGATCAGTAAAGGCATTATTCCTCCAAGTGCGCGATATTTATTTCAACCCTAATCCTCCGTTTCATTGGTCTACGTCCTATAGAAACTTTCTGTAGAAATGATTCCGAGCAGCGTGTTTTAATCGCGGTAAGTGGAATATGTGGGATAATAACCAGCATAAATACGGCACGGTGGATATGAAAGATGCATTCAGCTTGATACGGAGCAAGTCGTATTCTCGATAGCAGCAGGATAAACATCTCTAAGCATTGTAAACGTCGCGTCGTAGGTCGTCGGAAACACTGCATTGAATTCTGCTGGCTCGCTGTAACAGTGAAGCGGCGGGATGCAAATGAGCATCTGCCGCATCTGCAGAGGAGATTGATTTACGAGCTTGCCGCTGGTAACGGGGACCAGCAGCCATAGGTGCACGATGATACGTAGAAACTTTGATGCGGGGCATATTTGCGAACGCTTCGTGCATCGAATATTTGCGTTCATTAAATTCATCGTATCCTGAACCAGATGCTTCCACTGTCATCGTATTTTCGTTCACGACTTTGTTTCTCGCATACGAGGGTATCTGCATAAAAGCAAACGAGGGGAATGATTGCAATGAAAATTGATACCTCAGCTCTGCGCGCACTTCGCTCGTACATTTCGAAACCGTGTCGTCTGAAAGGTAGGCACGTGTTAAATCAGAGCACCCAGTAGGGGTATATAAATCCACATAAAATTCTAAATACGTTTCGCAGTCGTAAAAATTAATCTGAAATGAAACCTATGCCTGTGTATGGTCAAAGAAAGACTTGGCACGTTCGTTAGTAGAGTTTACTGTTTGTGAAAGTAAAAAAGTCGGGCTCAGCCGGGATTTGAACCCGGGATCTCTCGCACCCAAAGCGAGAATCATACCCCTAGACCACTGAGCCTCTTGTGGGAAGTTTCGCTTATTAGGGAACGTCACGGCTTACCGTAACATACTTTTTGTAATTACGTTTAAAGTCCATTCCCTCGCCTCCGCGTCACTTGCTGCCGTAAAGTACATATCCTGCGAGACGTAGGTGGGGAACTTTATAAATGAAACTGTACTCTTGACGTGGAATTTACCGTTTATTAAGCCAAGTGTTAATAATTCTAAAATTATCGGTAATTAATTGCAGTAGCAGTTTGTTGAATTCGAGGAGAAAATTATTTCGGTCTACTTTCTACTCTCTCGCGAATATACTAAAGGTTCGAATCCACCATGAGATTTTACACGAAACTTTTCTATCGCCAGAGAAGAATCTCAGCAACGACTAAATGTAAATAATGGGAATAGAATTTTCACGAAACTAAAGACAAAACAATTAAAAAATACCGAAGTAATTGTCTCGTGAGATTAAAGTCTCACGCGAGACACGGCATTTTTGTCTCATCGTGGATTTGCACCTTAACGATCTTGTTTACGCGAGATGAGTAGACGAGGGAAATAGGTATAGTAGTGAGTGAAAGCAGCCAGACAGACATTAAAACGCGGACGAGTAATATTTGAGAGTGTTTGCCATCGCATTGGCTTGGCATTTTTAAGCGCCAGTTAACGAGAACTGACCTCTCTAGTAAAAAGTCTAAATATTCGCGACCTCTTATCCCGTGCGTCGAAAACAAGTTCCTGATGCAATCCGAGCGGACATATCAATTCTCCTGAACGCGATACTCGAGCGTTAATTACGTCCCAGAATGGAATCCCCCGCGATTCGTTAATACCACTGATAAAAGCCATGGTTTTGTGCCTCCTAGGTAAATGTACGTATGGAATTTAAATTCTCGTGGAATGAAATTCTCGTTTTCCTGGAATCCCTGCCAGGCAGCGTGTGCAGCCGCGTAGGCGATGCGAAAGGAAATATTTGTTCTGTACTCGGCAGTGTTTGTAATTATGCAGCTCCGTTACGTAACTTCCGGACCTATGGCCAGCAAGCTCGCACAGCTCTCCGAAAATATATCTGACGTATTCCTAAGCCCGAACACGTGTGCCACTGTTCATGGTACATAAAACGCTGCCCATCGAAATTCTAAACGCGGGCGCGGTGAAATTGCCAGCTACGCGATAAGATACGTGCCATGATCCGCAATATGCAGCCGAGTAACTTGATTACAAAGTGCAGGTCAGCTATCTTTGACCTCAGCTTAGGTACGCCGCGATCATGGTGTTTCGCGGCTAATTAGATAAGTGAATCGAACGATTCCGTGAGCCGTTTCAATTCCTTAAGGAAGTAGGCCACCGCTTTGGAACCCCGGCGATAGAAACTCTGGGAAGGTGCACGCGAGATGAGAAACAGGGGGAGTTCCATTAAGCCGATGATTCGTCGTATTTGTCACAATTAGCACCGTGAAATAGCCACTTAATTTCGACCTCCCCTCGCGAAGACAGCTCCTCGTCGCGTAGCTCGCGGTGATGTCGCAAAAAAAAGGAACCCGCTCGTTGCGCGTCGGTCGCCACGATGAAGAGGCGCGGTGGCACGATGTCACCCTTTCGGAGCAGTCACGAGACCCAATCGCAGGGCAGGCTTCAGCTGGCCACGGAGGGTTGGGAGATTTGTAGCCGTTCCGCGATTACACGCCAGCCTGGCGGAGGCAAAACCTAGCCCGGTATCGACGTGCCGGACTTTGTCTCTGGATCCCAGCTACGCCGAGGCAATCAAGAGAATTGGACATAACGGGGTTCGGGCGATAGCGAAGTTTGAGCGACGTTACCAATGTTCCCCTCCTCGCCCAAGGCGGTCCGCCGTGGTCTTCCGTGACGTTTCGCGATCGAGGATCTAGTTACTTGGTTTGCGGCCCGTTGTTCGCGGAGCAGTCCCGCAATAAGAGATCGTTCCGACCAAGTTCCGCGAGTATCGATCTCTGTCCCGCGTCACGAGCCTCGAAACACGGGTGATGTAGAAGACCCCTGACGGCGAGGTAGAGTTACGTGCATCGTTTTTAGTCTGACGCTCAGACACGGCAGGTTTAGAACTAGGAGAGAATCGGAGACGTTCCAGCTCGATCATCTTCCAGGCACTTCGCGACGAAGTTCGCCTTTTAACGTCACTTTAACGGGTGTAGATACCGATCTACCGATGCTCCCTCGGTCAAGGGAGACTTTTTCACGGCGATTCCAGGCTGGCCCGGTGGAACTCCGATTGGGCCGCGATTGGCTGGCTCTCCGGCGAAGAAACAGCGGCTCGATCGGCTCCGTTCTCGGCGATCGACTGGCCCCCTCTTTAAATCTGGCCAAGTCACCGCGCTAATCCTTATTTAACCCAAAGTCTAATCGGCAGGATCGAGTCGGCGGGATTAACTTAACCGTTCGGCAACAATGGGGCACACGAGAAGACACCACTTAGCGGGAGGGTACGGCCACGGTATCTTGATCGGTCCTGGCAGCGGGATCGCGTGGAAAGTTGTCAGTCCCCGTTGAGATACGTGTCAGCGTGGACCGTTCTGTAATGGAAATTGAGTGTGGAATGCAATTAGCAGGGGCATTGGGTCCACGAAAGCGACAATTAGTGGCGACACGCTTGACAAGCCGCCGGTACTTGGACAATGCGATGGTAATGATCGTTATCACCGGAGATACCCGGCCGGTATCACCGGCCCGGCATATCTTGGGCATGTCGCGTTAATTAATTAACGCCCTTTTTACGAGCCGCTACTAGGGTGGCGAATGGCCGGCGGCGATGAGAGCGGCGGACTCGCGGAAAGTGAATACGCCAGGCCAGACGACGGAGACGGAGGCTCGAGGTAACGATTTTAAAAATAATCCGTTAAATACGCTGGCCGTAGGTGCGTCTCAAATATTGTCTCCCGTTTAAAACGGACCTATGCTCCCCGCGAGTTAATTAATTCCCATAATTGCAGCGATATTCGCTCAGCGACGCTCGGAACGAAACGGACACGCGGCGGCTAACGAAGGGCGACGGGCTTCGTAATTATTCGCGGGCTACGAAAATTCTTGATGTCTTCAAGATTAATCGAACCAACCGCGAGCTACGTCGAAGAAAATCGACCGACGAGAGAACGGGCTGGGTGCACGCGACTATGCGGCCGTTTCAAGTGCAGGGCCGCCGCTAATGAGGAATTTGCATAACATTGGCCGCCCTTCGACGCCGAATTAATGTCCCTCCCCGCGGCCGACATAATAGAGGGACAATGAGCACCGGTCGGGGGACGAGCAGTTAACCGGCTATAAAAAATTGTGCCCACTTATGTCTATGGTAATTTTATCTTCTGGCGAGACCAATCGCGCCAATAAATCGGCCTCACGCAAGCGAACCCGCGATCCGTGCAACGGGAGTTAATTAGCCCCCTCGCGCCGCCAGATTTAACGTACAAGCGTGTAGAAAGAGCTGCAGCTTCTTTCTGTACCCTCGATTCGGAGGATACAATGCTGTCGTATAAACGGACCTTAATGGAAATGCAATTTACAACGGAAGAACGAGCGCGTAGGCACTGTTCCGTATCTCGATTACAAGGTTCCGTTGAAAGCGACGGTTTTAACTCGGTCTGTATTAAAGATTTTCTTACACCGGCAGTTGACATTTATTTGGAATGGCAACAAGCACAGCCCTCCTGACGTTTATTTCGTCGCGTTTCTTTCTCCCGAACGGAGGGGGGTAATTTAATTAGCTCGGGATTTTCTGCTGAATTCATCTTCTCGAAAATAAAACGGGCTTCCTTTAACGTAACGACGTCTATGCAATTACGGTCCTCCTTGAATTCGCCTTGCTCTTTCCGTTTCCCCTTTCGACCCGTCCATACCGTTGATAAATTCAAGATAACGAACCCCTTTTTTGGCTACGCGCCGTTCAGCCTCTTCCCTTTCTTCTCGGAGGGATTTTCGAATCTCGCCGCTTCGTCGGCTGGCAATTTCCACCTGACGAACGCGCTCTACGGAAAAATATGTTTTCCACTCGGTCGGAATAAAATTACTCTGCGGATTCGACGAACGGTACGGGAAACGAATTTTGTCACGAAACCCGTCCTCCGAGTTTAATTAAACTTTAAATTGAAAATCCGCATTTCGAATGGGTGTATGCGCCGTTAACGCGCAGTTTATTTCGCCCGGAGATACGCACGTCCCGTGCCACGTGCAAGGCGTCACTCAGGAGTTTCACAGGATACGGAGAAACTTGAAAGCGCTTCGGCTTACTTTCGGAAAAAACGTGTCAGCGAATCGTTGATCCTTTTTACTTCCATCGAACAAAGTATTTCGACTTTTAATTCCAACATATTGCGACCGCGCTAAATGAGTCGTGGCGGGGGGCGGTAAGCACGTTTATTAATTACCGTCTACAGTGTTAAATCGCCGGCTATTCATCGGTCAGAGGGGTAAGCGTTTCCCCAAAACTCGCCATCCCTCGTGATTTATAGCCCGCCGTAGCTTCCGCGCGATTGTTTTGACAAAAGACCCGATGATAATGATTAATAGTTCCGCGATCAGTCGATGCTGGAGTTCTGGAAGTTGCTACTTATACACGTGTTGCCAGAAACTGTGAAACTCGACGATTCGGCCGACGAAGGGGCGCGTGACTTCTCAATGGAAACTGCCGAGGCTGCGCCAGCGAAGCTCTCTAGAATCTGAAGAGCAACTAAACGAAAGCCACGACTTACTTCGTTAGCTACATAGGTACGTGCCCTCTGACCGACTTATTAGTCCGTTGTTCCAGAGGATTGACAAATGATGCTCGTAAATTTTTATACAGAATCATCTAACTTCGTCACGATGTACAACGCGAGGTTGAAATCTTATCAGCCTCTCCAGCAGGGAAGAGGATGGATCCCCGCGGGAACGGGAGTGCGGCGATTAAAATGACCTCTGTAATTACGGCGGAGCAGCAGTTTGCATCCCCAAGAGTTGCCAGTGGCCTCGGGAACTTCTAAATAGCCGATGGTTTTTAAATGAGAATACTTTCTTGGCGCGGCTAATAGCCGCCTCTGATCAATGACCCGACATTCTTCATTTCCCGCGCGGAACTTTTAATTTCGCTTCCTACTTGGCAACCCGATATATCCCTGGCCCGAAGGCCTGTCACCCTGCTCGCGGAGATTTAACGGTTTCCCTTGTGAAATCGCTGCTTTTATGGCTGATAAGGGGACACTTGGCGCGCGTCCGTGTGCTCTTCCCCGACTGGCTGGTTGTCTACGTAGAGATTGCATGGCCTGTGATAGCTTATCGCATAGCTAAGGCGGGACCCGCGCGCAGACGACCTATTTCCTTCGGTTCGGGGGTCGAAAGGTTGCCTGGGAAGGACGCGTGCTTCAACGTCAGCTGGCTTTGTTGGCGAAATTAAATATTCAGCTTCCTTGGAAAGGCAGGGCTCGTTGCATGAATTTGACGCTACAACGTGTACCGTAGATTTCAGAAATACTAATTACGATATGAGAGAGCACAGGGTGGGGGTATCGCAGAAAATCTCATAAGATAAGACAGAAGCTTCTTGGGGTCGAGGAGGTAAATATGATTTACGAAGCGGTTCTTTCAAAGCGTTCATTGTATACATTTCTGACTACAAACGGGAGTCAAGGATGCTTTTGGCGAGATCACTCTTATATTCTATATAACTAGATGTAGATCATAAATAGTCAAGGAAAGGAATTAATGTCGCGCGAGGGAATGTTAGAAATTGTAGGATTACCTTCGGCTCTGATATAAATATAGGTCACACGAGAGAGCTTGTACTTCCGTGTGAATTATTTTGAAGAATTCTGCTGCCAATGTTCGATTAACTCCACTCGTATCGAGCTGCGTCCAAGGAATGCCTACCCACGGCAGCCCAGGTGGAATTCGTTGCGTCGATACCGAAATCCACGCCACGAATTCTTCCGCGTCGCGTGAGAGAGGCACTCGTAAATCATCGTAAATACCGACGGAATGAATTAGCGCCAGTCAGGGCTCCTCTGGGAAAGAGAGTGGCTGGGCTTAGTCGGCCTTCTTTTCACTTCGATGTACTCGAGCAAAGAAGTGCGCTTAATTAAATGGTCGGCCTGCCTTCGGCTCGATAGCATTGTTACCGTCGCATGTGTTTACGAATTGGGCACACCGTCGATTGTTCCACTCGGCCTGGCAAGTGAACCGTTAAAGCCACGTAAAGTGCTTCCTTTTCTCTCGTTATACATATCGAGCAAGCCGAATATGCATCGAGGAGCTCTGCACAAAGCGTGCTCGAGGGGCCTCGACAATATCCTACAGAATCTTTCCTAGGAACGTAACATCAACGAATTATTCAGATCGTTTGAATCCACTTAGCTTTGGTCCACCGACTGCCCCGACTCGTTTCCCTTAATTTCATCGAATAGTTTTATTGTTCCGCTGTAAAAGTTTCAACAAATTTTTGATGCTTTAATCCTGGAAAATGAGCCCCCAGAAATATTAAAAAGCTCCGCGAGGACGGAGTGAGAAAGTATGTAGGTACACAGAGCACGAGGAATCCGAGAAACGGTTAATTCCTTAATTCTCTGCTTGTTGCGTCTCCCAAAGCCTGATCGTCAGGGCACAAATCGATGCAGCAGAGCCACAGAAACACGCGTCTTAAATGTGTTCGGTAAATCAAACGGACAGGAAAGTTTGTTCGATAGGGAATGAGAAGTTTCGCGCAAAGGGTGACGGGGATTGGAGGAGGAAATTTATTGCCGAATTAATGTCGCGCTAAGAAGTTTCTCGAAGGACTTTGGAAGACAGATATTCTGCTTTCCTTGATGGATCAACGTCATCGCGTTAACAGCGGAATGCGCGAGCGTCACTGCTGACCCAATATATTCCTGGAGCATCACGAGGGTGAACGATTCCTATTCCCTCTGAAGGGGCGCATGCATTCTCCTCAGGCTCGCGCCCCGTAGTTATTTGACATCGGCTCGAGAGATCCTTTTTCTTGCAGCTTGTATTTACCTAGCCATGTGTACCAGGTCGTGCTCGATTGGCCACGTTAAACGGATTAGGAAGAGGGTGTACAGCCACGAACCTTTTTACGTTTTGACTCGTCGATTACGACGTTACATCGAGGTCGGTTGCGTGCAGAAGTTGTGTACCCATCGGTTTCCCTTGTCGCAGCGCCTAACCGCAGCTCCTCCGGCTACGATGAATCTTTCAGCAGCTTCCATCGGCGAAGAAAGCAACTGAATCGACGGTAGCGTTTCCTGAGTAGCATTAGGAGTACGAAACATTAAAACGTAAGCGTGATTTAAAGCCAGGTCGTTCTGGGACTCGGCTATCCTCGTATAATCTTCCTTCGCGCATCATTTCTCTAGAGAGACGCGGAAATTGTTTATTAAACGCGCCGTGCATTTGACAAATTGGCTTGCAGTGACCTGGAGCACCACTTCGACACTCCGTACGATGCTTTTACCCAGGGTTCTGCGACGGATTGAAACGACTAGGCGATTTCTACGTGCACACAGGGCAGGCCGCCTTTTCTCGTGGAAAGGGACAGGGGGATTGGCAGTTGGGAAAATTGCACGCCCATGGGCAGATCTCAAAAAGATTTACTCCGTTCGGGGAGGGGGATCGCGTGGCTTTCGTTTCTAAACAGGGACGTCTTCCTCGTAAAAGATCGCCGAGATAAATGTAATATCCCGGCTTGGATTACAAATGCCTACGTGTTCTTCCATCGCGAGGATCAAAGGGAGAGATCCGAGATGAAAGATCGCTCTTTCACGAGAGTTTAAAGGCGGCTAATGCCCTCGCTCGTTACCCCAAAGGTACAAATATCGTGTCAGCGTCAAATTGATATAGTACACGTCGCGGGAGTGGTAGAACTGTCAGCTGGGAAAAATCGCGAAGGAACACGCGAGGATTGTTCTGTAACACGGCACGCAGATACTTTTAACTATGCGTGTCCTTAATTGGATGCAGGAATGACGGCCGCGGGGGACGTCCTGCTCGAATTTGCATTTGCCCATGGTTCATAAATTTCCGTCGACGGAATAAATCGGATATAAAAATAGCGCGGAGCCGAGGGAAGCGCGATGAATTCGAGAGAACAAAGCCCCGCGGACCTTCTGCGTTTCGCGACGGCTGTGTGGAAGCTTCCGCCGAGGAGCGTTGTATGCCTTCCCAGAAGCCTGAAACGATCCTTTAATGGCTCGTTAAACGTGCAAGCGTTATGCGAACGGCTCATTCGCTGGGTAAACAGGGATCAAAGTTATGACGGCCATCGCTCCAGGCCGTTGGTTATAATTTTTCCTCGCCCATAAGGAGCGGAACGATCCAAAGTGCTCGGAACGGGCCTAAGTAAACGGTTCCAACGATACCCTGCAACGTTTCAGCGTGTCGGTCAGGTTTTATTAGAGAAGGAAGCTCCAACTTGTTCAACTTTAATACCAAATATAACAACTTTCCTAATTTTCTCTAACGTCCCTGGCGAGTCCTTTGATCTCTGGCAAATAGCCACACGATGCCCCTGTTTAATTCGCCCCAAAATGGGCTCGAGGAAATTCAAGCCCAGCGATTACAGAATCAAGGTCTGCGAATTAGAAACGGCGCAACCTGCCACGCTACATTTCCGGTTAGGCTAGGCTCTAGTCACTAGAGAGCGAGAAACTTGCGAGCGTGCACAAAGTTTCGAGCGGCGGCGCTCATTAAAACTGAAACAGGGTGCTTCACTTTGCAGGCTGCGACACATACGGCATATTAAGAAAGATACATGGCGCTCGTATATTAGGAACGGTACATATTTACATCTGTCCTGTGCGTGGTTTTCATTAAAGCATCGCAAAGCGACTCTCCCAGGATTCCAACGTGACCCATTGCTTGGAAACGTAGCGCGACATTGTTCTCCAGATTTCTCACATTTCATTCGTTCCGGTGGATCAATTTTGTTTCATAGCACTTGGTGCGCCGAGGATCGTTTAACGGCTTTTACAGTTTCATCTAATATTCGCCCGGGCCCCTTAGGGTAGCAGTTATAATAATTCCCCGTTCTCTGGGCACACAAATAACGCGGATGATCCGCGATAGCATAAAGGGACTTGTGCAAACGGGATGCGTTCGCGGAGCTGTCGGTCGTGAAAAGTAGCCGAGTGGATTCGGTTACGCGTGTATCGTTGGCGAGAATGCTCGGTGCGCGTTTGATCGAGGCAGGGCCTATTGTACGTCGATAATACGCGGCAGGACGGTCGAACGGTCCGAATCCATGGGGCCCGTGGGTGCCCCCCCCCCCTCGTCATTGTTGCCATCCGACGATGCTACCCTTGGCTGTGTACACAAGTGCTTAATGCAATAATGCACTATAAAGATACCATCGGGAGCTCGATGGCCCGTGTTCTTTGCTCGGCACACAGCCTGACCCCGTCCCAAACGAGATCTCCTTCCGACGGGAACGTAAATTAATAAGCTCCGAGCAACAGCACCCTCCGACTCGCCCCGTGCTACCGATTCCTGATCCCGTAATTGCCTTAATTAAGGCGTGACTCGACTGGTTGACAGTCGCCTCCGTTCGCGATCTTTGCCGTGACAAGTTGCTACGTAGTCGGGGAATGCTCTTTAGTCATACTCGAAGGGAGGCTACTCGTCTCGCTGACCATTGAGATCGCGGTTCGAGAGTCCGTTTCGCGAAGGACGGTCAAGTGTAGGTACGCGAGGCAATCGCACGCATCGCAGTTAGCATCATGACATTCCGGGCATGCGAATAATTAACTAGGTCAGGTCAGCTGGCACATCGGCTATGAGGCTCGTAAAACCGAAGAAACCAGAGTGAACGTAATTCCCGGTTTATGGGCGTGCGCAAATGCAGCAGCGCCCAGTTGGATTAAATTTAGTCAGGTACAGATTTATCGCGCGGCAACCAGGTGATGGTGTTTATGGCGAGTTGTTTGCCCGGGATCATGATCATGGCATGCTAATGTAATTGCGCTAGGAGGATCGGGATGTAGATCCATCCGGGTCATAAGTCGCTGACCTTGTTTCTGCTTGGACGCAGCTCGTAATTGTTTCTGTATATACCCGGTGCTCGGTGCAGGTCCTTTGAACGTAAAAGAGGTGAGGATCGAGGGGTGTTGGTTGTCCGTAACCGGTGACCAGGTAAATTACGTCACACCCCGCGGTGCCCAGGTATCCACCAGGTGTCAGCAGACCCTGAACCATTAACCGAGGAATTCGTCTGGTCCTCGAAAACTTCCTCTCCTCCAGGCGCCCCCTCCTTCTACGCCGGAGTTCCAGGGCTATGTTATGCCACAGTGTAAGAGCGAAGTTGCTCGTTCCTAACAGCTCAGCATTGTCGGTGACACGGTGTCTCGTTGGTTTCCTGACAAATTGGGGGAGACGAGGGTAGCTTATGCGAGAGTGAAAACAAATTTGTCTGCTGGCCCATTGATGGATCGCGCTTTCTATGGTCATTCCGATTTGCCACTGGGAACGCGCAATAAAGTTCGTCGATTAATCACACTGCCTTCGATATCGTTTCAAACGTCCGCTCTAAGTTTCTCGCCGAGTTGCATGAAACAACGTGGTGGATACTTGGAGAGCGTGTTCTGTCTCGCTGCATCCTTCATCGTCCGAGTCGTGAGTAAAAGATCTGTTTAAAAGGCGACGTGCATGTTATCCAAGACAGCGCGGGCGAATGTAAAGATTGATTACCGACAAACTACACCAGCCATGTCTTCGAGAGCCCAAGAATTTTGTATTTACACGGTGACGTTGTCCCAGCTTGAAAGAAGACTCCCGAGGACCGCTCGGTCAAAAAGATTTGCGGCAGCTGCGGGATCTCGAGACTCATTGCACACCGATTTCCCGCGTCAGGGCCGAGCGATTTGTCGAGAGCACAGTGGGTCCCTATTTAGATTTGATACGCCGGATCTCGGAAAGATCCGAAGGATTTCACGCCTCTCGAGGAGCCCGCTGCCTCCTCGATGCCGCCTCCTCTTGGTTAGATCATCTACGCGGCATCACGGGAGAAGAAAGCGGGAAACACGCGTGCCCACACGCGCCCGTCTGTCCGTGTGAAAGGGACAAGTCAACGAAGGGGCGAAAACCGTGAACGCACTTAAGAATCGCGCGACACTCCATCGATTCTGCGGAGGGCCCGTGAAACCGTGGAAAATTCGCGGCAAACTGCAGATGCAACTTGCGCGTCCTTTCCTCGGCCCTCTTTTTTCTTCTGTAGTGGAGACCGGGGATAGTTGAAAAATAAGGTTAGTTGACTAATTCCATTTAATTATTGTATTATGGAATAAATTATGCTGCGATTCGCGATATCGAAGCATACGAATGATCAGCTTGCCATTTAATGTGTCGCCGTTACAAAAACTTGCGTGTTCTGTCAGTGAGAATGTAAAATTTTAAAAGGGCGACGAGAAGTAAATATTTTTTTCAACACTTGCATGAAAACGGGTGTTTTTTTACACCTGCTGAGTGGGAGCAAAATGACCAAGTTCAGACGTACTCGCAATTTCTTACTTTCCTCCCAAGGAAACTGGACTACACCTATTTTCACGCAGGTGTTGAAAAAATATAGTACTATAATTTACGGTATTTTATTTTATCCGGAGCGTGGAAGTTTTGTAGGTACGTGTTAACAATGTCGGACGGGGTTACTGGACTAAGCATAGGAATACCAATAATAATTGCATTTTTTATCCTCAAGATGCAGTCGAGGCAAAGAGTTTAGCTGCTCAAGTCCACTTCCCAACCACAAATCCTTCCAACCTCAGCCCTACCTCTTTTACACCCTATCCTCCCTTCAAATTCTCAGGCCTTCCAAACAGACCACAACAAACCAGTACAAAATAATTACAGTCACTAACACCATGATAATGAATAAAAAAAATTACACTGTGAAAGAGTGAAAAAAATATAAAAAAAATTTATTGGTCTTAGCATACATATGTACGCGTTTCGTATACTATACTTATGGAACTGTGAAAGCGTGTATATACGCCTTTTGCAGGCAAACGGTTAAAACTGAAAAGTAAATGTCGAGTCAACTAACCTCGCAGCCAGGGTTTGTTGACTTATTCGTCTGACTACTCTAAATTCAATAACAACTACAACCTAGACTCAATTAAAACGATTTTCAAAATTAAGCCTGTATACCTAATGAAATTTGCAAACTTTTGTTATGCAAGAAGTCAACAAAATACTAATGGTATATTTATAAAAATTAGAAATGTAAAAAATTAGTGAACTAGCCCCGCTCACCCCTACCACAGAACTACATATACCTTCATTCAGCTGCCTTTATATCGAACTCTAATCGCATTTCTCTGGTACGCTTTTAAATCGTGCATCGATCACAACTCTTTCCAGGTACCACCAGTTACTTTAATCCTCGTAATCGTGATAAAGCGTCGATGTCTTCTCACGGGGGCAACGTGGTAACATTTTCTGATACCCTTTTCGAGAATGTACGTAATATCGCCACTCGTTCTCCTGGTCGTCGTTTTATTCTATGAACCGAGAAATCCAACGATCCCGGATTTCCTCTCGAGAGACGTCTACGTCTTCTTTCTTTTTTCTCGTTCACCGAAGATTTCCTAGAATTTCGTGACATAGGTAATCCTATCCGTAACAGAAGTAGCGGTTACTTGAATTTTTCGAACGTCCCGATAACTCCCTTTTGTTTCGGCGCATTTGAAGCCGGACTTGCTCCACGAAGGGCCATTATCGGCTAAATACCTCGTCCTTAATTCGCTGTTGGATCAGCGATCGCATACCAGTGGGAACTTCACTTCGAGGGCGGACAATTACCGCGCAGGTAGCCGCGAAACGTTTACGGGTAACTATGGCCGTTTCGAAATGTTTGCGAATTCGAAGCGAGCTCGGCATAATTGCCGACCATGCACCGAAACGCCAGCCAGCTCGGGAAAAGGTTAAAGGCACGTTAAAGCGGACAGAACGGGTTGGCTGGTTCCATTTCCTCAGCCTCCGTCGACAATTTCCGCTTTATCGCAACGGCCAGGAACTTCTTATCAAAACGCTGCCATTCTGTTTGCCAGCGATGCGGCCGCAGATTCAAAGCATGCCCTACCGAAATGGATGCGTTAAATCCGCTGGAACAGCGCTGCGTCGTGGTTAATTTAGGAAATGGAATTTTGTTTCCTCTCCTGCGAGATATCTGACTTCATAACGATCTGCGGTTCTCGATGGAAATTCGAGGAACCGACGAAATTACATTCTGCTGTTCCACTACGCCAGGCTATTAATTACTCCGAATTCTTTAGAACTTTGGTTCCTCTCCCCTTTCGTTACCTACGTAGTAGCGGGCACGATTGCCATCTTTTTCGGAGTGCCTCAACTATTTTTCATTTTATCCGCGCACCGTGAGCACGGTGACATGTTACAGCTTCTAATGAAAACTAAAAAAGGTCCACCTTTATCGAATACTTTTACCGAACAATGGTAGAATCCTACTATGTCGAAGTGATCGCGGTTATTGCGCGTAATGCAATCGGGTATACCTCGAAAATAGGTCAGCGCTAAAAGAAGGGCAGGGTATCGCAATTTCACCACGAATCAGCCCATGCGCAAAGGATGGAAATTGCGGAAGCTCCCAACAGCATTTATTTCCTCTAGCCACGAAAAACCGATACATTTTCAGGGACAGGGTTTGCGAGCTAGAATGAAATCCGGCTGGTGACAAAGGGATTTCGTTTCTTCTTATTCGATGCTTCAAGGAGCCGCCAAGTAAAGTGATTCGCGAATCCTCATGGGAAACGGCAGCTTGGGACCTTGTCTGACGGAGCGAGAGAGGTTACAAGACGGCCGCTCCATTGCTTGGGTGGTTTACCGTTCAAAGTGCATTTGATAGAGTCTGCAACTTAAAATCTATAAGAGGAACTATCGGCGGGGATAGAAAGGGGTCTGAGACCTAAAGTGTCCTTTACTGCTGAAGGAATGACCCCGGACGTGCCCATTCTCGCAGTAAACTTGATGGAAACTCATTGCCATTAATCTTCGTAACGTTTGTCAGTGATTTAATATCCGATTACGATTGTCCAGGCAACCGGTTGCTGCGCCCGTGCCACGTCGCGATATACAAGTATGAATTATTCCGCACTTTGGAAGTTTCAATTTCTCGCGCTATCATTTTTCGAAGTTCAAATCGGTCGTAAAGGTTGCCTGGGAGCAACGGCTCGTAAATCATACCCCTTCTATCGGGGAGGGTAGCACTCGATATTTCAGACACGATAAATTCAACTTATTCCCGATCCGCCCATTAATTCCGTTTCACGATCCCAATGATAGTGGTCGTGTATCCTGCGGAAATTGTAATCGAGTATCGTTAACGGAAGGATTAACCGTACCGCCGATCGATCAAGGCGCCCCTATTGGGGAACTGGATCAATGACCGCCTTGGTGAATTTATCCTCTTGGAGACTGAACCGCGAAGGACAGGGCTGTAGGAGCCCGATCGATGATGGAGCTCGGCGAAAAGCAAGCAAATTGAGGGCACGGATAGTGGCTGCTCGACACCGGTGAACGGAATTTTTCAGCGCGCTGAAAAATATTCTCCCGATCGATGACCCCCTGCCTCTATTTCGCGATGCCACGCACAGAGGGGAACGAGAGCATTGTGAAGGGCCGCGGGGTGAGATAAAGCTTTATCCTAGGTCTGATAAGCTCCTCCATTGACACGCTCTTACGGAAATGATGGAAAGCAGAATGAAAGGGAAAGATATCTGCGCGTATAGGTATCTATATCGCTGAGAAATTCTCACCTGCTCCTGGCCGCTAATACGAAATCGATAGCGCGACGTGTCCAAGTACGAGAGAGCAGAGGGAACGGAGAAGGTTAAGAGGAAGGCGTTACAGATCCTTCGGACGTAGTAGACACGATTTCCCATTGAACGTCGGAACACGTGTCCTTACCATGGTCCTTCGGACCAGGTCAGTCGATACGGGGATCTTTGGCAGGGTGCCATAAACCACCATAAAAGAGAAGCGAGCGATGCTGGACCGAGGTCTTCCAGGCCCAATGATCCCCGAGAGGCCATTATTATCCTCTCGTAGTAAGTCGGGCTGACCAGATGTTAAGGCTCCTCAGTTCTCCTCGACTTCTCCGCTAGTATGGATTTCATTCACAAGATCTTCGGTGGCTTCTCCAGCCCATCCATTGTGACTTTCGAGTACCTGTAACCTAGAAGACCCGGAGGACCCTCTGCCCTGTCCCCGCCTGGTTTGTACACCAGGGAAACGTAAAATTCAAATTTCTTGCACGGGAGGAGGCACCACCAAAGGAGCCAGGACTCTCATTGAGAAGCACAGAGTGCGGCGTACAATGATAAAATGGCTGGGAAGCGATCCTGCACGTAGCGAGGGAAGAAGGAAGGAAGGAATGAATGGAAGGAAGAGGAAGTGCGAGAGAGACGAGGCCAAGGGATATCCTTACACCGGCCATTCAGGAAAAACGCGATGGAAGCCTCTCTCTCTCGAGGGTGTTTTCTTCTAGGCGATCCTCGCGCAAAAGCCAAGTACCTCTTCCAGCTTCATTCAGCCTCGCGAGGATGAATGGTGCACCGAACGGTCCACTCGTGGGCGTTAGATGGAGTAATGTCATTCGTGAAGTGCTGCGCACGGCGGGGTGCCCTCGCGGCTGCCAAAAGCCTACTTAGATCCTCGGACGAACGGTTGGAACCAGCGTGGAAGGATGCTTTCGAGTCCTCAACGATTACCTCTTCGAGGAAATTGGATTGCTCTCGTGGATTTTTATTTGCATTAATTACGACGAGCGTTCGAGAAAAAACTTGAAACGTTCACTGACGGAGGCAACCTCGAGGCTCGGAGGTTGGCATCAAGCAGGAGATACTTTATACAATTTGCTGAAGGATAAGTTAATATTCCCTAAACGAAGGACGTTGCTTTAGCAGAGCGGATTTTATAGTAATTAATAAGCCTCCCCCTAGAAAGGTGAATTCGTAGGTGCGAGCGCGGCTGAGGAAAAAGGTGACGCGGAGGAAATGAATGGAGGAAATGGGCGAGGGAAAGGCGAACGCGATCGACGCGGGAAAGTCGATTCTCCTATCGATGATTTGCAAAAGGGAAGGGGATGGTCGGAAAAGTCGTGCCGCGAAGGACAAGCTGTGTCGCGGGAAAATCAAAGAAAAGGCAAGGCTGCGCGATAACCTACATAGGGGCACTCGTCCCGTTTCGCTTCTGCAAAGTGAACCGCCTGTTTTCTTTCAGGAACGGCTTCCTTTTGTGCGCTCGCAAACGAGTGGCTGCGTCCGGGGCTTCCCTGTGTATATCGTCTCCGCGGTGCGGAAAAGGAACACGACGATAACGACGTATAATCACTTAGCGGAGCGGACACATAGGTAGCACCTATTAGGCGCATCGTTATTTTGCACCTGCGACACGCTGTGCGCGCGGTGAAAGCTGAGCGGAAGCGCTTTTTCACTTTCCTCCTCGTACCTCCAGATATATAGCGCGCAACGTTCAAAAGGGATGGGATTTATTTTCGTTACGAAGAGAAAAACGAGCTGCAAGGCTAACACTTTGATGGAAATGTTTCCTTGATGGAAAGTATGTGGTCACATTCAAGCGTCATAGATATTAGCTTCCGTGCCGTTCGTATCGAGGCGCGAAATTGAGGTCGTTAACGACTATGTACTTGCATAACGAGTCCCTACAGTTGGTTGAATCGCGTTGCAGAATTAAGTGGATCAAGTCGAAACCCGGACCCCGAATCTGCGAATTCCACCGACACGCGTTAGATTTACTCTCCCACTTTACAGGCCAGCCGATCGCAATTCAGATACCTCGATGGCGTGATACTGCGTGTTTCTGACCCCGTTCTCGGTAACGTCGACCGCACAGTCCCTGGTAAAATTCTATCCGCGCTATTTCATTCTGGCGCCACTTGCAACGCGGGAAGTAATTATGACATGATTGGCGAGGAGAAACGATAGTCAAAACTACGGGAACGGTGGCCTGCGGGGTCATTAAATACGAATCTGAGGTGAACGGTTTACGATTCTTTAATTTTATTAGCAATGGAACTCCAGGGATCTCCCGATCGGCCAGAGAGCCGGCACGCTTTCTGAGTCGTAAATTTTTATTTGTCAGACTTTCTTAAACTCTGCAGGCGGGACCTCCCCTTACGCGCAGGGCAAAAGGGATTGCTGGTTGCTCGTCGCAGCGGATCTCAAAAACCGCCTTTAAACGCAGGCATTCACGTAGGAGCTGTTTGTCAATTGCGAGGAAACTCACGTTTTTTGTAATTTTATAAGTGCCGTGAAAATAAAGGTCGAAGTTGCAGATGGTAGAAGAGATGTAGTTTTAAAGATCAACACTGTCTTTCGCTTCTCGAGGATTTGGCTTTGAAAGCCTATCCTCAGCTTCCATGTTCCGAGGAAGCTGAGAGTTTCCAGAAGCTTCAGAGGAATAACTGAAAAATCCAGCATCGAAAGTCAAGGCGGCTACTAGCTCCAAAGCTTTTCGAAATGTGCCACTTAGAACTTTGATTCCTGTGTATGTGTCGCATGACACCCCATTACGCCGCGTCGTTTCGAGTGACGTCATCCTCTTGCTCTTAAATCTCTCCACCTTTCGCGCGGCGAAGTCGGGTCAGACTTTTCCCTTGCCAGCCGGAACGCTGCGAAATATTTCGACGGATTTCCTCGGTCATAAATTTTTATTTATCAAAGTTCCGGAAGCCCGCCTGGTGTTTCGTAGATCGCAACGATGAAACGTCGCAATGCCTGGCGGAAATTCGAGACCGAAGGCTCGCGGGAAGCTGTGATCTTGAAGCTCGACTTGGACGATGCTCGATGCTTCATGTTTTATGTAGCGGCGCCTCTGTTGATCTTCTGGCTGACGTTTAGGGAGTTCACAGGCTCCGTTGCTCCTTGACTTCTCTTAATGATCAATCAACATCCACCGTTTGCTCCTGTTTCGCGTTTCGTGTTACGAAAGCATTCGAGCGATGCTCTGTTCCCTAAATGATTTTTCACTCAAATGTCTGTCTGCAAATATTCAGGAATGCGCGAAACAACGAGAATGCCTGCTGCGAGCCATTTATTAAATTTCTATTCGACTGCAATAAAGAGGGCGCAATTTATACACGCTCCGTGGGTGGAAGCTCGGGTAAATAAGCCCTGTAACGATCCGACAAAGCTATTTACGAGAAAATTTTTTCCACCGTTCATCGAAACCGAATTAATCGTAGCAAACAGAGCGGCGCAGGGCTGGTAGAGAGAGAATTGATTCGCTTTGACATACGCGTAAGTGGTGAAAATGATTTCCACCCCGCGCATCCCTTGGCCCTTTCAGGGGCGCACCGCAACCCCAGCCTCGCTTCCTTTCACGGGACGACGTTTTATTAAATTAGAACCGAAGGGAGCAATACGGTGGATGCAACTAGCCCGGGTACAGCTGGGGCCAGAAGCATCTGGAATACGTGGCGAGGAATCTTTGCGCCGTGTTTCGTTAAAGGGAAGCCATGGTGGGTACGCGCGGAATTCAATGTGTCGCGGAGCTACCACTCTATCGATCGACACACCAAATGAAGCTTCACGGACGTTGAAATTATTTTCCATCGCTGGCAAGTAGCCCCTTCTCGGAGACCGTGCTCGTAGCTATGATAGAATCGTGGTTTTGCGCCGTCAGATCGTCGGAGCAGGTTTCCAATTGTCGTGTCGCGTTCTCGAATAAATCCTCGGCGACGCTCTACTGAGTTCAGCTCGAGCTGAGTCGCTTAAAACGCTATTTAGAGCGGATTCGGCGGGTCTGGACGGAACCAGTTGTGCTCGTCGCTGAGCCGAGGAATTAATATCGCATCATCGCGGATTCATTACGCTAAGAACCGGCGGATTCAACGGGCGACACCGGTCCGCTACATATTCATCGTGCCTCGAAAACTAATAATTTCACGATCGTTAGACATCGACGTAGCCAGCGGCCCCGGCTGGCGGGCGCATTAATCTTCCAGCAGAAGTTCGTGGCCTTTAATAAACGCGTGATATGACAGTTTCGGCGTTACGGGGCAGATCCATTGTGAGGCTACCTTCCTTAGTGGAGCACCTCGTTACATTAAGCACGCTGCGCCGCTATTCGTGCAGCGTTACCTTCTGACTGGCGCGATTACCGAACCGCTAGCCTCGCAATGTCATTCCGAACGCTTCGATTCGGTAGGATCGCTTAATTATTCACTCGACCTCGAATCGAAACACCGTGATTTCGATTTCTCCGCCGAGACTTGCCGAGTTCTCATCGCGTCGGGCTCTTCGATCCGCGGAACGTGCGGAACGTGCGGAACGCTCCAGCCTCGGATTCCTCGGGTTTCGCCGCCTGGCGTTTGGGAGCTGCCTCGATATCGCAGCCTCGGACGTCATCGTTCACTGTCAACGATCTCGTACGGTCCTGCTTTCATAGGTAAACAGAACAGAGAGGGAGGGGCCGAGATCGTGTAATTTCGTTGTAGCTGCAGCGTGCAGCTGAAGGTGATCGGTCGTCCACGAAATCGCGCGTTTTTAAGTAGCTGCACCCGCGGCCTGTTCGCGTGACGCGCGATATATCATAATTTTCTAACTGGTCCGCAAAAGAAAAAAAAGACGAGGCGAGAGCGGAGAGAGGGAGCGAGCTCGGGGGGCAGGCAATATTGAATATGTTTCGTGTATTCATAACCCGACAATGGACACTTGAACCTGCCTCGTTAGATGGGAGCAGTGAAGCGAGAAACTGGGTGGAGTCGGCACCTATAGGTCGTTTCAGGATCCGTTAGATGTTATTGATGGTCCTACGAATCTGAACGACGTAGGTCCTCGCTCCACGATGCAAACCTGCGACGGATATGTCTCGATAATAAGGCCCGCCAGAGGGTGGAAAGATTCGACGACACTTGGACTATCGAGGGATCGATAAGAACATCGTCGGCGTTTCTTTAATTCTAAAAGCGCCCAGCAATTCCATTGCCTTAAATACACCTGCTAGAAACAACAGCAGCGAGTATCCTTTCCATCCTAGTTGGGGGGTAAATATTCCAGAGCGGCGTTTAATTTAACGATATTCGAACCTGGTTGTTCCATATAATTCGTCGATGTGCTTACTTGTTTTCGCCCACGGTAATTGAATATTCTCGGTTTAATATGAAACGCAATCGCCACGATACCGGGAAAATCATCGTGGTCGTAATTGTATGAAATAATAATAATTGGACGCGTAACGTACGCGTATAAATTTAACGCGCAGCTGATAAACACTATATAAAACATTGAGTAATAAGCAATATCGTTAGCGGAACATCATCCCTTCAGAAGGCTCAAGCACGATGTTTATCGTTCGCTTCTCAGCGGCCGCTTTTTATCCGTGTGAACTCGATACTCTCTTGTGTACACGGAAAGACAGAAAATAAAATTAGTCGTTCGCTGATGAATCTGGGCGAGACACGTCGGATAGGATAGTCCGGGCAAATTCGTTCTGTCATTTGCCAGCAGCGTAGAAGAAATTAAACGCGGCGACTAGTGCCAGCTAGCGGACACGGTGAAAAAGCAGACCCGCTGCCGAATTTAATTCTTAATTAAACTACGAAACGAAAGTTCGATTCGTTACGCGCCGTCGCCGCCCGGCCACCCTTCACGCTTCCCGAGCGCACCTGCACGTCCGCGCCATTCTACCACGCCACGTGGAATCCGTAGAACATTAAGCGCATAGCGAGCGAAAACAAATACACGTCACCCACCGAACAACTCCTCGAACCGTAGGCAATATGTGTCCTCGACCCTAAACTGTCGAGTTGAAAAAGATGAGGCGACGCGTCCAATCTATGTATACCTCTTCAATGATCCACTGGCGTAGCACCCGCGATATTTCTTTCAACCCCCACGCTCGACCCCTAAGAAACGCACAGCGGGTCTTTTCTATCGCCTAAGCGTAAAGTGCTAATTTGTATAGCACACCAATTGGATTAAATTTAATTCTTCAGCCAGGAGATCTACTGTAATTTTCATTGAACTTGTACGAGATCGTCGATGGCACCTCGATCCCCCGCGCACCGCTGCAAGTTTGCTCGAAACCAATGCACGCTGTTTGCGTTAAGATTAGACCGGAACAACTATTTGGGTAGCGAGGAGGTGGTAAATAATTTGCAGCGGTCACGGACCGATGATAACTGGCAGGATCCTTTCGTATCCGCGCCATTGGAACTGGAACATCGAAACGCGGGGTTGTTCCGTCGCACCCTCTCAGCGCGACACAGGGCGCACGTGTGCGATCCTAGAAATTCGTCATGGTTCTGGTTTCCAATGGGTGCTGCAATAACGCGCGTTAATATCTGTTAATGCGCGTTATATATAGCCACGGTGTTTATGTCGGGCACCAGTTAGTGGATATTGCCAAACATGCGACTAGCAGCGCGATAATTTACAGTGTCACGTGGGTTTTCGAGCCCGATTTTAAAGTGCAAGTCACGCGCGAATAGTGAATATTCATAGTGCGCGCGAAATCCGATGGATATGGGTCAGGGGATGAAATACAAGCAGAAAAAATACGGCTCGCCCTCGGAGCGATGAAAAACTGGAGAAGCGACGCTGCTCATTTCGAACGTTTCCGTGTTTGTGTATCGTGGCGAGGCAACAAAAAATATGTTTACGCGGGGAGAAATAGATGAAACGTGGCTGGATATAGAAGCAAAGGGAATAAAAAATTAATGATCCTTCGTTGTCGGCTGTCGATGACCGCGTGTGCCTCTGTCGCGACGTGCATCGACGGAAATGGAGTCGTCATCGATTCCGCTCGCAGTAGCCGGTACGACAAATTCGTATTAATGACCAGGCAGCTTTCCTTTCGACGACTTTTTGCATACTCATCCGTGGCACAATGTGACGTAACAGTTGGGCCCGAGCGCAGTCGGCGAGAGCGATCACGAGTTTCTCTCATTGTCGGGTCTGGAATTGGTCGGCGATCATATGTCGGAGGAGCGAAAGAGGAACCGTCTGTCATGCATATTTCGTGGATGTCCCCATTGGCAGACGGCTCGATAGGCGGCATGGACGGCAGTCGGCCAGGTATAATTAACTTACCGTCGAGATTATTGCCCGACGACTGTGTCATTACCGTCGAAATCCATCCGAATTTCCATACCGTTTTCCCCATCGACGAAGCAAATCGCGCCGCACTCGAACGGCATCCGTGCTGAAATAATCGTGCCTCCTTTTTGCCAGGCTGGTACATATAATTACCTATATCGTCAAACTCCGATATACGCGGTTCAATGTTTACCCGATAGATTTATCGACTTTGAATGTTACCACCGCAATGCAAACAACGCACGTAGCTATTTGATCAATACCGTGGGTAAATACGCTCGACGGGTTTGATGCGCCGAATTGTTTTTCTGCTTTTCTAGAAATTCCTCAACTAGATTCCACGTTAACTGGTTAGGAAAAAGTGGCTCTTTCTCACCTAGTTTTAAACACACGTAGGTACAGGGTATGTCTCTGGCGGGGAAACGACCTAATTAGCAGGTTAAATGAAAGTCCTCTTCCCGTGTTTGAGTACTGGGCTTACATCGAAAGTGGGCTCCACCACCAGAGGAAACATCCTTTCCCCTCGAAATCGGGTTAGCCAATCATCCCTTGAAAACGGTCCCACCTTTCGCCTCTGTTTGCTACTCGTTATCTCGCTGGCTTATGATATTCAGGGACACGCGGTCCCGCGATCGCGCGCATCGCCAAACAGCCACGATTTTTTTGCCCGCCGTTTCCCGTGGGATGGTATCCAAACACGCACACGTCTACGCACAATCGACCGCGACGAGGGAGCGGGCAGGGAGCGCGGCCGGTGCACGCGTCTTCGGCTTTGCTGCACAATCAAGTGTCTCTCATTATTGTCGGCGGTTATTTGCCTGGCAAAGTAGTCACTAGTCAATGAGTAGTGATTTAGTAAACAAGTAGCATATTGCCGATGGCCGCTCGGTCAGCCGTGTGATTTAATGTTTCGTGGAACACACCGCCGAGCGGGGATCGAACCCGTCGACACGCGATTATTGGTGGGAAAGGGGAGCCGTGCCCGCGCCACTCGGCATCTCTGATTTAAGTGCGCGAATGGCCGATTCATTAAACTTCGGCGAAGCTTGCCGATCTCGAAACGCGTGATTCCGCGCGAGCCGGATAATTAAAACCGGGGGACAATTAACTGGCCGATCGATGTGTGCCGGGATGATCAATGTTTACGTTTCTATAATTTATGCCGCGCGGTCCGTAGCAGCTACTTGTTGATTAACTCGTCCGGCGCGGGCGAAATTAATAACGCGACAGATTACAATCGGCGATGGACGGCTGGAAACTTGCCTGTATCAACCGAGGATGGGAAAGAACCCCGCGCCCTAGAAACCGGCGCTCCCAATATTTCGTCGGCTGGTGACGTTTTCCGACAATCACGCCGAACGAAGCCACCGGCGTCTCGCCTTTAGCAGGGCCTTGCTTTTGTCCCGAACAATACTGTCTCCCGTGTAACTACGGCCGTAAACGAACAGAAACGCGAGCGCGGCGCATGCACGCTCGTTGCAAAAACCTGACAACCTGGATCGCGTGTCCGGGAAGTTAATGGTCCGACTTATAGCCGAGACTTTGACCAAGGAGCAAGGGAGAGGCCATTAAGGAGGTCAAAGCAGGACGACGGAGTTTCGAGAAGGAAGGCCGGCTGAAGCATGCACATCCACCGAGCTTCCTATTTCGCCGGTAATGTAAGTAATCTGGCAATTTTCCGGGACATTGGGCACCTACAACGCGAGCTTCGCAGAAGTCGTAGGAAGTCGGGTTAGTTTAACACCTATTTGCGAGGCAGACCAACCCCGAGACTCTCTATTCTCCAGCGTTACGAAATATTTTCGTTTGGTCCTCGAACGGCGGGCAACCCTCACCAATAGCACGCTTCAAAAACATATGTCGGTCCTTTGTGCCGGATCCTGGAGATCTCCTTTCCTCTGCCTGCCCTCCCCCTCTTCGCCCCACCTTGATGATCCTTTTTTCGTACCGTTTCTTCTGCACGGACACCCTCGAGGGCCTTTTTGTCGCGATCATCGGCGCGTGGTCGATCTCCTTAATGACCGACCGCTCTTTCCCTACTCGCTGCTGGAAAGGTGTTCCCTTCACGCGTTTCCTTCGGTAAGTCCAGTTGACCTTTGCGCGGGATGCATTAAATCGAAACTCTGGGATCGATATTAAATAATTCGCGTGTTACGTTGCAGCGTAATGCTTGAAGACAGCCGTCGTTGAATTTTCGGAGTATCCCTCCATGAAAATGGAGGGCACACTTGGGACAGTAATGAAGTTGATTACTTGGGGTGCGCGAGTGTCTGGGAATCGCCGTTTCGGTGGATAAGACCGCAAGAAAGGGCCGCGATAGGGTATGTTACGAGGGTAAGAAACTCTTCCAACGGTCGTTCCATCTTCAGAGCGATCTTTACCTTCCACGTGAAACCTGAAGAAAAACCATGATATTTTTTCGCTGTTCAAGCTCCAAGATATCAGACCTGAAATTCTTCTCGGTCCGCAGAGTTTTATGCGTCCACTTTTTCGTCGACCAAGCCGAATTCGGTGTTATTACTAACATTTCAGCTTACGTTTGGAGTGGTGGCTCGGGTCTAGCGAATGGTGGCAATGCTATGCACGCGATGCTTCTGCTCTCTTCCGTCTTCTCATCCCCACGGTTTCGCAGCTTTTTCACGTCGCGTCGGATCGATCGTGACCCGTTCATCGAAACGATATCCGAGGTGAGCGTCGATTGTTTGCACTTTCCCCTTGCCTCTCGTACCGCCGCGTTTCGCTCGCAAACATTTGTTCCTCCTCCTCCTCCCACTCCTCCTTGTCGGCGCCTCGTGACGAGAATTTCCACGCCAACAGCTTCAAATCCGTTTAAATCACTGGCGACATATTGAATATACCGAGGATAGGTGAGAATATTCACGCCCTTCGGAGCGTACGCGTCATTTCTTCGCTCTGTTTGAAGAGCTTCTGTCGTCGGGCGCGGAGAAAAGGGAGGAACTCTACGTTCAAGCTCCATCCAATTCCGAGCATCCCTCGATCCAGCGTTACGTTCTGTAGGAGGTTACTGCCGTTGTTTATAGCCCGCGCCATCTACTTACACGCCCCGTGTCGATAACTGTAATTCACCCTAAAAAGCAGCCCCCAAGCAGAAACGTTGAAGCCAGAAATGAGGTACAGCCGGTTCGTTCCGTTTAATCCAAGTCCTCGTTAATCGAGTCCACTTCCACCCCATTCACCTCGAATTATCGGCCCTCCGCTGCGACGTATAATCCTCTGGACGCTGGAGCCGCTGTAAAAACTAATTAACCTTTGACTAAATACTGCGCGGACCGGCCAATCAGAGCGGAGCAAGCTTTTTGCTCACTGAAGCTAATTCGAGGGCTTGAAAATTCACGAGCGGGCCGCCCGTTAATGGGCTGACCACGGAAACTGATCCGAATTGTATGATCTCGTAAGTCTCGCACGAGCCATCGATGAGACTCTGTCCAAGCGGAATGGCACCGTACGGTTTCCACAATCGGCTCGATCGGTTCCCTGCAAATGGTGGAAGACTGACAAGTGCGGGACTGTACGAAACCCGACGTCCACGCGTGACAAGGCTTCCGCAATCGGTAAGCATTAATTGGGCAAATAACCACGCCCCTTGTATTACGCGTCTTCTACCTTTGAAGGATTAATCCGAACATTCCCCGAAGCTACTCTCCTTTCTGTTTCGCGAATAATCTGCTTTTCCCAAGACAGAATTACACTCACAACGCCCCCGTTGTTCCAAATGCGTTCCGAAGTCTTGTCAAGGCGAAACCTCGCGATATTCCCATCCACCGCGAGACCCACCTGTAGGAAAACCCGAACGTAAGCTGTACGGACAAATTACGTTCATCGTGTCCCAACGACGTTCCGGATTCAATGTTTCATCGAAAGTTGGCTGGTCCCTGCGAGTGGGCTCGTTGGAAACTCATGCACGAATCGGAGTGAAGGGGAAATTATGTCCCCGCGTAATCAAGCAGGGCATTCGTTTCGAGGGGAGGGGGATTGCGAAACTTCCTTTAATTAGAACCGTATGAATCTGAAACTCTCAACTCGGTCTGCATATTTGTTGGAAAAAAAGTATCGGGAATTCTGGGAACGCTGGACGAATCTGTGCGTTGCATGGGATTTACATACTTTCGTTAGAAAAGTTGGAAAAGTGGCTTGCCTATTACTTCGGGATAAAGCACTCGTGTATGAATTCGAACCACAACGAAATAATCACTTACCTCTGCTGTCGACTGGAGCGTCGAAATAGATCTAAGGAGCCTTCCGTGCCCTCGAATAGCGAAACAGCCGAGCGAAAATATATCCGACCGTCGCTGTTGCTTCCCAGGAAATTCAGCAACACCTCTCTTTCCCCGCGGAGAAAACTCGCGAATATCGTAAAAATGGAGTACATCGTTCCCCAGGAAGAGGTTGAGAAATATGCAAATACCTGGAGCCGAGGAAAGCTGGTTCAACACCTCCTCCTCCCGCCTACACATCGACAATTTGTAGGAAAGGTAAATTCCCCGGCGCGCGTCCCTTTCATTATGCAGCATAATCGTTCCTCCAGCAAAAAGCTACGCTCGATTTTCTGTTCGGTAGCCAGGAACACGCCAGTCTAATTTATTCCAACAGGAATATTCCATAGTCGATTACCTGTTACCGTGTAGCGTGAAATCTAAAGCGTAGCAGGCTTCTTCTTCGAAATCGCGATGGGGGTGGTTTCTGTTTGCGGGAGCCTCGTCTACCGGGGGACCGATTTACACGGGAGGCTGGGTTTTACGATTTCCCTCCGCGGGGGATGATAATTTCCTGCGCGTTTTAGACGCGATTTAAACGACCGCGACCTCGAGACGATCTATACGGTCAAGGGGGTGGGACGAGCAAACAACCACGTGAAAACCCTAGGAAACCTTGCGAGGGTGGATCTGCCCGGGACGCGATTCAAGTAGCTGGTACGCGTGAGAAATTGCGGCTCGCCCATGGAAGCGAGATACCAGGAGCCTCCTGGTCCTGGCAATCATCTTTGGCTCTGCCCCTTGCTACCCCTTGTTCGGCGATAGCGTACTGTATATACCATGGCGTAGAACGCCAGCGAAGAAAGGGAGCGTAATGCCCAATGATAGCCACCCTCCGGCGGGGGAGCGAAATCAATAAACCTCGGACAAGTTCTGCTCCCTCTTTCCGCTCTTCTTCGCTCGCCCCTCCGTCTATCTATTTCCCTTCTCACTCCTGTCACACTCGTTCTTTCTCCATTCTTTAATCTGTATCGGCCTCGGAAAGAGTTCCTCCTGATTCCATCCGTTTCGGGAGAAACGACCGTGCGTCGTGATAACTTTATAACGATTGCATGCAGAAACATCAAAGCTACGCACGGCTATCCACCGTATAATTCAATTAAGCGTTAAACCGAATCTTTGCCGTGGCGACAACAGATCTGTCCGGGATAATTCAGAGGAGCATGAACACGGGCGTGCACGGGTGCACGCGAAATTGCATCGTCCTTAATGCGCGTGCAATCGCGAATATTGTGCGACATTTTGTTTGCGCCATTTGGATCCTGGAAGAGAACCACGTACATGAATTCGGAATATACGCTTTAACGTTATCGAACATTCTTTGAACAACCGATGCGTGATAACGTCTGCAGTTCTTTTTTATGAATTGCCACAAGTTACCCCAAAGATTAGAATCGGTAGTATAATCTTATTTCTCTTTTAATGAGACAGTATGGCGTCCCTTCTGTCTGTTCGTTACCTGTCCCGATTGAAGGCACTCAAAGGGACTCTCTCACGTATCCCCATGGCTGACCGTCGTTCACCGAGATGACGATTCCGCTGGTAAACGGGGTGTGACAATAGAGAGGGGATTGTTGCGGTCTGAAGGCAAACCCCACGTGAAAAGTTCCGGTGGTGGCAGCGGGATCCGGTTTTCCGGTTGCGTCGCGAATCGTCCGCATGCGAGGTCTGTTCACGGTAGGCGTGCCACGCTCGGCAAATCGTCTTTCGATGTATGCCTGAGTGAATTCGAATAGAAGAAGCTGCGCCGGGGATAGAGCGGTGTAGAAACAAGGGGTTGGGACCATAAATATCATTCTTTCTTCCCCACCGTACGTTTTGGGTACACATCGCCCCACGGATGCTCGCATCGCCTTCGCGCACAACAAGTTTTCTAAAATTGTGGTTCAAAGAAGCGATCATTAAAGTTTACTCCACAGCTAGGATGCAACCGAAGTAGTCATTCATGGCAGAGTCGTGAAACAGTTACGCGAACCCGACTGTTTCGCTGTGACCCGACATCGGGGGGGGGGGGGGGGGGTGAAAAAGTTAGTTAGTCAGAGGTATGGAAACATCTATCTCGGAACTAATTACCGAGTTTGCAGCCGATTCAACTCGCAGCCTCCAATATCCGCGAGCAGAGAGAACTGTGGCATTCAGCCATCCGAGAAACTTTCCACTAGATGATAGCGAATATTCAAGGCGAACGACGCGGCCATCCACCGCGCGTATGCAGCAGGTTCGCGAGCGACGCGTCTGCCTGCGAATTCTCATACCTATTCCCCTTGAACTCTGATCTATCAACCTATCACGAGCGTGATAATTGGAAAGCGACGTCTTCGAGAGTTGTGCGAGCTTTCGGGACGCGACACATGCCACTCGTAAATATCCGTTTCCGTCGGCAACGGAACCGCCACGGGGGTTGAAATTCTCCCAGGCAGCAGCGCTCTACCCACCCGTTTAATCCAGTGTGCCGTTTCGAGCGCGCACGCGCGCGCGCGCTCGTACCCAATGGGAAAATCTGAAGGACACAGCCAATCGAATTGCTCGCTAACGAACGTTAACGCGGCTGTTAACGAGCGCCCGTTTCGGCGGAAGCTGCGAACGACACGAGCCGTTTTAGGCAAACAGTGTGTCTACTGCACTGTCGAGGCCTATCAATCTCAATATCCAGGCCTGTCACGCACCGAAGACGCGTCAATTCATCGGCGCGAACAATGAGCGATTCGATGGAACTCAGCTATGGCCACAATATCAGAACACTGCGCGAGCATTGTCGATACCTTCGCCCGGGGTTTACCTGTTTCACACAATGTGCCCCTTTCAGGATAGATCCGTCGACGGTTCCTTTGAGGGGCCACGCACACGAGTCGGGGAGCTTTATCGATGTATCGGGAAGAGGTTAGACGTTGGACCAGCAAAGCAATCGCGGGGCCCCATCTGCAGGACGGTTTCCTCGGTTTCGGATGAAAGTGTCGGCCCCCGACGTCGGTAGATCCAGCCCCGAGAGGATTAATTCATTTTGACAACTACGGAGCCTGCTCGTGTCTCTGCCATTTAGTAACCGAATTAGAGCGCTGCGCACTTCGGCAGATGCCAGATTCAGCGATAAAGCCCCGGGACCGGATCCCCGCCTCGTATTACAAACGGAGAAACAATTCAGCACGCTAACTCGACTTAAACCCGTTTATTCGACGGATGCTCGACCACTCGTCACTGTTATCTTTTCTCCCTTTCAGCGGCTACGAGCCACGGGGGCTTGTACGTGACTCCTGAATGGGAAAGAGTCGCGGAACCTTTCAATTTCCCCGCGAGGAGTTTGCCCTTGCAATTTGCAAGGCTTTCGAGTCGGATGATAACAGATTCGAGCAGGCTGCAGGCGAGGGCGGCTAGAAACTGTCGTAAATTTAACGTCCCTCGAACAGAATCCTCTACGTGCGGTTCAATTAATCGTTCGGGACGCTTCAAGCTCGAACAGGTGTCCTGCGTGCTTTAAGATCTCCTGCCTGCTCCGTAATCGATCGACGCGCCGCGCCGATCTCCTCGTACAATTACGGGCTAACGAGAAAAAGCTTTTTCATCCGGGATGAGAAAATGCGCCGTGGCAATCTCTGCCTGCAATAAAGCGCCCGTTATAGCTGGTTAATGGCCCATTAACTGACCTGTAATAGAAAAACTTTCTATACGATACAGCTTTATCTAGCGGCCCGACACCGAGATCCAGACTGTTCTTGCCGATCGGGCAATATGGCGGTAACGCGACACCAGGCTGCGTTACCTCTTTAATCATAAACCCGGGCGTATGTAATCCCCGTGCCGAGGAGGATATTAACTTTTCGCGATAACATCACCCCTCCCCCTTGGCAGGCGTAAATTCTACCCGCTGCGGACGGAAACCATTCGATACTGATTACACCCTTGCACTACCGACGTCCAGCGCTTGCATTCTGAAACTTCACCCCCGATTGCTCCCCTCTAAACATCAGCGAGCAGAACTGTGACACCGTTGCGCGCTTTAGAGCCTCGTCGATTCAACTCCTCGCGAACGAGGGCCAATCTTTTTTATCGTCGCGTTCCAACCCGGTTTCGGAGAAATAGAAATGCAGGAGAATTCATAATTCACTCATAGGCTGTACGAGTGACCGAAGTTACGTGCAGCAGAGGCGAGATTGCACGGTGGGATAGAGGGACCGATGCGATCTCTCGCCTTTCTGGCAACAAAACGTTAGAATATTAACAGTGCCAACCGCGCACAGGCCTGTCGTAAGATTTTCGCGATAATAGCCGAGCGACACGAACATCAATCACGCGTCGGAATTGCCTGGCGCCGATTCGGTTCGTGCCCACAACTTTAATTGGCCGGCCGCAATGACATTTGGTGCAACGATTAAACGGCTGTCACGTACCCACGGCGACGACAATTAATACTGCCTCTTTCAGGCGCTCGTCTCCCAGGCTTCCTTTGTCAGGCTGCTTTTTTTAGTAGGTCACGCGTCACGCGAGGAGAGTAGAATTGCCGTGGGTCGAGCGAAATCGTCGCGTCGTCGAATGTCAACCCTCAAAATGCAGCCGCTCGAGTTACTCGCAAGGGGAACGCAAGGCTGCAGGGGCAGTCTGCCCGGACTTCGCTAGCTTTGTCGGTTGCCCACGGCGATGAAAGTTTAAGTAAACTGCGGAGACGCGATTTAAGCTTCCACTTAACTCCCGCGAAACTGTTCGGTAGCCCAGCTTAATGCTACCGTCGTCGTCCACACAGAGATTTCTTAAGGGAAGAAGCCCGTATAAACGACTTATCTTTAGGAATTTTTTGCAAAGATACCAATGCGATAATCCTTTCGTAACTTTAAGGGTACTTTATTTAACATTATAACCAGTAAACAAAATTTTATAACAGTAAAATTATAATAAATACAAAAGAAATAAAGCAGTATCTGAAATAGGTTTTTTTCGAGATATAAAAAGCGGCAGTTGAAACAGATCAATATTTTTTTTTTCAATTTATGTGTCAATTGTAAGAATATGAACCATAAATGGTGTAAAAAATTGCATATTTTAAAAATGGCGGAACGTCGAACATTTTCGCCAAAAATTTGCATTCTATTTGTTTAAAAACAGTAGTTAAAATTAATAATTTGGTTAAACATTGTGGTTCATGTTCCGAGGAATATTACAAACTAACTGTGTGTAAAATTTGAAGTTGATTGGTCAAATAATTATGTAATTATCCCCGGCGCCAATTTTGAAAACGTGGTTGAACTACGGCCTATAACTTTGAGAATATATTTTGTGCAATGTTTTAGAAGCGATTTATGGAAAAAAATTTGTTTCTATGTTTGTTCGATTTATAGGGTCTTCTCCTTAAGAGAAAATGTCACCGTTTCCAGGATTTTTCACATACATATCCGCTACTTTGCCGTAAATTGCGTCCGCCGCCTGGAGAACCAGGATATGCGTGGCAGCGGTGATGGTTTCAACCGTGAGCCGAGGGAATAAATATTCATATGAAATGCTGTAACAGAGGGTACAGAGAAATACGCGGAACACGAAGAAGAAATTCGGAATTGAGACTCGATAACGCAAACCCCGCGGATTAATTTCAAGCAAAGTGACGCGCATGGGACGCATCGGGATTAGTCGATATTATTAAAGAACCAGGTGAATATATCGCGTATGATCAGCGCTTTCAAGAAGTTCGTCCTTAACCGCGATAATGACGCGTCGTTTGCGACTGGCGAAGTTTCAACCTCCGCTCCGGTGAGCGTCCATTAGCATCCACGTTGCGAGTAATCCTCTTACTCGCCATGGTGAAACGCTGCGACGAGCTTTCGTTACGCTGCCTGAGGAATTTAAGCGTCTTACGATAGGTCTACAGGAATTCGCAAACGCCGTTGAAGAAGCTCCCCCTCAGAAGGATCAACATACATAGCGCGGCACCCATGAGGAATTACTTCTTTTCACGATTCCGCTTGCACCTACATATCGCCATCGATTCCTCTTTTATCGATCACCCCTTTCTGGAAATGATAGAACGGTTTCGTGGACATTTAGAAGTCCACGGAAACTTTCGGAACAGTAGATTCCAGAAACTTCGTCCCCCTTCCACCACTATTGTTTGTGCTTTTTCCTCCTCCCGTGCGACTACTTTCGGAATATGTCCCGGCGCGTATTTACATTTAGATTGAATTCCGTATTTGCCAGGACAACTACGTACCACTCTGCTCGACTAACCTGATCTCTGGCTCGACGAAAAGCAGCCACTTTCTTCATCCCTGAAATTCGTCCCCTTCCCTCTCGTCGTTACGAAATAAACGAATGCACGAGAAAATTCGGGTCGAGGAATTGTGTCTCGAGTGATCTCTAAATTCCAACCGTTTCATATGAAAAAGAAAAGGGAAAGGAAAACTGGTTCGTCCGTTTTTATTATTCGGTCGAAATTTCCCTCGTGCGGATCAGAGGAATTCCATCAGGGGTGTGATTATGGTCATCTGATAGGCGTATCAGATAGCCCGTTCCAATCGACAGGTTTCGCGTATCTGATTAGCTTGCCAGCGAATGGAACAATGCAGCGTCGTTCATTAACGAAGTGTGACAGCGTTGGGGAATCCAAGCCGACTTCGGTAACAGGCCAGACCAAAACGCGGCCGCTTCGCTGCAGGACTTCCATCCCGCGTGATTGACAAGTGCTTCCTCCGGCTGTATTCTACGATAACTTCGAACTGTCAAGCGAAGCATCGAAGATGGTAGAAAAGGTACATAAATGGACAACCGTCTGGTGAAGGGTGTTTTTTTGGAGAGGGTGGTTAGTGTTCCAGGGGTTGGAATCCAGAAACATTCAGCATGTACCACGTAGACACTTTTATTCTCAGTACTCGGCGGTTACGTTATAAATGGGTCACAAAATGAATCCACCGTACAGTCCCGTTTTACAATCATCTCTCCTCCTCTCCCTCTCTGTTACAGTGGAGTGTAATGTCGTAGGCACGTAAGCGCAATCTCTCCCCTGCGGATCGTTCGCCTTATTCTACGACGGTAGACTGACTGCACGCGTGTTGTTCTACAGACCTTAGGATGCGTGCACTGCTCGATCGTTTAGTCGCACAGAACGCATCCCGACATTCATCCCTCTCCTCGGCTTTCCTCCACACGCTTTCGTAGACGCGAGATACACGCTCGACGCGTAAATTAAATGCGCACAAAAGATCCTATCGCGTTGACCTTTGGCGGTGGCTGTTGCGTAGGCCATGTCAGGGGAAACTGGCAGGCTCACCGGTTCGAGGGTAATTTAATTTAACAAAACATGTCGCTCGATAAGCCACCGCATTGTGCGGGGCGTTGCTCAGAACCCGGTCGCCTGCTACGTGCAGATAATTCGTTGCAATTCGCTGGCGAATTTATTTTAAACCACCTGCGATCGCGGCACGTTTATCGAGGATGCGAGCGAAGCTGACCTTTCGTCTAACTGTTATTAAATCCAATTTTCAACATTCCTCCGCGACAATTTAATATTCTTCCGTTCAGCCTTTAGCCCGCTAACTAAGACACCACTGGAAATCGATAGCCATTCATTCGGGATGGTGTGTCCGCCACTTCGTTCAGAAAATTCGAAATATTTGTCTAAGTATCTATATTAATTAGCATCCAGAAATAAGCAGTTACAATTAAAAGATGGCCTTTTCCAGTGGTATGAGTCTTCAGCTATTTCGTAACCATCAGCGCAGTCTAGAGTTGTTCGAGTACTCGAAACAAGCGAGCCGGGATATACTCGGTTCGAATAACCGATCCGAGCCGAGCGGCTCGATTAAAGCGAGCGGCTCGATTAAAAAGCAAGCGGCTCGATTAAAAAGCGAACGGCTCGATTAAGAATCGAATAGATTGCATAGCGAAGGTAGCGACTGACGAACGAAATATGTGGATCGTTCGAGCCACCCGATTGTTTGCAGATGCTCGCTTCATTCGAGTACTCGGCTTGGCTCGGAAACCGAGTCGCGGCTCGACTCGAATTTCGAGCTACTCGAATATTCGAGTGCTCGAACAGCTCTACAGCGCACTGCTGTCCCCCTTTCAGCGCACTACCTCCGCAATGGCTGCAGCAAAATAAAATCAGAAAAGTTTTCACGATCCTCTCATGACAGGATGTACTTAAAATTGCTGCGTGTTTCGTGACTGGCAACTAGGAAGCTTATTCACGGGTTAAATGGCAAAAGTAATCGTCCAGCGATGCTGGATCGTGGTATTAAAATTACAGAACGAGGGAGGGGAGGGCAAGAAATGCCTATGGCGATTGATCGGTGAATTAAAAAACCCCCTGGTCGACGCGAGAGGACAGAATTGTGCGCATCCATGGAGCGTGTTGCATGGGCAACGTGTAGCTTCCTGATGCATGTCTCAGGGACCGTGTTACACGCTCGTGTCGTGGCACGTTGCCGCGAGCTCACCCATCGGTGTAAGCGTGTCGCGATAGGCTGTAACACGCGCGGAGCTGTTATCGATATACATCTACCATTAAAGCGACATGCTAACATTACACGAGGTGTTGCTGGCCCAGTTGGCCGAAAAAAGTAGCAAGCGTTTCCGCCGTTCGAAGTACGAGTCCCGACACTGACCGCGGATGTATCGTCGCTTCGATGGTGTTGCTCGAAGTGCTAAGCATCTGGGAGCGATGTAGGTATCTTAATCGATCGTGGTGTAGAAAGTTTCCACGCGCGTCACGTAGCTTCTAGAAAAATAAATTTTTCACCAGCTCCCAACGTTGTGGTCGTCTCACAGAAATCTCACCCCCGAAGCGACGTCTCGTATCGTTCGTTCGCTAATTTCCCGATCGTCGACGCACGCGGAGAGAAGAGCGCCGTGTCGGATGCTTCGATGATAATTCGAAAGCTTTGATTGGACCCTCGAACAATCCCTCCCCGCAGATGCAAGGCGAATGCGTCCCGATTCGATCGTCTCGCGGGGATCGCTGGCCCGGATGAAATCGAAACTCTTCGCCGCTATTCTTCTCTTCGTAAGTCTCAGTTCCTTCCGCAGGTCGGTAAGACGAGGGTTGCTTACCAGGTAGTTCGAGATCGATGCACGAGCATCCTTTTCTTCCGCGGATCGAGTGTACACGTTAATTTCGCGAATAAATTAGGGCACGTTGAAATGGAGACTTAAGAAATGAACGTGTGTCGAGTTCGAGTGAATGGCCTCGCGAGGAATACCAGGGCGAGTTTTTCATGAAAAAGTGATGGGTGCTCGCGTCGCGCGTCGATCGTTTCAAGTCGAGCCTCGAATACAAATTTCTTCCGTATCATACTTTACCGTCGCCTAACGCCCGCGTCGAAGCCATTCGTTACACGTACAGCTGGTCTTATATGACTGATCGCGCTGTTAACAGAAGGGAAAAGGATAGATCGTTCTTCTGTTATCTTCCGCAGACCGAGGAATATCAATAGCTTTGTGTTACTGTCTATAGTAATCGCAGAGTACTTTCGCGGGCACGATTGGACGCGCACCGCTTTTGGGGTATCTATCTCGTTTCTCTTCGATATTTTTTTTTTTTAATTTTTTATTACACGCTCGTATTAATCGGATGGCCCGATTAATGCCTGCGCCCAAACGATGTTGGATGGGAATACGTGCTACGCGAGCGGGTCACGTCGTGGCGACGCTCGTTCTAAAAGGTACCCTTTTCGATATCGATTTCGCGCACGATGTACTACCTCTTCCTTCTCTCTACACACGGACGATCGTGAGGTATACACTGAAACGACCGCGGTTCGCAGTCGTTCGTAGGAATAGTGCAAATGGCGTAGAAAAATGTAATCGATGTCTGCGACAGGTCGATCGGCTCCGCAAATAGCGCTGGGAATCTTTACGTTCCCAACATGTGATTACAGACGTAGTACCGGTACGTTAAAGTTGGGCAGGGAATTAGAAATTAGTTTGTACTACATCGGGAATGTCTTCGAACTTAGAGATCGGCGTGAAGCTTTGCGATATCGAATCTTGTGACAGCAATTATGATACGATTTCCTTGATAACAGTTTTAAGTTGAGAATGATTTATCATTAGGGCAAGTCTGTATGATTTCCACCGCTATTTCTGGGTCGAGGGAAGGAAGCGTTAGAATGTGTTGCGACGATATGAATTCTACTTTAAAGCCTGGACCACAATTCGCGATTTAGTGCGTGCAAATAATCCTAATCACTACTAAATAGATACTACACCACTAAACGCACTTCTCGCATTTCTAACGTCTGACCGAATAACGTTACGCGATACATATGAGACCACACGCACATAATTATAGATCACTATCTGTACGTACATATACGTGTACTTAATTAGCCACGATAACGGTCAGCGAACATCGGTGAAATGAATGGCAACTGATCGAGTGAGTCGCGCATCGAAATATATAAAGGAAACGAAGAAACTACGAAGCGGCTACAAACAGCCCCTTTTCCACCGTTGTACGTTGTTCAATTAAATATATCGGACGCTATCAAACCACTCAGTATAAAAATAAATAAGCTCTCTATTCTATATAAATCCAACGACACCGTAACATTTGATATATCAACAGAATTGTTAATCCTTACGCGCTACGGGTGAGACGAATCGCGAGAGGGAAGCTCTGCCACATCGTAGCTTCGTCGCGCAGAGAACAAAACGACGAAAGAAGGGAGGTACATGATTTCCAGTTCGCGACTCGCGTCGATACACACATATAGATGTATATTACATTCACTTTCGGGCCACCGGTGCTCGTGGAAACGCTAAATCAAATCTGCAATAGAGTTGGTCGGTTAATTTGATATTTGTCGTCGCGCAGCGTTTTAATTAAAATTTCAAACGCCCCCGCATCGCTCCAGCCCCTCGATACCTCGCATCCCGTTTCAAGTTTGCGAGAAATATTTCCCCGAATATTGTCACCCTGGGAGGATATCGGGTTACCGGATTTATCTGCACCTGTCGATTCCACGTGGGTAGCGAATTGCTGAAGCTTCGGACCAAATAAAGTATCTGCCAAGCCTGGTTCGAAGGTTTCACTCGATTCCACTGTAATCACGGGACATCCCTGCTACAAGGTCTTTTCTTTTCCCATGCTCTCTAAGATTGCTTCGTCAAATCCTCCTCCCTCGCCTCGGCTAAGGATTAGTTCCACGCGAACTCGAATAAAGAAAGAAAGAAGCAGAGTAGGAAGAATGGGGAAGAAGGGGATACAGATGATAACGGTGGCTGCGATCGATCCGCAATGAATTTTGAGCAAACAACGTTTCCCCGAGTTCTCGATGTCGTACCCCGTGAAACTGACGTGCAGCCCGCGGAAATCTTATCATGCGTTACAACACGCTCACGTGCATCGTTTATTCGCCCATGCATCCGTGTGCATCGTACACGTTCCACCCCTAGGTATATATACCACTAAACAGCCTACCTCTAAGAACCGAAATGCGCGCGGTTCATTCCGTGTAACTCGCCGCTGCCGGAATTGTACGTTTCGTTGACTCTTCGATATAATTATCGGCTAAAGGTGGATTACACCGTTGCGAGCTAGCGCACGTGAATACCGAATCTCCCCATTAATACCGTGATAATTAGAACGAAACTTGAGAGAAACTTGAGCATTTGATAAATTTGCAATGATCCTCTACCATGAACAAGCGTGAACTTAGGTTCAATGGAAATATCTTACGTTACTCTCCTCTTAGCATGTCACCGTTGCTGATTACGCAAAGGTCCTCTTGACAAATTTACGGATCGCCGGGGAATGTAACTGCATTTTTCAGGTCCCTTTTCTCGCTCGCGACCCCCTAATTTCCAGCGACACCCACTTTCCACTCCCTTCTCTCCTCCTAACACGCGCACGATATGTGTGTTTCTTCAATGTTCCACGTGTTTCCTTATTTCCTGCTCCCGTCTTATTATTTGTACTCGGTTGCGTACACGCGTACGCTCGTGCCCGAAAATTCGCGAGCGCGTCACTCGTCGAACTTCGACTTCGACTTCGGCGTTGTGGACTTACCCCTCGACATTTGACATTTCGTTGAAACCGTTTCGTTCGTAGGATTCGCCAATTGCCCGCGATTTTTCCAGATCTCTCACGGAAAGATTTCACACCGCGAATGAAGGAGAATACCGGTGACGCGTTGTAAATTGAAAATTTAGAAAGAACTGGTTGGTTCTCTTTTACTGGAGACAGTGAACTTCGGTTCATACGCACGATTATCAGGGACAGTGGTCTAACGATAACGGTTCATACGCGTTAACATCGACTTTGTGTACACAGTAGAGATTAGTAACATTTATTTGTACGGATGATTAAGTATGGACCCGTGATCGAATCATCGCGCAATCATGGATATCTAACGTACATAAATAATGAGCCTCTCTATACGAACGCGAACCAATTCGATCCGATTTCTAATATACCTACCGATTCCTTCCACTTTGGTCGATTCTTTGATAACGATTACATATATAACATACAAGTGTACATATATTTATACATTTACATATATAGAATATATATATATGTGTGTGTTCGTGTTTATGTTTGTGTGTGTGTGTGTGTGTGTGTGTGTACGTCAAATTGTCATCGGTCGTTCGCATTCTACTGCATGGAATATAATCTCTGTGCTGATTTAATTGACACTTATTGTTTTGTTCTATCGGTTTCCTTTTCAGTAGCATCGTTAGGTCATTGGCTTGTCACCCTACGTAAACGGGGGGCTCGAGTTCTTGACTCTGGAAGGGTACTTTGAACGGACAGGTTACATCCCATGCGGTCACATGGTCTCTTCTCGAGAGGAACGACGAAACGCTACCTTGTTCTTAAAGTAGTTTACAGACAACACTTCCCTAGTTAGGCTTTGTAATAGTATCATGCTTGATTACCATTCATGGGATCTCCACGGATAATAACATCTTGACAACAAACACCAACGAGATGCATTATCTTTGTTGGCATTGCCACCACGAGATAACGTCCAGTCACCTCTATTTAAAGATGGTACACGGATGAAGAAAGCAGTCAAGCACCGCGCTTCATTTTTCATTACGAATCATTGTTGTTTAACTGTTAACTGAGTGCCCGTGCTCACTGTTGGGACGACTAAGCGGTACATCGGACCATCTTTTACGAAAACGCTTTGCACCATCTCTTTAATACGGGAACGCAATTAATCGAGCGAACGTCGTCGAGTCTAATACCGCGGTGAATCGAAATAAATTGTATAAAAAATTGGGAAGTATTGCGTCGACGGGAATAGCATGTTGCACTGATAGTTAACAGTTCACAGGATTCAGCGTTTCAGCGTTGGCAATGCTATACGCGTGTATACACCGTTGCTGCATCCCATTTAACACATAGTATGAATGGAACCCCATAACCGCCGGTAAAAACACTTATAAAAAGTAGTATATAGTACAACAAAATTCCATACTACGGATGTTCTCGTTACAATTAAACATTGGCTGGTCACATGCACGAAAAGCTCGTCAATGCATTTGGACAAAAGTACAGAGAAGAATGCACACCCGTTCGAGGATCGAATGCCGATCGTGCCAAGTCGACCCAAGGTTCGTCGAGTGCAAGTTTTCGAAGATTTCGAAAGCAGATAAAGGAACAATGAAAGCGTGTCTCTTACCTCCGACCTCTCCGACAAATTGTAGCTTCCGCCCAATGATTAAACCCTTAACTCTTCCTTACTGCGATGTTCATTCCGCTTCAGGGACATTCTTGCTCCACGCTCGCCTGACACGAGGGCGGTCAATTTGGAATCCCGAGATTCTTAATATCTGCTTTTTCCTCTTACAAACCCCTTGCACGTTTCTCCTTCTCGCGATACTTCCCTTACCTTGAAATCCTTAACACAATAGGAAAGAAAAACAATGGCTGCAGCCTGGTCAAATGTGTTCCAATGCGCTCGATTCGTCAGCCGCCTGTGTGTCCATTATTTCCATTGCGTTTCGTGCGTTAGATTTGATTCGGACGTTCTATCGAGCGGCGGATTCTTACACGCGTATACACATCCCACGACAATAAAGGCCCGGTATACTTTCTCATCCGTTCGTTCTCTTCGTTCTCCTGAAATCGATCTATCTCGCCCTCCCTCCGCGATAGTTGCCTTCCTCGCAGAAAGCATCCTCCTTTCCTCTGCTTCTGCAACAGATCCCTCCAACGTGGCCTAGCAGACATTTCACACGGTTCAGGATTCGTTACGAGGCCCCCACCTGCTGCGGTTTCCAGAGATCGTTTCCAGCAACGCGTGAATCCAGCACGCCCACACACGATCGAGCACTCGATGGCTGTAACGATCGGCGCGATTATCTCCATTGGTCTCGTCGACAGAGCTTCTGTCGTCTCCTCGGAAACGGGTCGTCGAAGCTTGCCTGGCTTCTCGCTTTTTCTACATCAATTCTACCTTCGATGACGCGATTTCTATCAAGAAAGACGGGCGCTTTCCTCGCCACACTGTAGTACAACATAGATCTCAGTGTTGTGCCATAGGAATCTTTCATTCTATTTGTCATTTCATCAAAGAAGAATCGTCGTCCGGGAGTTTCGATTCGCGCGATCGCGCATCTTAGTTTGTCATACAAGTGAAACAACAAGTTACTAGATCTTCCCGCAACCTCTCTTCCGATTCAAAGCTGTGGTCCACTTTCAGTGACAACACTGCCGTTGCTACTTAAAGTCCCAAAATACCATTTCGTCGGAGTAGCTACAAAAAGCTTAAGAAGACTTCGCCCTCTGTTCTTCGCGTTGAGCGTCCACTCGTTTTCGGATGCGTCTACGGGCAGGCGCGTGGGTCGCAGCGGTTATTTGTATCTGCAAGAAATGGAAGAAAACAGACCGACGGTGAATCGCGAGTTTATCGCCGTGCTGTCTCTCCGGGAATCGACCGTTTCATCCATTCCCGAAACGCGAGCCGTGCAAGTAGTACGAGTCAACGATAAGAGTCCCTCCGAGGCACATTCGCCTGGAGCCGTGCTGAAAGTCTGCCCTTTCGCGGGCTAGTTTTCCACTGTTACGGGCAGCTTTAAGGTAAAGCGCGTTTTCGAGGGAAAATGGCCCAGCGCGATTGAACGCGGTCGATTCCGAAGCGACTCGGTCAGAGCGGCGAGCAATGCTCACGATCAGCACGCGTGTCGCGTGATTATTCTTTATCTTAGCTCGATTAACTGGAAGATAGAAAGAGGCCAGAGGAGCGTAGAAACCGATGGTGAGCTGCTGACACGCGAAACGGTGTTTCGTTGATACTCGCGGATGGCGATACGCGCCCGACCCGGCTGCCTCGCTTCGTGGTATTTATGAGCTGTTCGCGGCGGCACGCGACCAAATTCGTTGACCTACTATTTTGCGCGTGTAGGTACCTGTACACTCGGTTAACGCTGGCCGAGTATGCGCGTGCACGTTCATACGTCGGCTGATTGCTTTCCGAGCACAGAATATTCGGCATTGACGTTGCATGCGGAATACTCGCGGCGATGTACGCTGACCTAATGCCCCCGCGAGCTTTGGCACGGTGTTCCCGAAAGCTTCGTTCGTATAGGTGAAAGAATTCGTTGGCTCGGGTAGCTGAACTGGTCGGAGCTGTCTAAAGAACGAAGGATTTGTATACGAACGCCGGGGCTAGATCAGAACTTTCCATCTACGAGCCGTCTCCCTTGCTTCGGCAAATGTGAGCCGCGCGTTTAAAGGCACCGTACATCTACAGCCGCGTGTCCGCGGTCGGCGAGCGCTGGGAATCGTTTATCGCGTCGTTAACCACGAATCGTATCGGTGGAATCCCGCAATTTCGCGATACCGCGGTTCCGGCAACACGTTTCGCGATACACGCTGATGGGAAGAACGAATGAACGCGATACCTTGTCGAATCCCGCATCGCGTGATACGGCTGACCGGTGACGGTGATTTACTACTGGTGAGGGAGAACGAATCGCTTACCTTTCGGGGAACGGGCAGGGTAAAATCCGGAATGACGCCAGCACCATCACCACAAACACTGTGATGGCGAACATCACGTAAACCACGCCTAGGTGCACCATGGCGAACGTGAAGAGTATGTTATTGCAATACTTGTTCGGTTTGTACAAATCCGGGTGCTCGGACGGTGGCCACCTGATGTGAAGTATCCAGTAATTCCCTGCGATCGAATGTTTACATTTGGGGATTAGAGAAGGAAGGATTCACTGTGTGGACAGACCGTTTGAATATTCAACGGGGTCTGACTTTGGAATATCGATGCGACCAGAGGTGAATTTATACATTTGGAGGCTTACAAATTCTGTGCCTTCCCTAGGCACAACCTTATTATGAGGTCTCATAAATTTTTCAGCTGCCTCTGGTATTTATATTATGAATTTAATATTTAAGTAGTATTTTATTTTACAACTATAACTACCCTGCTTTTTATAGTGTTATTCGTAAGGAGTAAGGTTTTAAAATGTGGCGCCATAGAGAGTGGGGCACCAGCTTGCGATTTATGGTAATCTGGCCCTGGATGCGACTCTTTTACATCAAACCGAATAGTCTCGTGGTAACCATTGCCGAAATCTCACATCGAATCGAACGATGATATTAACGGGCCGTTTATGTCGTAACCTAAATAGATAGGGTTCACCCTTTAACTGGGGCTAGAAAGAAAGGGTAAACGTCGAAGTTGGCGGCTCGTTACTCTCAAAATCGACACAATTACGTCTGCGAATGTACACGGCGAGTGGGTCATAACTGGGCGCGATCACGAACGAAAATTAGGTTGCACCGATACAGCTTTCCACCCACGATAAACGATTGCACTCGCCAGGGAAAGGATCGATAGCTTTCGTACATTTAATTCGTGGCTTTCGACGTTACTCGAATATTTTCGCTCGATACTTTAAGAAGTTCGTTTCCCATCCCGAACGATCTACCCTCTAATCGCAGGAATTTTACTCCACTTACGAATCGCTTTATACGCCGTCTTCGTGCCAGTGGGTGCTCGTAAATGCGCGAGTGTAACAGCTGTTGCGGCGCATAAGTCGGAGTCGACGATAAAAGCATTAAAGTACGAGGGCGGTCAGACGAAGCACTCCTCGCTTCCGCTACGTGTGCTCGTGATCGATCTGCTCCTCGCGAGGAAGAAGCGAGCGCGAGATAAAACCTAGTGGGGCACCGGGGGAGACATAAAGGGACCTTGGAATTTCACCCCTGCGTCGCATCGTTCCTCGAATTACCTTTTTTACTTACCTATCGCGAACCAGCCCACTAGGAAGCAGGATAAGGCGATGATGATAAATGTTGTAAGGGGGACGTGAGATCTCGGCGGTGGTACTGTGAGCACCTTGGGCCTCCTTGAGCGTATCTGCGCGTAAATGCTTACGAGCATGAAAATAGTACCGAACGTCCCGCCTATGATCATGTAGGTCGGTATGCTCGTCTCTAAGGGACAGCGGTCGTAGAAGTTCCAGCCTGTAACGAAGGTAGACGATCACGCGAATTCGTATCCTCGCGGACGGTCTCGATCTTGTTAACCGCCGCTGCGTTGGACGTAACGTTTCGGTCGGCATGAAACCGTCACCGCGCCAACTCCGTTGAATAATGTAAACGCTAATGGCGTTGCCTGACTTCCACTCACTGTGTCGCGGCCTATTTCGATACTTAACTAAGGGTAACGCGGCATGCGAACACTTGCGCGAAGGGGAGGGGGAGGGGGCGGCGGTCCTCCTTTCTGCCTCCACGGCACACGATAATTTGTTAACGACCGCCGGGTCATTTTTCAAAGTAATCGTCGACCGACATTTTACGATTGACCCGTTTCCAAAGCGACTGCATTTCTCCAATTAACGGCACAGATCGCGTGAAACGCTACGGAGGACAAGCGAGGACTGAGTCTCGCGCTGCGGGGGGTTAACGCAATATTCATCGAGATGAAACATCGCGAGTCCTAGTTGAGCCCCGGCCGCGATCAATTTTACAGCGGACGTGCGATAGTTCGCTGCATGTAATTCCCATTTCTACGAACGGACCGGATGCTCTTTATCGATTCGAGGAACCGTTCTGTACGCGGCGCGGGCTTGAGGTGAATGCGCCCTCCTGCCGATTCAGCCCGCGAGAAGTCGTGTCCCGCCGGGGCGAGCAGACTGTGCTCGGCGAGGAATCGGGCGCGCTTGCATGTCGTAAGTAGTGCAAGTCGACGGCTCGCGTGTAAACTCGACAGGGTCAATCAGTTGGGGAACGATCTAGCGAAACGGGGATACGAAATGCGTCTTCGTGACGCTCCGACCCTCTCCTGGGTCAAACTCCCCGTTAAAATTTCAAACGACCGCTGGGGCTTGTATTATTTCTGTTTCCGTCGATCGGTCAAACTATCCATACTTGCACGGGCCCGGGCTGGGTTAATCCAATATTCCATCTTCAGTCGATTAGTTTGGTGACACAATTCTGGAGTTTGTTCGGGAGACAGTACGAACTAGGCAACGGCGATAATTGTTCGCCTGATTGCGTATTCTGATAATGGGGCGACCGAAATTAGAGCTGAAGCGAGTGGGTTTAAAGGTGGGAATTAAGGGGGATGAATGAAATATTTTTCGCCCAGATAAACGCCGCTGTAACGGAGAACATGATCTATGGACAGGGATTAATGCGACTAAAGTTAATAAGCTGCCTTAATATCGTCGGAATACTTCCGTCGCGTTAACGTGGAAACGTATGCAAATTACACCTGCATGCGCTTCACACGTTGCCATATACCTGCCCGTGAAAGCAAATGGGGCGATCGTAAAGCGAAATAGGTATGTCTCGCAGTAAGAAAGGGATAGTGGCCATTTATTTCCGTCGCTGTCCTTTTTCATTGGCAATGAATGATTCAGGGTGCGCTCACGCGACACTGATAGAGGGGAACGTTCTCCGCCGCTTTAATTTGGGACAGCTCCACTGAGACTCGAGATACTTGAGCAAAAATTAGTTGTAATTACTAATTGCGAAAGCGCGATGTAGACAGAAAGTACTCTATGTTTCCGCGAAGAAATTCTCGCAGGATTTGCACGCTATTACGGCCACGCTTGCCCTTCCAGGGCTAATAGACGTAAAAGTGGGAATGATAGCTCACCGTGACTCGAATAATTATTGACAATTAGTTCTGCCGAAAGTATCGATTCCGCGTATATTTAGAACGTCCCACGAATATTTTCTTCGAACTGGGTGAACGCGTTTTACTAATTATAGAGATATATCTGGCTCTATTTTGCTACGAGCTCTCTTCCCAATTAGAGCTTTCCAAAGTTGCGGATCAAGTTAAATCAATTAAAGTAATTGCTCGGCGGGAGTCGTTATGCCTAAAATTTCAATGGCACAGCAGCTTAAGGGTATTCTGTAAGGAAGCTTATTAAAGGGATCTTACTCACCGAAGATTAACATCAAGACTGGGACAGATGTTAAACAGATCAGACATACACTGACCACTCTTGTTTTAGCCACCACTCTGATCGCGCGAAAGACGAAGTCGCATGTGTTACTTGCTTCCAGATTGGCGTCCTTCAGTTGGAACACCACGGACCCGTACGTTATCACGCGCAGATTTCCATTATCTATGGTGCTCTTTGGTGCGTTCGTGCTGCTGGTAAAAAGTTGACGCGACTCGTCGCCTGAAACCTGAAAATTTATTGAAACATCGATCCATTTAAGCTCGAATTACCAGATCAATGATACTCTAATGTTTTCGAGGATACTAAAAATAAGCCCTAGTGGGAACAACTGTGCGACAGCTAGAGTATCCAAAAGGAAACCTGAAATTTATGGTCCCAAGATAAAAAAGAGACGCGTTGCTGGTGTTAGACGGCAGAAAGTCTGCAAGTTTGCCTGTTGGTTACTAGGAAACCCGCAAGTTGGAGCATTAGACACCAGGAAACTCGTAAACTCGGGTGTTGGGCATTAAGGAACCGAAGTTTGCGGTGGTGGAATGGAAACCGAGCATTCTCAGGCGTTATAAACTACGAAGGACAAAAACTGTGGCCTCTGACGCAAAGCTCGCAAACTCAGATTATCGTCTGAAACTAGGGGATTCGTACAGTCATCTCCTATTTCAGTTTCATAGGTCTGAATTCGGCAGTAATCGCTCGCATATTCGCGGTTACGAAGCACCATCTCGATTCGAGCGCGGTTCATCGCACCCAGGGGTTGGAAATTTTCACGAGCTTGCAATTTCTGCGTGTCTCCACGGGGTCTTTCGCTTGTGTTACATCCACGTTGTTCCGGAAGATTTCGTTATATCCTTCGTAAATTTCACGCGAAACGGGCGAACCTCGCCGTGACACTCCGAGTGAGCCAAGGGCGCCCTATTTTCGCATGTGATTAGCAAACTTCGGTAACGAACCAGGTGACGCGTAAGAAAACGACTTTAAACGCTCGTAAATTATCTCCCCGTGGAGAATATGCTAGTGAAATATAGCGGTAGTTGAAATACTGCGGACTACTAAAAGCCTAGCCACTCTCACGGGACGACCATTTCTTGAAACCGGAAGATTACATTAAATTAAAGTAAATTAAATTAAATTTCTTACATTAAAGTTCGATAAATTTTACGTATTTTATACTCTTGCTACGGTACTCGTCAAACGCGGGACAGGTTCGAGCGCGTGGTCTGTGTAACAGACGCTGAATCTACTGTTTCTCTGTGATGAGACATAAGACGGAAGACAGAGACAGGAAGCACATAGTTGTATAGGCATCATTTGTTTGCAGACAGCCGCGCCAGATGGATGCTCCTCGTGTACTAATCATTCAGGTATGCATTTAACACGTTGCAGGGCCAGAAATTGCATCTGCCCTCTGCCTAACGAAATTCAGGAAATTGCAGCAAGAGGTGTGCAAATTAGAAAAAATCTGTTTACAAAATTATTGCTTCGACTTAACATCGAAAAGGGAACACTAATATAATAAAATATATATTTTCACACAATAAGTAGTAATTATTGAGTTGATTAGTTTTATATTAGGGACACGTCATGAGTCAAACACTGTGAAAAATAGAGTTGCACGTCTTTTGCTGCAAGGTCCTTAATTTCTCCAGGAGAATTTTAATATTTTTCGAACCTTTTTCATTAAAATTGGGTCGAAGAAAATATTCGTGCATTACAGCTGGAAAACTTCGTACCTGGGACACGGAACTGCTGGCCCTCCTGCAGTCGTCAAAAGTGTTCGGTCCGTATCCTAGGTTCACCTGGACCACGCTTCCACTTGTCTTAACGCTTCCCACGTTCCCATCTTTCTGACGATACGGATTTCTCTTGCCAGTGACTCCTGCGCAAACACCAAGGACATTCGGATCATTTTGTCGTCACGATAGTAAGATTTGCACAGGACTGAACAAGATTGAAGCTCTCAGGCATAAAAGTGGTCACGTTTCGCAAAGCTCTGTGGGAGTATCGCCCGTGGACTATCGATTTCGACGACTGCTTTAGGTGTTAGACAATGTGTCGTTGAATCTTGCGTGCATGTCTGCCAGATTGGCTTAGTCAGCTTAATGGAGTTGCATCCGAACCAACGTAACCGGACAGTATTATTAGCTTTGCAGAAATCCTGCTTGGAGTGATAGATTACGTTCCGGCACCGTTGCAAGCATTCCGATTACTCCAGAAAATCGATGCCTGCCAAATTTAGAAATCTAGAGCTGCCAAGTCAAATATAGTTTCTATAAAAAGCAGATACGGTGGCAATCAACGGGCTATCATTCGCGCGTGATATGTGGCATTCGTAGGTGAAACGAGGGTAATTCACGCCTCCCTTGAGGCGCAGCGTCAAGTTGGACGGTAATGAGTATCGAATAGCCATTAGGCTGCCCGATACGGGGTGACGCGATTAAACCGCTGTGGACTCGGTCACGATCGCGCCCGACCCGGAAGCAATGCACCTTATTAGAAGGAGACCGGTCCCGGGGAATTAGTATAATTAATAACTTCATCGAATGTGTTCGCGAGCGCGGCGGTGGTTGATTTTAATTTTCACGGGGCGTCGCGCATTTCAGATGAAACCCAAACCTCGTTCCTCTGTTTGCCTGTGCATACAAATGTGTGCAAACACATTCATCGCGATAATATCGTTTCGGCGATGGTTGGGTGCGGTTTTAATACATCCGAAAACCGTAAACTACGACGTAACCGTGGCCCAAATCCTCGATGGATGTAATTACGAAAATTACAAACGAAATCGCATCGTCCTCGTTCGTCGCTCCGCAGGCTGCGGCCTATTGGATTTTACTTTGCTCGTTAAACGGCGTTACACTGGGAAATTTAATCCACCAGCTATAACTCCTACCAAATGCCACGATTTTCGGAGAAGGAACTCAGTATGCAAGGGGCAGTAATCCCTGGAATCCCTATCAGGCCCCTGTTATCGTCCCTCGTGATTCGAAATTCACTAGCGATACTCCTTGGAGCACGTTCAGCAGGTGGATTAGAAGGGTCTGACCTATACGTTGCCGAAGACAAACGAACTCTTACCTTGATCAGCGGAAGCCCTCCTCGGATCCTGCGCCATGAGGCTCGCCTTTGTGGCTCTTTTCTCTTGCAGGCCAGACAGGCTTCCTCTCGGTGTTCTGTCGATAATATCTGGCTCGATGCTCCGCCGTGGACTCCTTATCTCGTCCTCGTTAGCCCCGATGGACCCTCTGGGGCAGTCGCTCATAGTGATGCTTCCACGGGACGGTCTGCTCACTTGCTCGTAAGGCGCGATCGAGTTCCTCGGGCTCTGATTCAGGCATTCGGTGGCGATCGACCCACGCGGGCTCCGCTGCGGGCTGCGATCCACCATCTCCATGTTGGTGATACTTCCGCGAGGGCTCTTGGACGAATTCGGGACCAACGAGTGCCTGGGGCTACGATTGGGCGTAGGATTCCCGTTCTCGGACATCAGAGACGTCCTGGAGCCGTTCAGGGGGACCAGGCTGTTCCTCGGGCTTCTACTCATCGTGCAGCCGGGCACTAATGAATTCCTGGGACTCAGAGCAGACTCCGGGTCCAATGAATGCCGAGAGCCGTGCACCATATCCATTGGTAAACCACTGTCGAGGATCAAGCTGTTACGAGGGCTGCGCCCCCCGTTTCGAGGACTTCCGTAGGGCTCGTTCGGTACCAGCGTGTTTCCTGGACTTCGACTCTTCTGGGCGAGCATGTTCCGCGATCCGCCGTACCTCTGAAAAGTCAAGGGTGATCGAAGTTAAGCCAGCAAAGGGGGGCACTTCGAACGCTTCGAGGAGGAAATTTCTGTAGGGAACTTTCAGCAATTAGACGCAGAGAAGTCTCGGGATATTCGGTACGAAGTTGCTTCGCTCGGTACGATGTACTTATCCTCTGCTGCAAGTCCTCGGAATTCAACTTTCAGCCAATTGTTTTGGAAACTGCGACTGCTTACGAAACAGTGAAGATCTCATTTAAATGTTACTCTGCTATACAGACCCGCTTAGAATAATTTTTCGTCTTCGCGTCTGTGCTCCGCCCTCGAAAGCTCTCATGCCGAGTTTTACCCAGAGGTCGAGCGCGAGTAATGCGTTTTACGATATTGCCCATATACGCCGCGGAAGTTGACGTCGGAATGTCGATAAATGATATTCGAAAGGAACCGCTATCAGTACTTGTTTTGTACCTTCGAACATCTCGTTCGTCATAACGGGTTAACAAGACAGGAGCGAAACTTTGGCATTCCGAGAGATAGAGGCTATTCAAATATACTTTCTTGTCCCTTTTATTCCTCCACTCCCAATAGTGTTTTACTATGGATAATGTTACAGTATTTAACCAGAATCATACATGCAGAAGTGTTTGACGATTCCCAAGGATTTCACCAGAGAACCTTCGAGGTGCACGAGAATCAATCACTGTTTCAACTCTTCAGGTGCGAATCCACGATGAGATTTTACACGAGACTGTTCTATCAAGAGGCAAAAGTCTCAGATATTAGATTTTTAAAAGTATATCATGAAAATTGTCTCACGAGGGTCTACTTTCGTGAAACTAATGACAAAATAATTAAAAAATACTAAAGTAATGAAATACTTGTCTCACGAGATTAAAGTCTCCTAGTGGATTTGCACCTTTAAAGTATTTGATATCCACGAATGTTGCTGCAAGAAAGAATGTTGAGGAAAGTAAATATCGTTAAGAACCTCTTCGGGTGAGTCGGTTTCAGTGCCGTATGCGATGTTGGGCACGAAGCTGCCTCGGGGTGATCGCTGCCGGTCTATGGATCCTCTAGGACTCGTCTGAGGCATCTCTATCGGTGTGTCGGTGGCGACGCTGGCGCGTCGTCCCGCAGGCCCTGCGATCGTCGTTGTATACCCCAGGTTCGTCATATTCCGCGGTGGCCTACAGCGTCGCGATGATGTGCTCCGATGCAACATCACAGGGGCATATTCTCATCCCTGAAACACGAAAGTGAGTTGTTCTGAAATTACGTAGATCCCTTGGTAAATAATTCCCCCAATTCCCATTCGTTGCAGCATCGTTGCGGCTATTTACCACCCTTTGCGCATTCAGTCCGCCGTATATATTAAATCCATCAGCGGGCCATCAAAGCCAACCGCGGCTGCTCTACTCTGTTACAACGATAGACACGAGAAGAAGCCAGCAGCGGTTAACGAAACGTTTCGCCGAGGCTCCACGCGAAAATCTATTTAATCAACGTGTTCATTTTTCTTTTACAGAATATATTCACTGGCATGCAAAGTGGCACGAACGCTCGCCCCGAAAGAGGTAATCAACTGTATAGAATGTAGGTACTTCCTGCGAGGCACAGGACACGCCAGGTACGTAATCAACTAACTTACATAAAGATCACCAAACTAGTTACACATCAATCAGAGTACATTACTTGACCCTTCAATTCCGGCGAGAATTATGTAAAATCCTTTCGAAGTCAACGGCTGGGAGAATACGTCGCAGCACGAGGCGTGTCGCTCGAAAAGTGATTAATATTAATCAGCATTACGGGCGGGTGGTACGAAACAGATTCATTAATTAATAAAGCTTGTCGTCTAACGAGCAACAGTCTCCTAATTTAATTTTAAAAGCCCCGCATTATCGTGTTTCTATTCTCTGCGACCATCCATCACGTAGCTTACGGGCGGAGTTACATATTCAGCTTGGCGCGCGCGACTGCGAACTCTAAGGAACTGTCGGCGAGATGTTATTCTCAGTAGAATTATAGGATGGAGGGTGGTAAGGGATATCGAATCTTTGGAAGGAAAGAACATAAGTATATTTGGGATATTTTGAATACACGACTGTCTCGTGCGAGCGACTACTGGAGACTGCCCCGTCGGTTGCCGATCGTCACCGTCTTTTGTCTCCGTCGACCGGCTCGCCGTCGCGCTGCGTTTTTTGGCCAAGCTCAACAATCGGCTCGCCGAAGGTCACTCGACGCGAGGCCCACGTTTTAGGGATATGTGCAGAACATACATTGTATCGGCATATCCCGTACGCCGTCGCTCGGCTTACAGAATGGATTATAAAATTCGTGGAGTTTGCTGCGGAGGGACGCTATAACGATCTCGAGGGCCCGGCGGGCGTTGGTTTGGAGCGCTGTGAAGATTGCCGGAATTTTCTGCAAATTTGTTCGCAAACACGCCGAGTCTCGTGCCGGAGCGAATTTTCCAGGCAAACACGGCAGTGTTTCCAAAACGCAGTGCCGCGCTCTCGTTTCCCGGTTGGCCCGTTCCATCGCGTCGAAATAAAGCGAGGCGAAGCCTGTCGGGGTGATCGGTCACGGAGGACACGCGACCCGCCGAGCGCAGCTTTTTTTTTTCGCCGGGAAATTGCATTCCGCCGTGGCCATCGGATTTTTAATAACTCAGCGCAGCCGGCATTAAGCTTCATAGAGGAGGAGCGCGGTCGGGCGTAATTAATGTCCGTGTATGAAGCGACGTTTTACGTAAATCGAACGGAAATTGCGCGGCGCCTGTTGCGTAACCGGTAACTAGCGAGTTTACCCAAGTTTTCCGGCACGCCGAGGAAACTATCTCGCCCACGACATATGCAGCGCGACATAGGTAGCGCGTAGAATCACTCGAAATTCATGGAACTTCGAAAACTCATGAGTATCCAGGCGCAGACAGGGTAGCTCCGATATTAAAGCGCTGGAATATTCAGTTGCTTATGCAGGGGTGTTACCGTTTGATCTGCGAGCAAATATGTCTAGGGAAAATATGCGGGGCAAAGTAGAATCGCACGCGCGCAGATCGAGGGCAAGTGCAAGAGGTTATTATGATCCCATATCGAAAGAGATCGGTAGGACGGGACGCCGAGGGTACTCGAAGATCACCTCGAGTTTTCTTTGCCGATAAAAAGTGTAAATAGGTTTCACACCGCGAGACCAGTTCCACGGGACGAAGGTCGAGCAGATGCATCTGCGAAGGTGCGAGGAGAGTACCTCGAGGGAAAGTTCGCCGAGGCCTTAAATCAAAAGTTTCGCGGGCCAGGCTGTTGCCTGAAGGACGATATATAACGTCACCTTGGGTAAACGTTGTTCGCCGAAGAACTGTATTAATAAGTAAATACCGCGGCAAGTGCCGACGGATGTCGTCGATTGTCACAGACATGCCGAGGGGGAGAGAGAAACTGTTCAGGTGGATGGAACTTGCAGTTTTATAAAATACCTGTCGATAAAGCTGTCCAGCTGAAATTAATAAGGCGGCCTGGAGATAAATAACATAGACGGCACGATCTGCCGATAGATCAATTTATCTCCGCCTAGTGCACGCGTGTACTTATGTACGTTCCCTGTTCTCGGAAGCTCGGCGATGCGCGAAGGACACTTTGCTCTAACGCTCTGACAGAGCTCGCTCGTTTCACGAGCATGTCTTCCACTCTGAGTGTAATACCTTTGCGGAGCCGACGATGATTGCAATCAAGGAGAACGCTATACCTATGTATTCTGCGCTGCAATATCTATTTAGATTAACATAGCTCTGCAGAAGCGGAAAAATGTAAAGCCGCCGATGTTACGTGTCAGTCATTCGAAGAATTATGAGATCGATAGTTGGAGCGGTAACGTGTGGCCCATTAGCAACCACTTGCAATATAACTACGAACGAGATCCTCGGTTTTCGTGGTCGGCGCAGAGCCATTTTTCCACGCGAGAGAGCTCGCTTGGGAATTAATTAACTGTAACTATTACTGCGCTCAAATTATTAATCGTTGCAATAATTCGTTACGCTGTTTCGATAACTCCGATGCATGTGCCACAAATGACTGGTTCGCTCGTTAATTTTCAACATCTAACCATAATAGCACCTACGAATCGATATAGCTATGTAAATACAATCTAACGAGGTCAACGGCTCTACAGCGATCGATTAGTGCGGTTCAGGTAAGGTTCCTCTAATTTCAAGTGGAATAGAATTAATCCTCCCGAGGGAAATGGATCAAGGATTAATTTCTTCCTCTGCCGAAAATCAAGTTTCCCGTAACCCAAGAGTACCTATCTTGGAATCAGGAGGGGATTTAACCGAAGGATGATCGTCTCGTTTCTTCGTTACACTTGACGCAAGGGACCAAGGATTCGCTTGATTCTTCCGGAAGTAATTAAGAACTTTGCAAAGTCTTTCACAGGCACAAGAACCGAATAGGGATTCGGGACGTCCTGGTTGTCGACGAGTCCTTCCTCCTTCGTCTACGATGTAATATGAAAAACTGGAGAACATTTGCATTAATGTGACATTTCTACGGTTCAATATACAGCCAAAGTGATGATGATCCGTTAAGGTAGCCTCTGCGTAGCTGTTTCAGGACAGGGATTTGATTAACCGATGAGGGGATCAGCGTTTGCCCCTTTTCCATCTTCTCTCTCCCCTGCCAACCCACGCATAATTCCTTTTATTATTTTCCCCGAAATCCATTTATTAACGAGGAAAGCTGCCCGATGAGTTTAACGGGACGGAATTGGAGGCAATTTTGCGAAATAGAGGGACCAAAGGTACGCCTACGTGGCGCACGATTCCTTTTCGTTTCTATTACGAAATGATTATTTTCGAAGGCGAATCCCTTTGGCCTGTCTAGGGATTCTCTGAGCTTGACGCGAGTGTCTCATCCGAGGGGGATGAACAGCCGCCGTGACGAATGCGTGGATCGTCCTACGAACACTTGGACCCTCGTTACGAATGGGATCGAAGGAGTGACGTCTCTCGGAAGATCAACGAGCCCCGTTATCGCGAATCCCGGTAACTTGCCATTCGAACGGAGACAAACGTTCGGCACGTGAAATATGGCGACAATTGATTCTCGCAGATCTCGCGCATAAAAGGACAAGCGCGGGAAAGGCGCGGATTAGAAGCGAGATGATCATTAGCAAGAGGATTAGCTATTTCACGGTGTGAAGGATACCCTTCGCTAACCAGCCGAAGGAAATTGCTCGAGAAATGGAACTCGAGTGCTAAGAATGCTTGTCTAGGAAGTATCGACAGGTCTGCTACTTCTATCGGATAGGAGATTTATTCTGATTGCGCCGTGGAAATGAGCACCTTCAGCTGGAACGTTTCCACGATCGTTTCGCAGCCGATCGACCAGGGCTTTCAATGTAACGGTTAATTTAATTTGAAAGTTGGACAGCGGAGTATAATGGGAAATATCGATGTCCATTCTTCCGGCGGAGCTTCCCGAAGATTGCAGAAAACAGCGGGAACAGCGAGCAGAATGCAATTTGTTGGATCGTTAATTGCATAAGCGAGCCGTGATTGATCAACTGGCCGTCAGTTCGACAACAACGAACAGACTTTTCGTCGAACGCGATTCAGCTTCGACGTGGCTCTTGCAATAAGCAATTGTCAGTCGACGACGGGTCTGTATTTTTAAAAAATGCCCACGAAAACAGAAGGAAGAACAAAGGGAGGCAGGATGAAATGGAAATTCAATGTTTTTACCACGAAAGCTCTCATTGTTTAATACTTATCCCAGTTTTCCTCCCAGGTGTGACATTATTCCGACGTTTGCGTTCGAAGTGATGCATTTTTCATTCCCGACGTTTTCTACGTTTTTCTATTCGGAAAAGCAAGGGACGATGTTGGTGAAAATCGTGCAAGCCATATCAAAAGTCATGCAGCTGAAGGCCATAGCCAATCGACCGAACCTTCAAGCGCTTCATCCGTTAAACGTCCAAATACTATTCTCTCTTTTAAATTGGAGGCCAGCGAGGCCGAGCCTCCCATCTAAAGTCATTCATTCAATTTTACGCCAGGAGTTTTAATCCCCCTTGAAAGGATGAACGATGCCTATCACGACGCAAACTCCATTTATTCATTCCCATCGACACTCGAAATCTCTATGCCGTGTTCACTGCGCGCTGATCCTAATAGAATGGCGGGCACTGTTATCTTCAAACGCGAAAAAGGGACACTTTGCACACAGAAGAAGCGTTCTGCATAATAGATAAACATGAGAAGATCTCATGGCCAACATCTTCCTACGAGGGGAATTGAATCGATCCAGCAGTTGTTCAGCGCAGCAGAAAGGAACGTAGCTAATGTGTTGACACACACAATTATGTTGATAACATCTCGAATAAACGGGCAATGTAATCGGATTCCACGAAGTTTGCATAATAATGTTGCCAGGATCAGAGAATTTCGGGCGGGGAACGTGCTGCCTCGGGTACACGGAGGAACGTGAGTTTCACAACATTTGGTCGCAGTAGATAATGCAAAGATGCACGCCGGCATACGGCATCCCGAAGTTCCATGAGATTAACTGGAATTCTAGCGAACATCCAGCCTTTAAGAAAAGGCGGCTAATAAACCAACGGACGATTTACGGCGATGTGATCTATGACGTAAAACGCACGCAGAGTAAGTATTTATCCTTGGGGAATTCGCCTTGCATTCGAGTGAATCCTCCGTGTCCTTATTCGAAAACAATTGCACAGGGGATCTGGCGGATAAGGTTCAGCCCCGGGCTGAACATCACGTTCCTCGCCCTTGCGGCGAATACTGAGGAACTCTGGAGATCTCTATCGGATTAAAAGACACGTACTGCCTCTATTTTCAATTAATGCCGTTGCAGCGTGTAACCGTAATTCACGAAGGTGTCCGCGGATAACGGAGGATATCTACCACCTTTCCACGTTCGGATAGAAATAGAATCTAAACTGCAGCAATATTCCGACCAGATGGAACGACGCGTTCCCTAGGGACCCTAAACCGTCAAGTTCTTCAAAGTGTAGACATTGCGCAGACAGCGACGTAGGTAGAACAAATGCTTTCAACCTGTACGTCTCGGGTTTCCGACGAGTGCTTATTAAGTATTAATTACGCGGGAAATGTGCCTTACATTCGCAGCACGCGTGCAAGATTACACCGCTCCAGGGATGCCCGGCCCTTTGACGCGGAGGATCCCAGCATTAATGATGGTAATTAATTTGATTACTCGACTACTGCAAATTTACGAATCGGATCGCGTCTACGGGATTCCCTTTGTGTTACACAGCAGATAGGATACAGAAATAGAGGATCGTTGCTCGATGCAATACGAATGATTTATTGTACCTATCGGAATTGTGAAGTTTGATTAGCAGAACAAAATGAGATTACCACGCAGCAGCCATTTAATGCAGCCCACATCCGTTCCCGTTTCAAGGACCAATCGAACGGCTAGAAATTTACCACTGATAACTTTAAAATGGGGCACTTTCGAAAACATGAGAGCAACCGCGTTTGCAATTGCATTTACTGCCTATAGACGCGATACGTGACTGTCGCTGTACGACTTTCCGCTCTACGATCGATATGTTTCAAACAAAAATAGAATTTAGTGTACTTATTTCATCCCACTAGGCGGGTGCAACGAGCAGATGATACAAAGCGCTCCCGAAACGGTGTCGGCAGTAGTTAAAGCGTTAAACGTGTCAGCCGGCGCGTTTAGAGGCACGAGCGCAAGGAACCCGGATATTATTTAGATTTAGAAGAGTCTCTGAATGGAACTCCTCGCCTTACCGACCTCTACTTTTCAAAATGTGCACGCTATTTTGAATACTACGGAAACGCGCACTTTGCCTGGTAACAAGGGAGGGAAAAGGCCATTTAAAGTCATCTAAAGTTTCAGTAGTGCAGGCAGTAATAGCACAGGGAGCACAACAAGCTGCAAGTATAATTTAATAAATACCATCAAGGACTCAGTTTCTGATCAATTTAGTATATAAATACCAAATAATAAGTTTATCACGATACAAATTTATTCTAAAAAAATGACTAAATAATTATGAAGTATTTTCAAATTTATACGCAAACATTTAATAGCTCATAGTAAAATGTTTTAGGTTGATCAGAAACTGCTCCCTTTGCATCTTAAGTGATCAGGAACTGGGTTATTGACGGTATTTATGTAAAATATAGAAACATCTCTAAAATTAGATGAGAAAACGTATGAATATGTTATGAATGTATTCAGCGTAAAAGCGATTGTCAAGTTTTCAAGCGAGTGTAATTTCTATGTTGAATAAACAATGTATACGTAGGTACGGCAACACCTTACGTACGATTGTAGTTAAGTTGAGATAAACAACTGTACGGTCAAACAGTCGAAACTGTCGGGATTAATAGAAACTGCAAGCTCGCGGCAGCTAAAACTTTTAGAATTGGACGCGATGCTGGCCCCGGAATTACTCAAACTTTGATAGAATTCATACGTCTGAATTTCTGCGGCATTCGCCCCCCCCCCCCGCTGCTATCATTTGTCTAAAACTCGGGGAGCGAGTATTTGGGAAATGCGCTTTCGAAATCACGTTCCAGAATGCAAAGGTCACATTAGGGAGCTTACAAAGCTGTAGGGCACTTATTTTTTAATGTAATTTCTCATGGGTCACGGATACACGACTGACGGTATTACATCTCTGTTGGGGATTCTGGAAGCTGATAGTCGAGATTCGCGTTGTTTTTTTCATTACATTTCCGTGACGAGATTAAAGGATTCGACTCTCTGAAAAATGTCCTGCGGTACGTGCACTGGGAAATATTTGTTCCCTTTCGAGAGTTTAATTTTTTTCTGTAATGTACTTTATTTTAAAATCGACGGATTAATTACAGTTCGTTTAGAACTGTTGCTATTAAATGGAAAGGGCTGAATTTAACTTTCATTTCGATAAAAGTAGAAATAAAATTCAGTTCATAATAAACAAGTGGTCCGATGGAATATTCAATGCATTATTGCGTGTATTGTTGTGTAGTATGTGAAGGACTTCGTACACGTATATGTATGATAAACGTGAATGGAGAAGTGGTACCATTAAATTCGAGGAGATCACCATTCAGAATGTATCGAAACAGCGTACTTTCAACATTGTAATATAATAGAGTACTTATTTCTTGTTCAGTGTGCAGGCCTTTCAAATTTCTTGCATACATTACTCAACGAATTATTTCAAAGCACAGAATACTTTTCTGCTTCCAGCTATTCATTGCATATTTCAAAACACATTGATTGCATCTAAAATTCCATTCATATGTGGCGGCGATCTTTCTCGTCCCGCATCCTATTAAAATTTGACTACACAGGGGACAAATTTTGAGCGGACCGAAGGTTTTATATAGAACTGCAGGGCGTGGAATTTTACAGGGTTTATTCTATGCGCTGACCGCTCTAAGACCAGGCGAAATATTTACGTTCTTGACCCACTTGTGTTCCAGAGTCTCTTTCTACCGTAAAAGCAGTCTCAGCTTGACACTGAAACTTGGTTCGCGACGAAAGCGCTCTACCGATGGAAATTAACACAATTGGGGCAAGGCTTCCGCTAGCGCACCAGGAACAGGGTCAACGCCCAAACAGTCTCTCTGTTTACAAACGTCTTTAAAAAGAAGCATCTCATATACCTACGGGGCATAATTACACAGCAGGCATTTAGCTTCTTCCAGGCAGCCGCTTTAACGTCTCGCCTGTCCCCGGAGCCCTTTCTTGGTCCGCCAGAAAGGGAAGGCTTAATTCCGTCGGAAAGCTCGAGTAGCCCGGGGCTGGTCGACGAGTTCGCCTCAATTATTCACCCCCTCCGTTTCTATTTCTATTCTCATGTCAATAACATGCTCACGGAAAGTCAACACAAACCGTCGCGATAACTGCTACCATAATCGATCGCACAATCTATGCCATACACTGTTCCACTCTACCAATGTAGAACACCTGGAGACGTTCCCATTCCTACTTGAAACAACCCCTCTGTTCCTCCTACCATTTTATTTAAAACCGACCCCATCTTCCAAACATAGCACATAAGAAACTCCTCGGAGAACGCTGACAAGAATCCACGAAAATTCATTGGGAAACCAAAAAACTTCCCCTTCCACTATCCCACTGACAATGGGAAGCATAGAAAAGTGAAATCGCACCACGAAAATGTTTTGAATCGACTTACCTCGACACGCAAGAGCGGTGGTGTCGCGTTCACGTCCACCAAAGAGTAGGATCGTGAAGTTTCCCGTTTTCCCGTAGGTATCATATGTCAAAGTGGCGTCCGCTCGTGGCCCAACAAAGGGGTGCGAGTTGGCGTTGCGCGACTGCCCCTCTGGTGAAAAGGACAATCGTTGGAACGCTACCGATGCGGCCGCGATAGGTGCTACGATTCAACTGGTTTCCCGTACGAGCCTGATAACAGTTTATACCGTGATGCGTTTGTTATCAAGAGGGAGAGCGGTCGCGGCGCGAGTGATCACAGTCGCGGCTCGAAGCAGACTGAACGCGCCCCCGCCGTTCTGGCCAGCGAATAGCGCGACGCGCAGAACGGAGACGCTTCCTCTCACTGATACGCCTGTGATTGTGGCCTTGTCCGACCTTAAGCGTGATTTCCCGACGATCACAGAGGAATCATATCCGTCGCCCCTCAGCTGGTCTAGGTGACTCCCCTTTCAAGCTTCCGTGGCTCATCCTAGATCACTGCTACCCAATGTTTCTTTCTTCTTGAAAAATAGCACTCCCAACATTTTGTAGCCACGGTTATTGAGAACCGAAGCAGATATCGTTCCTTTTAAAGCATGCTTCAAATCTCGCTTCACCTTTGCTTAGAACGTAAAATTATTTGATCCAGGGCTATAGGTACTGCGTCCGGTGCTGGATATTTCTTGCTCGAGCGATTATAGCGGTGCACCTGCACGATCAGCCCGATTAAATCATTCCGGTCTTAAATTAATTGATTCACCTTCGTTCCCTGTTCCCGTGGTTGACACGCGATCCATCTACTTTCTCAGGTCCCGACGATCCCGAGCCAGGACCTCGACGGAAACGGAATTCCCCGGGCTCAGCAGAGTCCGGGAATGTATATGGACGTGGGTTCTTTTCGGTGTCGCGTGGATTTTTTCATTCGCCACGAATTCCCCGCGGGATATGGCACTGCGTTCGAATTTTTCATCTGGAGTGGTCTATCGAATTTTTCCCAGAGATGTGAATGAAAGCCTGCCACGCATGGGAACACCGACGTCGCCATTGTGTTCGATATGTCTGCTTGTTATCGACTTCGTAACGAAGCTATCGAGATCGAGTTTTTAGGGATGAATGATAACCGGTACAAGTATGATGCGGCACAGTTCGGCTTTGCAAAGAATATTAGATTAAGCCAAACGGCGATTGCTATTAAAACTTTGCCTTGTAAGGAGGGGACTATTTTTAAGTGACCCGCCAGGCAGTTTCGCTGCTTCGGAGGAAGCACAGTTTGACAAGGTGGATCGATGCACTTCTGCAAAATATAAGAGAAAATTACCACGAAGTTCAGTATGCATGGAAAAGGGAAGTGGCGAACCTCGAGCGATCGTTAAAAACCTACCTGATGTGATTTAAACCTCTTCTGAAATTTCAACTTGCGCTCATTTTAGCTTTATCGGCGGACACTTTGGGCCTCGATAAAATTAGACGCGACGTTTTTCTTTATCTCCGCTGCTATTATATTCTGATGCGGTGAAAACACGACACGTTCGTTAGTCGTTTAGGCAGGCGCTGCAGCGTAAGGGGTAGTTACCCGTTGGTTTATGGTGACTTCACCAACCGTATTTTCGTCGCAGTCACCTCGAAACCTTACAAAATTTATCGTCACAACTTGGTCGTAAAAGGGACACTCAAAATTTCTCATTGCCAGCAGTATTTTTACATCTTTATGCTCTTTGTGCACCAGGACCGCGACCCGAGCAAGCAAAATGGTATGCAATTCTCCTTTTTGTAAATCTCAGCTGCATACCTCTCGACTACTAGTACAGGGGAATGTTTGCACGTTTGCCTCTAAGTAAAGACGTCTTCATCGTTTAGCTCATCTCACAGACTATATTAAATTCAAAGAAGACCGGTGCTTAGATTCAGCCGGACGCGTATTTCAAAGTCCTGTCACGTTGGAACATCCAACTTTTACATTTTTCTTCCAAAGTGTGGTAGTAAATTTTCGACCAAAGTATCTTTACATCCCCGTAATCTCTGCGAGTGCACCAAACTCCTTGGGAAAACCAGAGAAAAATCCCTCGCTCGTAACGTCCCCCGAACCATCCAATTTCACAGTTATCGACACTGCAAGATTAGAATTTCACCGACGTACTTTTAATATTAATTAAAGTTTCTTTAAAACATTTTTCGGCAAATCTTCCTTTTACCGGCAAATTCCTGCGCGCCGGTGCACGAGTTTCGTGAACGTTTAATAATATCGACATACCCAGCGGTTGTCTGACGACTTGCTTGACAGAAATTTGGAATGCAAGGGCATGTCCCGTAGCATTTCTCTACGTGTGCACGCAGCCACGCATTTCGCGCGACGTTCTTGAAATATCCAATAAGGCGAAGGGATATTTGTTTCCGTGATATCGCATAAATAACAATAACATTGCCAACAACTGTAGGATTCCTGTGATTGAAGACTGCAATAAGTTGCGCGGCGCAACCACGTAGCGAACAAGCTGAATTCGCGGAGACACTGAATATTCAAATTCTTTTGCTGCATCGCGGTGTATAAATGCATTTTATGTGCCTCGGAATCCACTTTTATTAAATACATTACGCGACGATTCGCTTCTTCTTGTTTTTCCCTATGCAGATTCTTCAAAGTAGATTCGATCAGTTCCTCCGAACGCAACCCTTTCCCCATTTCCATCTCTGAAACGAATTTATCGCTTCTCCGACGGCGAGGCTCATAGAAATAAAGTATTTCAAAAGATGATACAGTTTTTCTACCGACTTTAATAGAAAGCCTCTCGTTTCCACGTTTTTACCTCCATAATGAGGTAGATGCGCGTTGTATCATTAAAACACGACTAAATTCTCGGCGTTGAATCCAACCTGAAACGCATTTCCGCCTTCATGGACGATGCGCGATGCGTGTGATTAACTTAGGGGAGAGGTGGGATGAAAGGGACATTGCAATTATCTGAAAGATAAAAGATCTTCCCAGGACGAAAGTTTTTTTTTCATATTGAAGCAACCCTAATGCAGCCCAAACACGCCTAACTGCAGGTCGCTGCCATTTCAAAGAATTTTTTCGTACTTAAAAGTAAAATGTTTTGATTTCTCGAAACGTTTTGCCAAGTGCTGTTACCGTTGACTGATTTCTTTATTATTACATCTGGACTGATATTTATTCAGTTTGTTACAAATATTTTTGCAATGCCGTGGTATTTATGTAACTTGAGAAAAACGTCGACTTGCAGACTTGTCGACATTAATACTGTGATTTCGGTATGAGCAGAAATAATTAAAGGAATAATATTAATATTACCTTGTTTTATTACACTGTCCCATTCATAAACACCCATATCCCTTTCAATACAGCCAATTTATGAAAGGGACAAAACACACTCTTTTAGAAAGCGAAAAATAACACATGTAAATATAGAGAGAAGCTTAATATGACCGCGTACTGTTATAGCCAGATAACTGGCCTTTCTAATGGCCCCAATTAGAACTCGAATGGTTACTTAGTTTTTTTACTATGTGGTCCTAAACAAAAATGCCCCTTTCATCCCACCTCTCCCCTACATTCGTTCGAGGGCGTTCTGAAGTTTGTAAATTTCATTGTCAAACTGGGAACGTTTCGTAGATAATACTTTCAATTATTATTCACGTTGGTGTCAGCTGGTTTTTATCCCACGAAGTATTGTATATTAATTCTTCTCCGGTTGGAGGAGTTTAAATACCAGCGAATGGAAAAAATCTCAGATATTACCTTAAACACTAAATTAGAATTAAAGAATTACGACCGGATTGTATTTTTATGCTTATTTTTGTTTTTCATTGTATATTTTTAAAATGAAAGACTTGATACCTAGGTACTTACTCGAGGTGTTTTATTTTAATGAGAAATCCATAGTCATTGTTAATAATGGAAAATTAAGACCATATAAAAACTTTGCAAAAAAATACAGACATTCCAATTGGTATTTCGGCTTAGGGTGCCAGTCATTGTACAGTTTACTCTACACGGAATTAAACTGATTGCTAAACAAAGGTGAAGCTTCTTCGAAACGGGATCCATTTTGAGTACTAGCCCGTGCCATTCTCGATCTGGGCTTAATTTGAAGTTAACTGGTCGGTAACAACAGTTCATCGTCGATCCAGCTGTTGTGATTGAATTCCACGAAACCGAAGCCTTGGTCGTACCGTCGACTATTCACAGTCCGCGAGCCCTATGCTCCGAGCCATTTAACATAGTTCACCTGCTGCGAACAGGGATGAACGGCTGAACATTTATGCTCCATTAATAGTACGACGATGTGATAATCGAAACAGACGTATGACACGAGTAGGGATTATAATCACGCGAGCCTACACCAGACCAGACGCGAGTCTACACCAGACCAGACGCAAGCACGTTCAAACGTTCAATAATTTCTCTAACCAGCAGGAATTCGTTGTGTCTGGATTAAGGCAGCGATTTTCAACGATACTGTAAATGGAATAAAACGCGCCCGGCTGCGTGCAATTCTCGACGTCGATATCGCGCACCTAATGGGCAAAGGACTAGGTGATAAAAAGAAAAAAAAAACGAACGCCCTTTGGTAACGTCACAAGTGCGCCCCGGTCATTCTCGATAATGAACCCGTTAATAAAGCGTGCTTTTAGCAGGATCAGTTCTGTCTCTGATACGTGGTTGCAGGTTAAAGTTGTTAAAAAATCGATGATCGCCGCTCAAAAGCCGCGGCGCGCGATGTCGAGTGAAACGCGAAGCCCTGGTGGAAGTATCTAGTACGACACGACGAAATTATTTACAAATAAGTAGCTTTTGACCGCCGGTACCAACTATACCTTAGTTGATAGCAACGCAAAGTGACAGACAGTTAAGTTATTGTTTTTCAAACATAGTTGCGGGAACTTCCGCGTTACACAACTAGCCGAGTGTCGGAGTTACATGTCCCGCAACATTTAGAATAAATGTATAGAATATTCCATTACATGTCCCGCAACGCATAGAATATTCCATTTCGGTGTCACGCAGAACGCGCTGTGTGCCATTCTGACGGGAAAACGTCCACTGTCTGTGCTGCATAAACGGACCACACCGTGTCGCCTATCTACTTGCAAAATCTAACGATTATTTCACTTTGTACTAATTAAAGGCGTCCTTAAGCCGTGGCGACTGAGAAATTCCAGCGCGACACGAAATTCGGACGTGCCAAACGCGATATGACGGAACAACTGCGAATTTTGTGGCATAATAAGTACGGAGGGTTGAAGTTACTTTTCGCCTCGTTATATGCAAATGCGAGACCACCTACGCGAAAATATCAACCGTTCGTCACCACCGCATCTCCAAATAGCCGATTCCCGATGGAATTTTCGAATTTCACCCGTTTCATTTCAATTAAAATGACACTTGCCATTTCATTGGCGCCGAGCGTGCCACCGAACGCACCACCGTTCGTCTGATCGATGACGATAAAATTTCAAAGTCCCGTGAAAATGGGACGTTTTAAACTGGCATACGTAGCCACCGCGATGAAACAAAACACGGAGTACACATCGCGAAATTGTTTCGGAATACGGGAACTTTTGCCTGCTGTTGTTTCAACCCCCCGTGTTAATTGGATTCTGTTTAATCGTTGCAGTTTCGTGGTGCGAAGCGTGTTTCAAAGACTCCCTGGGGAATAGACAGGGGAATAGAGACTTTCCTTTCGACAGAAAGAGACGTAGAAACACCATTCAATTACCCGCTTGCCAATTGATGTGGTCAATTTATAAAGTCACCCCTTCGCCTTCTTCTTCGCCCGTACGAAAGAACCTTCGGGTGGTTTGGGGGGGAGTTTCATGTTTCAACGGCGCTGCTTCCCTTAATTTAATTTGCGAGACAGTTCCAGGAGGGCTCCCTCGATTTCCTATGCCCCCGACGATGTGCAGAAACGGGCGTCAAAGCGAGGATCCACCCTCTTGGGGTTGTTATGTTAAGAACGCGCCGAGCGCGAAGGAGCGGGTGAAAGTGTTCTGCGACGCTCAGCTTGCCGCCACCGTGCTATCTGTTGTAATGAAATTAATTAAAACTATCTTTGCACATAGTTGCCCGTTCCGGACGTTTATTGTCACGGCAAGGAGCCAGGCTTGACTGCCGCGCAATATTTCAATGTTCCTCTTCACCGTCTCCAGGCGACCCGGTTTAAATTTTAAAATAAAGCCAGCGCGTTGAATTGTCTTGAACATCGAAATTCCTGGCACAGCGTTCCTAATATCACGAACTCGCTGGTAATCCCGCGAAATACATACGCTCTTCCATTCCACGAACGCATCACAAGGATTTGCAGGCGCCGGTGCAAAATCCACGGGCGTCGTAAAGTTTTTCTTTATCGGGTTCAAGTGCGTCCATCCTCGCGTTATCTTCATATGGGAAGTGCGGGAGATGGAGCGGACAACGCAGATATTACTTTCTTCGCGCTATCGTACATCCGATGGTATTGAACCCCTGCGTTGAACGAACTCGCGAGATTACTTCAAAGAATCTACCGTCCTCTTTGTCCTCTCTTCCTTTATTCGAGGGATGAGTGCGGAGCTCTCGGACGGATTGAACGGTTTCTCGTGTCGACCGAACTGATCGAAATCCTCTTTGAGATGCCCAGTACCGCGGCTTTAATCCGCAGCGTCTCCTCCGAAATCGTCCAAGGTACATCGGATCTCTTTTTCAGACTCGAATTACCATACACATTGCAGCTAATGGAATCTTAAGCGCGAAGAACGAGAATCTTTTCGTTGCGCTGCTGAACAACTCTCGTTCTCGCTGGAATCGAGTTCCGATTTCAATCAAAACCGAGGCAGCGCTCCGACGAACGATATTCGCCCATGAAAATGAGCACCGAAATTAAATTCCGCTCGATACGAACGCGCAATCAATTTACTTGTACAAACTGTATTAACGAGCTTCTTGGAAGAATCGATTTGATGACATTCGATGAGTACCGACATTTCCCTGATAAATTGCTCGCTACCTCCGACGAATAACCAAATGTCATCTCTCCAGGTGGTGGAGGACGAATCAGACTCCCTGACAGCTGTTTTTTGTTGTATAGTGGTTTTATATTCACTTTAAAGCTGCGCGGCGTCAACTCGCCAGGCGGCTACCACTTGGAATTATATTCTCTCGAAACGCGAGTTGCTCCATTGAAGTTGAGTCGGGGACATATCAGCGTCGTCTTTTCCTTGTTACTCTTAAAGTGTCCTTTTTCGATCTCGATCCCTTTAGCGCAATTCCCGTTGAATTCTGTCGTAAAGTTCCCTTCCTGTTCGCCGTTGCTCGCTTGTGCTCCTCCTTTCTTTAAAGACACTTGAGTCAGCTTCCGGAGCCTTGGAAAATGAACGACGGCTTTCCTCCAGCAACTCGCGGACCGTGATAAAGCGACTGGCTTCGAAAATATCCCCAGGCGGATTTTTGATTGATTTTAAATAACAATGAATCCTCTTCAGTGCTGTCTCGACGCATCGCGATCATGAATGCATGGAATGCAATTTCTCTGCAGAGTGCATACTCCGCGTGGCTGTATAAAAAAACATGTAGGTATCTACATATATTCTCGAGCTTGACATCAGGATTATTCGTAAATAATGTTTCGTAACGCGGTTGCTATTCTCTTCTTCGCATTCAACCACCGAGCGGTCGTCTTTTTCCGTCGGTTGAGAAGGGTTCGACCTTCCTTTGGGCCGGGCGAGGAGAAAATAATAACTAAAAATAATTGGTTCCCTTTATGATAAACGAGCATGAAGCCCCGTATGTTAGGGTAGACAGAAATGTCAAGGACGAGCCGAGTGATCTCGAAATGTCGCGAATTGTTGGGAAGAAGGTGGCTGACTTGCGAACTCCTGTAACGAGCATCTTATCTCTGGGCCAACACACTCGATATTCCTCAGAGGACGAGACATTTCTCCGTTCCATTTCTAATGCAGCTCTTCGATCAGCTTCGATGCAGATCCTGCCGACCTCGCGCGGAGGATCACTTTCCTCTTCGATGCAAATATCATTCGGTGCCTTTATTCAAAAGTACCCAGATGCAGCCGAAGTGTCGCAGAAATTGGACGCAAAGCAGATGCTTCCCTTCGGCCCGCGGATCAGGAAAATGTTAACTTGCGCTACGTGAGATCGTATCACTAATACGTTGCACTGTCTTCCACAAAGAAAATTTTATACTCCACCGTTTTCTTCAAATTTAAACGATCGAACCTTGCCAAAAATGCACAGAACCGTCTACGAATTCCAGAGGGGATATTCTGATTTAAAAAGCTTCTTTTACGGTACAACAGCCAGTCAATATTACGGCTGTATTTTCTCATTCGTCGAACATCGATGTGCTCCACGAAAATTGTGGAAATATTTGTCTCGCGCTACAAAAGCTGGGTCGCAATGGTTCTCTCTGGGATCCCATTCTCGTATGTACAGTCAATAAGACCGGGAACGTGACTGCGGCGGGCATTAAAGTGGAGAGGATACAAAGGAAAGGTTCGCTACTTCGATTCTCCAGCCTGTAATCGTTATCCTGGATTCTGTTTTCGGGCTTAATGACTGCTTTAACCACGGAGGCGCGTGTAGCTTACCAATAATCTCGTCGAAGGCAGGCAGACACGAAATACCATTTCCGTAACGCCGTTCATATTTCCTCGCTGCCTCTGATAAAGTATATCATAGAAAATATTCAAAGGCGTCCCACGTAAAAGGTATCCCCGACATTCATCCGCAAAATAAAACGTAAAACATCAGTGAAACGAAGTCATGGGTTCCTGATTGCGACAGCAATAAGCCTCGATATTCGCGTCCTGCCGAGGAAGAATTCAGCCGCATAAGATCCTTACTCCGCAACGTTTAAAGTATTCATTAATACTGGGAATGCCGAGGACCGAAAGAAAGGCGTAGAAAATGGCTTGTTCTTGTAGAAAGACAGATTTCTTCTTATATTTTTTGCGGCAAGTTTTGGCAGGTCGTTTGGGGTACGTGTCTACCACCCTTCGGGACTTGAAGGTCAGAATTCTGATCGATCGTGAGCTAGACGACCTAAGGGCCTAGGTGTCCGTTCCTTTGATTATTCTTGGAGAAACGAAGGTGACTGCGCGAGGTGTACCCACCCCAATCGTCCCTTGGAAACGTATTATCCCGGGGTAAATCGAATTCGAGCCTAGTGGTGTGTACACGCGTGGAATATTCATCTCCTGGTCGTTTCCCAAATAAAACGATTTCTCGCGCTCGCCCGTGAATGTAATTGCGAAAAAATGTTTCCGCGCAAGAAACATGGTTGCTGGTCCCGCTGGATTGCCTGTAAATTAAGCTGCGCCCCGACCAACGGGCAAGTAACACTGACAGTGCGTCGTTGTGGTGTAAGTCTGGATTAATTTAAATTTACGAGCCAGCAATTTCTCCCAGGCCATACTGAGTGCTAATTAACGTGCTCCACATTACATTCTTTTATTTTCTACTGTGCGTTCCCCGAGCTATACTTTGCAGGCAATAAAAGGACCGTGTAGCCCCGAATGGAAATATCAAAGCTAGCGATTCTGAGATTTGTTTGGGATGCGCGTGGAGTGTCCGCTTGTTTGTGTCTAATTACAACCGTTGGTAACGAGAACTGCAAAGATCGTTTCAATAACGTTAATCCATCGTTAATGATTTCCGTGTAAATGGTCATTGCAATTCGTGAACCATTCAGGTTCTGAGCTAGACACAGTTCAAAGGGCGTACTACACGTAAGTGGGATCAAAGTCGTCAAACCTTTGACTCTCAGTGGAATCGAGGTACTGGGAAGAGGAGTAATGGATTATTATTCTACATTAATCTCATGTGTATCGATGAATGTAGTCCTAGATAGCTCGCCAGAGTTAATCTGCAGATTCTTTTGATTATGCAACAGCAGAAGTGTCGACCATGTTATAAATATTAATGAACGTCGTACACACGCATTGTTTTCAAGCGTACAGACCTCCCATTCCTATCGGATATGTTCCCGTATGTAAATCACGGGGTAAACAATTCCGTCGCGTGCATGAATATTCATGCCGTTTAAGAAATTGATAACGATCCCACCAAGTCTTGTGTATTAAGGGAATCGAACTGTTATCTGCTTCTTACGCTGGTGGCAAACTGCTGCGCGTTAAAATCAGAGTGCGAAGCGCAATTCGATTGCCTTCAACAGAGAATTTCCATTCGATAGTTAAACGATTAAACGTGAAACAGATTGTACCTATGCGGTCCGTTCGACCATTCGTTAGCACTGACATTTGTAATTCTGTAATCCGACTTCCTCCTCGTTCAAAGGACCGCGGTCAAACGTGGAGGATGAAAAATGTCTGTTTAATTCGTCCACGGCAGGTTGGAGATGAAGCAAACACGAGCGTGTGTATATTCCGGCGAACTTTTTCAGGAAGAGTTTAGCATGTAAATTTCAGCTTCACGTCGGACGGGCTCGGCTGGCCGTAGGAAATTTTTAATAAAGTAACTTACATGCGAGGGCGATATTAAGATAATCCTTCTTCGCGCGAAAACATTTTTCCACGACAATTTTAATGAAACCCTTCCAACCAAACGACGCTCGTCCTCGCGAGCATAATCGCCGCGGGGTCGCGATAGCTGACAGCTGGAAATAAACAAACTCGAGGGCGGGTCATCGTTAACCCGAGTGTTTTATGAAGAAACAACGATCTCTCGAAGCCGCCACGGAGTTCTTTATGCTCGCCGTTAGTTTCCACAGTATCGGGCGAAATTGTGGCTAGAATAACCGCTTTTAGCCTTCCTGCTTGGGAGACGATAAGATGAGAATCGAATTGGGTCACGACAGTAGCCGGATACGTTTGCAGACGCGAGGCGGGGGAAGAAATGGCAGGTTCCTGCGATCACGCGTTTCAAAATCGAAGACCGGTGTTTGCCGTAACCTTAGACCTTTTACTGCGCACACAAAACGGACACTGACCCTCGAAAGCATTGGATCAACCATGCCTCGCTCTGGCCATTAGCTTGTACTAGAACTCCCGGCCTGCGACCATTCGTTGTTAATAACGAATTCCTGTCACCGAGCTCGCACCATGCGGGTTCGAGGATTCGACACGGCAATTAATCTCGCAGATAGCTGTGTGGAAGAGTTCTAGAAACTGTTACAGCAAACTTCCAAATGGCGCGGGGAAGTTTGCTTCTACTGTAAAGTGGGAATCCTTTAACGCAGAGTCACTCAACGAATATTTATCCTATGCAAAACTCGATAACGCTTCAGGATTTCGCATCTACTATCGTGTATTCATGGAGAAATGCAAGATACATCGTGTACATGTACATAGGAACATTGATTCCAGCGATTGATCCAGCGACCCAATAGTAGGTACATATTTCGTAGGAGCTGTAATAGGACAGGTTGCGTTGTCTGACGAATAATGGCCGCTACTACTGCGACCAATCGCACATGGGACGTTCCGTCGTTCTAATACTCTAGCACACCTGTGCTGCTGCTAGCTGTGCTCAGCACGATATCAGTATCGATACCTAAGCAAGCCTGCGTGGGCTATAGTTTATGTCCGCGCAATTTTTACCCACGACCGAATGCTCCGCATCTGATATATCGCGGCTGTTTCCACTCCTCTAAAATTGCGTTGCGTGAACAGCTGGAGAGTAATTTTGTATGAAATACGAACTTTACCTTACCCTGTCGGTTGGCAGAAATATTCTTTCCTGGTCCCTTTGTAGCTTCCACGATTCTTTTTTTTTCTACTCGAGCACAATGCTACTGTCTTCGATCGTCATTATAGCAGAGACTCGACTGATCGAGCTTGTAATAACTGTACATTTACCTGGCTTTGGCGGAATACCAGCAGTGTAAAACATTCAAATCGAATTAAGCGATCGCGCAACTACTCTTCGCCGCTGGCTGATCAATAACGGGCTGTACTACTACGAGTAGGATTTCGATGAAAGTTCCCGCGAAGCTGTCAACGCGCGACTTCGCGTACCGTTTTGCCGTTACAAAACCGTGGTTCCAAATATTGCGGCTGAATTTGACAAAGCGTTGCGTGGTTTTTTTCAGCAGAATACTCTCTCAAAGGGTTGTATATCATCGAGGGTACTCCATCATTTATACGCTGGCCAGAGACGAGCTTCATAGATGCCTCCATCCTTTCTGGCGAAGCGAAAAGTTATAAACAAGAGGGGTATCAGGTTTTCAGGCGAATGGACAGCCACGTAACTCGAATTGCTTACGGATAAATGATATCGGTTTCACGGACCGCATTGCCGCGTCTGGATCCATGAACGTTTCCGTTGTACCTATATGCACACGGATACACGGAGTAGCAAGAACGAGGCTGATTTGTATACAAACTTGCAATTGCAGCATTGCACATCGCGGCGAATGGAAGGCATCGTCTTGCGGATGCCACGTAACACTAGTTTGCCCTTTCCTCGAGCGGATTACGGTAACCCCTTCGTAGGCGAGCCGTGTATATATGCCACCTACGACCGGCTGAAAGGAAAAGGACAATCGTGCACGCGTCGGCAGTGCATAAATCCATCCTTTGATTCGATACAGTAGTTTCGTGGTTTTTAAAGCGCGCCGGGTGAAACGTATGAATTTCGCGTCCGGTCGGATTTATCCTCTACAGATAGTTGGAGTTACGGCGATGGGATGTATTACTTTAACTCGTGCGGTTTTCCAGGTAGAAGCGTAAACTGGTTAGGTGATTCGTTTAGTGAGTTCGGAGAACTGGATTCGAATGAAACCTTCGCTTAGGCGGCGAATTAAACGTTTCGCGATACGCAGTTTGTTGAAGGGCACCTAAATAAAAATTCGAGCCTTCAACGTACAGCGCACGAGTTGAAATTAATGCAAAAATGTAGAGAAAAGTATGAAGGCAAAAGTAAAGAAAGCGCAGAAGAAGATTTTTATAGAATCAGATGAATAAGCAATGATTGCTAAAACTCATGTATGTCAAATGTTTAATAATGATCTGTGCTTTCATTTATATTTTTTAGAAATGTTTATTTGTGTTCACATTTGTATTTAAATAAGTAAAACAGATGTGTTACAATTTACCCCGGAATGGGGCACATTGCAACAAAGATTCAGATTTGTTTAAGATGTCTAGATGTCTAAGTGTCCAAGATTTTGTCACGTACTTACACTCAATGAGTTCACCACATATGTAAGTAGTAGGTAAGTCACGCAAATTGTTTCCTGATCGGGGAAAACACTTTCCAGAACATACTGTGAAAACTTTTTTGTTACAATCTGCTCCGGTCTCCCCTAGTTTAATATTAGTTTAATATTAATAATAATTAAGCTGCCGTCATTTGCATCAAGGAGTCAGCTACTTGAAGGAAACGACGCAATAATGCATAATTCCTGACCTTCGAGACAAACAGAAGGATTGTTCTTGCCGGCGGCCCCTCCCACAGTTTCAATTTAAGTCTCGTTACTTCCGCGCTCCCATCTCTGGTTTTATGTACGTTTGATTCTCGTATAATTAAAATCATACTCCTCGCTCAGCGCGCTTCCAACTTCTACGAGCAATGAGAGGATCGCAAGAGTACTTTTAATCCTCAAGCCTCCGCCAGCCTTTTCGGGATCCAACGAAATCTCCTTCCACAAACGACGGAGTGCCTCTTCTCCCTGTCAGGGAAAGATGCCGATATCATTTTGCTCTACGACCCTTGCCCTCCCTTTGTACATTGTTGCTACGTGACGCGAGAGTGGCTCGCTTCTTCGCGGTCGTATTTTCATATTTTCCGCCCACGCACAGTCTGTTACGTCAATTTCGCTTGAAACCCTTATCCTTTGTCGCAAAGGTGATTGGATATTAGGTAGCGTCATATTTTAGGCCGCGTACCAAGACCATAAAATCGATGGTGAAATCTACGCTATACCCCCTTGTACACCACTATTTACTTCAGCTTCTGAAACAGTGAAACACGAAAGAGAGTGTTTCTGACGCAGCTGTCTACATTCCGTCGCGACGGCGTTAGTTTATGAAGCTCACTAAACTCGGGACTGGAGAAACTTTGGAGGCCTGGCTGTTCCGGCAAACGTTATCGCGAAGACTGTGGAACACTTGCCGTGTAATCTGGACAGCGTACTTAAGCGTTATTTCCGAATCGATAACGGCGTGGAAACTCCATGGAATTTTAGCCAGGGTGACGGAACGAGCTCGCGGGCCGGGAAACGCGCACATACGTTCACTTGGGAAACGGTGAGTGATGTCGATTCCAAGGGATCGTTCAGGGAGAAGCGCACCTTTCAAGTCCCTTCGTTTTATAAGTGGGTCACTGGCGTCTGCATAACATAGCTCGATTCCCTCAGTGTGCAGAAGAAATATTGCATTCCGCATCTTTTTAAAACGGGGTCGAATGTAAGGTTGGAAGTTGTAGGTGGTATACGGGTTTCGCTAGCTCATTGTTATCCTACGAATATGTATTGGAGTACCTATGCAACGTGAATAATGGTCAGTGCTTCTTCATCTTTTTCTTATTCTTATCCTGATGGGAGCATTCTACCTTGTACTTGACGCAATTTCCGGAAATCAGAGAACCAAGCGAAAAAAATTCTATTAGATTTTCCAGGAAGTTGGGGGCTGCAATGTCACAGTGACGGCTCGTTCAGGATTATCGACAAGCCCCGTGCAAGTATTTGCGGAATTATCGGAACATGATTGACAGAAAAGATTTGTGTCATCCGGATTAAAGAGGAAGTTTAGCGCGGAATATATTGCTGCTAACGCGAATGATTATTGTCTGTCTCGTCGAAGGAGGAAAGAATGAGGAAAATCGTGGAAATGAAACTTACTGATCATCAGTGATTAATTTTTATTTTAAATAAGCTGGACACTGACCGATATTGGGTCATTATTTTTCACGTTTGCCAGTTTACATATCTTTAGCATCAACATGTTTTTAGGTCGCTCTGGGAGAAAATAAAAGCTGCTTTCGCATGGTCACGTACACTGGGTCTGTGTAAGTTGCAGGCACGGTAAATAACGACAATTGGCATTTCCTCTTTCTCGAATAAAAACAAAAGTAGAAAGGGTAGTTCAGTGTGTAACAATGAATTCGATTAACAGTTTTCCAGAAACGGAGATTAAATTGTACGGACGAAGGTTTGTACGCTTTCCACCCTTCATTCGTAGTGGCCTTTTTATGGAAACGTAAATGGAGATTTGAATATGTAAATGTGCATGGAAAATCAACACTTGCAGTCGCTGGAGTATTCTGTTAGCTAGTTTCAAGGTACCCGAGATAGTAAATAATTCCCTTCCGAAAGTTCCAGCATCACTAAAGAAGCTAGTAATTCTCGAATGTCCGTCATACATTATAAGTTGTCGCGTGAAAATTCACGAAGCCTGATTAAAACTTTTGTTCCCCTCGATATATTCGGAGTAGCTCTGTCGAACGCAGACTGCAGAGAAAATTCACATAAATGGATGAAAAAATCATTTCCAGACTGTTCGCCTCATCAGTGTTGTCCTTCGTCGCAATGACAACATTGGCGAGGCGGAGTTAATTAAAAAAGATGAGAGTTAGTCGACAAATAGCGAAAAATACGATTGGAAATGAAAGTAAATTAACGAAGGTCTTGATTAAGCTTTGTGAAAATTGTCGCGCAACGGGGAGACGAATCGTGGGTGGTGGGAGCACTAGATTAAGTTAATTGAGTGATGCGATGACGCAAAGGCGCATAAAATTGAGAAACAGTGGAAATCAGAGGTTTGTTTTACGAGAAACGAGACGGATCAAGGTGCCGCAGTCGAGTGGGAAGTATGTGTAAATGAATCCACACTCTTCGCAGTGGAATGGAAAGAGTAAACATTTCAAGCTTTCAGAATCTCCGTAGTTTGTATAAAGCTGGTGTTCCTATCTTCCCTTCGCTGTATTTTCCATTACCCTTTTCATCGTTGCTTTCTCTGCAAACTGACCACAGATTTCACTGTCTGCGAGTATGTTTGCCATGTGAATAATGTACCTACACCTAAATGTTTCTGTAATATAGCGATAAGTATTATATAGCGGTTTCTTGGTCTGTTATCTGTAGCGAACCGATTTTTTACAGTTACGGTATATTTTTTTTACATACAGATCGATGAACGTCGACTAATTACTGAGATCTACATTAATGCGTCGAAAGGGGTAGTTGCATCGTAAGCTAGCTTTAAATTACTCATGGGAAATCCAGGACTTGGGAATTGACTCCGTCGTCAGCATCGCCTGACAACGTTGTTACGTATTTATAACGCATAATCTGGCCTGTTACACATCGTCAGATGCGCCGAGGTTCATGCACCGCCGGGATTAAAGCAGCCACGATAAAGTACACTTGTTTCGGGGCAGGACTTTTGTCAGCGAATGAAACACGCCAAGTTTCTGCTTGGTCCCGATGAAACTGTTCAGCAGGAATTCGAACGGGGGGTGAGAGGATTCGTTCTACTGGAAATGGCAGAGGAGCTTGCGCGAGGCGTGCAACCGCGACTGTTTCACACTTTGATGTCCCTCAGGGTTCTCCGATACAATTTCGCGTTCAAAAGGATTTTTCAACGGAATATCATGCTCGCTCTCTCCTCCCCGGTTCACGTTCTTGCAGCAATTTTTCCTCTCCCATCGCCGTAGCTGGCTACTGCCGATCGATAAGCTAAAATATACATAGAGTGATAATATGCAGGTAGCAATGATAAACATTTTGAGTATACGAAGTTTTATGGCGTACTCGGAAAAAGTTCACACTCGGTGCGCATCAGTGCGACCGTCCGAATACGCTATAAAATTGCCTTCCCTTCTCAATGGAAGAGGAGAAAACTAGAACGCAAAGAAACTTTCTGGCCTTTGTGAAGTCTGCGGGCAAAATAACAGGGCGCACTACACTTTGGTACATAATATGTTGGTACATGGAATTGAGTTCAAGGCGATAGCTGTGTAATTTTATAGACGGCGGTGTCTAAAATGAACCATAGTACAGAAATACTCGAGTGCTATAGGATAGCACGGACAGCACAGAACAATAATGGTGAGGATAATGTATAGAGCGCTGAGGAAATGCTTGCTAAAAAAGATCTTACTGTTAAGAGAGTCCCTTGTGTACAATGAATACGTAAATGTGCAGTTTATTACGTTGTTAATTGACGATTGCACCCGGCGATTAGAAACGGGGAATATAAACAATCGAATGATTCATGTTTTCGTGTCGGGGGCCATTACGATAGGTGATAACACAATTGCGTTACATTGCCAGGTACAACAGCTATAGAAGATATCTATACACTTGAAACACAGTGAAAGGCTATTGCGTGTATAGGTAGACGCTGAGAAACTGTAGTGTAAAACGATAGATACCATAGGTGTGTCACTCACCTCAAGTAAACGCGAATAATTCATTTTATGTGACTGTCAAGATCGATACGCGGGGGACACCTTCCGCGCCAGAAACTTTACCACGCGAAACTGTGATATTTGAATAAATTTTAAATGCACGCGAGTGCACTGGATAAAAAACACAACGATAGAAGCGATTTCAATATATTTTTATTGATAGTTTTTAATATAAAACGATTCGTTCGTTGTTAACAGAAAATTACATTTCGCTCGCATTACAATGGCTAACGTAATTAAGGGGATAGTTTACTACGTTCTCTGCTATTCGTTTAATAATCAACATCTCCAATGAATAATATCGATTAGAGCTATTTGTTTATTGTACAAATTATCAACAGACTGATAATGAGGAAGAGTAACGTCTGTTTACAAGTCGAACTAATTTACATATGAAATTGTGGTAATTTTTCGTAAAATTACAAGTTACTTTTTACGTCAGGAAGTAATACTTCGTTCGTTTATTGTTATTATAATTAATGGTAAAAACTGGAACTGAAGAATACTGAGAAAAACGTGCATAAAGAGGACTCGTTACTGCGTTACCTACTCGCTCCTTGAGTTATGCGCATTCAAATTTTCGCGCCCATGGAGCGCGCGCTTCGATAATCGAAAGCACCAATTGCGATTCTCGAACGCCTGCGAACAATTCGCGTGCTTCGTTTCTTCGTAACGGTTTCCCTCCGTCGCGCTCGAATGTGTTTTGAGGGATATATTGGGAAATTAGTATATTTCATATGTAAATTTCACTTGTAAGGGAAGTGTACACGTAATTCTCCGTTAGTGTGAAGTTTTCGCGTGTCCAGTTGGTTGTGTCCACTCGAAAATCTGATTTAGTCGCTGTCGCTTCCACCGGCCCTGTCCGAGCTTGAATGCCGCGAGCCCACATCACTGCCAGATACCGATTTTCTGGATTCTGGAGTAGCAGATCTGCAAGAAAGCGGTCACGCGGAAAGGATTAGCCAGTTCGTCGATGCTGCATTCAACAAGGTAGGAGATTCACGTATTATAGTATATGGAGAACATTGGAACAGTGTATCACCATGCTAGGTGATACAACCGCCATGATTTCTTTTCTACACACGCATCGGAAATTTTAAATAAAATATCTTGTTCAATCGAGCTTCCCTATCAATGAAATTAACTTTCAGGCAATACACTATAATTAAATAGGCATTTTATACTGGAATTACTATGGTCGTGATTTAAACCTTAGAACAGACCTTGATTTCGATCGGCTTTTACTTCTCGATTTCCGCTCTTCCCCGCCCGATCGCGAGCCACTTCTTGACCCCGATCTTGACCTTGATCTGGACCTGGACCTCGACCGTGACATAGCTTTTCTGGAGCCGCTAGGCGACCTCGATCTCGATCCACTACCTCTGGATCCTGATCTCGATCTTGGCTGCGATCCACTTTTCCTCGACCCGCTGGCCGATCTTGAACGCGACTTACTCTTCCTTGAGCCTGATCTTGATCTTGATCTAGATCTTGATCTAGATCCTGATCTCGATCGCGATCCACTTTTCGCCGAGCCAGACCGTGATCGGGATGGTCTACGCGAAGGGCTTCTTGATTTTGAACCAGATCGAGATCTGGATCGCGAGCGAGACTGCGACCGGGACTGCGATCGTGATCGCGATCTTGAACGTGATCGTGATCTTGATCTTGATCGTGATCCTGATCGTGATCGAGATCCTGATCGTGATCGCGATCGCGAACTACTTCTAGAACGACTTCTGGACTTCGATCTGGAAGCAGATCTAGAGCGCGAGGCGCGGGAACCGTCAGAGTCGGAGGCGATTCTTCTGCTTCCTCGTGGATGACCATCGTTCCCGCTTTCGCCCCTGTGAATCAAATTAACAACGTGATATTAATCCATTCGGTATATTCTTGAACATGCTTTCGGTCGTTAGAATCACTCTTACCCGCTGGCAATCTTAAGTCCTGAATCACTATCGGATTCACTGGTCGATATAGTTTCCTTCGACAGGGGCATTTTACCCTTTGAAGTTTCAGATGTGCCTTTACGAGATCCCTTGTCCTTCCTATTAATTCCAGTCTTCCTTCCACGTTTTGGCTTGGGTCGGTCACTGTCTGAACCTGAATATTCAATTGCAAAATAGTATTAATGATCTTTTCAGCAAGCGATGATTGCAGGGGGAAAAGTAAACTGGTAAACTCACCACTATCTCCACTCCCAGCATCTTTCTTACGCTTAGCTTTGCCTTTACTCTTTCTGTCTTTGCGTTCGCCACTCGGTTTCCTCTTGCGTTTTCTTTCCCTCGGAGCTTCCTCTCTTCCTTCATCCCTTCCAGAACCACCACTGTCACTGATGTACTGGTCGGTGCGTCTCTTCCCTTTTCTTCCAGGCTTCTCTGAAGGCATGTCCCCGAATACCAAGGCGTTCTTGGTCTTTTCAACGTACTCTTGCCGTTTTTGTAACATCGCCTCTTCTTTTTGGCGCCGCATTTCCTCCAGCTTGCGTTGTTCCTCTGTTTGGCGCATTTTAAACGCTTGCCTGTAACATATTTCAAGAGTATAATGTAGGTCAACATTCAGCTTGCTATAAGGCACATTTTCCACGCTATTTGGTTACACTCGTCGCGTTACCTTTCTTCTTCTTGCTTCCTCCTCAGCATCTTTTCCTCCTCGTCCAATCTTCTAGCCCGAGCGACATGATACTGCGCTTGCGATAGTAAATCTTGGCACCTTCTGGCCTCTGCCTCCGCAAGCTGCTCCATTCTGTCTCCGTGCGTTGACAAATATTGGAAGTATTTATGCGACAGTCCTAATTCATGGACTGCCTGCAGTACAGTTGTCAGAGTAGATTTCTCGTCTTTTAAAATTTGCGTTGCCAAGCGTTGGAGCACAAGCGCAATGTTGTACAGCAATACGGTATCTTGTGGGGCTACCCTTCGTGCCTGTCAGTAATTCAAATTCGTTACTTCACTTCTTTAAGAAATTTCAGTGCCACTGGAGTAAATAATTATTCTCCTTTACCTTCAACAATGTCAATTTTGCTTCTTTCAATTTGCCAGCTTTAAAGTAAGCTCTCCCGAGGTATTGGAGGACTTCAACGTGATGATATTTATAGAATTTGCGGAGGCAATTTTCGTACTGCAACATAGTATACATTTATAAAGTAGCATCGGTATCACTGTGAATTGGGGTCGCGATATTGAACATGGGGCGAATAGTTACCATTTGAATAGCGCTAACGAATTGCTTCTGTTCCACATAAATGTGCGCAATGTTTAGCCAGACATCACAAAATTCTGCCGTTGCTTCTCGAACCTGAGCGAAAATATCTCTGGCTTCATTCACGCAGCCTTTATGCGCTAATACAGCCCCAATTCCGTTCGCTGCCCATATATTTTTAGGATCATTTCGCAAAACCTACAAATTTCATATACACTAGAATATAAAAACATTCGAAAATTCGAACATGAATCTTTTGCATTTCTACTTGTAATACCTGTTTATACATGGCTAGCGCTCTATCTTGATGACGCTTTTCTCGATCCTTGTCTTTTCCACTTTGATGTAATGTCTGCAACCAAATGTTTCCCAAAGCGATCAAAGAATAAGCATCTGTGCTTGATGTTGGATTCTTTAGAATTCTCTCGAATTTCTTCTGCCCAGGCCCCCACTCCATTTTGGCCAAATGCAAATTGCCCAGAAGGGACCACGCGTCTGGATGTTCATTGTTAATTCTCAGAGCATCTTTAAACCAATCAGATGCCTCGTAAATTTGCCCTTTATCACGAGCCATACAGCCCAGTCGTAAATAACAGTCTACATAATTCGGGTGCTCTTTCAAAATGTCTTTGTACAGCTTTTCCGCTTTATCAAAGATACATAAAGCTTCGTTCAGTCGTGCTAAATTATACGTAGTCGTAACACCGATCGAATTATAGTACACAGAGTCATGCAAGGCATCGGCTTTGGAACGCGCCAGAGATTCCTCCAAGTTTTTTCTAGCTTCTTCTAAATTTCCAAGCCTTCAACACGACGGTGAATGTTGTATTTAAGTGGAAAATGAGAACGAATTGAGAAGATAAGACAAGATACAAACCTATAGTGTAAAGCTCCAACGTTATTTAGAATTTCGGGTGGTATGTCCGCTTCAACTTTCTCTTTTAAAATTCTGGTAGCAGTACCGTACGCATTTAAGGCTGCATTAAGGTCACTTTGTTCCAATATTTGAGCCAACTCGATCCACGCTTCAACATCGTCAGGAAACTGTTCCGTTACTTTCCGGAGATGATTTTTCGCAATGTCGCGCTTCGATTGAGAACTCGAATTCGCGTACAGGGACCCCAGAATTTTCATTGTTTCGTAATTGCCTGGTTGTGCTTTTAATACTTTCTCGAAACATTGTGCGGCCTATAACAGAACAGCAACTTAGGAAATTTCGTTTCAATATCTCCACAACTTGTGCACAAAGACTTTACACATACGTTTTCTGCGTCACCGCGATAAACGTACATCTGCCCTAAACCAAAGTGCGGCAACACGAAAACCGGAGGTGCAAACTGAGTTGCTTGATAATAATATTGAAACGCTTGATCATAGTCGCCCTGAAATAAACCGATCATTTATCAAGGCCTTAGAAAGCATTCAAAATAATCTGCTAGCAGGAGACTCACCTGAACATGGAATGCTCTGGCTAATTGGTAGCAACTTTCCGCTCGCATAGCTTCGTTCTCGGTATTGTGAAAGGCGTGAAGTGCCAAGTGCTGCACCTTGTTATAATCTTTTTTAAAGAAGAAGTGGTTTGCCAAGTGGTTCAACACCATAGGATTCGTCGAATCGATCGTGTAAGCTTTAGACAACATTTGCACTCCGGTTCTAATACTATCGGGCTGTTGCTGGTTTAGTTTCAGTACCGAAAGTCCCACCAACGCTCCAACACACTGGCCATCTAATTGCAAAGCTCTCTCGAACGCTAGACGTGCTTTTTCTTGGTTATTCAATTTCATAAAACAGTGTCCCATTCCCAGCCTTACAGCGGCTGGGCAGTTCGGATTCGTTCTCAAAGCTTTCTTGTAAAAGGCAAGCGCGCCCCTGTAATCTTTTTTGTTGAAAGCTATACACGCTTTACCAAGTAGAGACGGGATGTTATTAGGAGATTGGTTCAATACAAAATTGAACTGGGCATCGGCTTGATCCATCTTATCGCCTTCCAAGAGGCAAAAGTAAGCTCGGCCGAGTAAATGATTCTTGAAAGTTAATCATCGTTCATGTAGAAAACATAAATACCCTTAAACATCGATCGAACGAATACGAACGGAACATACCTGGTCATACATAATGATCTTATCAGCGGTTGTATACAGTAGCGTAGCTTTAGTGAACAGGTCTCTCTTCTTGTCCTTATTCTTCTCCCTATTGGCTTCTTGGACATAATACGCAGCCAGCATGTCCAACGCCCGCATTTGATCTTTTTCATAGTCACGGTAGTCAATATTTGCATCGATCCGAGAAGATTCAAGTATTTTAATAAAATCTTCGATCTTATGCTGCTTATAGTATTCGAGCTGCAATTAAAAGCAGTATGTTTCACACTCTGCTACTTTCCAATCGTGCCTATCGGAGATTTTAGAAACTTTAGATACATACGGCCAAATTGACCCAGATATTAAGTTGCGCATGTTCTTGGCGTAAAATCCCAAGAACTTCATCTCCTTCTGGTAACTGGTCGAGGTAGAGTTCTATTACCTGATAGAATCCAATTATCAAATTAACACAGGCGTGGAACGAATTAATGGCATGAGAGGCATTTAATTAGACAAACGGTGGATGAATAATTCGATTTATTGAATAAGTTTGATTGACAAGTAGCTAGCGAGCGACATTTTATTGCACGTATTACAAAGTCAGGCATACAGTCTATATAGAAACATGAAGAAAAAGTCAATGGGCAGAGTAAAAACAATTCGATTAAAGCAAGTGAGAGAGTGACAGGCACTAGTGTATAGGTATTGTAGATTAAATTCTAGTTTGTCGAGTAACATTGTACATAGAACTACAGCATTGTGTGTACTGTGTACGCTTTATTGCACAAGAATTCCTTGGACAGGTTAGGTTCACGATTAGGTCCTCTTATTGAGACTGTCGGGAAGAATTTCAAGTTGCACTTAACGGAGGTACGACAGGGCTCGCCTAGCTTTTCTCCAACGGCTTAGAAATAATAAACCGAGGGATTAGAAACGAAAATATTCACCTCGTCTGTGTCGCGAAGTGGAATTTCTATGGAACTCGCCATTGCGGCATCGTCACTAATTTTCACGTAGCACGGCCAACAGATGTCCCATTAAATGGATGGTAAACACGCGAAAAAACGCGGTTTTTTGAATAGTCCGAAAGTGACGATTCACCGAACGGTGCAGCGCCCGGTTACTTGCTGCCAGGGAGTAGGTAAATAATCGGGGAAAGAAATACAATAATGGGCTTCGCCCTGATTCAATACTTTATTTGAAAAAAATATACACAATACATGAAATAACTTTTTGACACGTGTATGGACGATGGAACATGTTAAGCGTAACTCGCCAACGAAAACAATGAGGAGAATGGTAGAAAATAATTACCATAGATCCTTATTCATCACTTTACAACGGGAAATTATTTAACTGATGTTCGTACTCGAACCTAGTAACAATTAGTCGTATTAACCCTATAATTTACAAACTATCTTGAGCAACAAGAATGTATAATACTTGTGTATCGATAAATATTTAAATTAACGAAGATCGTGTTTATATTATTGATCGATATTAAAATTGGTTAGATTGTTAGAAAAACGTTTTGATTAATCGGAACGTCGTAACGTGTATTACAAACTTAATCGATGAAGATATTCCTAATTATCCGTGTTTCGGAATGTCGTGTAAACGGGAGGAGCGATCTCGTGATCGTCGATTTAAAATCTCGCGTAAAACTTTAACAGGAGCGAAACCGTGGACGATTTACGTCTCCTGGATCGCTGTGCGATATCTCTCGCGACGGTTTAATCGTAATAGCTGCCGTAGAAGGAGGTGAAGGCTGTGTCAGAGCTAACGCTCGGTGGTAAGCTCGTTGCTTCCATCGTTTCCCTTTCGCTACCGAGGGTAGACGCCCTCATATCTAACGTGCCACTCACCCCAGACATCCTTGAACTTGTCGCCATTTCCACCTCCCCGACATCAGGATGAGACATGTGTCTTAAAATGACGTCACTTTAATTCACGTTCGATTCTTTGTTAATTTCTTATCAGTCACAGGGTAACGATATACATATAGTAAGGGTGGGAGCTTCTTAGAGGACACATAGGGCAGATTAAAGGTTTGTGGGATTATAAGAGGGAATTTTTATTCTGTTCTTATATTAATGGCAAAGTTATATAGGTTCATCTGTTTTCTATCTATAAATGGAAATTTAAATAAAAAAAATGGGAAACATTAAAATAATGTCCTCGACTAAATCAACGTGCTTTTCTACTCATTTCAGAAAGCTACCAACCCTTAAGGATCTGAAACTGAATGTTACTTTAAAGCTTTTAATTGTTAAAGAAAAGTAGCTGGATTTCTATTAGGTATATTTTATTTCTTGTTACTCTTCTACAATGTTTTTTAATGGTTTATTTAATAGCGAGTAGTAATATTATTTTACATTCTCTGCAATTATTGTCCTTTAAGCCTAAAAGTGAACTACGGCTTGGTAGTTTTAATAATTTTTTGCGGAATAAAGATCACAAAATTATGAAATCCATAATGCGTTTAATTAATCATTCTCATTTTGAGGGTTGGTAGCTTCCTGTATAACTAAGCCGAATTATACACGAAACTAACTGATTCATTCTGTAGATCAAATCGTAAACGTTACCTGTAATCTGGAACGGGGGGTTCAATATGTTGCCTTCGCGAGTTCGACGACATCGGCGTTCTCTTTATCGCGTATATGTATATGCCAGCCATTGTTAGCGTGTACGAGACGAAATACAATGCGTGAAACTGGAACAGGTGGAATGAGTCCATTAATGTACGAACACGTGTATTTCGCATTGCCTGCACGGGCGGGCCTTTTCACTTAATTCGAATATACGGGAGAAATTAAGAGTTCGCGTAATGAAACTCCGCGGAAGGCGTCTTAAATTAAGCAGAATACCTTATATTGGTGAACCAACATCCCGGACAAAACGTTGAACGAGTCCGCAGTGAGTAATGCCAGTTGCAACGCGGTTGCACCAGATTCGAACAATATAACAGGCACCAGAGAGAAAAACACGAACTGCGTGATGCAGTAAACCACCAGGAACGTAATCACTGGTGCGTTGTTCCACTGAAACGATTCTAACTTGAGGCTCTCCAGCACGGCCCTGAAACAACCCCGAGAACAATGATACGCTCGGTCACGTCGTTGAATGGATTTCAATCTCGTGATGGACTTACGTCTGCGCGCAGCACAATAGCGTACCGAAGAAACCGATCATACCGAGATACTCGATAATATCGACCGTCTTAACGGCTAGTTCCTGTAGCACCGTAGTCACCGAGAAGAGTACCGCGCCGCCGAGGCACAGCATGTCCCCGACAAGCTGATTCTTCCCTTCGCAGAGCAAGCATCGATATCGAAGGTTTCAGTAATTGACGACGGGGCGACGGCCTTCGGTCGTCGAAGCATGCAAACGTCGATCGTATAATCACCTGTAGACGCGGGGTCCTTATTGTCATCGATCCCTGCCCAAACCAGGCATCCCACCCCCATCAAGCAAACGGAAACGCCGACTATGTGTACCATTCGATACCTCACACCGAGAACCAAGCACGACAGCGCCAGTGCAACTGGTATAGCTACACAGTCGAGCAACTGAAACAGATTTCCCCGGCATTACCCACGTATCAACAGCCCTCCGCATCATTAATTCTCAAATGCCGTGCGGATGACAATGACGAAGACTACGGATGCTCGCGCCCCGTCCGCTTCAGAGCAGCCGGCTAGGGGGTAAGCGTGTCGGGTCGAAGCCCCCGCGTCCTCCTTTCATCGATGGTAGTATATTCGATACAGTGGATGTTCCGTGCCATTCACCCGAGCCACGAACGCTACGCTCCTTTAATTGACGGGCAAACCGCGAAAGTTCGCCGCAACGTTAGCGCCTAGATTACCAGGCACAATGTTTCGCGTATTTATTATGCGCAGGCGGGACTCGTGTATTTACTGGCAAAGAATCAGCCGTTTTTCCTTTCAACGGAGTTTGTAAATAAACACCACCCGCGAAGGGGCGTTTTAAAATTCTACCGAGGCGATGAAATTCACGAAGGGTGCTTTAGAATTAATCTGAACACTCAGCATTATGAAGCCGCGCGGCGCGCATGCACGCCAGTTATGAAATATAAAAGGACGGGTCTGACTTTCGCCTGCAATATTTGAGGTGAAAGGGGTACAGTGTCAGGCTCAAGAACTTCGTTATAGTTCTTTGGAGAGATGCAACGTTCGTGTCCCTTGCGTGGGATCGTTAGCGCATACCTGTATACTAGCTAGGCTGGTGAATTGATGCGAGGATGTTATAAGTGTGCACGCTTCAACATCAATGAGTGCCAACAACAAGTACCTCCATCCGCGGGCTCTTATCACTGAAATTAGGCCGTTCCCAACCCCTCTGCAGGACATCCAGGTTGTGTATACAAGGCACATCATAATGTAATGCGGCAGGTTCTGTCCTATCTCGCAGAAAGCAATCCCCAGCTGATGATAGATGCCTGGCCAATGATTCATGCAGGCGAGCGCACGTTAATGACTCACCGGTCGGAAGCGAGAGTTGATACGTGGTGTTGATGTGGTGATTCGCGAGGGTCATGAAGCACAACACCAGGGACAAGAATTGCCCCATTATTATCGCCCTCCATACTGCCCTGTTAGTAAACAGAGGAGAAAGCATTGAAACAACCGAGTTCGTTTGCTCCTACATTTACGCTATCGGAAACGCCGACTATTTTTTTGCGAGCAAACATTGACTGTTCGGCAAATACACGATTAGAGTCAGCAAATATAACGAACGTACGCGAGTTTAGCAAACAGCAGGAGGAGCAATTTACTCTTGGAATCGATGTGTCTGTGCGCAAATTCTCCGAACTGAATAACCGCAACTTTTTCGGAACGTATCTGGCTAATTTTATTTGGGATGGTACATGGTAAAATTAATTTCAATGGAAGTAGGGGGTCACAGTCCCGGAGCACTGTCCTGGATTAACGGATCACAAGCATCGTTTCTGTACGCGGAACAAGTACACGAAAGAATTCGTCGCGAACACCCGCCACTTTTATCTTCGGAACCCTCCCACACCCCCTCACTCTTGCCGCCTCGTAGCCGGTACGAGGGTGGATCGACAGCTTGCCCCGAGAAGTCCTTCGCGCCGGCTAATCCTCCGTTACTTACGTACCACTGTCCCAGCTCGGATATGTAATTTTCGATTTTGTCGCAGACCCCGTTCCTGGGCTGCATCGCCATATTTTGGACGCAGCGACGATCGCCCGCTGACACTCCCATGCCATGGTGCATTTTCGCCCTCGGGCCGTTAACCACCGGTGGTGGAGGAGGGGCGCTTGCGCGACCTCTTTCCCTCCATCGGCCCTCTCTGCAAGGAGGGACCCCGATCTTTTTCATTCCTTTTCCTCCAGATGAGAGTGATGAGGAGCAGCGAACGCGTTGCTCCGACACTGGTACATCACCGTGTTCCCTCCGACACATCTTCCGTTGCCCTAGTGTTCGCATCGATCGTGGCTCACCAGCAGGGACACGAAAGATCGATTTGCAGTTCTCCTTTTGCACCCAGTGAACTTTGATCCTTTCCGTAGATCGACCGATCGGCGATCTGGGATCAACTTCTTTCGAGGTGTTCGTTAAAATTCCAGGCGAAAGATTAGTTGTTTGAGTTCCTGGCTGTACTTGGTTCAAGATAGTTTTCTTGATCGAGTTTTTAGAAAGGGTGGATGGGATGGTTTCATAGGGAATGGGGTGGATTAAGGTTTTCCGAGGGTAGAATGGATCGATTACTGGATCAATTTGAAGAGTGATCTCGTTAAAGTCTAATCGATACGATTAGCACGATTAGCCCCCCCCCCACCCCCGTTTACCACGAATAGTAATCGTGTAATAGGGGATGATACCAGTGGATGATAAGGGTGGCAACACTCTGATATCGTTGATCGAACGTAGGTCAGGGTGGAGGTAAAGAAGGCAAAGTAAAGAAGTATGTCTTTCTTTATTCTCAGGTAATCCTGGCGTAGATTGTTATTTACAACGTATTGACATCCTTTTGATTATATCGCGTGATTTCAGTCATCAGTGATCATTCAAAAAGTACCCACGTAGCCGCAGAGACTTGCGCATTTTTATATAAACTTTAAACATCTTCAACTTACGTAGTACCTTATACATATAATATATCTCAAACATTACGCGTAATGAGCTAAATTATTATGCACAAGTATGGTCGCCCGACGTATGAAAAGAAGGCAATCGTAACGTTTAATGATAATGTAGATTTGTGCAGTCGGTTTCCCGTGTCAATGATTAACAACGCATATTTTGCAATTACCTATCTAACGAGGAAACTGTTGGTTATGTGATCCAGCCGCCGTTACAAAGTTGGAAAAATAGGTTGGAAAAATATTTCACCAGTCCCGTAGCTTGTTCGGTTGGTTCGCGCGCGACGCGAATGCGGATCCCGATTTCGAGCGCGTGAAGCACGCGCGATCCCTTAACGTAGCGCGGTCCGTTCGAGTCGTAAAAACTTTATGCAAGACTTGGAATAACGATAAATGTCGAATGTAAAATGTAGACACGCGTTCGACGTTCTACTCTATCTACCAATGTACGAACGAGAATCCTAAAATTTCATCTTGGGTCATCGTCGAATGTTATCAATGCGTCCTTTCGCCTATAGACATTAGAGGCTACGATTATCGAAGACGTTTTATGAGAGGAAATCTTTATCGTGTAACGATCGTGTTGGTCGTTCAGGTGTAGAATTACGCGAGTAAAAGATGCTACTTCTTCTTGGCCTCTTCCTCTACCGCCTCGTTCTGCTTGCGGAAACAATCACCGACAGGGAAGAAGTCCCAGCACCTCTGCTGGTACATGTTCCACACGTACGTTTCTTGACCTGTGTACTCGGTGTCTGGCTTGTTGATTAAGTGCATGAGGAAGAACCTGCGAATATAAACCATTGTAGTCAGTCGTTCGACATTATTGCAGATGAAATTACAGTATCCTTCGCTTACATATAATTAGCTAAGTTATGCTCTTGTTGAACGTGCGTATCGAACCCGTGGGGAACCGTGTCGAAGTACTCCTTTCCTAAGCCGCAGATGAAGCAGTTGCTTTCCATGTTCGTTTTCACATTCTCGAGCTGGTCTCGAAGTTCACCGAACGCGTCGATGATCAAACCTGTATAGAAATAGAAGGGGTAAACTCGAGCGCCCGAACTGAAACAAGAGACAAAACGACGTGGAACCTGTTTCGTCTTACCCTGAATGATAGCCAGCAGAATGACAATAACGAAGAAGAAGAAAGTGATGTCAAACATGATACGATAGACTTCGTAGTCATCGCCGTCAGGCTCGCCAATCTCGTCACCGATGCCACCGCCAGCCCTGACACCTTTGTACAGGTGGAACACGAAGCACTGTAACACAGACGTTATCGAAATTGTATCATTGATCAGATACGGGGGCATTAAAATATTCTTCCTACCGTTAACATGTCATGGCACTTCTTGTCCACCTCGTCGTCCTCCTCTTGAATGTAAAATTTCCTGAAGAAGTTGAACGCTATGACCGTGTATATGTAGACAACAATCGTCAGCAGCATCACCGTCAGCACCAATTGTTTGCCATTGTGTGTTACGGACTGCAAGATCGTCCTCAACGTTTTAAAGCCGACGGCGACGTCGAGCAAATGGGCAGCGAAGAAAAAGTTGTTGTAATTCCCGAGAATCGAGAATGTGAAGTACCACAAACTGTATAAAAACGCCTGCAGGAAAGACGCGTTACGATTTAGCGGAGTAACTTCAGCCGCGGCCTTCTTTCTGTTCCTACTTTGAAACTACTCACGTTGTCCGTGATGGTGACGCCAGCTTTCCAAACTTGGTACCTCCAGTCGATATTTACAATGCTGAAAGGGATGGAGAGTTCATAGAAATCGAGATCGGCGGTTGAAAGTTAAATCTGCGAGTTCACTTACAAATGTACCAGACCAGAACCCTCCTCTTCCTGCTTGCTGAACGAGGTCTTCTCCATACCGAGCAGATTGCTGATGTAATCGAAGTCGTAGGTCTCGCTGTACTTCTGTCGAACTTTCTTCTTCACGAACTTGTCCCAATAGTTGACGGGGAAGGTTTTCGCCGATATCACCATCTTGTCCCAGTGTGCCTTGATGTCGTCCTCTTCCGGCGTCTCTGCTATGTACAAACCATCGAACTCCACTCGTCGTGCGATTTCCTTCTCTCGTTTGAAGATAGCCAGGGGTACCTAAATCGTAACGTCCGCGTCTCCATGAAAACGTGTTCAGGGATCTCATAGCCGAGTGTTGGAATTTGGATGTGGTACCTTCAAGTGGTAGTAAGCGACCAGCATGGCGAGAGAGACCATAGCATGAAGCATAGCCATTAGTCTGAGAACGTGTGCCATGTAATAAAAGTCCTCGTCCACTTGCACGTACTCCAGAGCGTACACGTCTATCTCTTCTTCCGACTCGTTCTCCCCGCTACCGCTGCCCATTTCCACCCCACTGCCCGCTTCAGAACCAGATGGACCCTCGCCAGACATCTCCGCCAACATGCTCTCCATTACTTGGCCACTGCCTTCCTCCTCCGTGTCCCCTGCCAAAGATGTCACCTGCAAAACAGCGTTCCGCATTTCGTAGCGCGGGACACGAAAATTCGTTTCGGTAGCGCTGTGCCAGCTTTCGTACTACAGAATTATCCTCACCTTGTAGAACAACAGCATGAAATTGATGCAGAATGCGAGAACCAGAGCGACGTATTTCAAGTTGTAGAAATTCCTAGCCAGGAAGGATACGATGCGATGAGTGTACTCTGAGAAATCGATGCTGGTCCCGGATGGTTCCGCCGTTGTTTCTTGCTTCGCTTCAGCTTCGACCGCGGCCATTGCTGCCTGTTGCGCAGCGGCTGCTTCAGCTGCGGCTGCGGCCTGCGCTCTAGCCTGCTCGCCACTATTGAGGAAAAAGGGATTTTAGGTACATTCCATGGTACATGAACGACATCCATGGCAGAGAATGTTTTCCTGTACCCTAATAAGTCAGCCAAAGAAACGGGCGACTCGCCATCACCACCTCCACCGTCAGCTCTCGCGCTTTCTTCACCAGTAGCTTCTTCGGGTGTGCTTTCACCCGTTTCTTCGATGCTCGATTGAGGTGTCGAGGTAGCCGACTCGTGGGGTGCTATCTTTATCTGCCCTCCTTCTTCCTTGGTTATATCCATTCCGAAGGCTTGCACCTGTACAAGGATTAGAGTTTCATTGGTCCCTTCAGATTCATTACAATCCCCGATCGTCAAGTTGATCGTCTTACCTGTAAATTAGATTCATCCGGTGTTGGGGGTAGCGCAGGCAGATGCCTCAACGGTTTCTCTTCTTCCTCCTTCACCTCGACGACAGGCTCCTCCGTGGTCGGTCCCCTCATTAGACACAGAAGTAACCTCATGAAGTACCTGATCACGCAGCCGAAGCCGAATCCAGAGTAGTAGAACGCGTAGAATATCATCTTGAAGAAGCCAACGAAGAGTTCCAGTATCGTCATCTGTTGCATCTCGGCGATCTTGGTCTTGATGTTGCTGGGCGAGAATATGGAGAAGAAGAAGTAGATACTGTCCTTGAACGTTTGAATGCTCCTCCTGATGGGATCTTTGTTTCTCTCCTCTTCGTCCTCCGTCATGTATGTATACGAGGATTCTCTCGCCTTTCCGATGCCTCCACTTTCTTCCACCGCCATCAACGCACTTGCGTGCTGCATTTCAAAGATGGCATCCTCGCAGAAGTTGATGAACGTCTCCAGCTTCTCCTTCTCGCCAGCTTCCACGACGGTGTTGTAGAAGTACGTCCTCTTCGACTCTTTGATCTGTGGTTTCTCCCACTGCTCGATGTTCGACTCCTTGATCTCGAAGTACACCCGCTCGATCTTCTTGTTCCCACCGAGGATCTCGATCCTGCCGAGGAACGGTTCGAAGTAATTCAGCACAGAGCCTGCTGTCTCGAGGAATCTCGCCAGTCTCGGCTCGCTCGGCATGTGTTCGGACAAGTTGGTCAGCAGAACGGCAAGGTTGAAGCCGATCTCCTTCGCTGGCTCGTGGAAACGGTCCATGAAGGCCACATAATCGATCTTGCCATCGTGATTCGTCTCGCAACAGGCCAGTAGGAACTCGATCTCCTCGCTGAAAGAGTTTCCCTTTTAATTCCAATTTCCTCGATTCCTGAATACCTATTGGAAAAGCTTGGAGAACTTACTTGGTGTAACTCTTCTGCTGCTCCATCTTCTCCTTGAAATCCTTCGGGTACACCCAGCCATCGCTATTGAGGTCCACTTCCAAGAAGCTAGGCGACGATACAAGGTCTTTCAACTTCAAGAACATGTCGAAGTACTTGAGGATCAACTCAACGTTGCTGGCTGACTCTACCAGCGTGTCCACCATCTGCTTTCCGATCGTTCCATTTACAACGTTACCTGCAACAACAAAGCTCGCATAGTAGCAATTCAAACCACATAGTATAGGGTGTAAATATGGACGAAAGGAGAATGATACCTTCTAGCATAGACAGCATCATGGTGATCATGTCCTTCTGCAAATTCAGCAACTCCTTCAGTAGATCCACTTGGCTCGAATGCTTTGATAATTTATCTTGCATGTGGGAGAACAAAAACAGGAAACCACCAACAGCGTCCCACAATCGAGAGTGTGCTAATGCCTGCTGATTTTGGGCGCATGGCCCCTGAATGACTTCAGTCAGGGTGTTGAAGACTTGACTGGCCACGCCAATGGCTTTGAAGAAATTGGCCTTGCCAGCGGGATCGATAAGCTCCTTGCTAGAGTAGTGCCAGTAAAAGTCCATGATGGATTCTTGGAGTCGTAAGAGGTAATCGACGGTACAGATCACCACGTTCACCGTCGTCGTGTTACCTGCCTGGGTCCTCAGATAATTCTGCCAGTCTGTTCGCATCGATTAGGTTCGATCACTTTGCCCCTTTCTTCTTATCGCGCAAAAATTGTAATCGATAGTTTAGAACATTGAACGTACCAAGATTGTGACCCTCGCAAGTCAGTTGAATGAATCTAAAAAGGGCACACGTGAACTCGGCGTCGTGCATGTTCTTCTCCCCTGCTGCACCCTCAGAGCCAACTCCCAGACCCTCTGCTTTCGTGTTCCTCTCAAATGCATCCAAGTCCAACACGCTGCAGGAGTTCATTAAACCAGCGATCGAGGTGAAGAATCCCACGTCCTTCTTTTCCTTCAGGTGGTTCAGCATTCCCCTCTGAATCTCTATGTTGCCTCCACGAAGGATAGAGATGCCCAATTCCAAGGTCTTCATGACCATCTCACTGGGAAGACCTTTGCAGGCCGATATATGGAGCAGTACCATTTCCGCAACGCCACGATTCGCGAGGCGCGCTTGGTGGAACAGAAGCTTTTGCTTTTCCATCTCTTGTTCCTGCAATAACGATGGAGATCGAACGATTGCAACCACGCCCTCGCGTTTCGAACATTACGCACGCATGAACGTGTCTTACCATGAGTTTGTACATGGGTCTCTTCAGGGGAGCATTAAAAAAGCATGAGAGAAGTCGTTAAAGTTTAGCCACGATCGTGGGTCGAATGAAATGAAGATCGTTAGTGAGAGGGGTGTAAGGGTGTAGTGTGTGGAGATGTTACTGATTTTATAAAGTTATCAAGGTGTTCAGGGTTACCTTCGATGCAAGGAAATTTACAAATCTGTGTGGTTAATCGGGGCAGACTGTACAATGGGGTTGGAATGGCGCTTAGCAAATGATTAACATCGGATATTCAGGTTCTGAGTTGACGGGCGTACAACGTATGGAAGCATGAGTTTCCGCAACGACTACTTATGCTTACCATAAGTAGCTTATGTGCCTGCTTCGGCAGGGTAAGTACGCGAAAAAAAGACACGAATGTGTTAATTAATAGTACACATTGTAAAATCTTCAGTAGTTCCATTTTCTTTAAGTATTATACTAATAGTAGCTTCAAGAGATTCATTTGCACAGGTCGTGACGAATATATTCGAAACACTTACGTGGATCGAGGCACCCCCTTCTTCTTCACCTCCTCCCTCCTCGTCTTCGCCCTCTTCTTCCTCCTCGCCGCATGATTTCGATATAATACGCGCGTAACTCATGTACAGAGGGTCTTCCTGAAGAGCACCGGACCGTTCTGTCATTGCTCCTCGACAGAACGTTGTTACCAATTGCGTGAGTGGATCTGGCTTCCCCTCGTCCTCGTCTTTGTCCATCTTCTTCAGTTCTGCGTCCTCGAATGATTGCTTCGCGAAGCAAAATAAATGTCAGTTAACTCAGCGATCGTTCAAGAATCAATGAGCGTTCAGCCATCGTTTAATTCTCCGAAGAAATTGGCATTATTACCGTAAGGTCTTCAATCATCACTTCTTGACCGACATTCTCGTCCTGCAACCAGAGCTCGTAGTACGTTCGTGCGAAAATGTTTATAGCCCGATGCCTGAGAAAGAAACAGATGTAACGATCACTATTTAATTAAAAGCTACGCTGGCAGGGTTGAGTGATCACATTACCTTCGTAACTTATAAAGTGGCTCGCTACGTAGACATGCAATTGCTGCCCTCTTTCTGGCCGCGCACAACACACGCTTCCAGCCATCTCGAGATGGTGGAGGTTTCATTGCCTTTTAGCAGCATGCACACACAACTATAGTTGTTAGATCACTAAGAAATCATTACCAACCGTGTCGTCGTCGATTAACATTAATCGTCGCTAGTCTTACACAAGCTTTCATGGGTGAATACCAAAACAACTGTGACACTGTTTACTGGTTCACACAACGGCCATGTAACACAATAAAACGTTAAAAGAAAGTGAATTAGAATTCTGGCAAAAGAAAGCGTAATGGAGCAATCGGGGCCCCGTTCCTCGTTCGACCACGAGCCAGAACAAAATGCAATTGTCGTGGAACACCATCGAACGCGACCAAACGAAAAGAGGATACCTGGGCAAGGAATGTAGGGAAGTTTGACGGAAACAAGCGATCACGGCTCGTTTACGTTGTATCGACACCACGGATCGATATTGGCCCTTGCTCTGCTGTTGCGGATGATCTATCTACTCGAGAACACAAAATTACTAAATGAATCGATCGAATTCTCCAGCGAAGGTGCGCCGACTATCTGAGAATCAATGGTCGTAGAGTACATTCAACGACTACAGCTCGAGTAACGACACTCCGCTTACCATGTGTAAACCGTAAAGAACTTTGGCCATGTCTGTGATCCTGGCAACCACGTCCTCCAACTGTTGCGCCTTCACCGGTTCCATAGAGTCCTTCTTCTGGCCCAGCTTGGAGTACAGATAATGCTGCCAGGACATTTCGTCTGCTGGGTCGATCTTGTCTGGTAATGTCAGCTGGGTCTTCGCGAATTCCGCGATTTCGTACTCCGGCATCTTCTTCAGAAACCTGTCCTTGCAGTGCTGCACTAGTTCTTGCTCACGACCAGCGAATAAATTCAGACCGACTGGTAGCAGTCTCTTCAAACAAGCGACCATCAAGGACGCTTGCACCTCTTTGTCTTTGTCTCGCTTCTTGTCACGATGTTTCTTCTTTTTCTGTCGGGCAAATTGTATTACACTTTATAAACGTATTCCCTTCCTTGAAATTGTTATCAGGATACCATTCTTCTACTAACCTTCCCTCCACCGGAAGGTGCTGTTCCATCGGAGATGGTGGTAGACCTCCTAGTAGCTGTTGGCATAATCAGCACCATGTTATCGATCTCGTTCGCGGATATGAAGTTCTGTTCCTCGCGTAGGAAGTATTGCGACTTGGACCAAATGTTGAAGATCGCTGCCACGTGATTGTAAAGGTCCTCAGCTTCGGGGATGTTGTTCCTCAGCCAGTGATTCCTCTGCAGATCAACGTACTTGATCAACAGAGGATAGAACGAGTAGATGTCGCGAACTAGAAGCTGCCAGTCCTCCTGAATCTGCGCCTCGACCTGGGACGTGTCGTCGGTGGACGATTTAATGAAGCCTCGAAGGGACTCCTCCTTGTGGAACATATTATCTGTACGCTTCCTGACACGCTCAGCCAATGGTAGGAAGGGGTCCTTCAGCAGCTCCTCGGACGAGTTGATGATGATCTGCTGCGTGTACGCAGCGATTCGAGTCATCCAGGGAGCATTCTCGTTACCGATGTTCTTCTTGATCAACTTCAGAACGTTCTTCAGAAGTTGATTCATGTGATCACTCGTAACCATGCTGACATAGGTCCCCTCTGTCGGATTCACGTTATCTGGGCCCTGGGCCCACCAGAAGGGCAAGTAAGAGCAGAGCAAAGGCAGTATAACGTCAACGACGTGAGGAACATCGTTATACGTTTTATCAGACTCGACGAACTGATCGACTTCGGTCAGGATCGTCTCTAGGGTGGGCATGCTCGACTCCATTTTGGTCATTATATCCTGCGCTTCCAAGGAATGGTCAGCGATGCGATTCAGTAGGGAGAACTGATTGTGTTTGTTCAAATGGGGCTCCAGGAAAGCCACAGGGAAGCAACTCGAAAAGGCACCCAGGCAAGAACCTATATTAGGCTTGTGCCGTTCGATCTCCGTCTTCAAGTACTTCCTGTCGTGCGTCAGCGAGGAATCCACGCCGAGGGTGTAAAGAGAAGCCAGCATCTTGTACGATGCTACTTGGATTTCGTCCACTGCCAGACAGGAAGCAGAATTGAATTCCATAATCCTAATACATACCTTGCTACAATTCAACGATTATCTACTTACGCAACAAGTCGCTGCCATACTCGCAAGCAGCCAGATGGTCAAACATGGCTGTGAGTACGGGCAACACGATGCTGTTGATGTACGACAAAGAAGTGGAAGTCTTCAAATGGGTTCCTCTGAGGTGGCTGTATTTACCCTCCTGGAGATTGAGGATCGTGTGTCCCAGATCGTCAGCTGTATTGTTGAAGAAGGTCAACATGGACGTTCTGATGAATTCAGGGCAGTTCTTCACCAAGCTCTTCGCGTCTATGCCTTTAACCAGCACTTGAAGGCAACGAACAGTGATCCTGACGTCTGGCCCGAAGGCGGCTAGTCTGGATCTCAATAGACTCGCCAGTTTGCAGAATAGGGCTGCCACCATTTCCTTCTCCTTCAAGGAGGCAGCTCCCACGTTGTTCGTTGCCGTAGCCACAGCGATGAAGTAGTTCCTGTGCGTACTGAAGTATTTCTCCATCAATGGCAGGACGACTTTGCTGAAGAACTTGATGTCTCTGGTGGAGGTTTTAAAACTGTTCCGTCGGCTGTACGTGTCGGATGGTTTCAATAGTTTCATGTTGATGGTGGCCTTGTCCAAGTAAGCTATCAGCTTCTCCAACAAGGAGTAAGCGAATCGTAGCTCCACAGAGGCCCCAGCCGTTGCAACCTCGGCTTCTCCGCCTCGATTCGGCTTGTGCAGCTTGTATCCCTGGTACTGCAAGTATTTCAGGAATTCCTGGGAACGTTCGCGGTCCTTTCGCTTCTCCTTGTCGGTCAGTAGATCGTAGGGTACCAACTGAGGGTGGATACCCCCTCCTATAGAACAAACATCTTTGATCAATATCACTACCCCAGTTTTTTAAAACTTCGTCGAGTGTTGCGTTCATACGAACCGCAAGTGATGAGCTCTTCCTTCTTCTTCTTGGCCCAAATATCGTGTGCATTGTCTGCGAGACGTTCTGCCATGTTCTGCATTTCCCTGCTGAGTGTCAAGTTCGTCATGTCGACCGGATGGGGGTTGTAGTTAAACGGATTCGCTGAATCACCCTGAAACATTATTACAATGTAGTATAGAGATTAAATTGTTGACCGAGACATGTACTCGTCAACGGAGCGTTATTTTACTTGACTTTTGGATGATCTCCTCATGGAACTACGGTTGGTGGAAGGCACATCGACCTCAGCGTGCTCGACGCTCCATCCTATAGCTAGCAAAGCTTTCAAGCTTTCCCTCACTGGCTCTTTGTAGCGTTCCCTCTCGTAATCGTTCAACATGTTGTAAGGCTTCAACCTGGGATGAGTTTTGTTCGCATCTGACCACTGCTCGCCGTAGGTCCAGCCGTTTTCTAGCTTACGGCTGGCCCAGGCGTCGTGATAATGCTCGGAGAACTTTTGCACTATCTGATTGAGGTCGTTGTTCAGCACCACGCTATCAAGTATTAGAAAAAAGTGTGCTTAAACTGCACCACTGCCGTCTCAGGTGCTAGCGAAAGAAAGTGAAATACCTGGAGGTATTAATTGGCTGTGGATTGTAGGGTCCATCAGGCGACTGTGTGGACGCTGACTTGCTTCCATACCATTCATCGTCGTAATTCTTAGACAACGAATAATCGGGTGGCAAGGCGCAACCAATAGCTGTGAGACAAGGCAGAGCCTTTCCAAAGAGTTCTGGATCGTAATCCATCTTGGAGAGGGAATCGAATATGTTGCTGAAGAGAACCATAGTCAAACGTTTCTCTTCATCGCTCGATGCACCGTATGCACCTTGTCCACCGGTTGATCCGTAATATTTCGCGCAACGGTCGTAGTGCAGAGTCAACAGCTGTTAGATGAAAGCATACACAGATCAAGATATGGATATAGGTACAATCTGAATCCTCTGCGAGTAGTCACTCACCCTTAAAGCGACGGTGGTGTATTCCGACAGCTTGGACACGTCTACTGTCAGCTTCCTTAGCAGCTTCAACAGCATACTGGGTTGCATTTGGCTGTAGAGACAAGGAAACGAGAAATAGATTATTGTGAGAGTAAATTGGTAGTGTCAGGTACGCTAAGCGCGGTCGTCCTGATAATCACATTACTGTAATTCTTATCGTAGGCGAGAGTAAGCGGGTTTAAGGTAATATTGATAGAACTTACGAGACATTTAACTCGTGGACGCGTCTTGTTAAGCAACAAAATGTTTCTGTTAATTAGTTTAATTGCGTTTCTGAGAGAATCTTCTTTACCTGGTCAATGCCACGAGGAAGTCCGACACAGCTTCGCGTTGGCCCTTCGTCAGCATTCGATTCTTACTCAAACGATAGACAGTGTGCAGCGTGGCGTCGAGTAGACTGGCGTAATTGTCAGCCTCGTTGTAGAACTTGGAATGCTTGATCAGCAGAGGCAGAATGCTGTTCCCTATGTAACGATTCATCGCCAGTGCCATGTCAGACTCGTAGCCATCGTTCTGAAACAATAATAGAACGTCTAAGCCATGGTAAATCATTGTAATTTTCACGTTTTTCCGACGAAACTGAATTCTACGTACTCTGTCGAGCATAGTGGCGGCTCTAAGGTCAGGTAAGAAAGCTTCCTCGAGGATCTTGAAGAACAATTCCCTAGTTTCGATCCCATATACGCGCTCCAGAAACAGAACGATGCTTTGCTTGTGCCCTGGTATTAATCCAGACGGCATATCGCTCTTCGGTTTCTCCTCGCCAGCAGCGGGGTTCAGAAGGGTGAATCTCAGAGACAGTACACCCTGTAGATCGTCGAGGGGCACCAGCGATCGTAGAATAGCCCTCGCTCGTAGCGACTCGTTCTTCCCTGGAAAATACACTCACTCTCAGTGGTGCTCCAAAAAGTGTGATTCGAAGGGGAAGAAAACTTTTATTTCGTATATATTACCGACGGATTCTTCAGAAGCCTCTGTAGCTCATTAAAAAAGTAAACACTCTTATTAGATAAATCATTCTATCTTATTAAGATTTTCTGTGAAATTATGATTGGAATCATGATGATTTGGAGCCTATTACGGAAATGAAAGTGATCGCGTTCGCTGGCTGTAATCCTTTGAATTTGTTTCCAATGGCGAAGCAGCTGCTACCATTAAGCGATGATACTTACGTGACGAGGTACTTTTTTTCCAAGACCCTGATCCCATGGCAGAGGGGGCTTAGAAATTTCAATTTCGCTTACCTTGTTCAATTACAGAAGAATCTGGAGCACAGCGACCTAACAGGTCCACTAGAGTACAGTAGAAGTTCAAGATAGCTGCACCCGTGTCTATGTAGTCCTCGTCTTCGTCTGATTCTGGTAGAGGGTGTTCGAATTGCATTATTGCTGTGCCCTCTGCTTCATCGTGTACCTGTTTAAAAGTCAGAGCAACGATGATGCAATGGTTTCAATCTGGTATCATCTGAACTTACTCCAAGACTCACTTTTCGCCGATCAGCGATGCGTTCAGACATTTTATTGGCATCTATAATGGCTCTTAACAAGCCTTCGCCCTCTCCTCGCAGCGCTGGCCCCAGGCATTCTGGCCTTCTGATCAGCAAACGTATCACCAAGTTTGCGTTCTCTTCGACACTCTCACCTGAGAAAGACGAGCAAGTCGTTTACACAGAAATACCTCAAGTTTCAGCCCGATTCACAGTTGAAAATAAGTTCGAAACCAACCGTTCACCCAAACGCAGAATCTCAAGAAGTCCAGGTACCGCTCGCCTTCCACTGGATCCCATCCCAGATCAGGGTAGCCTTTCTCCACCAACTCTGAGTTCGATTGCAAACCACAGCGAGATAAGTAGATGGCAATCTTTTCGAGATAGTGCTCCCTGAGAGCCAAGGCCAGCTCAGTGTTCTCCATGAGGGATGAGTAAGCCACGTCCAAGGGTGTGGATCCTCTCAACGATGGCCTCGACAGCAAGATATTACTGTTCTCCAGTAGAAAATCAAAGTGATCGAACATTGCCTTTTGGTTCTGCCTGGACGTACGGCAGAAGTAGCAAAGGAATCTGCAGCATGCTACCACCATCTCGTGGGAAGTATCCTTCTCCTTGGAAGCTGGTTCACCTTCCGTCGGCTGAGGCTGAGTTTGAGCGTCGGACTGCGCCTGTGCACGTCTGCCAAGTGTGTTCATCATGATCGCCATCACGTTCTCGTGGATTCTCAGCACTCTGATTAAATCTGGGTGCTGGAAGAAAGTGTGGTTGTTCACTAGCTTCCAGAGCCTCTCTCTGACCAGCTCTTCCTCTTCCTGAGACATCTGCACAGGCAGCAGGGCACGGATCTGGCTGAGTCCGACCCACATCAGGGCAGCGTCGTCCCTTGTCTTGCTGTTGATCACGTAGGTCTTCTCTAGAGCCCTGATTAGCTCGCCCACGGTGTCGTACTGACGAACCAGTAGGCTGAACATCTCGCGAACCAACTTCGGAGTCTCGATTTGGGATTCCTCGGCCCAGCTGACGATGGTCGATATGAGGACTTTGCGGAACACCTCTGTAAAAAAGCGGAAGAGTAGCTTTTATCTCTCTACCACTTATACCCATCGATGCGGTACAATGCAAAACTACCGTATCGCAAGTTTACCTTCTGGAGTCTTCCTCTCTGGCTCTGGTTCCGGTTTAGGCTCGTCCTCCAGCTCCTTCACAGCGTTGATAAAATTGAACAGTCTCTTCACGGCTCCAGGCTTCTCGATCTCTTCGGCTGGCTCGTTCGCAGCGTCTGCAGCTTCCTGAAGAGCGTGCAGGGACACGTAGGACATGAGATTGTTGTGGAAATCGTTCATCCTGCTTATCAGATCCTCTCCGCAGGGAATATTATCAGGATCGTCCGCGAACTCCGTGTTCTTGAAGCTTAAAATCGCGTTCATCTGCTCGCGAGGCGGGCACCTGAACTCCTTGGTCTTCTTCGCCGCCACCGCTGACGGCAAGTCAGACTGCTTGATTTCGATGTAACGGCGCAGCTGATCGGACTGCAAATCACCGACAAAGTCGTGGCTGAATCCGATGATGGACTCGACGCGATGTCGAAGCTGGATGTCGTTCAAATGGTGAAGCAGATAGCACATCTGCAGTTTCGCCCCCTCCGCCATCTTCATGTGGAGCAACCCCTTCTTGTGCTCGTCTTTCCCTTCTGCAAAACCATCGTCAACGGTATACTCTGGGCACGAGAGGTTACAAGGAGTTCACCAGAAGTGAGGCTCACCTTTGTCGAACGTCGAGTCCCAGGTCTCGGGGTGAATCATGATGAGAAGCTTCATCACGTCCTCGTTTCTAAGCATCCCCACTAGGAGCAGTCTATCGACAAGCTTCAGCAGCGGCCTGTAATAAGCGAAACTCACGTGAGCGAGGTGAATGCGAATGGAACGGAACCAGTAGCGTTAAGCGGCGCGAATTATCTTGAAAGCATCTTCTCCCTTGCACGGAATCGTCGACGAAGCCTTTAAATTATGCAGAAAATAGGCCAGGCGTGCGTGTATGTGTCACAAGTTTTACATACAGGAAGAGATTCTCATTGCTGCCGCCGATCGGGTCTCGATTGTGCACTTGATTCACCTCGACGGCCTCGTTCAGAGCCTCCATCACGTAATCCCGTACAACGTCGAGGGGGAAATACGGGCTGTAGAGGCTCCTTATGTTCTCGATCGTTTGATCGCTGGAAGGAATATCCCTTCATGTCGACAGGATTAGTCAGGGGGTCACATCTAGCTTTGGTTTAAAACTACTTACCTGATATCCGTCATTTTCATTTGTGGCCGAACCGACTCGGTTTCCAGGTATCTAAGGCTGTGCTTCATCTCCTCGTTCTCGTACAATTCCTTCAATTCTTGACCTGGCGAACAGCGAACAGACTCGGTTACGAAGTGTTCTACGTTTTCAAGGTGAATCTACATACCTAGAGGAATGATGTACTCGTTCTTGCACACTTCCATTGTCGTTGCGTGGGACTCGAGATGTAGAGCGATTAGCAAGTCGTAGAATCCTTGTCGTAGGGGCCCGGACATGTACTCCGCTCGAATGGCGTACAACAGTTGTTTCTGGTCGACGTGTTGGCACAGTGCGTGAGCTGCTCTGTAGTTCGATTGGTAGCACAGGGCTGCGTACAGCGTCAGGGTATGCGCGTGGAAACTGTAGCAATTGAAACGACCACGGATCGGATCAGCTTTGAAGCAGATTCAGATACTGATACAGAAAGAGGAATTCTTTGATCCTCTTCTAAGTTGTACCTGAGGAGCTTGTCCATTTCGATCAGCTCTAAGATATCGATGCACCTGCCCTCCTCGGGAATGTGCAGAGCCAGCATCGAAATCGCGTCCTCGCACAACATAGACCAACCCCGGATGTCGGACAGCTTCAACGCGTGTACTTGAAGAGACTGATTGGGCACTCTCGCCCATTGATGAGGCTTCAAGCATTGCACCTTTAACCTGGGCGGGAATTGGGGTATAACGTGACGTTCCGAGTTCTGTAGCACGGCAGTGGATAAGGGCAAAGTCGTGGAGGTTCTTCCAAGCTCGATCTGAAGGATCTCCTTGCTGGTGGCCTCCACGAATATCGCGGGGAACAGCTTGGTGTCCGGCTCCATTTTGAACTTGTGGCTTGTCTCCTTGCCCTCGCAGGTGAACGACACCCAACCAGTCGCCGTGTCCACGAAGCAACCGACGAACATTCCCTGTGATGCACCCTTGCCGGACGCATCTTGCGTGACTTCGTTGTAGAGCTCGTCCGCTCTCACCATGTAACAGCTCTGTCTGTCGACTCTGCAACGCGAGCGCGTGTTTCTGGTTTAACTTGCTAGCTTGTGAATGGTTGCACTATGAAGCTTGATAAACACGCAGAACAGGTCCAAGCATTCAGAAGAAGTACACTGTACTCGTCTCGAATTTCAAATATTCGAGTACAGCTGATATTGTTCGGTCGGTCAAGTTAGCTCTTTCATTCGGGATAGGCGATAAAAGATGATTTACACGTACTGATCTACAGGCCGCTCGTAGTCATCGGTGATAACCACCGAGGATTTCCTCACGCGAGACAGATTGAAATCCTTGGTGTGCAGATGGTACTGAGAGGTGACCCAACCGACGTAAACGTGAGTTGGATCCTGTCCAGGGAAAATTCGTACCCCGTAGAAGTATTCATTCATCAGCTTCAAACACTCCGCGTCGTATATCTCGTTTCCAATTGCCTCGACACCGGACCCACTCAGGACAGACATCGCTTTTGGCGCGTTGCGCTCTGGGATCTGGGGTGGCACCACCTTCAAGTCGACCTGCGGAAAAGTATTTTTAATTCCTATGCTTGAACGAGCATCCACATCAGGGAATGGGATGGTTGGATCGAGGCGAGCAGATAAATAAATAAAAAAAGAGTTTTTACATTCGATATGCGAACTTGGGGAGGCCGGCTACTTGCTTTGTTCATCGACAATGTCTTGGTGCTCAGGTCAGACACGTCTGAGCGGACAGGTGGTTCGGGCGTTTTCGATTTCGCATCCGGAGACTTCGCTTTCCGCGAGAAGAACCTAAAAACATGGTTGCAACAATAATTCACTGTGTAAGGCTTGAGAGTAAGACAAGTAATCTTGAGAGTAATGGACTGACAGGATGGCAACTTGAATTCTAATGAGCGAGGGTCTTTGAATCAACTTACGAGGCATCCTCCGTCTCTTTGCTAAGGTTGCTAGGAAGTTTAAAGTATCAGATTCACTCGACCCAAAGAATTCATAAAGATAATTGAATCGGGAATACTAACCGGAACGGTGAACGCCCACGTTTCTTCTTGTCGTCTTTGACATCGCCGTTCATGTCGCTGTACCCGTTCATTTCAACCTCGCTGATCGCATTCTCCATGTTCCCAGCTCGTGACCCATAAAGGGATCCTTTCCTAGGTGGTCTGGAGGGTTTGTTCCTTTGCATGGGAAGTGGAGATTCCTTCATCATTTCGTCTGCCTCCACAGCATCCTCCGAGTAGTTCCTCTGTAACCCTGGGGCGAGCGAAATTCCATTAATTCAGAAATTAAATTCTACTATCCCCGACCATGACACAGAAATTCTAAAATTAGGTGATCGAGAATCAAACAAGTTTCCTGACACGACAATCCTAATTCTGTACCTTTGATGTCGCTCATGCTGAAGCCAGACTTCATCATCTGCTCCATCTGAGCGGATGGCACGGATTGTTGCGCTTGTTCCATTTGCTCCGACAGCAGTCTGTTCTGACGCATCTTGATCTCCTGCCACCTTCGTAATTTCTCGCTCTCCGAGACGAAAGCCGACTGGCAGATCACTGGCAATGACAGTCGAAGGAATTCCCAGTTGGCTTTCTCCATGGTCTCGAAGGTGTTGTGGGAGATCTTCAGGCAGGGCGGGGTGTCAGAGCCTGCTGGAATTCTGGCGACGTCTATCCTCGTGTCAGCCATGTCGTCTGTGTTCTCGAAGATCGGTTGATCCTTCGTGTACCAGTAGGTGACTGGACGATTCATGTTCCTGAAAGGGCAAGGATAGTATCCTGCTTCGTACTCTTCGATTCACGGGGAAATGATATCAATGTACTCCGAGGAGGGGCTGATTGCTTACACGCAGAACGGTTCGTATCCTTCTTGCAAACCACACGTCGTGAAGAATTTCAGGGTGTTCACGTCCTGCCCGAACGTCAGTCGTGCCTTTTGTCCAACCCCAAGGGTGAAGGCTGGCACGAAACAGTCCCCTTGCACATCGGCGAAAGATGTCTCCCCACCCAGTGCGTCCATCAGCAACTCTCCGTTCAGAGAAAAACCTAGATAATCGTTACATCACGTTGACACTATGGTCCATCGACTATGCAAGCCTATATACAATCGCTACCACCAAGAACATGTACCAATTAACAGTTATTTCGTTTAGCGATGTAACATTTCAGCCGCACAGTACCTGAAGCATTGCGTGTCAAATTAATGGCAATTGTTATCGAGCAACAGTTTGTTAAGACATATAACACAACTACACAGAACTATGCAAAGCGAGTGCAAAAGTTGTTTCAGTAGAATGTTAAGCATGCAGATAGATAGGGGTACAGACTGATAAAAAAAATATAAAAACAAGGTGGTTAGAACGCGTAGTTAAAAAAAAAAATACGTAAATAAAATCTCTGAGAAGGGATATAATCAAGAGATAGAGGAGGCATTTAACAGTGGTTGAACCTGGGAAGATTTTCCGAAAATCCACGCGGTTTGGAGCTTTCGAAATGAACGCGATGACGATGTTAATTATTCCATTAAAATTGTTTTCGTGTAAAATAGAGAGCGCTTGGTAATTATTGTATAGTAGTATGGGGTCACCCTTTCGGTTAGTATTATATGAGATTGCATGAGTTATGAAAGCATTGTTGTTCGAGTAGAATACTGGATACCAAAAAAAGACAAGAGCAGACGTGACGCTAATCGAGTATGATTTTATTAACAATGAGAAACACCAGGTGTGAATACATTGTGCAGTGAAGTTCCAACATGTAAGAAAGCGTTGCTGCGATTACGTGTGACAGGGTGCCAAGAAACAAGGGGGTGGTCTTTCCTTCGTGGTTTACGCCGCGAAGTTTGGGGTGGCCAAGCGAACAACACTCATCCCGACTGCACAAAACACGGCGATCACTTTTAGTACGTATGGCAATTTGTCTTGGCAACGACTGAAGGACAGTTGGTAGAGAGAAATATGCAGTCGATTTCGAGTATCCAATTGTGCGTCGATGATGGTTCCGTCTGGCTTTCTCGGGATCCCGTATCAATTGTATTGTCTGTATCCAGTAGTCTATCTCTTCGATCAAATTATATGTATGTATGTAGCTTAAAATGGCAGCTGAAGCGTTCGCTTAAAGATTCCGTCTTACTAATCGTTCGGTCAATTAGATCCAGGAATACCCCGACAACGTCTCCAACCTGCCATTGTTTGCCAAATGTTTCGGCCGTGCCCGAGTATACTTTTTCCTCCTTTAAAATAAAACGTCACCAATTCAACACCGCCGTTCCAGCTGACGGGCGACAAGCTACTCGTTCAACATCGATATCGTGTGTGCATGGGCGAGAATCGAGACTCGAAGAAAACAAGGGGGGCGGGGATGGGGGACAGAACAGTTGGCACGATACACTGAAATATTTGTACAAATAGCGCTGAGACACGATCTCCGTGGAGCCCGTGGACGTCGATAGAAGTTAAGCCACACTCGCGAATGAAATTCCCATCGATCTCATTCGGCCTTGGGACAAGGATGCAGAAAAAAGAACAACCAAGTCAACATGAAAGAAACATATAGAGACAAAGACAACAGTAGTGACGAGAAAACTCAAAAAAATGGCGGACCTCTAGATCGGCTATTGGGAAAGTTTTGAACTCTTACTGATCGTTCTGTCCGCGACGTCAATGAAACATCCAACTATGTCGCCCACTTGATATCTGTGACCAAACGACTCGTGGGTACCGGCGTGTACTTTGGTCACCTGACATTCACGATTGGTATCAATTATTCATGACTGTTCACGCAATCGACGCGTAAGAGATTCATTTATTGTTCAATCATATCTTACCATCGACACTGCTGATCGTAAAATTATTCGCTAAGGCGATCGTTCTTTTCGCGGCAGCTTCTAAACGTTCAGTGTTTCGAAATGCCTCGATCGAGGCTCAAAGTGCCGTGTTGAAAAAAAATCATGTTAGAACACTTACGTTGTAACCGTCGAAGGCCCAAGTGTTTTCGTCGCTGCCAAGCATGCTGCCCGGCATGCAGTCCGCTTTTGCCCATCCGACTCGCATGGGGCCAGCAGTCAACACCTCAAATTCGAAGTACCACTTCCCGCTGCTGACTGCGTAGTGCTTTTCGACTCGATAGGTCCTGAAGGTTAGCTGTCGCAGCTTGCTGGCCTCCAGAAGTAGCGCTGTACAGAAAGGAATTCGTGAAGCATTATATCGGATAGGCTGGTACACTCCCACGAGTGTTCACCTTCGTGCTGTTCCCCAGTAGGTGGTTCCAGCATGTATCCATAAACCAATAGCGTCCTGACTGTCTCGCTAGCTGTATCTCGATTTGCTTTCTTGATGGCTTCGTCCACCTTTGGGTAGGGCACCAGATGAGGGCTCCTCCTCATCTCGGAGTCTTCGTTCAATCCATAGGTCCAGCCCTGACTGATCCTCTCCTTCGCCCACAAGTTGTGAGTGTTCTCCGCAAGTTGGTCCACGAGTTCCTCCATCTTAGGGGTGAGCGTGATGGCAGTGAGATCTAAAGGAGCTGGTTTGTATCCGCTGCTCTGTAGGAACGGTTCATTTGGAAGCCTAAGGGTCTTTATCCTGGATGGAGGCTTGTCCATGGTGATGTAATATCCCAAGGCCAAGACAGTCTTCAACGTCTGCACAGCCAGCTGGGTGTCGTAGCGCTTCTCCGCGGCTGGTAGCCTCTCGAACTGCACGATGCAAGGATGGATCTTCCTCATATCGTCCCTGTGCTCTCCGTAGATCCAGCCAGCCTCGATCTTGTTCATGGCCCACATCTCGTGGATGTTCTCCGCCAGTTTGTCTCTGATCTGTTCGACGTAGGACGGTAGATTAACCATGGACGTGTCTACTGGGGCTGGCACGAAGGCTGTGTCGTCTTCGACCAGCCACGGGCCAGCGAGGACTACTTTGTTCATGTTTCCGAAGTAGAAGCACGGGTCCAGCGATAGGATCTGTTGGGGCAACAGGCTTTCCACCAAGGGTGAGAATTCATCCGGCGGTTGAAACTTGAGTCGACCATGGTCGCCACCCAGAAGGAATCTACAGGAGAGCTTGGACGAGCAGCTGATCGAGGGGAAGAACATGCCGTCTAGATTGAAATTCCTGAAGGAGCCCAGGATAGGCGCCCCGTTGAAGGTGAACGTTATCACGGGCACCGTCAGGTCCAAAGCGCAACCGATCACGTCGCTCTTCCTGATGTACGGCTCCGTGGCGGTGTTCACTACTGGAGTCTTCCTGCCACCGGTCCACAGGTGCGCACCGTCGAAGCCGAACGAGTAGAGGTCGTCGCCAACACCGTTCCCACCCCATTTTTCACCACCACCGGGATACGGCATGTACCTTTTCGGGGGAAACGAGAGGAATCGTTAAGCGGCAGAGTCTCTTTGCCAGAGAAACGTATAAAGATCGAAAGTTGAACGTACCCAGCAGTGTTGGCCCAGCCGATCCTCAGGTGAGGCATCATGTGCGTCGTCTGCTCGATGTGATCGACGGTGACTTCGAAGTACCACTTCTGATAAAGCGCTGAACCTTCGACTCTACCGACGAATATGTTTGGCCTGATGCTGGCAACGTGGTCGACTAATTGCGTCTGAAGGAGGAGATTCTTCCCTGGCAGCAGGAAATCGCAGATATTGTTCTGCGAGGAGCGGACCGCCACACCGTTACCCACGCAAAGCGAGCAAAGAACGTCCAAGACTTTCGGATCTCGTCCGTGTTTCTCGAGCAGGGATATGATGACTTTAATGTGCTCGTCCTAAGGGGATAGAGGAAGGTTTAAACCGGGAGTTAGGCTTTGAAGCAGTTTTATGCTTACTCTCATCATGTTCAAAGCCTCAGGCGAGTCGATGAGAACGCAGTGAAGTACGTCTAACATTCCAGTGCCCTCGCTGGAAGCTTGAGAGCCCAATCGGCTGAACAGCCAATTCAGCCGGTTGCTGTTGGCGAATTGCGCGCAATTCGTGTGGTTCCCTTTGATAATGGCAGCCAGTAATTGGTACAGGTAGCCAGATATTTGATCCCAGGCTTGTCCACTCTCGTCCCCCGAAAGCGCCACGAGAAAACCTTGCGACGTGATCACGTTGATCTTATCGATGGCCTCCAGAATCAGATTCAGAATACCTTCCTCTTGGAACAGGTCTTGGCGATTCCTCAGCGCTCGGAACCTATTTTGCTTCTCCTCGTGCTCTGCGAATAAACGTTTTATCATTTTCTGACCGCGACGATGATTGACAGAGCTTAGGCTAGTCTTTGGATTCTTCTACCGCGAATGTGATTTCCTTACCCATGTCGTCCTCGGGCTGGGCAAAATAATTAATCAAGTCTTCCAGACACATCACCATTTCGTTCAGATTCACATTTTGGAAGAACATAGACGCTCTTCTATCAACTTGCAGCGTCTCTAGGCCTCTAAAACATATTCGGTCCTTTTAGCGATCTGCCTGTCCATGTTATATTTATCATTCGGTTTTGTAACTTTTCTGTACGGCTCTGTACGGTTCCATCCAAGCCTCTACCAGTTTTAATTGTTCATGTTTGAATGCGAACGAATCCTTCACTGCTAATCGATAGATACTCACGTGATGAACTGGGTGAACAAGCTGCTGCACTTTCTGATTACCCGAGCTGTGCGAGATTCCTCCTCCTGAGACCGAGAGAAGTCTAAACCGTCGTCCATCTTTCCTTCTTCGTGAAGGACCGCTTGCTTCTCCTCCACTTTACCCACGCCCTTTTTCTTCGTCTCGTACGACTATATCCCCGTGGAACTCAGATTCAGACATATTCACTTGGTCGCGGAACAATCCACAAGAACGAGAATTCTAATATCTACCTTATACGAGACCCAGAGGCAACTAGTAGCGTGCTGCATGATAACAGTCGAGTCACCATACTTGATAATAGGCATCCCGATCACTTCCAGATCCTTGTCCTCGAGAATGATCTTCTGATCATCTTTCTCTTGTCTCAGCCAAAACGTCGACGTCTCGATAGTCCCCTCGTTCCTTCAACCGTAACATCAATTTGTTTACTATGAGTTAGTTTACTCGAACCTTGAACTTTTCTAAGGCTACGCGTTTACCTATCGACTAGATACAGTTCATTGTTTTCCTTCACGCCAAGATAACGTCCAGTGGTCAGGTGCCTGATCCTCATCGGGTGCAGCCAATTGATGAATCCACCCGCCCATTTTGTTCTCGCTAATTCGAGCCGCCACAAGGATCGCGCTTGGCTCATTACACTGCCGCCTTCGTAGATCACTATACTGTAAACAGTAGAATTAAGTAGCGGAAGCCCCGCAGTGATGGAGCCACGCTAATCGAATCCTAACGTTTGTACAGACGACTATTCGTAAGATTTCCGAATAGAAAGGGGTATGTAATATCGTGGTTGAAACGATGAAATTTACTTCTGGCTCGGTGATGTGCTCCATGACGAGGGTATAGTGAGGCATTCGTCACCACCGTGGAAGAATCGCAGCACATCTCCGCCGAACACGTAGCCTACGTACTTCATTCGACTGATTCCAGTACCGTACGGTTGTACCGACCAATGGGTCACGTGGAACGAGGCGTTCACCACCGACAGATCGTTCTCTTTCGTGGTGTGCTGAAAGAAAACAGGTGAGACGGTTGGTGGGCGCGGAGTTTTTGGCACGGCTGAAGCTTTGATGGATCATCGGCGAAGTGGTTACGGCCGGGCAGCGGGCCAATAAAACGCATCGACTTTTTTTTTTTCGTCGCAACAAAGTGGTAGGGATCATCGATTGAACGTTGTAGAGGATTGCTCACCAAGTATCTTTCGGTGGCCACGGATACTAGAATCAGGTCGTCACCTACTCGGACCTTCTCTCCCTCGGACCTTTGTTTCGACGCAGGATGCACTGTCCACCAGCAGGCTTCCCCTAAACGAGCGATATTATGGTTGGTGCGATGGCGGGAATTAACGCAGATTATAAATTAATAATACTTCTGTAGCCAACCTTGAGAATGTTGTTGTAAACCGACGTCGAATGCCAACTTGTCGTTGGACGAGCTGGTCGACAGACACGCCAAGTACTGCAAGGGAAGTAACAACGAGTTACTCAAGCTTCTTAGGAAAAAGAAACGATTACCGAACGCATTGAAATATTTACCATATCGCTGTTCTGGTGTCTTAACAAAATAGCGTTACCGTACAACAACGTTCTGTGACCGGATCCGGTGCCCTTTCCCTAGAAATTCAAGAACACGTTGCAGAGAGGGAAACTCGCGCACAGGGTGGCCTGAGATACTCGTAGGTCGAAAATCGATTAAAGAAAAGTCAGGAGAAAAGGGAGAAATAAAGGTGAACAAGCGTACTGATAAGAGGAGGCCATAAATAACGATCGCTAACGAGTAAACGTTCATGCCAAGCGTGTCGAAACTGTACACGTTAATCGAACTGGCGTAAACAGAAGCGCAGTCGTAAATGCATGTAGTCGCAGAGTGCGGCGTGTCAGCGTTAACATAAAAAGCAGACGGGCACAATCAGGAACAGAAACGTATCGGAAGTCCGAACGAAAGAAAACGGCAAAGCTTAGAACAGAATCGAAAGCGAATGATGTTACCAAAGCATGAGCAATAAACCGACGCCCTGGAGCGGTACGAAAGGTATACTTACTAAACTTTCTTGCTGCTGCAAAGAGAAACATAAGAGTTGTAAATCTCGTTTATCGCCAATCGTTTGTTTTGTTGTCGAGTGAAATGATTAAAGTGATGATCAACACGCCTACGATGTCGTTCGATAGGTAGAGAATGATCCCGTGACACGGTTTTTGCGGATGATTCTCGTTTTGCGAGTGCGAGGGTGCGACGCTTCGGTGAACGCAACAAAAAGAGATTGGACAACAGTGGGGGACAAAGACAATACGTATAATGAAAGACAATTTGCGATTGTTACGCGGCTACATGGACGCATGCCACGATTAGTGGACAAAAGGTTCGTGCGGATGCATTCAGAAAATCGTTTCTCGGTGTACGTAGCTCCCGAAAAATCCCTTGCGAGCGGTGCTCGCTAGCCGAAAAAAAAAATACACGTGTACAGGTCATCGAACCCGCGACTGTCTACTTTCTAAGTGCATCGTTCGGTTTAGTGGATACATTTGTACAAAAAAGTGATGGGGGCAGCGGTTTTGTTGATTAATCCTTCTCCTGCGTACGATGCGAAATCAAACAGACTTTATGGCCCACTCCTATGCAGGCGATCTACCTACGGTGGCTCTTTAAACGTCACACGCACGATGCAGAGGAGAGTCTTGCTCGTGGTGAGATTACAAAACTTTTCCCGCGCGAATCTGCTGGAATTATGCCCTGTGCCGTGTCGGCGAGCGGAAAAAAAATGGAAAGGAAATTACAGTAAAAATAGAACACGAACGTCTGCACTGGGGAAAAAAAAGCGCAGTGCCGGTGTATTTCTGTGGAATTATACATAGAGAATCGCAGAATCGTTCCTGCTGACTTCCCTTGGTAACGTTCGCGATATATGAGAATCTTCGTAGGGTGTAAAGTGATAATGAAGTGGTACGTTACCGTCTCGGAACCGGCGGCAGTGACCAATTCTTGCAAGGCCCTCACCGAGAGAGCCTGTTCTATTACGAATACGCATTGCGACAGGTCCGGCGGTATGTTCTACAACCACAGAATGCTCGATATTAACACTATTCACTGGTATCGCAGTGTCACGATCAATAATGCTTGTCTCGTTGATCGTTACGCTTATTTTCACTGACTGCGCAATACGAAATGATTCCAAACTCTGCTAAAAGCAACTCGTTAAAGCGTCTCGAACTTCCCTATCAATCTCTCCTTGCATAATTACAGAGATTCGTGCCAGTTTTACTTTGTTAGAGATTGTAGTATAAATTCAATTAATTACTGCAAGAAGTTTGAAACATTTCTGTCATTCCACAGTCCAACGTTCCTCCAGTTTGCACAACTTAATTGTCAAGCTAATGCGCCGTCAGCGACGATCAGAAGAGATTACCTTGTCTGCGATGTTCTCGAGGAAGCAGTGCCTGTTACCGAAACCCTCGGCCGCGAGGCAGACTCTTTCGCCAGTCGCGGTGCAGGACAGACACACCATGTCCTCCTAAAAATTATATTTCACCATTCAGTTTCCCTTCGCTCCAAGCGTTGATACGATCTTCGCGGAACTGCATTTCAGCAGGCACTGATCTGTATGCTAAATTCGATTTCGCTGAAATTTCTATGTATAGCTGGAACCTTCTTGCGGAAATATTTCTGTAAATCCCGCCGGATAAATTTGAACGTGTCATTCCATGCAATGCATACGTGCAGTCGGTACAACCGCATCTTAACGCAGCCTTCAGAATTCTTTGCAGAGGGTAGTTGCTTGGGTGTTGGTTGGACATTGCGGGAGGGGAGGGTCGTGCGAGGGAGTGGACGAGATTACCCGTTGAAAAAACGATTCATTGATGCGTTGGAAGCACGAGGAGGAGCATCACGATGACCTTTGCGAAACGTTGAAATATGATGTGAGCCAAACGGCAGATGTTACGCACGGTGCCAGAACCAATTTGGACCGCTTCAGGAATGCGTGAACGGGTTTACGCAGGCATACTGGGAAATGCTTCTCGAGATTTTCGGCGCAGCCTGTCTCGGGGAAACGATGCCACTGTTTTTACTACGCAGACGGGTTACTTGAGCGGCAGCAATTGCATCCTTGCGCATAAACGATGGCTGGGGATGAGTCAGACCGCGCTTGGACCAGCCATCGCGTGATCGTGACGTTAAAATAAAACGTCGACCCTTCGCAATAAATGAACAACACTCTTTAAAGAAATTTTAGTGGAATGAACTTTACGCAGCATCAGAATTAAGGTTGAAGAGGCGATAGAAGCAGAGCTAATGAGGGCTTCGATGTAGCCCAAGTATTTTTAAACGCCGATATTTAGCATCGCCGACAAATATAGAATTTCAATCCGTCTCGGTTGTACGACACGTGTTTCCATGTGCGCTGCAAATTAACGCGTAATAACGTAATTATACGATCGCGAATATAATTGAGATCGACTGCGAACAGTGTAACAAGGTTATTTCTACCATCCGGGGGGAAAGAAAGGGCGGCGATGGTGAAGTATCGTGCCTTGCATCGTTGGAAATTCCGTGTCGTTTCTCGATTTACAATTCGCACCGACGAGAAACACCGGTTCCGCCCACTTATTTTGCATACTTTCACGCGGATCAACGCGTCACGCGTGTGTCCGTTCCTAAACGCACTGGAGAGAACGGGTACGTCGCTGCTCGTTGCATAAATAAGACCTGTTAGTGGGCTAATTAACATAATGTGTTGCCGAGTTATACGAAAAGGCACGCGACTATATTCGCGTTTCCGCCATGCGACGCGCCAAAGTACCCCGGAAATTCGATCGGAGAGATTCCAAATCGTTTTCTACGACTTAATAGGGTGGATGTATCGGTAAATGAACAGATACTAGCTAATGAATATTTTTTTTATTAAAACGAGTAAAAGAGGTTATTAAAATAAGCAAATAATTACTTAGAAACTACTTTTAATATCTTGCTTCATATTCAAACAATTTTTGCAGTACCTGGAACCAATCGAGCTGCGAAGATAATTTTATAATAGTGTTTATTCATTACCCTTAAGTATTCGTTTATTGGTGCGTTTACCCTACAGCGTAATTTCAACCGAGCTATCCGCATGGTGAATGTCCGTGATTTAATGATCGTCGTAGTAGTTTATCGTCACGTTTGGTCGCGTGGACAGCATGAAACGGTTGTAGACACTTCACGGCAAAAGAAACAGGTAACCGCGTGCGTGCACAATGAATCAAACAAACCGATTATATCCATCGTACGTGGGATCGGCCGCGATCGAAGCTGCAACGTGTTGCAGTATAGGTCAAGGGTGCGTCTATATTCTACCATGGGATAATCCGGTGCAATTTTGTCCCAGCGAAGAGTGAACGTAAATATTAATTGGATGGACTTCTGCCTACGCATCGGTTTCTTCTATCCCGTTCTCGCCGAAATTTCGATATGGACAGCTGTGGATGTATGGCAGGTTGAATGAAAGGGACAATTGCTTTGGGTTCGCGATCGTTCGTTTTAACGATACTCGAGGGATATTGTGTTGCGTCGGAGCAATTTATAGAAATACGATTGCTAAACAATGAGACTAGCAAGTATTTCTATACAGAATTACTTTATCGATAGGTTCCATTGTCCGGCTTCAGAAAAAGCGCAGTATATTCCTCGATTCGAATCCATCGACTATGCTAATTAACGATCGATGTCTCTATTATCTTAGCGAGCTTTTAGTGCTTTCCACAGCAATTGCGTCGTCCACTTCTTCCGTAACGACTACATCCAGGCCCCCGCAATCGCTTTTGCACCGTTAATGGCGCCTTCCTTGGCGATCGCGTACGCGTAGGTACTTACGCTCGCGAGCTCCCCCCGTTATTAACTCACACCGCCGCTTTCCGACGTGGAATCTTTGATGAAGGGGTACCTACACATTACCGCGTATTGATCATACGGAACAATGCAGCGTCGATTGCTAAAATTAACCACCGCCACGCTTTTAAAGACGAACGTCTATAGCGACGTCTTGGGAGATGGATGACGCTGACTGGTTCGCACAGTGGATAATAATTAGTTTTAATTACGACCGGCTGTTCGTTTCCGCTCGGCCGAGGAGCAAGCGCGGGTGACGCTAGAAAGGGAACGGTAATTTTGAGTGGCACGGTAGGAAACCCACGGTTGTTGACTTAATTAATGATCATTACGAAGCAGCGAACCGCTCTCGGCGACACAATTTCCTACGCAACGTTATTCCGCTCCAGCCATTTTGCATATACCTGTTCTCAAACAATTTAACCTCCACCAGCGATTATATTCAAAATAGTTACGCTCGTTTCTGCGCTGAACGCCGCCTCCCCTGTAAATCGATCTTTCGTGTCTCGACGCGAACAAGAGTTCTTGAACGCGAAGCTCGGTCGGCTCCGCAGGATTGACAGCTCGGTAATAATTGAAACATCGATGCTCGATTCGGTTGACGCAATCGAGCCTAATCGATACGAGTGCAAAGGGAAACTAGCCACTGAAAACTTCAAATGTTTTCGGTTATTTGGACATTTTGGATCTCCGGCACATATATCAAAATTTCAAGTGATAGGTAACATTGAAACGCAGTAAAAGGACATGGAGCCGATGTACGAGGACGAGAATGACACAAAGCTCAGGTGAGACTGCTCTCCAGGAACAAGCTTATACAAAGATCGACCTTGTAAAACGGGAGTGACCCCTTCCGGCAGTTAGATCGCTCTCGGATCGAAGTTTATCGGGTCGCCGATCAAATACAAGCATATTTCCTCACGCGATCTAATAAATGTAGCGAATCGACCGATGATTCTCTGCTTGTCGCGAGCTTAACCCTGTATACTTACGTATAGAGGGTCAACGAAATAGCCGCGTGCCGATACCGTTTCCTTCGGTCGAGCGATCGATTCGCCTTTACCAATCGTGAACTTGGCAGCGCTCGTCGGGGGAGAATGTTGCATGCTCGTAAATTTCTTTCCCGGAGGTGTATTCGCGACGAGTACACGCTTCGTATGCCGTTCGAGGGGTAGCGCGAAATTTGGACGGAGATCGATAACATTATTTTTCCACCCCAGCTTGAGGAAACACGCCTGGGTTATATCTCCGAGTCACGAACGGTGTTTACTGTCGCTTAACACTTTGTAAGTAAAAGTAACAGAGATGCACGATATCGCGTAATTTGATTAGCACACGATACTGTCTCGGTTACTTTCTTCGACCGACCGAATCAATCGTATTAACGAGCGTACTCGAGACGAGGGGAACAACGGGGGGAGTAACTGTTATTAAGGAGCACGATCGCTGGAGACCCTTGCTTTTTGGTATTTCTTCGTGACATGTTAATTTCCTCGGAGACCTTGGAACTTTCGCGACTCCTTTCGGGTACGAAGGAACCGCAGTCTTTGAAAGACATCACCGCGCAAGTGCTGGGGTCGCGAGTAGCCTTCGTTCGCTCCAAGTAGATCTCTTCATCCAAACTTATTTTACGAATTCAGCAACGAACCGCGAGGAAATTCCTTGCCCCGGACTGCCTAGAGGCGATAACGTCCTGGGGCATTCTAGTAGTAACGATTTCAACATTAATGGATGTCAATGTTCCGATAGAAAAGAGGCGCAACAGGATGTTCATCAAGAGATACCCAATATTGAGAGCGACGAGATGACCGAAATGGGGTCGGGAAGGGGATGCCGTAGACCTTCACGTAGACATTCACGTAGACATTCACGTAGACATTCACGTAGACGTTCACGCAAACATTCACGCAGACGTTCACGCAGACGTTCACGCAGGCATTCACGTAGGGGTTCCAAGAAGATGGAGAAATGTATCTGCAAGCCTCGCAGAAGAAGGAAGCGCAGGAGACAGATCCTGTCGAACAATCCTTTTCTCATCTTCTACCTGGAGATGTACTTTAAGGACCCTACGAAGCACGTGACGGAGGTGGCTCGCGATGCTGGCAAGAAATGGTGCTCCATGTCCGAAAAGTCTAGGCAGAAATACATACGACTCGCGGCGAAGGTGAGGTGTCGGTGTCCGAAGAAAAAGTAAAACTCGGAAAACAAAGTGCTCGTTTCACGTTCGAATGAAGCTGGGCAAACGAAATCGGATGGGAATCTGGCTCGCAAGGAGCAAAGCGTTCTCGCGTGACAAAGCAGACGCTCGTCACGAAAGGAGCCGCGAAAGGAGCCGCGACTGGAAGGTGAAACCAAGAGAAATCCTGACGAGATAAACGGTTCGACGATGCTTTATCGTGAAATCGAGCACATCCCCAAACCCCATCAGCGAATCAAATCGAGAATCTTCATCCGACACGGCCGCCTCGTGTGTACTCGTCGCGCGATAAAATCTTGTACTTTATATATGGAACAAATATACATGTTTCTGTTGGCAAAGCGAAGGGAAAAGAGCGGAAAATCGATAGACACGCGTGTCGTCGGTTGGTAAACGGGCTCGTGATAACGGAACCGCGTGCATCGCGGGGATGTTATTTTTATTTAGGGGAGGTTTATTAAAGAGTCGAGAATGAAGCGTGTGCAGCTTACGGAAGCTCAAGGCTGCGTCTACCCTCTCGGTCACTATGCTATCGCTTGATCCTTACGGGGCTGAACGAGGTCAAGGTCGTTCAGCGGGAGAACTTTAAGTGCTTCCACGATTCATTGAATCCCTGCCTGCCACCGGTGTGTACAAACACTTGGCTTTTGCGCGAGGAAAATCGCGATTTTATGCAAGACTACGGTTCCAGCGAGGCGATCACGGGAACACCGTAAATACCGTACCCCGTGAAGCTAACTTTAACGCCGCCTAAGAGGATTCGCCCCTCGGTGTCGCGCATTTTCCGTCGGAACGCGCTTAAGCTCGAGCGCTGACGTGGCCTTCTAGTTGGCCACGTTCTTCCACCAAGGGACCGTTATCCTTTGATAATATCGCGCGCTTTTCGATGTTCCCACGTGATCCCTGACACGGCGACTCGATCAAACGGAGCACCGCGCGACGTTTACCTAGATATGTCACGCGATTCGCCCTGTAATCTGCTATGCATCGAATTTCTGTGCTCGTCGACAAATCAGTGCCTGCACGAACTTTACGGAACGAAAACATATCACTCTTCTTGGAAAGCCTCATCTCCGAGTCTCCCCAGATTCCAAGTTCTTGTTTCGGAGTACAATATAAACCACTCGGGAGGAGATTCTATGCCATCTTTAGTCAGAAAGACCGGATAGGTTTCGGTTGTAATAGATATATGGAAAGACTCACCGTGCGGAGAAAGGATACGTCATCCTGCTCGGAGCCACCCTCGCTGTCAGCCATCCCGTCGGTACGTTTTCACGTAACGTGGACGAGCTCCTTCGCCCTCTCGTTCGCTTCTTTCCCCCTACGTTCCTATCCGCTCCCACCTCTTGCGCGTCGCTAGTCGACCGAGCCAGCCAAGGGGATGGTCACGCGGAGTCACGGTTCGACATGGTTCACCCCTCGCCTGCTCTCCGTTTACTCTCTCCACCCGGTGCAGAACGTTTCGCCCCGTCAACGACAGCGACCACGGTGCCGACGACGTCCTAACCTCCGATGGTGCACCAATGATCAGCCACTACTGGCCCGAGGGTGTCTCGCGCGAACCTCGACAGCCCCTGCGCAAGCGCCCGTTCACTTCAATCAAATTCCGCATGCTCGAAATTCCGTCGTTACGGCCACGATGCCGCTGCTCGCCGACCCGACCGCCGCTACGCGTGCCAACCCTCTGTTACATTTTCTTTACGATCGCCACCCCTTGTTGGATAAATACGTTGGATAAACGGAGGCCTGTGCCTCCAAGAATTTCGTCTTTCAATCTATCTTTAGTGAAAATTTTAAGAGCTCTTCTGTTAGAAGGCTCGTAAATCAGAACAATATCCAAAATGTAGAAAAATGTTTTGAAATATTCTGACACTTAAGGGTTCCTAAACGATGTTGTTCAAGGTTTTGCAAAATGTCAATTACTGCACGGCGTTATCTGTTATTCCAAGCAATTAAGAGATTACCTCCCGAAGCATCGATTGCCAACAGTCACGGAGTAAAAAGAAGTTTATTCAACGAGCAGGAAAGCTCTGATCTTGTGCTCATTCGGATGTAGCATAGAGGCAAGTAATTATGGTGACCTAGAATCGGGAACTGCTGCTCGCGCGTTTCGAAACCTGAAATACGTGTATTTATACGCCACTCGATGGAAACGTCGCGTCGGTATTTTTGTGGAAAGTCGAGCGCAAAAGGAGCGTGTTATTGATCTATGAAACTTAGCAGTGTCACCGCGATCACTGAAAATGTTGGTCTCATTAATACTCTGCATCTAGCCCCGCGTATTTACGTTAGATATAATTCCAACGCGCTCGAAGGCTTTATGTAAAAATAGTTTGGAGAGGCCAGCCGACCCCCGCATTACTTCCGGTGTAATTTAAGGCACTACGACGTGACTCACTGAACGTGTGGCCTTCCTATTGCACCATAGATCTGCGTAAAGCGCGTGCGGCGAAATGAGCACTAGGGCGGAGCAACCAATCGCGCAGATCCACGCGAATTCCACACCCCCGCCGAGATGTAAACGATTTCATTTGGCGCGAACGTTTCAATTATCCGCGCAGCATCGGGATCGATATATCCGAGAGTGACCGTCGTCGGAGCGTATGCTCGGCTAATTAAATAATACGAACGAGGATGACAACGCGGCAGCGATCAGCGACGCGGACAGACACACCAAGCTGTGCCTATTTCATTCTAGCGTCTATTTCCAGCAACGGAGCAGAAATAGATGCATTTACCAGCACTCGCTTGAAATCGCCGTACGCGCTGTGCTTGGCCGTGTTTCCGCTCGAATTAGAAACGGTAGCGCGTTAATCGAAGGTTAAGGATAGCAACGATCGTCCCGGATGCGCGACACCCCAGGATCTATCGATCGCCTCTCCCCCGCCCGTGGTTCACACGGCTATATAAATCATCGACGCCGAAGCGACTGGCAACGGATCAAGGGAGGAAAGCATCGTTCGCCCGTCTAAATATCTCCTCGGACAATTCTCGCTGCCCGCCGCGAGAAAATACACTGTGTCATTGGAGTAAAGCCGCCGTCAATGTGTTCGGTCCCCACTCGCCGAACCCGTGTTTCGTAATATCGCCGATTCGCGTGCCAAAACACACGTTATTAAGCTCTATAACCGAGGATCGTTACCTGTTGTCGCGTTCGGTTACCTGACCAGCTCTCCAGGTCGAGAAAGATTGCTTGGCCGTGTCCGTAATTAAATCGCCAGAAACTTTCGAGCTCTCCCTGCGGCACGGTGTCCCGCCCAGCCGTACGCACGCACGCACGCACCCACCAACGCGCACACTCTCGGGATACGTATCGTATGCAAATGCATCGAGGTCGATTGGTCTCGCGACCGTCCGCAACGCAACCGGTGTTGCACCGCCGCGTTTCCCTCGAACTTCACGATTCTCAACCACTGCGAATATTCACTGTCCCGCGCGGCAGGCGATATCGGGGGTGGTAAAGAAGATACGGAAAGAGAAATCTCGCTGGGAGATTCACCTTGCAGAAGAGAACTTCTTCGATGCGTGGTGTCGGTGCGCGCACTTTCGAGAGCCGACTTCCGGTGGATGGGCCTCGACCGAGCCAGGTGGTCGTCCTGTCGATCGAAAAGTTCGTTCGGGGTGGATGGGTCCTCGTATCCTCTGTCGGGGCCCCTCCGACGAAATTCGTATCGAGGCTCGAGCGGTTCTGCCGGAGCGCGGTGCCGAGCAGAATGGAGCGAGCGAGCGGCTCTACCCGGCTATTTTCAGCCTCGAGCCGAGCCCGCGTTGGCTCTCCTCGAGCGACGCGACGCGAAGCGTCGCCGCTCCTCCGCTCGACAGGCGGAACAACCGACGTTACTGTCCCTTCGTCACTCCGTAGCCTCGCTCAGGAGTTTCTGTCTCTGCCCATGATATCGTGGAATTCTAAGGTAACGTCCACAAGAGGAGCGATCTTCTGTAGATCCTACGTGGATTGTTGAAATATAACGGAAGTTGGTCTACTTTTAGACTTGAGCGCACCTTGACCAACGTTTCGCAAGTGTTTCGTATGTCAGGCCCCGAAGAACAGAGCAAAAGTTAGGGATAAGGGGAGTACTATCTATTCTATATGCCTTAGGCTTTCTATGGAATTTTTAGCTATGACGATTCGAGTGGCTTTCGAAATTTTCTATATGTTAGACAGTCCACTTTGTATCGAGGAGTAATTCCGATGAAAATGTAGGAAATCCCGGCAGCGGTCACTCGATGTGTATTCCACGATCGCCACCCCTGCAGCACACCACCGACGGAGTACACCCCTTTGTAATATTGATCGCCAGTTCTCGTCTGTTGGTATACGCTTGAACGTTCCTGCTGCGAGTAAAGTAGAACTGGGCTTCGTGCCATGGCAGCTTTTCTAATTGATGAGATAATCGCACGAGGGTAGATTTTTACAACGCACCGACGATATTTTTTCCCGCGCTAGATGGCGGGTGAATATTATATTCAATTTGAAGCGTAATTCTTCCAAGGAGGGAGGAACATAGTTTTGAGGAGTAGAAGTGGCTTTGTTGGTCACCCAAATGGCACATCTGTCTAAATTCATTTAATAGGACAGAGGTGTGTTTTGTCCTTTTTTAGTCAGGTTTGCTATGTGTTCACTCGATACATAGGTAAACAGGAGGTAGCGAATCCCAAGCAGAAGTTATCGATTGTGACTCTAAACAATCAGCATTATGTCGAGTGCAGTTTACAGGATTGACACGAGTGCTGGGCGATAAATCTTACGCTACCGTTTGTTTTTACACGGCTTCGGCGCGGAGCTACTGGTTGATTGACTTCCCCTGATCGATGGTCATCGCAGATTTATAGCTGAGCAGGAGGGAACTTGTTAAAATGCTCTCTACGCGATAAATCCTTCCTACGTATGAATTCCGTAGGAACGGTAACGAACGATACTGACGCGAGTGCCTGCGGCCGTGGACCCAGGGCGAAATTCATCGGGGTGACACCCTCCGGACACCCGAAATTCAGCCGTAAAGTATTCTTGACAAATTGGCGGCCCTAAACCTTCGTTCTCGCGATTCTTCTGCGCCCGAAGCAATAAGCCGCCCGTCAAACGCCACGAATTATTGACTTTATCTGTCCCCATCGCGCCCCCGTTTATAGCATGTAGCGCGGTGACTCTTTATCGAAAATGGCAAACTTACCTAGACGATAAATCGTCTTAGCCCGGCCCGGTGTGATCCCTTTATTGCCCAGCCCTTCGAAGCGAGGGAGGGCCTGGGCTCACTCTTTCGTGCTTCTTCGCGCAAATAAATTTGCACGATCGTTCCGCCCTGTACGCGGTGGATTCTGCCGGGGGAGCGTAATTTATTTTCGCCCGTCTGCACCGAAAGCAATTGCATCATTTATATACGGACGCGAGCCGCTAAGGGCTGGAAATTTGAAATTAAAACCCGCGTCCTAGCTCGGTCCCGCTGAAAAGTCCCGTCACGCTGTAGTCACTTCATTGATTTCAAATTGCCCCGTCGCATGCATGCGACACGTAAGAAATTGCCGATTACAGTAAGATTAAAGCTAACCGGCTGATCAGGGCGGCTTCTTCTACTCTGAATCAAGCCAGGCGCGATTCCCACTTCCATTCCACGTCACCCTGTCCTCATTTCACTTTGTTGGGGGTGTGAGCTTGATGCGAAAGAACAAAACTGTAGATCCTGTAACAGGCTCCATGGAAATCGATGCACAGGCGATGTAATATCCGCTTCAAGTGGTATAAACATAAACTTATAAACCCTCTTTCATCAGGCACAAGTCGAACACCTTTCAGATTTTTCCTTATGAATAAGTATGTCTCTCACCCCCGCCGGTCGTGGCAATGGCTACTTCCCTCCGTTGCATTTATTAATTCTATTTACCCGCGGAGAACGTGGGCAGTCGCCGCGACCCGATAAAATGGAAGCGAATAAACGAGAAACACGTAAATTGTATATTTCACTACGACGCGGGAACGTGCAAGCTGTACGGAAACTCATATTTTTTCTCCGCTATTTTTCGGAATTCATATTCCGCAAGCAACGGGCCAAGTGTTTACCTGTTTTGAAAGTTAATATTTTAGTGCGTTATTGTTGACGACCCCCCACCCCCACCCGTTAAATCCACCGACGCAACGGTGATAGATAGAAGGAATAATGAAATTTACAGGCATCGAGAAGATTGATTGCGCCTCGTTGACGTTTAAATGACCGAAAAGCCAATACTACTTTCCCACGTTGTGGAGAGGAATCGAAATTATTTATGAAATAATTCAATATCGCGGTGGTATCGCATCGGGTCCTTTGAACTCAGCGATAAAACAGAACAGCGATTACTCGACGTAAAGAACACGAGAGGTGAAACAAACAGCCTGGCGAACGAGTTTGTAAATAAACGGAAATGTTGATTTTTCCTCGGTTTGTCGCCGTATGACGCGTTTAAAGGATCGTTGAAGGGGATGGAGGAAGGAAAGTGATATACTGTTTCTGCGGGATATCATCTAAACAGAGAGTTACACCTTCTGGGACCCATTCCACTCCAAACAGAAGCACGCTATTTTCGGATGACAATAAAATTTCTATGTGAGCCCTTTTTTACGGACACATCAATGGCCTGCCGAGCGAGGCCACGACATTGCTCTCGTCGACCTTAATTTTCCCGCGCCCAGCAACTCTCTCCAAAACGAGGCACGCTAAATTTCTTTCCCCTCGGTCCCGTTCGGTTAAAGTCCGTGTAGAGAGGTCTGCAGTTACAGGATGCTCCTGCAACAGCCGGCCGAATTTTTCTAGCGTTCCCTACTTGTTCTGGAAATGAGTAGAGAAGAACTTCTGGAGATGTAAACGCGAGAACGTTTCGTCTTCGCGCGTAAGAAAATGAGGAGAGTTCCAACAACATTTTAGCACCTTTTATATTCTACGAAACGCCCCAGGACGCAAGAAACGTTTCCATTTTTTATCTCAGGTATGAGAGCAGACTGGAATTATAATATTTAACGACACGTAGTTTCATGGTGATAGACTGCTTCCAGGAATACCTCGTTATGGGAAGCTGCCGCGTTTCCCGATTAGAAGCACTGTCGCTCGCGGTATCGTACGTTCCAACATATTTCGAGCGAGGGTCGAACTTGTCACGACCATCTAATCCTACAGTTAGCGTGGACTCGAGGGAAACTTTCCGCTGAAAAATTCCTTCGATGCAGTTGGACAGATGTGAAACTCGCGGCGAACCAACGACTCAAATTTGTCCGATTCGCAAATGAACTCCGAGCTCGAACTGAATAATGTTTCTGTCATTTCGGTGCGGAATAAATGAAGTGACAAGAGACGTTGTTGGGGCAACTGGAGAAAATACGGTCAGGGGAGGCTGGCGACTGGCAACTGGAGGCCGAAGTTAATCTCAGACTCGTCAACCGCGCGGGATTAGCATATAAATTTGTCAAAATGCTCTGTCTATGCTTGCGAGCGGGTTGCCCCGTATCGCAGCCGCTTTACGATGTCGCGCAGACACTCGATTATTTTCTCTTTGTTGATTCGTTACGTTTGTCAGCCGTGTACCAGTGCAATCTGCTTCTGTGCGGATTGCACGGCACTCTTCGGGGTGCGTTCCTCCACACGCGATGAAAGTTCGCGCATGAATAGAAACAAGCAGGGCAATAACTAATAGAGAGAGGATCCCTCGATAAAGTGCAGTTGAGGAAATAGGTTCGCGCGTTCCGCTGTAATAACAGGAAGTTGCGTATCGCCGAGCACGGTGAATATATCGCGGGGGGGGAGGGGATAATTCCCTTCTATTCGAAATATAACAGTTTGTCTCGAATGAAATGCTAATCGCCGGCTGATTGTTACGCCAGGAAACTCCATCGAACATCAGAGACGTTAACGACGAAACGAACGCCTACAAAGCGACTCGATCATGAACCCCGCGCTCCCCGGCAATGTACGGTCTTACTATTGACAGCATCGAGCACTTACACGCGGTATCGGCTACTTAATACCCCAGTTACCGATACGCCGGGAATTTCGTTGCAGGCTGGCTGGCAGACATCCTGAGGCCCCTTGGGCCACACGCAGAAGCGGAGGATTGAATTATTTAACCTCGCATCCCACCGCCGGCCGCAAGCCTAATTACGAATAGAGGCGAGTTTAGAAACTGCCAGACAGCTGCAAGTCCAATTAAATTGTTATTCGTCTCTTGGCTTCCGTTGCTTCCGACCGTGCGAACAAAGATTTCCCGTGACCGTCAACTGGGCCAGCCGCCTGAATCATTCATTCGTCATCCATTCGATTAATACGAGCTTCTGAATCTATCACTTTTAATATCCTTATCCGCGCTGTCTCGCGAGAAAATAACTCCTTTAAAGCGCCAAGCAGGGAGAAGGGTACAAATTAATAGAAAAAATCTTGGATTCGTGTCGCAAAGAAAAACAGGGGATTAGGGCGCGGAGCCAAGAGAAGGGGAGGAGGCGAGGGTAGATGGAATCAGTTTCCTCGCCGGGTCTATTTAGTCTCGCAGGAGGATCTCTAAATCGCCGGTGTTTGTTTCGCAAGCAGAGAAACGCCGCCGCGCATCGAAATGCTCGACGGCGGCCGATGGACGATGTCTAATATACCGAGGAATCCTCTTTCGAGCCGATCGTGACCCGTCGAGTCGATGTTGATCCATTGCGTTCCAGGCTAAAAGCTTCTCGGCCAATCGCCGGCGGAGCGAGACAGAAAGGAGAAGCACGGTAGCGACTTTGAACCGAACGAGCGTGGAAATTCTTTCCACCGGCCGCGGTAAATTTTGCTCCGGAGCGCGGGATCTCTGGGGGTTGGAAACGAATGCCCGAGTGCTTTTAAAATTTCGCGGCGAACGGCCTCGCGTACAGTCGCGCAGAAATTGCCGCCATTTCTCGGCGTTGCCGAGATAATCATCGGGCCCACGATCCATGCTCCTTCGATATATATCGCGAGGCTCCCACCGTTTCATTTTACGGGAAAGCTGGTAACAAGCGTCGCGATACCTTTTTACCCACCAATGAAACAGGACCGTCAAAGAGATTTTCGCATGGGATAGAGCTTTAATGGACGAAGTTTCATTTCGAAATCGACGGCGCAGCAAAAAACGAACGGGAAAGGGGAATAATCCTCGGCGGATTTCGGAAGTTCAATTTTCCAGAGGGAGCGGCACCTGTAACGGCGGATCCGTACGACCTTTTTGTTTCGATTCGACAGCGACTTCAATTCCTCCCTCCTCCCGCTTGCTGAATATTCATGCGATTTTATTAACCACGTTTCAAACATCGCTTTCCGTCCCCTCGGAACGCCCTTTATCTCCTTAGGTTCTCTCTGGTCTCACCCCGTCGTGACCGTGGAATCCTCTCGCGAAATTAAATTCTCGTTCGATGATGTAGCGTTTCGTGTCTTCGTCAGCGGTCGTTAACGATCGACCTCTAGTGAAACGCTTCTCCCACGTTTAGCACCGAGTCTTTCCGGGTCCATTTTTGATCGTAGAATTTTAGTAACACTCGCCTCGGTGGCTGGTTGCTCTCGTATCGGTAACATTTCCTACCGACGGTTCACGCGACCGAATTCCCATTTTTGGCCACGGCACCGAGCAAAGTAATTTCAGTCATAATCCAGGGGAAAATCGTCGACCAGCTAGCGAGCGTTTTAAAAGTGGCTAAAGAAATTTATGGCGCGACTACCCAGAAATAGGGAGTACGGATAAAAAGGCTTGAAGGGGGGTGGACTGGGGGACCTTGGCAGCGACTTGCTCGTTCGACTGTGTAATAAGGATATTCTGCATGGCACGTACATAATGTGTAACAGTGGTTTCTAAGCTCTCGGCGAGTTCAGAAATTACCCCCGGCCCGGTTACGTCCTCGATCGGGCGAAAACTTTTCCCCGGATGGGGCAAAGTGCATCCACGAAGTGAACGAAGACGGCAACGATACAAAGTCGCTTTGGTATTTCCATCGACGTGGACAATTTCCAACAGCTCCACTCCGCAGTGGGAAAACAAGAAAAGAGGTGGTGGGTCGAAGGGAAAGTTCGCGTAGGGGATGCAAGCTGGCAATACTGTAGCTTAAAGATTGATGAGTTAAATTAATGGCAGCTGGCGTTGGAGAGGTTAACGAGAGTAAAAGGGCATTTAGAATCTTGTTAGCGTGGCGCAGTTCGTTGCCGACGATATCCTATGCTTAGCGCACAGATATTAGCGAAGTAGGTACCTATTTTCAATTTCGGCTACGATACCATTGCAGACCAGGGAGTAGAGAATCTACCATTTACAAGTTGTTGTTGCAGGATATAGTTCCGTGGAGTATCGATACAGACGAAGTTTACGTAATTAGCTCTCTCGCGAAGTTAATTTGCTTGATGATAATTAGTCGTACATATTTTAACGATAACACGTACGTGCTCACTGTGTACTCTATTTATGGTGTTAATAATTCACAATGGTAGTTCATGCACGTGTTGTTTGTACACGGTCCCTGCCGTACGGGTGGCGTACCTTTTTCTAATGCTCCTTCGAAAGGCGAAATAAAAACGAACAGAATTTTTCTCACAGTAAAACCGTATACTCAAGCTGTGGTTTCATGCACGTAAAGGTTACGACTACCCTTATTATCCGTCATTAGTTGCCCGATTATCGTTAATAAGCCTTGGTAAGTTCCGAAGAATAATGCATTACCATCAGAACTGTATCCAGCAAGATGAATCGAGCAGAAACGAATTAGCCACAAGACACTGCACGGAGGTCAGAGGTTCACGCACGCGATTCCGAACTTTTTCTCTCGGCTGAAGTTGGAGGATCGGGAACGAAGCTCGCGGTTACGGTTCATCGGCTCGTCGTGGGTGCCTCCTTCGACCCACGTTCGAATCGTCCAGCTCGCGCAGTCCGGCAGAAATTTTTTCCACCCCGCAGTCGCGCGGGAAACTTTTCCTCGAGGCATTCGCGCATATTAGCGCACATTCATCCTTCGGAATAGCGATAGCCCTCCGAACCGAGTACAATTTATCAGGCCATGAAGCGGACGTACCTTCGAGAGCTCTCGGCATACTTATTTGCACGTTTCCGCAGTTTACATCGTTTTAAAGCCTTCTAACCTCGGAGTACGCGGGCGTTTCCATGGCCAGTTCCACGATTCCAGACAAATGAATTGGCAATACGAGTCGGAGCGCTTTTACTCTGTTTCAAGAGCTCGCGCCTTGGCAATAACGCTCGTATCAGCTGCGAGCAGAGAGGGAGCAGAGTCACGGGGGGCTGGAAGTGGTCGAACAAAGGAACAAATATATCGTAGTTTCTGCCCTTCTTTCTCTTTCTGCAGCTTTCGGGGGTGGTATCAACGATTGGGTCGTCCATGGAACCCATGGGATCACTTGCTTCGTATAAAAGATTAGCGTTTTAATCATTCGTGAAATGTTCACTTGGAACCCTTAATGTCCTATGGAATTATTTCGACATTAAGGGGAGGCTTCTGCCTAAGTAGTAGGAAATAATAGTATCGTTGGAGAATACGCTTTTGACCTAATTAAATTGATAGTGTTCGAGATGTATATAAAGGGTACGAGTGCTCGTTTCGTTATTATTACTTCTTGAACTACTAGGGGGGCATTAATTTCCCTCTTAATGACTCTTTGTTATATTTCCCACTGTTAACTGCCCCCCCCCCCCCTCCTCCCATTCATTCTATTCTTCCTGCTTGTGTTTCTAATTGGTCTCGATATTTGCTGATTAACATTAACATAAGCATCTATTGATTACGTGTATATACGATAAATAGAGGATGCTTGAACCACAATGGATTAACGGAGCGTATTCTGTATTTAATTAATGTTTGTATCTCGTTAATGAGCATTCTGATTGCCAAGCGTGCTGTCTTATATACGTGGGATTAACGAACATCGATAACCTTCCCGAGTTCACGTAGTTTCCAGTGCCTGTTATTATTTGCAAGGTGATACGAACATAAAATTTCATAAAGATCGTTCAAAGGTCCCTAACATTTTATCTGAATTCAAATCGGTATGTACAATAAATACGCTCTGACCCGTAATCTACGCTTTTGAGCGACACGTCTTTTGATAGACGTTCCGATTTGCATAATTGACAGGAGTAAAATTGCGGATTTTTCTGCACGATGGTACGTTTAGTTATAATTACGATTACAGTCTGCCGGCTTTACATAACTCGGTTGTACATTTCTCGAATTAACAGCAGCTGTTTCGAACGAGCGACACTCAAAATCGAAATCATATTTCTCAGTTACAATTGTCATTTGTATTATACATTCCAGCTTTCATGCAAGCGTCTAATAGTATCGCGTAACGTGTGCACGCGTGACATAGTACAATATCGAATCGTCTTTCTCATCGCACGTCCAGATTCTCTTTCGGTCAGCATTCTTCATAGCTTCCGCATTCTCGTTGTCATTCAACTAAGGGAAAATTCTTTCGTTCGCTTAACAATAATTTCTGAAAGTATCCCTGCGATGTTCAGCAACGGCCTTTGGTCTCTTCAAAAGCGATATGGATTTGGAAAGTTCGGGAACGATCGATGCTTTCGCTTCAACGCGATTAAAACCACGTGGACATCGAATCCACGAATCCCATTCGCGTTCAGCTTCCCTTTTCCTCAGGACGTGTAGGGGGAGTTCCCTTAACGCCGGACGGCACCTAATACCGGGCATTAGCTATATCTGTGACATTTAAAATGCGACTGGACCATGCTGAGACATGATCGTTGTTTGTTACCACCTCTACGATTTACGCGAAAGATCAGCTGAATAGCGTTTGAAATGTCACAGATATAGCTAATGTCCGGTATTAGGTGCTGTCCGGCGTTAAGGGAACACCCCCTAAACGATATTCTGCATTGGAGTTTGTGATCGGTAGTGTATATCGTCACTGCGCCGCTTCCTTCGCCGTTCTTTGTTCCCCAAATCGAAGGGAGGAAAGTTACGTGCTCGCGGTAAGGAGATTCGAAATTTTCTTCACGGAAAATTCGAGCGGTAAGCGTTTATTCGCGTGATTCCGAG